>JAKSZU010000006.1:57500036-58700036 GCA_026018925.1 Tupaia tana | reverse complement strand
AACCAAAAGGGCTTCCATAAAGTGGTAAAAGAGAATATAGAAGCTTGGAGATAATCAATGAGATAACAATATTATTATCCAGAGCTGAAGAAGGATACCAGTGTTCAGACTGAGAGGTCTCACTTAAGGTAATAGTCCATTTTAAAATCAGTTTCTTTAGTCATATCATTACGACATTTTAGAACATCAAGGAGAAAAATGCAGGCAGAGAAAAGAAAAGGTTCTCGGTTGCAAAAATAAAAACTGTATGAATGAAAGAGTCATTCATCTGCAGAAAGAGACTCAGTAAATAGGCAGAAACAGAGGCAGGCCAAGTAATAAGAATAGAGTTGAGGTCATGCAAAGAAACAGCCTGGTTACAGAGTTGACACTATCACTGAGCTGCTCATAACACTCCGAGATCACCGGTGTTCCACCATTACTGAATGATCAATACGTCCCCTCCTAGCAAAATTAATTTTCGTACAACTCATCCAGATTTAAAGTTCCAGATGAGAGCATCTGATTGGGTAAGCTAAGGCACATGGCCCAGTACCCTAGTTTTAGAAATCAGGAAGAAAAACTATCTGGCCCTTTGCACTGAAGTTAGATAGCTCATCTCCCACTAGCACTGAAGTTAGATAGCTCATCTCCCACTAATACTTACACAAAAGTGGATTCTTCAAACTTCAGATGTTAAGTAGTCTACAACACCGAAATAATCAATGTTCACTTCAGTCTACCCTGACTCTGCCATCTTTATATACTTTGTTCACCCTAATTGCAATTTCAAAACATACATTCAAATGTTTATACCTACCATATCCAACTAACTTCACACGCGTCCCCTTAGTAAAGCCGAAGTCTCAAGAATTTCATCCAGCAACAACTCAAAAAGGATGTACATTATTCTCCTAGCTCTATCACAATCCCATATTGCTTTTTACAATTTATAGGCCAACATACCCTATGCACCACAGTGAGATAGAAAGAAAGAGATCCTTTAGATATATCACAGCAAGAAAGAAATTTGAGTAAATATTAGTCTTCATTTCTGCAATTGGTCACAAAGTAATGTGAACTTTCATCCTCCACAGCTAATAATGATGGTAAAAATATTGTAGGTAGGAAAAAACAAATCTGAACTAAAAATAAGAATCTATACAAATGAGGATAAATCACCACTATCTGAATGATAAAAAGAATCCAAACCAACCAACCTACCGCATGGTACCTGACTGACCCTTTCTGCGAACCATAGCGGAGTTTCAGACTTGAACTGTCAAATTGGGCACCAAGAAGTGGCAGCCTTTGTGAATGAAAGTGCTTCTGTCTATCTGATTAGTTTAAAACATGTTTGTTGCAAGGAGTATTTGATGAACAGTCTCATGGAACACAAATCTCACATTTTGTTCATCTTGAGAAGCCAGCGCAATAGAATCTTCTCTAAAACTCCTCTCCTGTCCTCCAGTTTTTCTTCTTTCAGATCCCTAATGTATGGCCAAGAATGGTGTTGCCCATGAAGCAGTACATATTCTTTCTTCAGATTGCTCACTTTCCATGCATATGTTCAGTAAGATGTACTATACAAACTCTGCCCATGAGGAGGGTTTATGTTCCCACAATCTTTCAGGCCAGGTCTACTCAAGTGAAGCTTACATCTGCCTAATGCCAGAGTATGGAGCCATGTTTGATTTGTTTGCTTCTCAATAATTACTAAAACTCTATCCCTCCACCCCCGAGCCCCAGAGAATGAGATCTATTGTTTTTCAGTTTCAGATCTAGCCCCTACTCATTAAAGACAAAACATCTTTTTATAAATACAAACGTATCTGAAGAGCTTCATAGAGAGACCTTAGCATTCATCCTGACCATTCTTTTTCCTTTGAGGCTACTAACAGCTCTCAATTATGGATCAGTCCCATAGTGGCCACCCATGAGTACCAATGACTGGCTGACCATGATAGCCTAAGAAGATGGATATTTGAGATCCCATATATTTGAGGTCCCAGGTGTTTATTGTATTATTTCAAAATAAATACATTATAGAAGGTGTGATTCTCTAGAAAGCATATTTTGAGATGAATACAAGTGAGCAGAATTTTTATTAGGGAAAGTTCTTGCAATCCACTCTTGGAAGGGAAGAAGAAAATGCAGAGTTGGGTGAAAGAATATGAACTGAATCAGTGAAGGTTTCAAGTCTTGCAGGAAGCCTGACGCTGAAATGGCCTTTCAGAAGTGTCTTTAGTTAGAGCAGAAGGCGTTTGACCATCAAACACTAAATTTTCACTGGAAATATTTTATCTATATTTAGATTTCATACAGTTCACATAACTGAATTGTTCCAGACATACTTGTAAGTTTTCTAATAACTCAATTTCTAGTCAATTTTGAAGTGTAAACTAAATTTAATATAATTAAAATTTAGTCTCTCAGTCATACTAGCTCCATTGCAAGAACTCAATTTCCACACATGATATGATATAAAGTACAAGCCTATACTGTAAAAACCATTAGGCTGGCCACAGTGGTGTGTGCCTGTAATCCCAGCGACCCAGGAGGCTGAGGAAGGAGGATCATGGGCTTGAGGCTGGCCTGGGCAGCACAGTAAGATTCTCTGTAATTAAAAGCCAGGAGTGATGGCATGTCACGCCTGTAGTCTCAGCAGGAGGCTGTGATAGGAGGATGACAACATGGCATAACTCCTTCTTGGAAAAAAGTAATCTATATATAATCCTCATGCTAAAAAGGGTATGGCTTTACCCCCTAAGTGGTTCAATGTCCTCATCTTTAACTTTGAACCAATAACATGGAACACATGTACAGGTCATCATCAATTCACTAAAAGTCAACTTACAAAGACAAATGTTTCCAGGACCTTAATTGCACCACAAAGCTTTTAGAAAGTCCATGGATTCAGAAATGAACACACACACACAGAGAGAGAGAGAGAGAGAGAGAGAGGAAACTGAGGGTGAGGACAGGCTATAGGAACAGACTATGGCAAATTCTGTGTCACAGGAAGACTGTCCTGTCTATAGGCTTGCCCTGACCCAAGTTCTTAACCCTTCATTCCAAAAGATCAGAATGCGATTCCTCACTTTTTTTGGTGATACTCATAGTTCCCTCAGTTCTAAATTCCTCTGCTTCTCCTTTGAAATCCCAAACTTAAGGTACAAGATTATTAGTTGTTTATATCTTAGAGATTGTTTGATCAGATGATTTTGCTCTTAACACTTAACTGAGATCAACAGTGAATTCAGAACCTTGCACAAACAAGGACTAATTTAAGGGCATGAGACACCTTCTGGAGGAGAGCATGTCTGGATGTAGAGCCTCCATGTGGATCTTAGAGCAACCTCGGAAGCTGTGACAGAGACTTCAGGAAGTAAAGGGGGCAGAAGTAAAGGAGAGGTTGCCAGGGAAATGCTACTGGGCCAAATTTTGCAGTAGGAAAGAAAGGCCTACTTTTCATCTCTTGCTGTTTTTCATCTCCTGTTCCCCCTTTTCCTCTCTGACCTTCTCTTTTTTTCCTATCCCTCTCCTTTATCTTTCTTCCCCTTTCCCACCTCCTTTTCTTTTTCCTCCCTTACCCCTAATTGTCCTACTCATCTCTAAGGACTTCCTGCACCCACTTACCAGGAATCAGGCCAGCACTTGGAGCGGTCCATATCTCAGTCATATACTGAGTTAAATCTCCTTTCTCGACTGTCCGGAACCTGCCACAGGGAATAGTATTAATTTTGTAAGAAAATTAGTTCCTCATTTTAAGTCAGTATTTGCTTAGCCAACAATTCTCTGCATGTAGACTCTGGTATGCAGTGCCTATAGTAAAGCTCAATAGACATTAGTTTGTTAGTAATAAATAAATGTGTTGAAATGCCTCAAAGTAAGAATATTCCTTCATAGAAAAACTAACCAAATTCACTCTGGTATGTATAATGGCCAGGTTTAGACTAGACTGGTATTAAAACATTCATCCATCAACTCAGAAGCCACCTTTGATGTAACAACAACAAAAATCTTCCCAATAGCTGGAGGCCATATGTTAAATAAACTTGAAGAAATATTTTCAGCAGTAAATGCCAGCTCTTCACATCTAAGGCTGTCAAAATGATGAATTGTGAAATCTGATCTAAATTCAGTTTTGTATTTATAAGTGGGAAGGTTACTTTTCTGTTACTGACACATGAAAATATATAAATGTCATATTCAAATTCGGCCACGTTCCCTGGTTAAATTTTCAAATTAGTTAAGGAATGCCTCCATATAATTTGTGCAAAACACTGGCTCCCTGATTTTCTCCTTTTGCCTGAATATTCATGCAATTAAGACCATTCTTTTCTTTTTTGAGAGAAGGTATTTCAGTTTGTGTTTACTGTTCTTACTGACTACATAGAAAAATACATTGTAATGATATCAAAAGGAAAGAAAAATTTACTCACAATTTTACCACCTCTACAAATAAAAAAAATGTTTTTAACTTAATAATAGAATCTTCCATCTGGATATAGCAAGGCTGTCACACACGCCGATGTTATTAACAATTCAATTATGCATACAAGTCCTCCTCATAGGTGAACAGGTGTATTACCATACTTACAGCTTTATAGCTGAGAAAATAAGTAAGATGGTTAGTGCGTAGCCAGAGCACAATTTTTTGAAAGTTCAGGCTTGACCCTGCCTCCACCCACTCAGGCACACTGGGGTCCAACAAGCTCGTCCTCTGCCTCCCTATCCATTGCTGCTGCCAGATGGCAGAGTGGATACCTGAACCAACGAGAGCCACTCAAGCTCTGGAGCAGGAACTCCTGCCATTGCAGTGCAATTAACTTTGGAAATTTAAATGTGGCACAGAAAGCTGTCACGAACTGGAAGTATTAACACGGACTCTTCCAATCAAAGTGAAAGAACATCTGGCCTTAGCCCAGCTGGGCCCCTCTTTCCACTCAGAGTGGACTTGCTGAGCCTTGCTGCATTTACTGTGTCCTCCCTTCAGTCAACTAGTAATGATGGGCTCCCTCCATCTGGGGAATTTTAACAAAGGGATGAAAAGAAAAGGGGCCACAGTACCCAACACCATCTTACATACATATGGTAGGTACTTAACAAATGGTTGTTGCTTGCTCTAAAGCACAAAAGTAATAAGCTTAAATTATTGCAAAACAAAGACATCCAATAGCCACAATTCAGATCAGGAAATAGAATGCTATCAGCAACCCAAAAACTTCCCTGGAGCTCCTTTATTGTAAAAGGTAAGTTCTACTCTATCTTCTAAAAACATAATTTATCAGTATTATAGCCATAGCATCTCACACATGGGAGATAATAAGTGTTTACTCTAATACAATAATTAAGATGTGTCTGTTTTCGAACTTCACTTAAATGGAATTATACAGTACATATGTTGGTGAGATTATTTGTGCTAAAATGTAGAGTTGTAGCGGATTCATTTTTTACCCTCAGATTGAGTCATATTTATATATCATGATACTTACATATACCTTTTCTTCCATTGAAAGACATTTGGGTTATTTTCAGCTCTGAACTATTATAAAAACTCTAATAAGCATTATCTTGCATGTCTTCTGATGTACATATGTATTCATTTCTATTAGGTAAGTATTTAGGAATAAATTGCTGGAATTTAGGGCATAGATATACTTAACTTTTCAAAAATCGCCAGACTTTTCCAAAAGTGGTGCTATCATTTGCATTGTGGGGTATATGAGAATTCCAGTAGTTTCAAACCCTCAACAACACTCGGTATTGTCAGTCTAATTAGTGGTAGTCTTTCTGGCAGGTGTGTAAGAGTATTTCATTAAGTTTTTAATTTAAACATCACTAACCACTCAAATGACTGGTATAGTCATTATGTTTAGTGGACCTCCTATATCCCACCAGAACTCAATCAAGAGGGCTCTGCCCTAATGACTTTATCATGCCAAAAGACCATTGGGACACCATAAAGGGATTAAGTTTTCACTTAACATTTTTATAATAATAATAAAAAAATCACAGCACATGCATTTTTAAGAAATATCCAACCATCATCCACTAAGAACAAATTCTGAAACATGAACCTTTGGAGAACAAACCATACCCAAACTATAATATCTTTTTAATTCTTAATTCTATTTTTTGATGAACAGAGGATCCTAATGTTTATGTAGTCTAATTTATCAGTCTTTGTCAAATGGTTAGTACTTTTTTTAAGTGAAATTTCAGTATATTTTCATGTACTCAGTTGAAGATTTGGCCCCCAAATCTTAATCCAAATGTGAAAATCATGGACAAAAGTTAAACCATTTATCACAAGTGACAATATGAAAATATTTTTAAAAGCTCAATAAAGGATAAATCATCAGAATTGAATGATGGTAAATTTAAACTTGGGATAGGAAACTTGAGATAAATACATCTAGTGAGCAAAAACTATTTCAGAATTATTAGAAAATAAACTTTAAGGTTTCCTAAAGGTTGGTCTATGAGTGTACAGCAGATGGTCCCTCATCCCACTGCCCAGAAGTAGAATTTCCCATCAGCAAAAGCATTAGAAGAAAAGCTATCAATCAGAATTCCACCTAAGATTACTTTGGATTCCACCCTTAAAGTAATCCTTTCTTTTCTTGTCTTTCTTTAGCAAGAAAAGGCATACAAAGGGAAAAGACCCTACATTCACATGCTATTGTATACATTCTTTATTTCATTTAAAAATACTTCTCCTTTAAAGAAGCATCTCCTTTGCACAGGGGAGAAAGCAGCTTAGAGAACTCTGGAGAAATGTCTTTCTCTGTTGGAGGCATAATATCAGATTATAACAGAAAGCCCAGATAAAGGGATGAAACAAGTGGGGAAAGTACTTTTTTATGTCCTGTTTGTCTTTATCCAAAGTCATAGAGATACTTTAAAAATTTTTTTTAAAATATATTTTATTTTATTTTATACATTCAATCACTACACATCACTTAGCTTGTAAAGCGAATTTTCACAACATGAATACACTTCACACCAGACCAATTGAGGATACTGTACACATCACCAACAGATAATAATCCATTTCTGTGTCCCATAAATGTCTTGCCTCTCTATTTTTCTCCTTAATGTTTTTCCTCACACTCTCCTCCTTCTTTTGGAAGATTGTTGTTTGACTTTTTACTTTTGACTTTTGACTTCTTAAATTCACCTAGAATTTATTTGCTTTGTGAGGAGGGGGTCAATTTGCTTGCTTGCTTGTTTGGTTGGATTTCCAGATGGATGTCTAACTGATCCATCAATATTTATCCAAAATAGCATCTTTTTATTGCTCTAAACTCCCATCTTTGTCATAATTGTGTTTATATACATGTAGGTCTGCTTTACTGGACTCTATTCTATTCCATTTGTTTTGTAGGGGCAGGGAGACCTTAGAAAATAATAAGCTACTTTTGTCTTTAATGAAACCTTCAAATAAGACTTGATATGCCTTAAAGTCATTCAACCTGCTTCTTCTTCAAAATTATATTTTGCAATTCCTTTTAAATTTTAGCATCAGTTTTGACCAGACAAGTCCTAGGATTTTGAATGGGACTACATTGAATTTATATGTCAATTTATAAGTAATTGACATCTGTATTAATTTGCATTATTTAACTCATAAGTATCTTTCCCTCCATTTGTTTAGGCTTTAATTAATTTCTCTCAACAATACTTTGTATTTTTCATTATGTAATTCTTACACATCTTTTACTAGATTGCTAGATAGTTGATGTTTTGATGTTACTGTAAAAGAGAATTTATTTAAATTAATTTTATAATTTTTTGTTTCTAGAATAGAGAAATACCTGTCTTACATATTGACTTATAGCTAGTGGTCTCATTAAATTTATGTATTAATGCAAATACTTTATTTTTGTTTTATATACACACAAATATGTCATCTATGAATAATGATAGTTCAAATCCATCTACGCTTTTAAAAATTTCTTAATGCCTTATTACACTGCCTAGAATACCCAGTGTAACATTGAATAGAAGAGATAGCAGTAGGAGACATATTCATCACATTTCTACTTCCTGAAGAAAAACATTCAGTATTTCACCATTAAGTGCGATGTTTGCTGTAAGTTCTTGTATATACCTTTTGCTGGTTAAAACACTCTCTTCCATTCTTAGTTTTCTAAGAAGTATTATTATTATTATTAATGGGTATTGAATTATAACAGATTATTTTCCTATGTCTATTGAGATAATTGTACAATTTTGGGGTTTTATTCTTTATTTTATTATTTTAATTATTTTTCTAGTATATATATACATATATATATATATATATATATACACACATACATATATGTATATATTTGATGCATATCTTTGTAAGATATGGTATGCTTTTTTAAAACATGCATAAAGTGGGACCAGCAGATGGTGTAATGGCTATGTCTCTGGACTGCCATTACGTCAACTGTGGTTTGAGTCCTGGACCCAGCAGCTTAAACTCACGCCGGGCGCATGTGCGTGTATGCCCAAGATCCCAAGAGGAGAATGGAGGAGAAAGAATTGCAGTGTTGCCATCCCCCTAGGGGTGATTTCTCACTTTCTGTCTCTATGTATCTCTCTGTCTTTCTGGTGAACATAGCAAAAACCTCTCCAACAAATAAAAAATAAAAAAGCATAGAGTGTATAATAATCACATCAAGAGTATACACAAATACATCTTCTTCAACATTGAACATTATATTATGTTGTACACATTTGATAATAGTTCTACTATGTTTCTTTTTAGATGTATTAATAAATTCTCCATATTTTATACTCTACTGTGGTATACCATTCTGTATCTTCTTCCCTATTCTTGTGTCTATTAAAAATTTTCTCACAAGACCCCTTTCTACGCCCACCAGGAAATAGCTTCTAGCACCTACGATTACTCCTTCTATATATGTTAAGTGGGAATATATAGCATTTGTCTTTCATAGTCTAGTTTATTTCACTTAGCACTAGATCTTCATTTGACTTTATGTCAGATGACATGATTTTAATGTTATCTGTTGAGCACTGAGATTGACTCCATGATTTGGCAGTAGTAAGTAATGCTGCAATAAACATGAATGTGCAAATGTCTCTCTAAGTGATTTTCTGTCCTTTGTTATATATCTACCACCCAGTGGTGGGATTGCTGGGTCATATGGCAGTTCTAATTTTAGAGTTTTGATGACTTGCCATAGTGTTTTCCATAGTGTTTGTACTAATTTACATTTCCACCAGTAGTGCACAAATGTTCTCTTTTCTCTGCAGCCTCATCAACTCTTGCTATTCTTTGTTTTTGTTTGTTTGTTTGTTTGTTTGTTTTTAATCAAGGCTATTCTGATGGCTTAGGTGATGTCATATTTTAGTTTTGATTTGTATATCCTTTATGATAAGAGATTTTTAACTTTTTTTCATTTTTTTTAGCTATTTGTATGTCTTTCTTTGAGAGTTGTCTGTTTATGTTTGATAGTCTATTTTTTACTAGATTATTCATTGCAGTGTTTTTTTCTAATTTGGGGGTTGAGCTATTTAAGTGTCTTAGATATTCTGATTGTCAATCCTTCGGATTATGAATACTAAGTATAGTTTGCAAATATTTTCTCCCATTCTGTGTGGTGTTTCTCTATTCTATGTATTGGTTCCTTTGCTATGCAGAATATTTTTATCTTGCTGTAATCCCACTTATCTATTTTTGATGTTTAGACCTTTTGCTTGAGGAGTCTAATTCAAGAAAACTTTGCCTAGTCCAAAATCTTGAAGTGTTTCTCCAGTAGTTTTATGGTTTGAGGCTTTATGTTCAAGTCTTCAATCCATTTTGAATTAATTTTTGCAAATGGTGAAAAGTGGTGATCTACAATAGTTTTTTTTTTTTTTTTTTTTTTTCTACATGTGGATATCTTGCTTTCCCAAAATCATTTGTTGAAAAGATTTTTTTTTCCCCTCTGGATCATCTTGTGTCTTTTGTTAGAAATCAGATGGTCATATGTTGCTAGATTTATTTCTGAGTTCACTGTTCTGTTCTCTTTGTCTATTTGCCTTTTTTGGTGTCAGTACCATGTTGTTTTGGTTACTACGACTTAGTAATATATTTCAAGTCTAGTAGTTAGATGCCTCCAACTTTACTTCTTTTGTATAGTATTGCTTTTGCAATACAGAGTGTTTTGGGATCCCAGACAAATTTTGTAATTGCTTTTTCTATCATGCGAAGAATGTTGTTGGAACTTTAATAGGAATTGCATTTAGTTTGTTGATCACATTGGATAATACTGATGCTTTAAGTATGTTTATTCTTCTAATCCATGAACAAGGGATGTCTTTCCTTTTATTTTTGTGTCTTTTTCAGTATTTTTATTTAGCTTTTCATAATTTTCATACTTGAAATCTTTCACTTCTTGGGTTAGATTTATTCCTAGAGTGTGTGTGTGTGTGTGTGTGCTATTGTAAGTGGAATCAATTTCTTCATTTCTGCCTCAGTTTGCTCATTACTAAAGTACAAAAATGCTTAGTTTTTTTGTTTGTTGATTTTGTATTATGCAACTTTGTTAAATTAGTTTATCATTCCTAAGAATTTTTCAGTGGATTCTTTAGATTTTTCAATTTATATAATTACATTGTCCAAAAATAAGGGCAATTTAACTCCTTCCTTTACAATATCGATTGTCTTTATTTCACTCTTTTGTTTTATTGCATCATCTGGGACTTGCAGTACTATGTTAAATAGGACTGGAGAATATGGACATCCTTTTCTGGTTCCAGTTTTGAGAGGAAAGCCTTCAATTTTGCCCTACTGAATAGGAGGAGCAGGAGGTGTGGTGGCTAAGGAGGTGGATTCCACATGGCCAACTCTACAGTTCAAGTCTTTGATTTTGAAGCTTGATAAACTCACCAGATTCATGTGTATGCTTGCCCAAAATCCCAAGAAGAAACTGGAGGGGAGAGGACTGTGGCATGGCCATCCCTATAAGAGTAATTTCTCAACTTTGCCTCTCTCTGTTTCTCTCCAGTGAGTACACATGTCCTATGGCAAAAATCTAAAAAAAATTTTTTTTTAATTATAAAAGTACCTTCTATACCTATTGTTGAGAGTTTTAATCATGAATGGATGTGTTTTACTTTATCAAATCCTTTTTCTGCATGGTAGATATAATCATATGATTTTTGTCTTTCCTCTGTAATGTGATGCATAAAATTTATTGTTTTGTGTATTTTGAACCATCTTTGTATCCCTGAGTTAAATCCTACTTGGTCATAGTGTGTGATCTTTTTAATATAGTATTGGATTCAGTGTGCTAGTACATTTTTTAAAATATTTTTGCATCTATGTTCATGAGAGATATTGATCTGTAGATTTCTGTTTGTGTGTGTGTGTGTGTGTGTGTGTGTGTGTGTGTGTGTCTTTGCTTTTGATATTAAGGTAATGGTAACTTCATAGAATGAGTTTAGGAAGATTCCTTCCATTTGGATCTTTTGGAATAGTTTGAGGAGAATTTGTGTTCATTGTTTTTTTTAAATGATTTTTAGAATTCAGCAGTGAACTCATATGAACTTGGGCTTTGATTGATTCAATCTCATTATTTTTTTTTCCTTTTTGAATATTTATTGCAATTTATGATTTACATATAATGATTACAAATCTTTGTAGGATACAGAATGGTCTTTAAAAGCATATGTATGGTGTATAATAAACAAATGGAGCATAAAAACATATTCACCCTTTCAACATTTAACATTATATCATGTTGCGAACAAATGAATCCTACACCAATGGTTATTCTGCAAGTATGTACTGAATTATCTATGACATTCTTTACTGTGAGAATCAGTTCTAAAGAAAAACATATTGATTAAAAAGCAGGCAACAAATAGTCTCATAAATTAACAAAGATAATCTTAACATAATCAATGAAAGAAGGAGTTGTAATTTCCAAATAGAGGATTGTGGAAGATAAGAGTTTATAATCTGAAAAAAATCTGTGGTATCAATCATAGTTCAGTTAGAGATAGATAAAATTGTATATAACAATAGCTCACTAGTAAGAGAAAGAAAAAGAACACTTTACTCATGCACTGTGAGTTCTTATAAAACTAGAGTACTGTACTGTGCAGTAGAAATAAATTTGAGAAGTAAGTTCTCCAGGGGACCAGCAGTTAGCGTATTGGCTATGTCGCTGGACTCCCACACAGTCGACCACGGTTTGCGTCCCGGACCCGGTGGCTTAAAACTCACGCCGGGCGTGTGTGCGCATATGCCCAAGATCCCGAGAGGAGAGTGGAGGAGAAGGGATTGCAGCGTGGTCATCCCCCCTGGGGGGTGATTTCTCGCTTTCTGTCTCTCTGTCTGGCGAAAGCACACGCCCTATAACAAAAACCTCTCAAAAAAAAAAAAAAAAAAGAAAAAGAAAAAGTAATAAGCAAAGATAAAACAAAAGTGGAAAAAGATGTTTAAAAAGTGAAGGCATGACAAAGTCAGTGATTTGATGATTTATAGGCTTTACAAAATTCTTGATTTTAGCCCCTTTTTAAACAATTAATTGCAAAGAAACTCAGCTGTAACATTTGGGACTTTTCCTCTGTTATCTATTTTTATTCAGTGAGTAATGGTTATAATAAACATATAAATTAAAACTTGTGGAGACAACTGCCTATAAAATAATTGATTAATTTGTATTTAAACTTGCTTGTGTGTAAAATAATTGAATCTCCATTTAGTCCTGACAGTCAACATTATTATCAATATATGTGGATTTATTCTTTTTTTTTTTTTTTTTTTTTGTCCTGGTTGTTTTGTATTCTTTTACTTCCATTTGTCTCTCTGTAGCTTTCCTGGTGTAGTAGTCCCTTAAGTATTTCCTGAAGAGTCAGTTTCATTTTGGTTAATTCTTTAAGCATTTGTTTATCTGGGAATGATTTTACTTCTTCCCATTTGAAAGGTAATCTTGCTGGGTATAATACTCTTGGCTGAAATTGCTTTTATTTCAGAGGATATTTTTAAATTTTTTATTATTATTTATACATTTAATCACTATACATCATTTAGATTGTAAAGAGACTTTACCCAGCATGATATGCACCTCATCCCAGCCCAGTTGAGAATACTGTACATATCTTCAACAGATAATAAACCATATCTGTGTCCCACAAATGTCTTACCTCTTTATTTTTTCCCCAAATTTCCTTTCTTACGTTCTTCCTCTCCCACACTCTTTCCACTTTGTCTCTAGTGTCCATAACAATTTTTAATGCTTTTATGTCCTCCAGTTTTTCAGTCTCAATCTCATTATTTGTTATTGGATTATGCAGGCTTTCTGTATCTTCCTGATTCAATCTAGAGACAATATATGCATCAGAAATTTGTCTATGTCCTCTAGCTTTTTCAGCTTGTAAGTATATAGTCACTTATAGTATTCCTTACTTTGTCATTGGAATTTCTCCCTTTTCATTTCTGATTTTATGTATCTGCCTTTTTTTGGGGGGGGAAGAGGTTTTTGCTATAGGATGCGTGCACTTGCCAGAAAGACAGAGAGAGACAGAGAGAGAGAAAGCAAGAAATCACCCTCCAGGGGTGTTGGTCATGCCACAATTCCTTCTCCTCCATTCTCCTCTCCGGATCTTGGGCATGCATGCACGTGTGCTGGTGTGAGTTTAAGCTACCGGGTCCCGAACTCAAATCAACTACATGGGAATCCAGAGACATAGCCATTACGCCAACTGCTGGTACCTGATTTTATGTATTTGAATCATCTCACTCTTTTTCTTAGTTAATCTAGCTAATGGTTTGCCAATTTCATTTATCCTCTATTATCAATTTCTTTTATCAACTTTTCATTTCTTTGATTTTTTTGTATTATTCTTTTGTTCTCTATTCCATTTATTTCTGCTCTGATCTTTATCATTATTTCTTCTCTTTTATGACTTTTAGGTTTAGCTTGTTCTTGCTTTTATAGCTCTTGAGATGCACCATTAGGTTTTTTATATGCAATCTTTCTATTTTTTTTCTTATGAGTACTAATTGCTATAAGTTTCCCTCTTAGGACTGCTTCCACTGTATTGCAGAGGTTCTGGGGTATAATAATTTCATCATTATTTGTTCCAAGAAATTTTAAAATTTATTAGGCTTTTCAGTAGATTCAATATTATTCAGGAGTATATCACTTAGTTACCAAGTTTTTGTGTCTTTTCAAGAGTTCTTTTGTTGTTGATTTAAAGTTTAATTCGATTTTAGTCAGATAAGATGCTGGATATTATCTCTATTTTTATAAATTTGTAGAATTTATAAACACTTATAAATTTATTTTGTGCCCTATAATGTGGTCAATCTTAGAAAATGTTCCATGTGCCACTTGGGAGAAAAAAAATGCTATTCTATATTTCTTGGGTTAAATGTTCTATAAGCATCAGGTCTATTTGGTTGATGACATTGTTTAGCTGTGTCTCTCTTTATTTTTCACTTAGATGATCTATTCAATTATGAAATTGGGATGTCGTAATCCCCAAAAATTAATGTTGTTAGAGTCTATGTCTCCTTTAAGTTCTACCAGTATATGTTTTATGTATTTGAGTGCCTTGATGATGCATGCATAAATATTTAAATCATTATATTTTCTTGGTGAGTTGATCCCATTAAGAAAATATAACCACTTTCTTTATCTCTTTTAAATATTTTACCTTAACGTTGATTTTGACTGATATTAGAGTGACTATATCTGCTTTTTTTTTTGTTTTCATTTTCATGAAATGATGTTTTCCAATATTTCACTCTCAGTCAGTGTGTCTTTACCAGGGAGGTGTGTTTGTTGCAAGCAGCATATAGAGGAGGGCTTCTGTTTTTTAATACATTCAGCCAATCTATATCTTTTGTTTGAGCAGTTTAATCCATTTACATTCAATGACATCATTGATAGGTACAGATTTAGAGCTTTCATTTTCTTGGTTAGTTTCTGATTATTGTGAGTTTTCTCATTTTCTTTTTTCTTCCGTTATTGTATGCTGTTTGGTAGATTTCCATAGTAGAAAAGATCGAATAATTTCTCTTTGTGTGGTTGTCCTACTACACTCTACTGAGTTTTAAAGTTTCATGAGTTTCTATGATAGTATTTATCTTCCTTTTGTTTACAGATTTAATACTCATTTAATTTTTTTTTTTTCTTTAGGATGCATGCACTTGCCAGAGAGACAGGAGCAGGAAGGAATTAGAAATTACCCCATGGAAAGTGGCCACACTACAGTCCCTTCTCCTCCAGTCTCTTCTCAGGATTTTGGACATGTATGCACACACACCTAGTGTGATTCCTGGCTTTAAGTTTTAAGCATAGTTCCTTAGCATTTCTTTGATTTATTAAAGCTAAAACTGCTTTCCTTGAAATTAAAAAATATAGTAAAAAAATACATAATTAACAACCTTAGTAAGCTAAATAGCATCAGCTAAGTGCTACCTTAAAGTATATTCATTCTACTCAGTTTCATGCCTAAAGTCAAACATGTATTCATAGATATGTATGTATCAACTGAGCTTGCTATTAAAAGTAGTTAGATTATTCAAGAAATTTTGTGAATCAATAAAATGGGGGAGAAAAAAAGACACTTGAGATAGTGTGGGAGGGTGGAAAATGGCAGAGGGTGATAAATAAGGGGGAAATATATATACACATATATATATAACTAGAAATGGAAAATTATTGACGATAACATGTATGATTAAGCCACTATGCAGTAGATTCTGGATGGGAAATCACATTTTGTAAGCTGTGACAATGCTCAGTGAATGAATGTAAATTAATTAATTTAAAAAAGAGATTGAAGCAAAAAAGGAAAGAAATTTAACAATAAATGCACAAGACATATGCTTTTAAAAATCTTTAAAATATCCCTAAAGAACACTACAATGTATTTATACATAAACAAATGTTGAAGCATACCATATTTTTTAGAAAGATGACTCAATGTCATCTTCCTTTTTTATATCAACAATATGCTGATCTTCCTAATTTAATTTTAAATTTAGCATAATCTAATAAACCTACAAATCATTTTCTCTTTTTTAAAGCTAGACAAAGGAATTCTAAAATTTATATTAAAAAGCAAACAAATGAGATTTGCAGGAGAAGCTCTGATTCAGAAGAAAAAATAAGGGGGATTATCATATGTAAAAATATTTTACAAAGGCTTACTAATTAAAGCAGCACAGTACTGGTTCATGAATAGATAAGCCAATAGAATGCAAAGGAAAAATCAAGATAAGGACACAAATACAAATCAGTGGGTAATATTAAACTATTGAATAACAGTGGGGCAACTAGGTGGTTATCTGGGAAATATTAATATTGGATTCATATATTACTCCATGTTCCATGACATATTCCAAAAGAATAAAATCTTAACTATAAATCAGTAAAAGTCGTAAATTAATAGGTGGGATGATTTTTTTAATCTCAAAGTAGGGCAAGATTTTTACAACCCCCAAATCCAGAAATTAGTCTTTAAAAATTTAAATTCAACAATATAAAAAAAGTTTTAAACTTCTGAATAACAAAAATAAATGCTACCTAAAAAAAAAAAAAAAGACAAACTGGGAAACATAATTATGACTCATCAAGGATACAGAAAAATCTTCCTTTTCTAGAAGCTCTAGAAATGTATAAAAGGCCAATAATCCATTAGGAAAATAGACAAATATTATAAACCAACAATTCAAAGAACATACAAATTATTCTTAAATATATTTTAAATGCTCTTTTACTCATAATAAGAAGCATGCAAATTAAAACTACCCTAATATAAGATTTTCATCATAAAATTGGCAAAAATCCAAAATTTGATAGTGTGTTCTGTTGCCAAGACTGTGGGAAACAGGCACTCTCATACCTTACTGGTGGGAGTATGAATTTGCACAACCCATATGGCGGGTAATTTAGCAATAGCTATCAAAATTACAAATGTGTGTGCTCTTGGATTCAGCAACTCACTTTGGAGAATTTACCCTACAGATATATTTGCATGTCTACAAAATGGCATGTATACAGTTTATTGCAGTATTATAGTCAACAGTGAAAAATTCTAAAGAGATTGGACAGTTATCAGTAGGGGACTGGTTAAATAAATTCAATATTCAATGGAGTATTTTGTAACTAAAAATAAATAAGAAAGCTCTTTCATATTGGTATAGAAAGCTCTTTTAGATATATTAAATTTAAAAAGCATGGTACAGAATTATATGTACAACATGCTAATGTTTATATTACAAAAATGGGAACACAATATATTTTGTATTGTTTATATTTATTTATGTTTCTTGGTATTTACTTTCAAAATCTCTGAAAAGGTAAATAAAAGACTAAAATCAATGGTTATCTGGCTCTTGGAGCCTGGAAACTGAGAATATGAATGACCAGTGTGGGAAGGAGATTTTTCACTGTAAGACTTTTTGAACTTATGCTTTATCATGTGACTGTATTACAATTCCAATTAAAAAAATAATTTAAAATGAAGAATCATTCTAACAATATGATCAAATAAATTTAGTGTCACACACAACCTAAATGTGCTGTAATTCTAGCAAGGCCCCCTGAGCCATTACTGGGTATATCAGTTAGGATGATTTTTACTGTAAGTGGTAGGAGGCTTGAACAGTGTGGACAATTTATTTCCCAGTTAACAAAGAATCCAAAGTCAGACTTTTCCAGGGCTAGAATTGTCTTTGCAATTTCAGACTTCTCATAGAGACCTGTCCATGAGCAGCCAAGATGGACAATGTCCACATCTTCCCATACATTGCCCAGATGCTCCCCAAAGGACTTTCTCTGAGGTCTAAGTGGCTGGTAATATTTTGCATGTCCATACCCAAGCTGCAGCAGAGACTGGGACATAACACCAATAGTAATAATCACTAACGTTTATTGAATACTTTGTATGTGCTATATACTGTCTTTATATGCATTAATTTAGTTACATTTCAAAGCCACGTGTTAGAGAGGTAGTATTTTTACCCATTTTACGAATGAGGAAACTGAGGCACAGAGCAGTTAAATAACTTGTCAAAGGTAACTGAGTTAGTAAGTGGCAGAGCTAAGACTGACACTGGCAATCTAGCTCAAGTCACTGATTCCAACTCGCTTATGTATTATAATTAAATTATCAGCGTCTATAAGTAAGAGGTTGATTCTATCAGCAAGGAAGAGAGAGGAAGAATGGCTCTCAGATATACAAACACCAGTATTTCTCCCTAGGAACAAAGAACAACCCTTGGCTGGCACACACCACCCCATCAGTGACCATAGATACTGGCCTTTTTGTGAATGACCTGTTCTCTCTAGACCTATGTCTCCAGTTATTAGTTGAGAGGACACCTTCAACAATGACTGTGACCTTTCTAGAAGTAACAACAGCAGACCCATCTAGAGAAATGGTAAAACCAATAGTCACTATGCTTACCAAGGGACATTACAATGAGCTTCCTCCCAAGCAAGATGGCGACAGGAGGCTAGTGATTCCCCAAAGAAAACTTTAGTTTCTCCTATGGGCTTTCACATACCCACAGGTCAACGGCAACCCAAGTTTCAAGCCATATGTCTCTTTCTACCCAGCCAAAAGTCTTGCTAGACTGTCAATCCAGCATTTCCTGAGTGTCGGTAGAGGTGCATTCTGTTAATCAAATACAGTTTTTATTTATCTGAGCATCAATCTTCACTCTTATTGATAAGATCGCACTAGGAATTTTTCTGTTCCAGTCTTCCATCATCTCTGTTCCTCATACACTTCATGAGAACACTAAATATGTCTAAAATATTCAAGACAAAGCACTTTTATTTTAAATAAAAACTTCTATCCTCTAGGATTTCACAGCAGTTAATTGTGCCCTCATGTGCTAAAAATACTGTTTTTTTCCCCTGTCATTAATCCAGTCTTTTTTTTTTTTTATGTAGTTGTCTTTTCATAGAGTCAGAGATGCAGTGAGTCAGTTTCCTCACCTCCCAGGCACATCACCCAGGGAAGGAGGTGGATATATTCTTAGCCTGGAGAGCACTTTGCTCTGTCTTATGTAAATTCCAGGAGGTAAATGTCTTCAGACTATGATAAAGAAGAGATCAGAATGTGCAGAGTTGGCAAGGAATGAACCCCCTGAACAATGGGCTGATCTCCATGTGCTACGTGCTTGCTGCCTACAGACCTGAAATGGAGCCCCTGGCTGTGGAACACCCACTTCTCTCAGAGAGGAGAACGCAGAAGGGAAGAATTCCTCTCCAGGTTCCCTCTCCTAGAAGTGTCAGAACAGTTCACATGGTGGGTGTCATGACTTTCTGCCATCCTGGGAGACTGTGGCTATTGCAAAGGTGGAACAAAGAATCTGGCCACCAGGACTCCCAAGCAGAAACTGTAAGAACTGTAAGACTATGTGGAGTGTCTGTCTGGCCATGATGACCAGCTATCCACAGGCTGTGAAAAGGACAGAGTCATGCTTACCTATGCCCTGACTCGTAATGTCATTAATTTGCATTTTCTAGCACTAAGAAAGCCACCATCATTTATCTCTTCAGTGCTGTGCCTTGGTTGATTCCCCTGCCTTTGCAGGTTCAGTGCACAAAAGGCCAAAGATCAGAGAGAATGCCATATTATGAAGAGTCCTGATCCGGCTTTATAGCAGCTGCTTTCAGAACTCTTTGTTCTAGTGGGTCCATGACTTCTGCCAAGTCACATCACCTCTCGAAGGTCCATGGCCTCCTAAGTGAGGAAGCAGATTCTGACCTCCAGGTTCCTTTCTGGTTCAGAAGTTCTCAGCTGCAAAAGAGGATTTTGCTTCCCTTTGGAGGGTAAAAGTGCCTTCTGTTCCATCCCTGTCTCTGGCTTCAGCTTCCTTCACTTCCTCTATTCAGCCTTCCCAGAAACTAGTGGAAATTCTAAGCAGATCTCTGACAGGGCTGAGACTATTTCTTACACCTTGCTGCCAAGATAATCAATAAATTATTTAGAGTGTGTGGCAGGTCAAATAAAGCCCTCGCCCACAAGGATGTTCACACTCAAATCAATGGAACCTGTGAATATATTAAATTAATTACAAAAGGTACCTTGAAGGTGAAGTTAAGGTTTCTAATCAGTGGTCTTAAAATAGGGAGCCTTCCGAGCTACCAGATTGGCCTAATCTTATTATATGAGCCCTCAAAGGCAGTGAACTGGCACAGCCACAGTGAGACAGGTGGTAGGATGCCAATGCTGAAGCCATATGGGAGGCCTAGGTTTGTATCCAGGTTGACCTGAGCATCCAGGTGAGCCTGTCCAAGCACATGACTCTGGCTGCCTAGGAGGCTGAGAGGAGGATCGTGATGTGGTAAGACCCTGTCTAGGGTCTCTCTGTCCTCTTAAAATAAATAATTTTTTTCTTTTCTTTTTTTTGGGAGAGGTTTTTGCTATAGGGCGTGTGTGCTCACCAGACAGACAGAGAGACAGAAAGCGAGAAATTACCCCCCAGGGGGGATGGCCACGCCGCAATCCCTTCTTCTCCATTCTCCTCTCGGGATCTTGGACACACACGCACACACACCCGGCGTGAGTTTAAGCCGCCAGGTCAGGGACTCAAACCGCCGTCGACTACGTGGGAGTCCAGCGACGTAGCCATTACGCTAACTGCTGGTCCCATAAAATAAATAAATTTTTTTAAAAAGAAAAAGAGAGGCCAGCAGATGGCATGGTGAAGGCACATGGACAACCACAGTTTGAGTCCTGGATCTGGCAGCTTGCTTTCTCATGTTCTCTCTCTATTTCTCTGTCTCTCTCTGGAGAGCACACATGCCCTATAGCAAAATTTAAAATAATAATAATAATAATAATAATAATAATTAATTAGATTAGATTAGCTTAGGTTAATAAATAATTCTTTAAAAAGAGAAAATAAAAACTTTATCTGACTGGAAGTGAGATGTGCCAAAACGGAAAGTTAGATTCAAAACATGAGAACAACTTGAGTCACCATTGCTGGATGAAGCCTCATGAAACACATGAGATGGAAAATGGGCAACCTTTAAGAGCAAATGAGCAGTCCCTTCCAAAAAAAAAAAAAAAAGAGCAGTCCCTAGCTGATAGATTCCAGGGAAATGGGGACCTTAGTCTTATAGCCACAAGGAACTGAATTCAGCCAACCACCTGAGTGAGCCTGAAAACAGATTTTAAGAGCTTCCAGAGAGAAACACAGCTCTGCTGATGTGGGAAATTCAGCAGGGTACCCAGCTGACCCATGCTGTACCTGGGCTCTGGCCCACAGAACTGTGAAACAGAAATGAGTGTTGTCTTAAGTCACTACATTTCTGGTAGTTATAGCAGCAATAGGAAACTAATACACAGATTCCCTGACAACTGCATTATTTTAACAGGAAAATTTACTTATTCCAAAATACCTCCTTCTGCATCTGGTGGTGGAATGACCAAGCCTGGCACAGAGATCAATACTATTCCTGGCCCCTGAGCTATGTCTTGCTTCCAGGAATTGATACATCCCCAAAGCTTATCAGGAGAAAGAAAGAAAAAAAAAAAGGAAAGTAGGATGGGAAGGAAGGAGAGAGAGAGGGATGGAAAACGTAGAGAAGAGGGAGGAAAAAAGGGAAAGAACTGGTTCTGATATTATTATTACTATAATCCCCACAGGCATCTAACCCCCAACAATGCCCACTTCATAATTAAGAAATCTGAAGTTGGCTGCATGGCCATATGGAAGAGGAGGGGCCAGGAGTGCCCTGGGGATGCTGTGGAATCCAGCAACTTAAATATCTGCAGAGAACATCTTGTGAGCAACCCTTTGGCTGAGAAAATGCAAATGACCCCAGCTGGTTGCTAAGTGTCACTGAGGAGGCCCAGCTGGCATCAGAGTCAGGGCTGAGCTCCAATCTCAGCTCCCCTTTCCACAGAGCAAAAGCGGCAGAACACTCAGGTTGCACCTAAAGTCTGCCCTGGGATTCTGAACAAAAAAATGTGTGGTGAGAATGATAAAATTAAAGAATTCTTCTTTCTCTCTATTTCTATTTCTCTGTCTCTCTCTTTTTTCTCCCTTTTTCTCTTTTGCCTCCCTTTCAAGTTCTAGGGTAGAAACTGAAAATTAACCCTAGCTTCTTCTGCTTTCCTTTCTTCTATATCCCTTCAACTTTATGCAGTGAGATTATACCATTAATTTTTATTCCTCACAAATAAAACAATGAAAAAAGATGAAATTTTAAAGTTCATCCAAAAGTCACTTTTGGGACCACCAGGTGGCATGGTAGTTAAGAAGCTGGACTCATCATGGTGGACTCTGACGTTTGAGTTCCAACCTGAGGACTTGAAAAACACACCAGGTTCATGTGCATGCATGTCCAAAATCCCAAGAGAATGGATAAGAAAGGGTTGTGGTGTGGCCATGCTTCCTGGGGGGTGATTTCTCACTTTTCCTCTCTGTCTCTCTCCAGTGAGCACATGTGCCCTATGGCAAAAAAAAAAATCTTTAAAAAAAAATAATAAAATCACCTTTTCCTAGCTCTAAAAAGTTTTCCCTTGCCTACATGGAACCATTCACTTTTACCTCCACACACTGGCATTCTCTAGTGAGCTCCTGTGGCCAGTTCAGGCTCCAGGGAAGCAACGGCTGAAGCAGAGAAGGGTGACCATGGATAATCCACCATGGGGGGAAGGTACTTTGTGGTTATTAAGAGCCTTCATGCCCTGAGAGAGTCCAAGAGTTCTTTCCATCTGGCAAAATAACTATAATGATTGAACTCATTCTCCAAATGGCCGAAGCATTCAGCAGGGACCTCTCCTCCATTTTAAAAGTCAAGACAAAGGTTGAGAGCAACAATCCATGATCTAGGCCTGTGTTTCTGGAATATTCAGAGAATGATTTATTGATGAACTTCACACAGAGGAAAGAGTAATTTGATAAGGACTTAGGGGCTAAAAGAGATTCCCTGGATACTCTTGTGTCCAGATAAATATCTTTCATCCATTTGTCTGTCCAACCACCCAATAGCCCCATATGCACACTACATGTGTGCATATATGCACACATGCACATACATGTGCACCCTTGCATACACATGGGCACACACACACTCAAGTACACTTCCTGCTTTACTCCCCCAAGTCCAAACTCCATCTTGACACCAGCTCCAAACTATATAAAATGCATGCCAGTCTGAAATATGCCACTCTTATACAAGAACCAACTTGGAAAAGAAGAAAGTCACCAATGTCAGAGGCCAGAAACAGAGTTACATGTAAAAGAAGTTATCAGGAGACCAAAATGAAACCTGCCAGCCAGGCCCATCTCCATGAAGTAAACCCCTCAACTTCAGTATACCCTTTAGGATCCACCAAACTCGCCCTCATTCCACAAAGCTGCTATCTCTCAACCCCACTAAACTCAGAGGCCAAAACTTCTACTGTGATTTTACTCATGAGACTCCAGAGAGAAAGCCATCCTGTCATTTGGAAGAGCATGTCCCCTGTTTTGATCGTGTTTCTTTTTCCAATGCCATCTGTTGAATACTATTATTCTGCTCAAACACAATCTGTGGCAGTATTAATTTCTTTTTTCTCACTTTCTTCCAAAGCTCATGACATGTACAAATAATTCTTTGAGAGATTTTTAGCATTTAAGTCCCTGCCCTGAGAAAAACAAGTACATTACAGTATTGAACGCCGAGCTACTGTTGTGTGCCAAGCACTGTCCTCATCTCTTTACGTGATTTAATTCATTTAATCCTCACAACAAGCCTACAAGGAAGTTTCCATTATTATCCCCATCTTACAGCTAAGGGCACTGAGGCAAGGGAAGCTAAATGATTCATCCAAGGTAATGGTTACTAAGTGGCCAATCCGGGATGCAAACCCAGAGAACATGGTTCCAGAGTCCATGGACTTAAGGTTTAACCACTGTGCTCTCAAGGCTCCCCAATGATATAGCTAAGGAACTTCCAAACACTTATAAAATAGTAAGGAAGAAATACAGACAAAGAGCATACTGTTCATAAGAACAAAAGAAATAGGCATCTTCTGCAAACACACTCCTTCACATAAACATGCATGCGAGCACATACAAACACCTAGATCAACTAGTTATTGGGACTGCATGGACACAGTCACAAGGCTCTTTTGCTTACCATATTACCTTATGCTCTTGGGTACAGACTAGCCCAGAGAACAACAGACCATTTTCTTAGACTGTTGAGGAACTAAGAACCAGCCAATGATGTAATAGTTATGTTACTGGACTTCCACATAGCCAACCATGATTTAGTTCCTAGACCCAGTGGCTTAAAACTCACACTGGGTGTGTATGTGTGTGTGTGCGTGCCCAAAATCCGGAGAGGAGAAGAAAGGAGAAGGGATTGTGGCGTGGCCATCCTCCCTGGAGGGATGATTTCTCACTTTTTGGCTCTGTCTCTCTCTGTCTCTCCAGTGAGCTCACATGCCCTGTAGCAAAAATATCTGTTAAAAAAAAAGAAGAAAGAAAGAAAGAAAAAGAAAGAAAGAAAGAAAGTTTGGGAAATAAAAATAGAAGGCAAAGGAGAAGCTGACTTCCTACTCTGACAACCTGGACATCATGAAGAGAGGAGGAAATGCTGTGCTTTTTACCATTTCTTATCATGATTTGTCTTTTAGGATTCTACTGAATGTCACATTTAGGAGAATAAGCGGATTCAAAGAGATGCGAGGGTGCTGGTGAAATACTTTACATCTAATCAAATACTTTATATCTCACAGATACCCTCACCATTGTAACCTCAGCAATTAGAGGATAGTACTAGTATTGCCATCTGTATTCACTTTTAATTCTTAACTGACAACCATATAACCAATAGCACAACTAACAACTTCAAAATCTCATTAACTTACCACAACAAACTTTGGTCTTCCTCCCTCATGGGTCTGTGGTCAGCTGGCCATGGTTCTGAGTTGTAGGATGTATTTGAATCTGCTCCATGTGTCTCAGTCTTAACGGTACTCATTTATACGTAAGAAGCTTCTATTGTACTCTTCACATGGGAGAATGCAGCAGCCCAAGGAGCTAAGTCAAACAATGAAAGCACATGCAGAGTTTCTCGTATCACGTCTACAAACCTTCCTTCGGCCAAAGTTTCATGGCTAAGTAGAACTTCAGTAGGGGATAGAATATACTCCTATTCAATTGGGAAGAACCACCAGTCACTGGCAAGGACACAGATATGCAATTCTTTAACACAAAGGGAATAAAGAATTAGGAATAATCCAATATACCTCATCACCTTTATGGTCTTCATATTGAATTTTTTCCCCAGAGTCTTTCTTCAACTACCATATCTCAAAACCAGAAAAATGCTGAAGAAAAGTCAGTAACACATGAAGCCCACCAGGGTAGAATAGGGATTTAGGCATGTCTCAGAAGCTCAGGAACCTAACTAGTTTAGCAAAATTACAGCTAGACTTTGCAAAGTGGCAACGTGATGGGGGGAAGAAAGAGCAGGCAATGAAGGTGGCATGAAGAAAATGAGAGCTTGTAATTTAACTTGTGATCCAAAGCAAAGGATGAGGGGTGGACATGGGGAGAGATTCGCAAAAACATCCTTTGAAAAATAATGAATATTTATAGCAGGAGCTTAGTTGCCCTTGATCAAAAAGTCACTGAGAGAAGAAGCCAGGCCTTCAGAACAAGGTTCCACATGGCGCCAGCGAACTAGATTTTTCAGGAAATGAAGATTTTCTACTGATAATTCAGCCTCCAACAAGCGAGCTAGCGGCAGAAGAAGCCAGGCCCTCAGAACAAGGTTCCACATGGCGCCAGCGAACTAGATTTTTTAGGAAATGAAGATTTTCTACTGATAATTCAGCCTCCAACAAACGAGCTAGAGGCAGAAGAAGCCGGGCCCTCAGAACAAGGTTCCACATGGTGCCAGCAAACTAGATTTTTCAGGAGATGAAGATTTTCTACTGATAATTCAGCCTCCAACAAACGAGCTAGCGGCAGAAGAAGCCAAGCCCTCAGAACAAGGTTCCACATGGCGCCAGCGAACTAGATTTTTCAGGAAATGAAGATTTTCTACTGATAATTCAGCCTCCAACAAACGAGCTAGCGGTAGGCAGCCCCCACCGCACCCCCAACCTTTCTGTCTCTCAGTTCCTGTCTCTCCCTGCTTCTGCCTTCCCTTATTTTTTGTAATTTTTCCTTCTTACACTTTTTTTTAAAAGGCACAGTTTTTCTCTGGCTCTTGGCTCCGCCTCTTACCTTGTTAATTAGTGCTCTGGTCCTTCCACCAGGTAGAAGAAGCCGGGCCCTCAGAACAAGGTTCCACATGGCGCCAGTGAACTAGATTTTTCAGTTTTCAGATTTTTTCCATTTTGTGATTTTTTTTTTAAAAAAAAAGAACAGTAATTACAATTTTTAAAATTTTTTTTGTCTTTTTTTCTCTTTTTGCTGTTGTTTCTCTCTCCCTTTTTCTTTTTCCTTTTTCTTGTCTCTCCACCCTCCAATATCCATTCAATGTGTTCTTAGACAGATCTAAGAGCACTGTAGCTAAACATCCAAATACTAATAGGGTTAAAATATTCCCCAACATCTACTGAATCTTCTACACCAGCAATCACAACAGAACGGCAAAGAGATTCTAGATCACCTCCGCTTGCTCCTGAACATTTAGACTGAACTTCAAGAATTTGAAAGAAACACACCATCCATCAGGTGACAAGAAATCACTGCAGGATAACGAGAAATATGGGAAAACGAGAAAATACCTCTCCTCCACAGGAAAAGAGTAACTCTTCTTCATCCACAAGCAGTTTGGTGAAAATCATGGAAATGCCTGATAAGGAATTTAGAGCATTCATAATGTCGAAGCTAACAGAGATGGAAGAGAAGAGAGATAATGAACTGCTAAAGAGAAAGGAGAAAGAAGTTGATGAGTTCCAGGAGATGAGGAAATTCTTGCAAGATCTAAAAGAGGAATTACACACTTTACAAAAGACTCAAACAGAACTACTAGAGATGAAGTCTATAATACAAGAAGTCAAAATCTCCCTTGAAATTATTAAAAGCAGACTAGATCATTCAGAAAATAGAATCTCAGAGGTAGAAGAAAAATGGCTGGCCTAGAAAAATCCACCACAAAGACTGAGAAAATGGCCCAAAAATTTGAGAATGATATACGAGAAGTACTGGATACCATCAAACGTCCAAATATCCGGATAATTGGCATTCCAGAAGGTGAAGAGACCCATAAGGGCATTGATAATCTATTTCATGAATTCCTGCAAGAAAACTTTCCAAACCTAGAGAGGCATTTGAAGATCCAGTCCCAGGAAATACAAAGGACCCCAAATAGAATCAACCCAAGAAGATCTTCTCCAAGACACATTATAGCCAGGTTGACCAAAACTGCAGACAAAGACAAGATACTAAAATTGGCAAGAGAAAAGCATTAAGTCACCTACAAAGGACATCCCATCAGGCTAACAGCAGATCTCTTACCGGAAACAATGCGAGCAAGGAGAGAATGGGAAAATATATTCAAAGGGTTAAGAGAGAAGCAATTTCAGCCTAGAATACTGTACCCGGCAAGATTATCTTTCAGATGGGAAGAAAAGACAAGAACATTCTCAGATAAACAAAACCTGAAAGAATTTACCAGCACCAGACCAGATCTCCAAGAAGTTCTCAAGGGTGTGCTGTATTAGGAAAATTAAACACAGACACACGGAAATAAGAGTCCAAAAACTAAGAAAGTGGCCAACTTAATCATAGGGACAAGTCTGGAGTTGAGTATTATATACCAGAATTTAACCAGGAAAATTGAACCAGAACAGAGGATAAAAGTACATGAGACTGATAGGTTCATGCACCTACCATTTGAACAGAATCCTAACCTGTTTATTGGCTTTAAGCAAAGTTCCTTGGCATTTCTTTGATTTAAGTTAAAACTGGTTTTCTTAGTAGTAATGAGTGAACTCACCATTGAAAGTAGTTAGATTATGTAAGAAATTGTGTGATCAATGCAATGTGGGTGGGAAGGGAATGAAGGACAATTGTTGACACCGGAGGTGGTGTGTGAGGAGGGTGGGAAGGGACAGAGGGTCAGAAAGAGGGGTGGAAATATTTCTAGGAACTAGAAATGGAAAATTTTTTGTAATGTGCATGATTGAGTCACTATGCAGTGTGTACTGGATGGGAGATCGCATTTTGTGTGCTGTGATGATGCTTAGGTAAGGGATGTAAATTGAGTTACAAAAAAAAAATATATATATATATATATATATATTTTTTTTTTGTAATGACTGCAGTAGGATATGTAGCCCCACCTAGTTGCTACTTTATAGGATGCATAAAGTTAGACTTGTGTTCATGGAAATGTGTATGTCACCTGTGTTTGCTATGAGGGTATTTGGATTGATTAGGGTCTTTGGTGATTCAATAAAATGTGGGGGGAAAACAGTATAGAAAGCAAACATAGATACCACCGACAGTGTGGGAGGAGAATGGGAGATGGCAGAGGGTAGGAGATAGGGAATCAAGGATGAGGGGGGGGAAGCTAAACATACAGAAAACAAGAAATGGAAGATCATCTGCTGACAATAACATGTTTGTTGATGTGCTTGATTGAGACAATATACAGTGTACTCTGGATGGAAAATCTCATTTTGTATGCTGTAATGATGTACAGTGAAAGAATGCAAATAAATAAATTGAAATAAAAAAATAAAAAATAAAAAAAGTCACTGATTATGAGGAGAAACAAGCAGGCATCAGGAGTCCTCTGTTCCTTTCCTACATATAATGCAGGAACAGAAGAAAAGGAGCTATAGAAAATAGAAAATGATCCATTATTTTTGGAATACTGCATACTCTGATTTAAACCCAAAATTTTATTACACAAATAGTAATATTCTTGTAAAAAAATTTAATACAGATGAATTAAAAGAATAATTACTCATTCTCTTACTAAGAGATGAGCATAATTAGCATTTTAATGTATATCTTCTAAACTCTTTTCCCAAAATCTATACATATATTTTATTTTAAAACTGAAATTATACTGTACATGTGCTATGTAAATAACTTTATATAGATGAGGGTTTTTCTATCTAGCAGAGCATGTCATAAACATATGTCTATTATGATTTTTAATGATCACAGAATATTCTTTTTTAACAATATGCCAAATCTAACAATTCACTTTTAGACATTTATGAGTTTCCAAATTTTTGCCATTAAAACCAATGGTGACAATAAAGATCTTGGCTTTTAAATCTTTGCACACTTGGCTTTTAAATCTGTGCACTTGAT
This sequence comes from Tupaia tana, assembly GCA_026018925.1. Classification (NCBI taxonomy): domain Eukaryota; kingdom Metazoa; phylum Chordata; class Mammalia; order Scandentia; family Tupaiidae; genus Tupaia; species Tupaia tana. Next base: position 58,670,782 of record JAKSZU010000006.1, on the reverse strand, counting down.
GTCAACCTCTCACTTTTAGACTTTCCATGAGACAAATAAACCTTTATTCTTTTTAAAAATTCTGTTCTTTATTTTTGAAAGACTACATGCACACACATGAGAGAGGGAGGGAGAAAAAAAAACACTCTCCACAGGGTCTGATCACACTACAATGCCCTTCCTTCAGTCCTCCAACCTAGTGGATCCTGGGAATTCCCAGGCATACCTGACATCTGTTAGGCTGACCAGGGAGGAGATTCAAACCACAGTTGCCATGTGGTATCCAACTTCTTTTGAGCAGCTTATTGTCCCATAAAGTCATCCCTTCTATTCTCTATAAATGACCCAGTCTCAGGTATTTCTGTAAGCAACATGATAGTGGACTGAGACAAAGAGTAAACACATTTTTAGGCTTTTGATAACATATTCCCATAATGACTCCATGAAAGCTGCATGGATTTTTACCCTAGCAGCAGTATATGAGGTTAGTTGGTGCACTGATTTTAAATGTTGCCCTAAAAGATTTATGCAGATCCATATCAAACTCAGAAAATAAACAAGAGTCCACACCATGCTTTGTGGCTAAGAGAATGAAAGGGCAAATGCTATTACTCTGTATCACTCTCCCCCACCCCAAGTGGTTCCTGAAATATGAATGCATTTTAAAATTTGTGGTATCTTAGAACTGATGAAACATTATTTTCTGATTTGCCACCTTTGCCATCTTCCTTTATTCCCCCCTCCCCACCTTCTCTTCTACATCATCTTTGATTCAAACAAGAGAATAAAAGATGAGTGTAACTACCTGTCAGCCAACATACTCAGGGCAAAACAAGTCAATGGAATCAACATAATGCCGTGGTCCAGAAGGTCCTTTCAAGCTCAATTCATTTTGCAAATGAGTTTCATTTATTATAATCATACTAATATCATGAATCTTAAGAAGCAAATTATACAGAAAAAGTAAAAGCCCCTCTCCCACTCATCATTCTCACCTCCCAGAATAACTCAATTATTCTGAATGTAAATATCTATAAATTGACTATGTATGAGGGAACCTCAACAAGTTAGAGGAAAAAAAAGTGAAATTAAAGTACAAGTTAATTTTTGTGCAAAACAATTTTAAAATCTATTCATAGTTTTTTTATAATACACATTTTTTATAAACCTGTTGAAGATCCCTCATATTAAGTATAAATAAGGATATATCATGTTAAGAATGTGTAACACTTCTACTTTTTGGGAAAGCTGGAGTAGCAAGGACTGCTTTTATCCTACTGCTTGGAACAACTGAAACAATAGACACAATATATGAAACAATACATCGGATATAAGGCAACAAAGACAAAGTAAGTGTGATCCCTAAAAGTTGGGAGACAAATTAGATCAGCCCCATGGTTGCTCCAGCTTACTGAGAGTTTCCAGGCTGTAGAGCAGGGAGAGGAAACTCAGGGCCAGTTCAGGGATCGTCCAAGTTCAAGACATGAAACGAGGTATTAAAGGAGATAAAAGTGGTTGGAGTTTTCAGGACATGTAAGATAGGCAAAGAACTCCAGAGATCTATGGAGAGTTTTCTTTTCAGCTGAATCCTGATCAGGACATGCAGTGAGGAAAATTAATTTTTTTAATTTTAATATTATTTTATTTTTAATATATTTTATTTTTCATACATTCAATCACTATATATCATTACAGTGTGCAAAAATGTATTTTCCCAGCATGAATAAACTGTGTATTAGTCCAGTTAAAGATATTATCATACACGTTATCATCAACAGATGATTTTCTGGTTTTTTTGACCCTTAAATATTTTGTTTCTTTCTTTTTACCCTTGATTTTTTTAAGTGAGAATTCTTGACACAGGAGAAAGAACTCCCATAGGAAAGAGGGTTTGCCTGGGGCTAGGACTGGTTCATGTTCCCAAAACCCAGAGTGAAAACTTCATAATTCACAGTTTGAGATAGAGAACTCAAAAGGGATTTGCCTCAGTAGTGGGCAAAATTAGCCCCAGCTAAACATTGTTCTGGTCCTATATAACAAAGCTTAAATACAAGATCTGAACGGATCAAACTGTTTCCAAATAACTTAATCATAGCTCAAAACTGAGCTCAAAAACCTATATAAAAATATGAAAACAAAATCTAGTAACCAACACATAATTTCTGACATTCAAACAAAAATTACCAAACACATAGAGAAACAAGAAAAAGTTGCAATCCATAACAAAAATAAACATCAATCAGTAGAAACCAGCCAATGACTAACACAGAGAATTAGTACAAAAGGATAGTAAAATGATTACATCCCATATGTTCATGAAACTAGATAAAGATTGAAGATTGACCAGAAAGATATTAAAAAGAGATCATTAAACTTCTAGTCATAAAAAAGACAATGTATGTAAAATGCAATCAATGAGGCCCAGCCAGAATAGTACAGCAATAGTGCATTGTTCTGAAAAGCTGGAAGTCATAAAGAAGGTTGGGGTTCTATTCTCAAAGCAACTTGTACACACTGGGCATGTGCATACATGCCCACAATCCTGGCTAGCTGGGAAGGCTGGGGTGAGGGTTGTGGATCATGGTGTAAGAACCTGTTGCTGATGCTTGTCTGTCTCCTTCAAGAAAGAAGGAAATAATGAGAGAAAGAGAGAGAGAAAATAAACTAAAGAAATACACTAAATGGAATTAACAGCAGATTAGACATTACAGTAGAAAAGATGAATGTACTTGAAAATAAAGCAATAGCATGGAACCAACCCAAAGGTCCACAAACAAATGAATGGATTGAAAAAGTGTGGCACATATACTCTATGGAATACTACTCAGCCATTGAAAAACAACAAGACCCTGGAATTTGATAGAAAGTGGTCACATATGGAGGATCTATTGCTGAGTGAAGCAAGCCAGGATATGAAAGAAAGATATTATATGTATCCACTTAATATATACTGACTATCCATACTTTATGGTAGAGATAAAAATATTGAAGGGCATAAAAGCAGTTTTATATATATATATATATATATATATATATATATATACACACACACACATGTATTTATATATATGTGTGTGTATATATATATATATATATATATATATATATATATATATATTTACTTAAAACTAGGGAAAAGGAGAAAATTTTAAAGCAACTAGAGAAAAAAAGGCAGAGAACAAAGAAGAATTATAGCAGTTTTCTAGTCAGGAAAACAAATGCAAACAAAGATGACAATATATAAAGTACTGAAATAAAAAACTGTCAACCTAATATTCTATATCCAGCAAAACTCTGTCTTTCAAAAAAATAACACCGAATCAACAAATTTACAATATGATCAAGTGATTCCACTCTCCAGTGCATATATCCAATAGAAAACATATATACACTTAAAAATGTATGCAGAGATGTTCATTAGGAGCATTATTCATAATAGATGAGAAGCAAAAACATCTCAGATCCCCATCAACTGTATAACAGATAAGCAAAAATGTGGCATAGCCATAAAATGAAGTATTATTTGGCCATAAAAAGAATTAGAAGTACTGGGAACCAGCAGTTAGCGTAATGGCTATGTCGCTGGACTCCCACGTAGTCGACCGTGGTTCGCGTCTCGGACCCGGTGGCTTACAACTCACGCCGGGCGCGTGTGCGTGCGTGCCCAAGATCCCGAGAGGAGAATGGGGGAGAAGGGATTGCGGCGTGACCATCCCCCCTGGGGGGTGATTTCTCGCTTTCTATCTCTCTGTCTCTCTCTGTCTGTCTGGCGAGCGCACGCGCCCTATAGCGAAAAACCTCTCCAAAAAAAAAAAAAAAAAAAAAAAGAAAAAGAATTAGAAGTACTGACACATGCTAAAACATGTATAAACCTTGAAAGCAAATGGTAAGTGAAAGAAGACAATTACAAAAGACCATATATTACATGATTCAATTTATATAAAATGTCTAGAATAGGCAAATCTTATCAAGAACAATGTAGATTAGTGATTACCTAGAGCTGGGAAAGGTTGCAGGTTGCCTAGAGCTGGAAAATTGGGAGTTTGTTAATCAGGATGGGATTTCTTTTGAGGGTGATGAAAATGTCCTAAAACTGATTGCTGGTGATGGTTGCACAACTGTCGATATCTTAAAAATAACTGAATTGTAAATGCTCTTATATTTGCATTTAAAACTAGCTTTGCACCATATAAAGATGAACTGTAAAATTCATGCTAACAATTTAAATTTTTAATCTTTCTTTACTTAGACTGACATTAAATAGCAAATTAAAAAAATAAAAACCATTATGACAAGTTGAAGAGAAAGACCGTGGAAAAGAGAAAAAAGCTTTGTATTTTAGTATATTTCTTTAACATCTCTGCTTTTTGAACAAAGGACCCTGCATTTTTTTTTTCCCCCACTGGGCCCAAATATTTATGCAGCTGGTCCTGAGAGTCAGTCTATTCTGCCTCAGTGTAATAACTGCAATAATTATATGTATTTTTGGAGAGTTTTTTTAGTTTGTTTTTTGTTTTTGTTTTGTTTTTTCTGTAGGGCACGTGCACTCGCCAAATGACAGAGAGAGACAGAGAGACAGAAAGCGAGAAATCACCCCCCCAGGGGGGATGGTCACGCCACAATCCCTTCTCCTCCATTCTCCTCTCGGGATCTTGGGCATGCACGCACACGCGCCAGGTGTGAGTTTTAAGCCACCAGGTTCGGGACTCGAACCGCAGTCGACTACATGGGAGTCCAGCGACATAGCCATTACACTAACTGCTGGTCCCCAATTATATGTATTTTTAAATTTTATTTTATTATTTCTTTCATGAGAGAGAGAACTTTGATAGGGTCTCACCACCCTGTGATTCTCCTCTGAGCCTCCCAGTCAGCCAGGAGTATGGGTGCACACAGACATACCTGACATGTTCATGTCAGACCAGGATCCAAAGTCAGGTTTCTCATGGGTTTCAGTAGCATGCAGTGACAACCTACTGCCTGCGCCACCATGAGAGGTCTGCAGTAATTATAATTCTTAAGAAATCATACATAATTATAAAAAATCTATTATAAAAATAGTTGCTTAATTGAAAATAAGAGGCTATAGACTAGAGAGTTTTGGACTCATCAGAGACATTTTCCTGTCAGATTCTCAATAATAGAAAAGGATTTATAGCTATAAGTATATTACTACAGCACTCAAACATCATCTAGTAAATTCAGCATATGAATACATATACCTTTTGCTCACAGATAATGGCTTTCTTTTTCTATTACCACCACGTTATCAGTAGCAAGAGGTTCTTTCATGTTCTTAGCAGCTTTCTCATCTACGAGAGGATTTTAAAAAGTTTATAGAAAGATAGAATTATGTAAAAATTTACTTAAGTACAAAAGTATTTTAAAATCCATGTAGAGTTTTTAAATTATACACTTTTCACAAACTTATTGAAGCCCCTGCACTTTGTCATGTTAAGCAAAGCAAAATGCCATCCAACAAAGCAACTAGTCTCCTCCATGCCTTGTTTCCTTTCTCTCTGTGGTCTGTCTTCCTTATTGTTCTTTGTTCTCTCTTGGGATAGCTTGATCATTTCTCTGGATAGCTTGATCATCTATCTATCTCTGTAATGTAATTAGGACACTTCAAATTGTTGACAAACAGAAAGGTAAGGAAACAAAAATGAGAACCTAGAAATTAAGACATTATCTGAAAAATGGCAACCCCAAAACATAGAGAAACTTTAAAGTGTCTCTCCCACTTGGCAGCTAGAAGGTGGCTTATCAGATCAATTCAATCTCCCTCCTAATAGATATATCTGTGAAGCCACTCTGACCGGGTGCTGAACTCATCTGAGGGCACAGTTAAGATATACTCACAAGGGAGCCAGCAGTTGGCGTAATGGCTATGTCGCTGGACTCCCACATAGTCGACCGCGGTTCACGTCCCGGACCCGGTGACTTAAACTCAGGCCGGGCGCATGTGCGTGCATGACCAAGATCCCAAGAGGAGAATGGAGGAGAACGGATTGCGGCGAGGCCATCCCCCCTGGGGGGTGATTTCTCACTTTCTGTCTCTCTGTCTCTCTCTGTCTGGCGCACGCACGCGCCCTATAGCAAAAACCTCTCCAAAAAAGAAAAAAAAAAAAAAGATACACTCACAAGTATCTTGATTCCTGAATGAGAGCCCTACCACCATACCCCAGTAAAATACTTTTAAAAATAATTCCTTGGGTTAACCTCTCCAAAGGAGTGTCCACGTCTCAGAAAGGAAAATTCTAGAGTTTCTGATTTAGTTTAATTTGAAATGAAGTAGATCTTGCCACTGTAAAAAGTTATAACTACTAAAATTAACTTTAAAAAGCATCTTAGAAAGTTTAAAAAAAAAAATTTTTTTTTTTGAGAGGTTTTTGCTATAGGGCGCGTACGCTCACCAGACAGAGAGACAGACAGAAAGCAGGAAATCACCCCCCAGGGGGGATGGCCACGCCGCAGTCCCTTCTCCTCCATTCTCCTCTCGGAATCTTGGGCATGCACGCACACGCGCCCAGCGTGAGTTTAAGCCACTGGGTCTGGGACTCGAACCGCCGTCGACTACATGGGAGTCCAGCGACATAGCCATTACGCTAACTGCTGGTCCCTAAAAAAAAAAAATTTTAAGACTTTAGATCTTTAGTCAACACTATGACAATGCAAGATAACCTTCATTTTGAATTTCTTAAAACTGATCAAGTGTAGGGACCAGCAGTTAGCGTAATGGCTATGTCGCTGGACTCCCACTTAGTCAACCGCGGTTCGAGTCCCGGACCCGGTGGCTTGAAACTCACGCCAGGCACGTGTGCGTGTGTGCCCAAGATCCCGAGAGGAGAATGGAGAAGGGATTGCGGCGTGACCATCTCCCCTGGGGGGTGATTTCTCGCTTTCTGTCTCTCTGTCTCTCTCTGTCTAGCGAGCGCATGCGCCCTGTAGCAAAAACCTCTCCAAAAAAAAAAACTGATCAAGTGTACCTGGATCAGCAAATGTCTTTCTTTGGTGTCTGGCTGTTGCCTCCAATTCATTTGATAAGACAACCACGGACCTCAGTACAGGCACATGTATTCAATCCTTTGGATGGCAAGTTGCCATTTTCTGAGTCAATTCAATAATGATCATTTGCATTGAGGCTGGCCGTGTGCCATACACTAGCCAACATCTAAAATTACACACAGATGAAAGAGAAGCCCCTCGCCCTGTGTTCATAATCAAGCTGGGAAGATAAGCACTAGAACAGCCAGGTAAGATATAACAGTAAGTGCCACACCCCTTTATAAGCTGAGTGCTTTAAGACCACTTATAAAGACTTGAGGTATATTTGCCATGTGTTAATACACAACGGTGTGAGAGAAAAAAGTTTGTAGTTATCCTTTTTAAACATGAATACTTCTTATGCTCCCTGAGGAATAATGGCTTTTTAAATTTATTTAGCTTACTTATTTAGCCTCCAAGCTTCTCATTGTCAATGTGTGTTAAATAAATATCAAAGATGCAGAGCCCAGAGGAAAGAGAAAGGACAGGAAGGAAAGCAGAAAGGGGGTAAAGAGAAGTAATTCAGTTCTGATAAAATGGCACTGCCTCTACTTACAAAGGCTCTCTCCTTGACCAAACTTTAATCAGGCTTCTCTGAGCCTTTATCTTAACTAAGTTTTGGATCTTGGCCCCTATTCTTGCCTGACCTGCATAGACCAGTAAGACTTCTGCTAAGTCAGTTTAGCAAGAACCCTCCCACATAATGTCTCCTCTTAGTAATTTTCCCTCCACTGACCCCCTTACTCTGCCCCTTAGCTATAAATCTACATTGTCTTTGCAGTATTCAGAATTGAGAGAAAATTCTCTTCCACATACTATTACAACAGTCTTGACATCTGAATAAACTGTTCCTAACATTTTAAGCATCCAGATAATTTTTTCTCTAACACTACTTTCAAAATCACCAACTTTGGGGGTCAGCAGGTGGCATGGTGGCTAAGGCATTAGGCTCCCCCATGACTGAGTATGATTCAAGCTGAAAATCACACCGGGTACTCAGGCATATGTACTCAAAATCCCAGGAAGAGAATAGAGAAAAAGGGATTGCAGTATGACCATCTCCCCGGCAGGCTGATTTCTCACTTTCTCACTCACTGTCTCTCTCTGTCTCTCCAGTGAATATACATGCCTTATGGTAATAACCTTAAAAAAATCACCATCTTTTGCATATTCTTTTATCTCTTACTAAGATTTACAGTAGTGGATTTTCAACCCAAGTAATACAACACACTGTCTTGATCAATTATAACATGGGTAGCAAATAAATTCAAACAAATCATCCCTAAGATTTTGAACTTGGTAAATGGTTTACCCTAAAACATGAATTAGAATGGATTCAGTGCTATCATTTAATACAATTTGCACCCTTTAGCACTATGATATGCTCTCTTGTAAGAGAGAAAAAGGAGATATACTGTAGTTATAACTGATTCTTAGAAAAATTATGCATAATCTTTAGTCTATTGTAGGTCTATCACAGTCCAGAGAGTCCTGTAATATCAAATGCACTGTTTATTAAAAGATTACAAAGTGCAGGGAACCAGCAGTTAGCGTAATGGCTATGTCGCTGGACTCCCACGTAGTCAACCGCGTTTCGCGTCCCGGACCGGGTGGCTTAAAACTCACGCCGGGCGCGTGTGCATGCGTGCCCAAGATCCCGAGAGGAGAATGGAGGAGAAGGGATTGCGGCGGGACCATCCCCCCTGGGGGGTGATTTCTCACTTTCTGTCTCTATGTCTCTCTCTGTCTGTCTGGCGAGCGCACGCGCCCTATAGCAAAAATCTCTCAAAAAAAAAAAAAAAAAAAAAGATTATAAAGGGCACACACACACGCTGCAATAGGATTAAACATTACTCCTGATCACCAATAGCTGGCTCTCCTCTTCATAGTCCTAGGCCCACAGAACAAATACATTATATAGACTCCTTGTGATTAAGTGGGTCAAATGAGTAATCCCAATGAAATAGGAGTAGAAGAGATGTATGTCACTTCCTGAGAAAATAAAGGCAGATTCCTCATTCTCACTCTTCTCTTCCAAATAGCCAACAAAGCCATATGTTCCAGATGGTAGAACTACAAGATAGCAGAGCCTCTGTTAGCCTGGATCCCCTGAGTGACTGTTAAGCAGAAACCCAGCTGACCTACACTGGATATGTACTGTGAGTGAGAAATAAACATTGCTGTGTTAATTACTAATATTTCAGGCTTAATTTGTCACCACAGTATAACCTGGCATTAGACAGGCTATTTCACTTTTACTGAATAACTGGCAAAAGGTAGAATAAGGTTGTTAAAATCAAGCTGAACCCATGATGAAATACCACACATACAGGTGTTCTCTATTGCATTGGGTAAGTCAAGCCTCAGAATGTTTGTCATTGCTAAAGTCCTTTTAAAGGTGTTTACTTCTTTGTATGTCCCTCAATTCTTGCATTGTAAGAAACCCGTCACCTGGACCCAACAAATTGTACCAAAAGCAGGCACTTGAACTAAAGACAGCATAAAAGCCTGTCTACAAGTGTCTCTTTTTCAGGAATCCAAAGTAGAAAAAAAAAAAAAGAAGAAGAAGAAAGAAAGCTTTGTTTAAGAATTATTTTTATTTTATCCTATTTATCACTATTATGTTTTAATTTGACCAGAGAGAGACAGAGAGAGAGGGAAAGTGGGAGCATACCATCAGGTCCAGGACTCAAACCATGGTCAGCCATGTGGGTGTCCAGTGCCTTAACCACCATGCCACTTGCCAACCTCAAGAAGGAAGACATTTAAGGGACACAAAAATGGAAAATTATCTGTGGATGATGTGTGTGATAATATCTTTGACTGGACTAGTATATGGTATATTCATGCTGTGAAAATTCAATTTGTAAGCTATAATGATATAGAATGACTGAATATATAAAAAATAAAATGTTTTAAAAAGAATTTATATTGTACTAACTTGGAGGGTGATAATTTTAAAAATATTTTATTTTATATATATATATATATATATATATATATATAGAGAGAGAGAGAGAGAGAGAGAGAGAGGGAGAGAGAGAGAGAGAGATGATAAGTAGAGAGACAAACTAATACATAGAGAAGCAGAGGAAGATAAAAGATCTGAGCTTTTTTAGTTATGGAATTCTATAGTTGGGACCACAAATTTCTCCTGAAAGGACGGCAAGATTACAAGTTTCTTGTATTACATTTTGTATTAGTTTCCTTGACCTGCCAAAACAAAATGCCACAAACTATGTGCCTTATACAACAGAAATTTATCATCTCAAAGTTCTGCAGGCTAGAATTCCAAGATTAAGGTATCAGCAGAGCTTTCTTCTCCTTAGGTCTATGAGGGATAATCTGTCTCATACCTCTCTTGTAGCTTCTGATGGTTTTTTAGCAATATTTGGTGTTATTTGGCTTTTTGGAACATCTCAATTTATCTCTTATATAGCAGTTGTCCTGTGTAAGTGCGTGTGTGTCCAAATTTCCTCCTTTTTATAAGACCACCAGTCATATTGGATTTGTGGCCTGCCCTATTTTGGTATGATCTCATCCTAACTAATTACATCTACAATGACTCTTATCTCCAAGTAAGGGCACATTCAGGTGGTTAGGACTTCAACATAGGAATTTTGGTGGATCACAATTCAACAACACTTTTGTACTTTCCAGAGTCTATCTTTCAGTATCAGAGAAATCTGGATTTATCATACCTCTATTCCACCTGTAAGGTTGAGTGTTTGGATATCCCTGGATTTCCATGAGGAGTGTAACTATATTCCTAGAGTTTTTCTTTAATTCCACTCCTACAATAAGTCCTCATTACATGTAGGAGCCTGCTCTTTGTTCACAAAGAATGTCACCTACCTTTTTTTAGATGTGTGTCACAACAGAAGTACAGACTGAGACTCAGAAAGCCAAGCATCTGGAAGTCGCAAGTCACTGGCCCCACATGACCCTTTGCCCTACATCTCACAGGGCTCTTTGTAAAGCCCCAGTAGGTATTATGTGTTTAAATGTCTTTAAAAATATTAAACAGATACATCAAAAGACATAATCAACAGAGTAAAAAGGCAGCCTACAGAATGGGAGAAAACATTTATAAAGAATACATCTGATTAGGGGATAATATATAGAATATATAAAGAACTCCTATAGCTCAAAACCAAACAAAATCAAATCATACCTGCCCTGTAGCATAAAAGTTAGGCACTGTGCAGAGAAAGATGAATTCCACATGGTCAACTGGGGTTTGAGTCCACCCCTATCAACTTAAACACCATGCTGAATCCATATGCATGTGCCCAGGATCCTGACAGAATGGGGAATTGGAGAAAAAATATTGTGTGGCATTAACAGCCTCATTGGTAGTGGTTCTCTCTCTCTCTCTCTCTCTCTCTCTCTCTCTCTCTCTCTCTCTCTCTCTCCTCTATTTTATGTGCATGCACATGTCCTTTGGCATAAGAAACTCAAATCTGATTTTAAAATTGTCAAAGAACTTGAATAGACATTTTTCCAAAGATGACATACAAATGGCCAACAAAATCATTAATGATTAGAGAACTGCAAACTAAAACTACAATGAGATGTCATCTCACCCTTATTTGGATGGCTACTATCAAAATAAGAAAATAAGGAGGAGGAAGAGAAGGAAGAAGAAGAAATTAAAGAACAAGTATTGACAAAGATGTGGAGAAATTACAGCCCCTGTACACTGCTGGTGGGAATACAAAATGATGCAACATTATGGAAAACAGTATAAAGGCTCCTCAAAAAAATTAAAAATAGAATTACCATATGGTCCAGAAATTCCAGTTCTGGGGATATAGCCAAAAGAATTAAAAGCAGAATCGCAAAGAGATACTTGCACACCAACGTTCACAGCAGCACTATTCACAATAACCAGGAGGTGAAGGCAAATCAAATGTCCAATGATGGATAAATTAACCAACAAAATGTAGTATGTAATGAAACACTATTCAGACCTTAAAAAAAAAAGGAAAATCTGACACATGCTATAACAAAGATGATTCTTGAGGAGATTTGCTAAATAAGTCGGTCACAAAACAAGGCAAATATCAATGATTTTGCTAAAATGAGATATCTCCAGCCATCAAATTCATAGAAACAGAAATTAGCATGATGGCTGTCAAGGGCTGAGTTGGAGGGAATGGAGAGTTGTCATTTCATGCATATACAAGGGGATTTCAAAAAGTTAATGAAAAATGTAATTAAAATAAAAAGCATAAACTTTCTCAACATAAGCTCCATCAAGTTTAAGACATTTTTGTAAGTGACATTATTAGCCATTTAGTCCAGCTCTAAAGAACTGAAGTTCCTGGGAATTTAACCATGTCGGTATAGTATTTTTCACATTATTAACTAAAGAAAAAGGATGCACATTAAAGATTTTTTTTTCTATTTGGGAAACAAAAAGAAGTTAGAAAGAGCCCAATCAGGACTGTGAGGTGGATGCCTAATGACTTCCCATTAAGCTTTTGCAAAATTACTCTTGTTGGATGGAGGCACAAGCAGGAGCATTGCTGTGGTGAAGACTCTCTGGTGAAGCTTTCCTGGGCATTCTTCTGTGAAAGCTTAGGTTAGCTTTCTCAAAATACTCCTGTAATAAGCAGATATTATTGTTCTTTAGTCCTTTAGAAAATCAACAAGCAAAATGCCTTGAGCATCTCCCAAAAAAAAAAAAAAAAAAAACTGTTGCCATGACCTTTGTTCTTGATCAGTCTGCTTTACTTTGACTGGATCACTTTTACCTCTTGGCAGCCATTGCTTTGATTGTGCTTTGTCTTCAGGATTGTACTAGTAAAGCCATGTGTCATCTCTTGTAATTCTTTGAAGAAATTCTTCAGAATTTTTATTCCACTTGTTTAAAACTTCCATTGATGGGCCAGCAGGTGGCACTATGGTTAAGGCACGCATGGTTCAAGTCCTGGACCACGAGGCTTGTCAATCATGCTGGGTGCACTTGTGTGCATGCCCAAAATCCCAAGAAGAGAATGGAGAAGGGATTACATCCACCCTGGGTGGCGGGGGGGGGGGGGGGGGTGATTTTCACTTTCCCTCTCTCTGTCTCTCTCTCTTTGTCTCTCTCCAGCAAGCGCATGCACCCTGCGACAAAATTTTTTTTTTCTTTGACAGCTCTGCTCTTCTCTGCAGTTGATCTGGGCACAACAGTTTGGTACCCATTGAGCTGAAAGTTTGCTCTGCTTCAATTTTCCAGTCAGAATTATGTAAGACAAACCAATCGACATGTCTGTGGTGTTGGCTGTTTCTAGTTTAATTATTGGTCCTTTCTAGTAAGGGTATGAATGAGAGTCACTTTTTCCTCACAAATTAATGTGAATGATCTTCACCTGCAAGCATCATCTTTAATACTGTTTTGTTCTTTCTTAAAATTAGTTACCCATTTGGGGCCAGCAAGTGGCATAGTGTTAAAGGCATTGGATTCACACATGGTGGGCCACAGTTCGAGATCCAGACCTGGCATTTTGAAACTCATGCTGGGCACATTCGCATGCATGCCTCAAATCCCAAAAGGAGAATGAAGGAAAAGGAATTACAGCATGGCCATCCCCCCTGAGGGGGCTGATTTCTTACTTTCTCTCTCTCTCTGTCTCTCTCTGGAGGGCACATGTGTCCTACGGCAAAAACTTAAAAAAAATTAAAAAAAAAAAAAAACCTTAGTTATCCATTTGTAAACTGATGATTCTTTGGGGCATTGTGCTAATCAACTTTTCATAAAGTATCAATGATTTCAACATTCTCCCACCAAACTCATGTCATAACATTGATATTTATTCTTGACTCAATTTTAGCAGAATTTATGTTGCTCTGTTAGAGACTCTTTTCAAAGTAATCTTATATACTTTATAGTGCCACAAACCAGATCCTATTCCAACATGATATATAACACGTTAATAAGAGTTTATTTTGGTGCAAAAAAAAATTGGAAATCCATGCATAGATTTTTTTATAATAGACATTTTCCATGAATTTTTCAGGCCCCCTCATAGATTAAAAAATCATGGAGCTCTACTGAACATACTTAAAAATAATGAAGATGGTAAATTTCATTATATATTTTTATCACAAAACTTATTTTTCACATAATACCTGAAATCAACCTGTTATTACTCTTTTTAAGTAGAAAATATAGAATAATTTTGGTAACTTTTTAAAAATGTATTCAGACCAAATATGAGCACTACTTAATTATCTGGTACCACTTCCTTGCTTCTCCCTCATGCTACATTTTCTCCCTCCACTCTGGCCCCTAGAGCTGCTAGACACCAGCAATTCCTGACAACAGGAGCTTCCTAAACTCCAAAAATCATATGCTGCCAAATAATATATAATGCAAATGTTTCTGAAATGGTCCATAAAAGTCATGGCTTATTTGATTAAGTAACAAGGAAAAAAAAAAAAAACTCATCCAGAGTCCCACAGTTCACAGATGGTGACAGACTGGGATTAGAACATAAGCCTAAGGACCAGCAGTAGGTCCTTAGGCTATGTTGCTGGATTCCCATGTAGTTGACCGCGGTTCGAGTCCCAGACCCAGTGTTTTAAACTCATGCCGGGCATGTGTGCGTGTATGCCCAAGATCCCGAGAGGAGAATGGAGGAGAAGGGATTGCGACATGGTCATTCTGATTTCTCACTTTCTGTCTCTCTGTCTCTCTCTGTCTTTCTGGTGAGCACACATGCCCTACAGCAAAATCCTCTCCAAAAAAACCCATAAGCCTATCTTTGTGAAAATTCAAAAAAAAAAAAAAAGAACATAAGCCTATCTTCTGTCTACCTCTACAGCAAGACAGAAGACAAACCCACTGGGGTATAATAAAGACGACAAGAGAGGAGAACACAAAGCCACAGATAAGACTTTTATGAGCACTAAATGAGGATGTCGGTAAAAGGCCTGGGACACTGTAGATGTATTTCAGCCCCTTCCTTCTCTTGCCATGCTGTCCAGCCTCACACCATAGTAGGAATTAGTTTAAACTGCTGCTCTTCCCAGGAGTATCAGCATTTTAAGTACAAGACACAGAACGGCAGCCACCAGAGCTGTCAAATGATAAATTGATACTCAGGGTCCTGTCCTGTTCCTCAGATCATGAGAGGAGGCCAAATTCAGCCCTCAATGCAGCCAGACTCAGTATTACTACCCTCCTTGAGATTCTCCTCAGCTTTTGCTTCAGGAAAGAATTCTTGGCGCTTGTGTCCTGGGGGAGGATGGCAGACTATCACTGGCTTCAGGGATAACTAATGCCTCTTAACAAGCTCCTCATGGGGTGAGGCCTGGGTCTACATCTGCTCTGAGGTCTGCTTCTGCAAGCCTGCTTGGGGAGTGTCATTTAAAATCTGTCCATCTCTGAAGACAGCATCTCATCACATGACAGTCACGCCTAGGGGAGCAGGATGTCACAGACAGAAGTGTCCTTTCTAATGACACATGCAGAGCAACAGGAAGAGCCTGCCAGGGAAGGGGCCTTGAAAGTGAGCAGTGAGTAATACAGCAGCCTGGAGAGTCCAGGTTTGGAGACCATGTTACACTAGGACACTCTCAGATGGGCCTTGAAGAGGAGTTGCAGATAACAATTTAATTGCATTGACTCAGACCTTGTTTCCCCAAGTGTTTTATTCTATAATTTGTTCAAACTTTTGTTATAAAAGGAAAGTAATTCTGCATTCAGGAAGCACTATCGATCCTGGCTAATTTGGTCTATAAGGGGCTATTTAAACAGACAGTGAGGTTGCCATGGTAACACCCTGTTTTATTTATAGTAACACGTTCAAGGTATGGGATATGAGAAGCAGGGCATCTTATTGCTGTGATTTTCAAGCTGTGTTCTAAGGAGCTGGAAGTATGAGGGAACGACACTAACACTGTGAAATGGGAGTGGGGCTTCTGTCTTCTACCTCCATTACAACTAGGGCAGCCTCACTTTTATCCCTTTTATACTTTCAGGTTCTACTGTTTTAAAAAATAATATATAAGGGCCAATCCATGGCATGGTGATTAAGGTGTCTGGATCCAATCTGGCTGATCTTGCAGTTAAGTCCCAGACCTGGCAGTTTGAGAAACACACTGGACACCATTACATGCAGGCCCAAAATCCTGAAGGGAGGGAGATATGGAAGAGAAGGGATTGTAGCCAGACCATTCTCCCCATGCGGGGGGAGGAGCTGCTTTCTCACTTTTCCTTTTCTCTCTAGCAAGCAAGCATGGCCTCTGGCAAAAGGAAGGAAGAGTGGGTGGAAAGATGAACCAGAAGGAGCAAGGGAAAGAAAAAGAAAACTAAATAACTGTCTTTTCTCTTTTTTGTTTTTTATAATTTGCTAGGCGGTACATGCACATGCCAGAGAAAGAGAGAGAGAGGGAGAGGGAGAAAGAACCCCTTGCTCACAATGGAGAATGGTCACACCACAATCCCTTCCCCTCTGGTCTTTATCCTGTTGGGATTTGGGGCACAAACATGCACCTGGCATATTTCTCAAGTCACTGGGTTCAGAACACAAACCACGTGGTCAGTGATGTGGTATCTAGCTTCCTTAACCAGTAGGCTATGGGACTGGCTCAATAACTGTCTTAGAGAGCATTGGGTCAGGAATTAAAAGACCAGATTCCTACCCCAGACAGACAGAGCCCAATGCCCATGGAGTTACCTGGTACTAAAAGCCGTCTCTGTTTCCCTCACACAGGCCCAGGCAGAGACCTGTGCACCATCCTGAATGTCTGTGCTAAGCTCTTTCTGGCCATGGCTTGGCTCTCTGTTCTGTGTCTGGATCTGTTTTCTGTCCTAATCTTATCTCTCATCCCCCACCAGTGGAAGGACACATGTTCAAACCCCAAAACCTTGCAAAGCCAGATTCACTTCAGTTTGCACAGAGCCAAGGGTAAACCTTTTCCTGCCATCTTTGTTACTGAGGAGACTCTTGAGACTGAAGAATGAGTTGTTTTAACATTTTCTTTTGGGGCCAGGAGGTGGAGTCGTGTTTAAGGCTCTAGACTCCCACATGGCCAACCGCAGTTCAAGCCCTGGACCTAGTAGCTTTTGAAACTCACACTGGCGCATGTGCATGAGTGCCCAAAATCCTGAGACAGAATGGAAGAAAGAGGATTGAGGTGTGGCCATCCCTTCGGTGGGGGTGGGGTGTGTGTGTGTGTGATTTCTCTCTTTCTCTATCTCCAGTGAGCACATGAACCATATAGCAAAAATCTCTCTAGAAAAAAAAATTTGTTTTCTTTCAACTGTTTGTCCCCTAAATCAGGATGTCCTTGATACCAAAGAAGAGGAAAAAGAAAAGAAAAAGCCATGGAAGCTAATATTGATAGAAGAAAAGCTGGAGTTGTCATTGATAGCCCTCAGTATCTAGGTTTTCATTAGACCATGTTCCACATTCATGTCTGTGTAATAGGAATAAGAGTTTAGGTACTTTGTTGGTTTTTTTTTTTTTTCTCTGCATCCTGTATGACTTAGGGTCCCAGGAGGATGGAGAGCAGAAAGGAAGAGAATGTGGTATACGAGAGGTCTCTGCCAGGCTTGAAGAAATAAAAGCTGCACCTCATCTGTCACCTAAGGCTCTTGAGATTCTTCTGAAGCTGTACCCAGATAGTCCCTGCGGGAAGGTGGAGAAAGAATAAGGGAAAAGTAACTTTGATAGATTTGGCAGTACTTTGAATTGACTGAATTGAACAAAATAAGACAATCTTGAGCTAAAAAAGATTGTAAAATAGTTTACAGGCAACTTTGTATCTCCTCCCTCACTGGCCATACTCCTACCCAGTGTTACACTGGTAAATGTTCAGCAACCACCTCTCCAGGGAGAGGTGAAACCCTGATTTATGGCATCTACAAATTTCTGTGGTGTAAATATTCTCACCATGGTCAATTTCAAGCTACCAAGGTGATAGCATCAAATATGGAGTAGGAAAGAGATGCACAATAACATACGTTCATATATTTCTCCCACATAGATATAACTGATAGAAATAATCCCAAGAACATAGATACTAATAAAAACAATAAAATAATTAAGTAGTGATAAATTCTGCATATTAATTATCCTTGTTTTAATGTAATTTACTTAATTATATGCTTATGTAATCTAATTTTTAGTAAGGGCTATATTTAACATTCAGTTGATAAGATTCCTGAAAATCTAACAGTTGTCTATCATGAGCCAATAAGAGCAAGTCCAACCCATTTGCTGCCCCCATCCTGCCCCTAATCCCCACTCCTGTAACCAGGTGGAATTTGTGAGGAAATCTACTCAATTACATAAAAAAGTGATATAAAGCCATCAGTCTTTCCAAATCTTAACAGGTAGTATATTAATTTCTGACTCATTTTGTAGTCGTGGGTTCTGCCTGCTTTTTGGCCCAAGCATCTCAGTTAGGTCTCTTAATATTTGCTTTTGACCTGGGCAGTCAAGACCCCATCCCAAGACTCTATTCTTTAGGGCCCTGCTCTTCTTCTCCTTTACCTATATCTCTCTTCACTGGGCCAAGACTTTATGTAACTAAGGAGATGTGCCCACAAGATGTTATACCTCCTCTTTTAACCCATATTCAGAGTCTGCAGGATTTCAGAATTCCTGTCCCAGTAGTCATGAGCTTGCTTCCAGAATTGTGTAGGCCTCTTTACTGAATCTTTCTTCCTGAGTCAAATCCCACCACTCATGGCATGAAGACCTTCAGGGCTGAATGGTGACCAAAGCAGGCTCTTTGTGGTGAGGGGCAAGGGTAGGTAGAGACTGGATATTCAGATAGAAATATCCTCAGTTATGTGTGCAGTCCTCCTCATGGTACTAGGGAATGAAGGTCTCTATTTGCATTCTTGCTCTGGCTCCCCACAGGCAAGCATGGGCTTCTTGCTCCAGCCCCAAGCTCCAAATACTCATTTATCTTACTTTTTCCATGCTTATGACTGACTACCAGGCCAGCTCTATAAACATCACAAAAAGAGACCCGACCAAAAGCTGGGCTTGATCATTTCTTTGGTATGATAAGTTTATCTCAACTTTAGTGGAGCAAATATGATTGCCCTTGAGGAAGAGCTGATGACAAGTCTTACCAATGCTATGACAATCCATCTTAACCATGCCTCAGATAGAGAGCTACAGCTTTCATGAGCCCTAAAAAGTTTCCCTAAGGGCTTCAGGCTCTCCTTCAGGGTGAGACATCTAAAAATCTATTCAGTTCAGAGAGCTTTTGCTAAGGGCCCATTACAGGCAAGGTACATTTGTTGGTGCTTTATGGCTAATCATATGGGAAAGACATTAGTCTCTGCTGCCTGATATGTACAAGGAATGAATCATCTAAGGTGATGGAGAAGATGAAGCTGATAAATCATGCATATAAAAAACTATAATAACAGATAAAATATTGTCAGTGTAATAAAAGGTTAAAAAGTATATGAGAGGGTCTCATTTTTTTATGGCTCAGTAGTATTCCATAGTGTATATGTGCCACATTTTTTTTTCAATCCAGTCATCTGTTTTTGGGCATTTGGACCAATTCCATGTCTTAGCAATTGTGAGCAATGCTGCAATAAACATAGATGTGCAAGTATTTTTCCATCAGAGTGTTTTCCTGTCTTTTGGGTTAATTCCCAGGAGTGATATTATTGGGTAATATGGTAATCCTATTTGTAGATTTTTGGAGAACCTTCATATCATTCTCCTCAGTGGCTGTACTAATTTATATTCCTACCAACAGTGTAGGAGGATTCCCTTTTCACCACAGCCTCAACAGCACTTGTCATTCTTTATTTTTTAATCATAGCCATTCTGACTATGGTGAAGTTATATTTCATTGTGGTTTTGCTTTGCATTTTCCTTACAATAAGAGATGTGGAGAATTTTTTCATATTCTTCTTGGCCGTTCATAATGAGACCTTGTCATTTGACACAAAGTGGATGATTATAGAAGATTTAATGTTAAGCAAAGCAAGCCAGACTATGAAAGACAGACATTGTATGTCCCTACTCAGCAGATAATGAATGTCTGCACTCTATGGCAGAAACTGAAAGATTAGGAGAAGGGCAAACATAGATATCAGAGACTGTATTGGAGAGAGTGAGTAGTTGTGGGGAAGAGGTGCTCAAGGAAAAAGAAAACACATTTAACAGATACAAGAAGAGAAAGTACCTGTTGCTGATGATGTATATGGTAATATCTTTGACTTGATTGATATGCACCGCATGCATGCTGGGAAAAACCATGCTGCATGGTATAAAGATGTACAATGATTAAATGTAAAAAAAAGAAGAAAAAAAAAAAGAAAGAAAGAAAGTATAGGAGAAATTGCTACCAAAAACTGGAAACAATCAAGCTGTCCTTCAATGTGGGGATGAATTGAAAAACAAAAAACTGGTATCTTCGTACAATGGAATATTATTCAGTAATAAAAATAAATGAGCTATCCAGCCATGAAAAGACATAGAACCATGAATGCATATTACTATTGGAAGAAGCCAATCTGGAAGGATACATCCTGTATAATTCAAATTATGTAACATTCTTGAAAAGATAAAATGATAGAGATAGTGTGGACAGAAGTCTTACTACTTTTCCTATTTTCCAAAATCTTTTCAAAAGGGACTGGAGAAGTCATGCCCACAAGCATTAACAGACCATTTATTTTCCATTAACAGGATTCTTTCTACCTCCTGTCCCTGGCATAGTATCTTTGAGATGTATATTTTCAACTGATTACAGTATATTTTTTTGCTTATCTCTTTCCAAGACACAGAACTTCCCTTTTCCTTGAGATGTAGATTAAGCCTTTCTTTAACTAATCTCTTTCCAAGACACAAATCTTCCCTTCCAATCACCAACCTAGGAATTATGGAACCCACCTATAACCTACAAGCCCCCACCACCACCCCACCCCGCTTCTACATGTCCCGCCTTTTTGGGCCAGGCCAATGGAAAATCTCTTCACTAAATATTGTCTGTCAATCTCGAAAACAAATAAAAGGAATCCCTGTACATGATCACCCCGAGAAAGGCATGTATGCCTCTTCTCCGGGCCTAGGTCACTCACATTTGGCTTGGAAATAAACCGCATTCATTATTAATTATTAATTTTACAGTTGGTTATTTTTTCCATTGACAATAGTAAAACAGTGGTTGCCAGCAGCTGAGAGGGAAGAAGAGGGGTATGCATAGATGAAGCACAAGAGATTTTATGAAACTATTTTGTAAAATACCATAATGGCAGGTACATATAATTATGCATTTGTCAAAACCCATATAACTTTATAACACCAAATGTGAACTTTAAAGGAAACTATAGACTTTAGTCAGTAATAAGCTATTAATATTCATCAATTATAGTACCATAGTAATAAAAAACCTTCATAGGGGAAACAGAGGGACCAGTAGATGGAGTAATGGTTACGTCACTGAACTTCCACATAGCTGACTGCAATTCAAGTCCCAGACTCAGTGGCTTAAAATTCATGCCCAATACGTGTGCATGCATGCCCAAAACCCCAAGAGGAGAATGGAGGAGAAGGGATTGCAGTATGGCCATCTCTCCAGGGGCTGACTTCTCACTTTCTGTCTCTCTGGAGAGCACACACATGCTATAGCAAAAATCTCTCCCTTTAAAAAATTAAAAAAAATAAAAAAACTAGGGGAAACAGTGTTAGTGAGTATATAGAAAACTAAGACACTCATGCATTGCTAGTGGGAAGATAAAATGGTTCAGCCACTATGGAAAACAGAATGGGGCATCCTAAAAATTAAACATAGAATTGCCATATGACCTAGCGATTTCACTTCTAGCTATATATCCATGTGATGGTTAATGTTGTGTGTCAACTTGACTGGGTCACAGGGCATCCAGGTATTTGGTTAAATATTATTCAAAGTGTGCCTGTGAATGAAATTAACGTTTGACTCAATAGAAGAAGTAAACCCCTCCCTAAAGTGGGTGGACTTCATTTAATATGCTTACAGCCTTAATAGAACAAAAGGCTAAGAAAAAGAATGTAGGGCCAGCCCTCTAATGCAGTGGTTAAGCACTATTCAGAAGAAGCTGGATAGCATGCATGATCAATCAGGGTTTGAGTCCCAGTGCCAGTAGCTTGAAAAACACACCGGTCTGTGCATGTGCCCAGGATCCTGACAGAAAGAAGAACTGAGGGAAAAGGATTGTGGCATTATCATGCCCTATCAAAGAACGCTTGCTCGCTCTCTCACTCTCGTATCATCTGGCATAAAATTTTGAAATTTAGCATTTTATTTTTAAATGAGAAATTGCTCTCTCTCCTTGACTATCTTGAACTGGAAAATCTGTTTCTTCCTGCCTTCAAACCCAGATTAGAATTTATGTATTTGGCTCTCCTGGTTCTTAGGCATTTGGACTCAGACAGGAACTATACCTTCAAATATCCTGGGTCTTTAGCTTATAGCTTTTGGGCCTTACCAGCCTTCAAAATAAGAAAATAAATAAATATCTCATTAATTCTGTTGCTCTGGAGAAATAAACTAGGTATAGATATTAATGCATAGATATTCCATTGGTTCTGTTTCTCTGGAGAACCCTCACTAAAACCACCTAAAGAATTGAAAGCAAGCACTTAAACAGATATCTATACACCAATTAATAGTAATATTGTTCATAATAGCCAAAAGGTGGAAACAACCCCAAACATCCATCAATAGATAAGGGATAAATAATATGTTAACTTATGCATACAATGGAATAGTACTCAGTATTTAAAAGGAATGAGGACCAGTCCTGTAGTGCAGTGGTTAAGCACTGTGCATTGGAAGTGGGATCCCACTTGGCTGATTGTGGTTCAAATTCTGTCCCCAGTAGCTTGAAAACCATGATGGGCACATGCGCATGGGTGCTCAAAACCCCGAAGTGCATCCATTTAATGAAGAATTATTTTAAACAAGCTATATGCCAGGCGAAGTTATAAGTGGTAGTGATGAAATAGCAAAAGTCCCTGTGTCCAATGGAGCTCATAGTCTAGTGACTGTACTACAGGGGTCTTCAATATCAGCTGAGGTGTTTGTACTTAATTCATCAAACAATAGGGAGTAAGAGAAGGTTTTTTGAGCAGGAAAATAAATAGATATTCTTTGTGCAATTCTACCATGGTAACCTAAGAACAACAGGCTTAGAGATTATTTTACTATAATGTAAAAGCTCATAAAGTATATTGGCCCCTAAAGGTTAGGTAAGTCTCATTCTATCTACGCAGCTTATTATGACCCAGCTGTGCTGGCACAAGGTAGCACAATGCTCTGCAATGCTGGAGGCCACAAGGAAGATCCGGGCTTGGTTTCAGAGTCATCCTGTACACTCTGCATGCCCATGATTCTGACTGGCTGGCAAAGGTTTGGGAGAATCATGGCTTGAGACTCAGTTGAAGGTGCTTATCTTTCTCCTTTCCTTCTTTCCCTCTCTATGTTTCTCTTTCATGAACGAAATTTTTTTTAATTAAAGCATATCATAAATTTTCAAAATTATTATACAAGTGATTCTCAACTATAAGTCAAGGACAATTCATTTCAATGTTCAAAAATATGAGGCAGAATCTAAGACAGATTACACTTAAAACTACTTATGCCTTTATAAACTCTCAGACATCTTTCTAGGAGGACACAACAACCTGCATTCTATCACCCAGGAATTGGCCAGAAAAACAGGAACCACTTTAGGTATTTTAAGGAAGGGATTTCATACAGGGAACTGGAGGTCTACAAAACTGATGAAAGGGCTAGGGAAGCACAGGTCAGGCGAAAATGCTATTATTTCCCAAGTAGCCTGGAATTACAGGAATTTCAGAAAACTACGACTGATAATCTCAGCTTCCGACAACGCAAAGAAGACAATTTGTAGGAAGTCACTCCACAATTATTGCAAAATCTCACATTTGTCATCTAAAAAAGTCTCAATTATTATCTGCTGCTAAGATTTCCATTTTTTTTCTTCCTTCATTGCATGAGTCCCTCTTATTGGCAAAATCTAAAGCAGAACTCTGAAACTGAGACACTCGGAGAAATACAATTGCCAGGCTTCCAGTACCTGCAATACCGGAGAAAACAAACATAGAATTAGTACAAGTGCTTTTTGCCAAAAAATACTCCTTATTGTTGGTTGAATTATGTCCACCGAAATGATATGTTCAAGTCTGAACCCCTGGTGTCTAGAGTAAAAATACCTTATTTGGAAACAGGGTTTTTTAAAGATGTAATCCAGTTAAAATAAAGTTATATTGAATTAGGGTGATCCTCTAGCCAATGATTGATGTCATAAGGGGGAAATTTAGACACAGACGCAGGAGAAAATGGCAAGGACAAACAGAGGCAGAGGTTAGAGTGATGGATCTACAAGCCAAAAATGCCAAAAGTTACCAGCAAACATCTGTGACTAGAAAAGGCAAAAAAGGACCTTAGAACCTTCAGAGGAAATATGGCCCCATTGTTATCCTGACTTCAGACTTTTTTTTTAAGAATTATTTTATTTTAATTATTATTATTATTATCTTAAAATTTACTATAGAGCATGTACACTCAACAGAGAGAGACAGAGACAGAGAGGGAAAGTGAGAAAGCAAACCACCAGATCCAGTACTCAAACCCTGGTCAGTCATGTGGGAGTCCAGCACCTTAACCACCATGCCACCTACAAGCTGCTTGATTTCAGACTCTTAACGTCCAGAACTGTAAGAAAATATATCTATGTTTTAAGCTATGGTAATTTGTTATGGCAGTCCTAGAAAACTAATACACCACACACACACACACACACACACACACACATGCACACACACTCACACAATACACCATGCATACATACACACTCACACAGTACAACACACACACACATACACACATACACACACACACACAATATGGACCCTCCTACCCTAGTAAGTCACTATTACAGATAGGGGTATGTTTGAGAACAGAGACTATGGGTGACAAGAGTGGAGGATGAATAATTACTGTTTTGGATGAAGTTCATCTACACTTAGGAAAAAAGGTACCGTTGCATCAACCTGGTGGTATACGATAAGAACCTTTGTCCAAGGTCATAGCCCAGATTATTAGGTAGCTGTGTGCAAATGTCTTCTATCTCAGTCCCCTTCTAACCATCGAGGGGACGTGACTACCTGAAAATAATCCTGGTTTCACAATATATGGATAGCTGGGGACTGTCTTAGCCTTGGTAATTGCTGAAGGAGCTATTTATCTCCAGCACGAATTGGCACACAAAATATTTTTCATTGATTTACTTGGTGTAAAGCTATGCTGATTCTAAAGGAGCTATAAAATCCATTTCTAAAATAGAAGGGCTGTCTTTAAAAACATATCTCATTACCAAGCTCATGCTGTTCTTGGATTAAAGTGGTTTGGGGAGGGGAAGAAGAGCCTGCCTCTATTTTCCCATCTTTCCCTCAGCCTTAGACCCATGAGTCCTTTAGGCCCACTCCTCAGTCAGCTCCTACCCAGGACATTTTCAGCATATCACTTGCTTCAAGGATCATTCTTTTCTTAGACAGGTTTCCCAGAATTAAACACAGAAAGCCTAGGAGTAGGCAAATTGGCAAAAAAAAAAAAAAAAAAAAAAAAAAAAAAAAAAAAAAAAAAAGGCAGACAGCCTGTTTATGTGTGATATGTGGGTAGAAGTAAGCAATAAGATGATGACACGAACCTACAAATACTATTTTTAAACTCTAGCTCTAAAGAAACCCCTTTTTCCTGAACATGTATTAAAGAGACTACATTCTCTGCATTTCCCTGGGCAATATTTCTCCAATAGAGTACATCTCAAAAATCATAAAATACAGATAAGGAGCAATCATAATCTTAGTCTGAGCCCCATTTTTATAAGACTGTCAGGGAAGATGACCAAGAAGCAGAATTAAACATTTTTATTTGGCTTGGTCTGAAAGCAGACTTCCTAGGGGCAGGGCACTTAAGTTACCGACCCTTAGAGTTCCTCTCCATCTGCCTGTGATGTGTGTTAGGTAATCCTAGGGGCTTCTCCTTTGTCTCTGGCAGCAGAGACACTTTCACATTGGTTAGGACTACCTCTGAAGTCCCACAGCTAGTCATGTTCAGAGACATTTCATGGGTAGAGAATGACTGCCTTTTCCAGTTACATAAAACTTCATGTCAAAAGACTGTCAGAGGCAGGGCTATTAGTTGCAGGATTTTCTTGCTAAAACCTTGTGCAAGGCCAAGTACTTGCTTGTTTTTTTTTTTTTTTTTTTTTTTTTTTTTTTTTTTTTTTTTTTTTGTTTGTTTGTTTGTTTGTTTGTTTGTTTTTTTCCTGCAAATCTGTCTTTGGAGGGCTGACAGGAAAAAGCAGTCCAACAATGAGCTCTATGGCACTGTGTTCTGCTTTCAGCCAACCTCTCAGCTACGAGGGCTTCAGGGCTCATCGTTGCATGACGTTTATCCAGGTTTAAGTCTCCAAGTCCCCTCTTTGACACCAGCCCAGGAAAATGCAGGGGAAATAATCAGGCAGTGACTGTGCATTTGCAAGTTTTGCCCAGAGGTGATTTCTTCTCCCTCATCAAAACTTATTACCATCAAGATCGTAGGTTTTCTCATTAATAACCATGACAGTGACCAGCCCTCCTCATTTATCAACTTATTGCTCATCTGAAAATGTCAAGTGGTCTAACATGATTAGGTTGCCGCATGCACGTGTCTCCTATCTCAGCCCCCTTCTGGACAATCTAGGAGACAACCTGGATTTAACTTTGCTTAGAACTGAATAATCAGAATTTTCACAAGTCTGTGGAATCATAAGGCTTAGAGGGCTCTCAGAGTGTTAGACAACTCAGTCTCCTCGTCTCTACACAAAAGTGCATGCAAGCCGTTTAGGACTGTACTCATATCTAATCCATACTCACAACTATGGAATACACACACATACACACAAAACTAAATGAAAAGTGCCTCAAGCTGCATTAAGTACTTCATGTGCATTGTAACTATTCTATGAATTATCCTTACTTCCATCTCATAGAAGTGTAAATCAGGGTTGAGAGAGACTAAAAAACTCATCCAAGGGCCAGCCAGTGATGTGATGGTTGAGGCAGCTGGATCCCACATGGCTAACTCGCAGTTCAAGTCCCAGACCCAGAGGCTTGAGAGACATGCCAGGTGCATATGCATGGTGCCCAGAATCCTGAGAGGCATGTGGGGGAGAAAGGATTGTGACATGTTTTCTTTCTCTTTCTCTCTTATTCTCTCTCTCTCTCTCTCTCTCTCTCTCTCTCTCTCGCAAGCTCATGCACCCTATAGCAAATTACAACAAGAACAACAACAAAAACTCATCCAAATCAGTGGTAGAAGATAGATTTAAACAGAGGCATTACTGCTCTCCCAGAGGAACCCTGTGACTATGAGGACTGTGTTCTTTATTTGCTATAGGGTGCATGTGCTCTCTGGAGAGAGAGAAAGAATAAAAGTGAGAAATACCCCCTATGGGGAATGACCACTCTACAATTCCTTCTCCTCCATTCTTCTCAGGATCTGGGGCATGCATGCACACACATCTGGCATGTCCCTCCAGCTGCCTGCAGAGACTCAAATTGCATGGTCGTCTATGTGAAATCCGACTGCCTTAACCTCCACACCACTGACTGGCCTGAGAATTTGTTCCTATGTTGTTGTGTTTATTCCTATCACATGAATCCATGCCATCTTTCTTTCAATATAGCTTAGGAAGTATTTTGAGTGTTTATAAGATGCACATTTGCAAAAATCAATTGGATTCTACAAACTCTCTCATGAACCCATGTTGCTTCCCAAACCTGCCTATGAGGATGTTCTTCCTAAAGTTTAATTTTAATGCCTCCCATTGCAATGCAAGCCCACTCTCCCTTATTTTGTCTTGGGGGAAAGCAGAACAGATGCTTCTTATTTTTTTAACATAGCTTTTACATAGCTGAAGATTGCTGATCGTATATGTATGCACACATGCATGTGTGTGTGTGTGTGTGTGTGTGTGTGTGTGCATAATGTTTCTAACTACAGAAAAGATTTTTTCCCACAAAAATTTGAAAGAATCCTGTCCTTGGCAGATAATCTCTAGCTTCTTTTTTTTTTTTTTTTTTAGAGGTTTTTGCTATGGGGCGCGTGCACTTGCCAGCTCGCCAGAAAGAGAGAGAGAGACAGAGAGATAGAAAGCGAGAAATCACCACCCCCCAGGGGGGATGGCCACACTACAATCCCTTCTCTTTCATTCTCCTCTCGGGATCCTGGGCACACACACACACGCCCAGCGTGAGTTTAAGCCACTGGGTCCGGGACTCGAACCGCAGTCGACCAAATGGACTGCAGTCAACCACATGGGAGTTCAGCAACATAGCCCTTACGCCAACTGCTGGTCACAATCTCTAGCTTCTTTACGTGTTCAGATTGTTTCTGTTGCACTGTTAAGTGTCACAGTCAAATGGAAGGCTCAGTGTGACATTTACATCACCACCACCGCAGCCCCTTTTACACTTTATGAATCCTCTTTTGAGATTCATAAAGAGCCAAAGATACTCTCATCTTATGAATAAACAGTTTCTGCTCCTTATGGCCTAGGATTCATGGCCCAGACTGATCAAAGTGGAAGAATTTAACGTAACATCCAAGTTTTGAGTAATGAAGACTTGAAGGAACCTCAGAGAAACCATTTGTTTCTAAAAAAAAGTGTTCCAGGAATCAGCAGGATTTAACTTTATTGGAAGCAACAGCAAACCTGGCTTTGAGATAGACACATTATTTCAAAACAGAAGATGCCTTTATGAATTTTCTTATTTTAAGGTGAAGACATTTTGAGACCAGTGGTGGCACAGCAGTGATTATCACCCTGCAATGCTGAACCCACATGGGGTTCACCTCCTGAGATCCCTCTGCATATTCCAGGGGTGTTGGCTGAGGCTGGGAGTGGACTGCAGCATCAAGATCCCTTAGAAGAAGAGCCTGGCTTGCTCGCTCGCTCTCTCACACACGAGAAGTAAACAAACTTTAAAAAAAAATTGTATCTATTTATGGTGTACAACGTGATGTTGTGATATATGTAAACATTAAGAAATAATTAATTCAAGCCAATTAACATACCTATCACCTCATATACTTATTTATTTGTGATGAGAACATCTAAGATCCACTCTCTGGGGGGCTGGTCAGTGGTGTGGCATGAAACACAACACTCTGTGGGACTGACCCGCATGGACTCGGTTCCAGGTTCACATCTGGAGGCATCCCTGAGTATGCTGGGCACATGTACCCATGACCCAGGGTTGGTTGAGGGGTTTGTTGAGGCTGGGGGTGGATCATGGCATCGAGGTGTGAGAGGTGCTGCCTCTGCCATCTCTCTCTTACCTCTCTCTCTCACACACATGGAAGTAGTAAAGAAATAAACTTTAAAAAATCCAGTTTCTTCATAATTGTCAAATCTATAATATATTATTATTAACTATAGTCACCATGTTGTACAGTAGATCTTCAGAACATTTTATCCTAAAATGACTCTGATCTTTAAAGATCATTTAAATTACCTGTTTAATTACCTATTTCTATAGAGGCCTCTGGAGGATCAGCTAATTAAATGTTTACGAGTTCTAACAGCTCTACCTCATTAGCAGTAGCTAATACACTAACTACGATTACCAGTTCCAGTTCTCCTTCAAAGTACTAACGTAATCATGGAAGGGTTCAAAAACCCTTCAAGAATATGTTTATTTAAAACACCAAAATGCAGACATTTGTCATGTGTCAAGGTACTTAAGTTGACCCTTGGGACACATGGAAGCAGAAATACAGCCATTTTCTCTAGCCAAAAGACCAGTGCTGCAGTGAATTTTTATCTCTAGAGAACCAGGTAGACTAAACTGCCTTCAGACAGGTTTAGACATTGTTTTCCCTGCCATCACAGTGGGAACCATGACCTGCATGAACTGTGTTATTTGTCCCTACGCTGAGTGAGCATCAGCATTCCTGGACAGCTCAATTCATAAGAAGTTATGGGCCTTGGGGAGCCGGTCACTGTGGCACAGCCACGAGTGCCACTCCACGGTGCTGCACCCATAGAGAGGATCAGAGTTCATCCCAGGTCAACCTGCACGTGCCAGGCACATGCACGTACCCATGATCTGGGCTGGCTCAGGCTGGGAGTGGGTTATGGCATGAAGACCCTGTGGGGACACTCCTGTCTCTATCTCCCTCTTTCTCTGTCTCCCTCTGTCTCGTTCTCAAAATATCAACTTTAAAAAAAATTCAGTGCTTGGGACCAGCAGTTGGCGTAATGGCTATGTTGCTGGACTCCCATGTAGTCGATTGCGATTGGAGTCCCAGACCCGGTGGCTTAAACTCACGCCGGGCGCGTGTGCGTGCATGCGCAAGATCCCGAGAGGAGAATGGAGGAGAAGGGATTGTGGCGTGGCCATCCCCCCTGGGGGGTGATTTCTCTCTTTCTGTCTCTCTGTCTCTCTCTGACTTTCTGGCAAGCACATGAGCCCTATAGCAAAAACCTCTCAAAAAAAAAAAAAAAAATTTAGTGCTTGGAGGCCAGCAGGCAGCATGGTGGCTAAGGCTCTGGACTCCCACATGCAGTTCAAGTCCCAGATCTAGTGGTTTGAAAATCATGCTGAGCCATGTGCATGCATACCCAAAACTCCATGAGGAGAATGGAAGAGAAGGGATTGCAGCATGGCCATCCCTCTGGGGGATGATTTCTCACTTTCCCTCTCACTGTCTCTTTCTCTCTCTGGAGAGAGCATGTACTCTTTTGCAAAAACTTAAAAAAAAAAAAAAAAAAAGTCAGCAACCAATACTTCAGCCCTATGCAGAAAAACCTGTTAACTGTTACAGTTTCTTTCTTAGAGACAGCTTTCCTGTTAACCTGTAGCTGACCAGTGATAACTGAAGTGACTTTCCTTGTATAGAAGCTCAATTCCACAGACATCTTTCTCTGATAGGAGCGTGTGTACATGCCTGGTGTGCTTAGGGAGGCTCCAGGACTCAAACCAAGGACCTTTCCCATGTGGGTCCAATTGTGTTGCCACTGCACTACTTCCTGGCCCCAAGGGCACTGGATCTTTTATCACAGCAATTTTTGCCTGGGAATTATTCCTGCAGTCAGGTTGCTACTCTCTTTGTTCCATAGCTAGGGAACTTTTGGTTCTTGTGGCACTCCAGGTCATGGGAAGGCTTTTTACACATGTTCCTCTCATATTCCTAAAGAACAATTTTGTAAAACAACCTTAATAAAGGAAGCGGAATCAATTTTTAACTGGTTTTAGACAGCGTCACTGATTCTGCCCTACAAGCTATGCAACCTTGATCAAGTTACATAACCTCTCAAGGTCTCAGTCTCCTTGTTTCTAAAATGAGGATAAAATCCCAGCAGCTGCATAGAATGGGAAAGTTTAACAGAGCTTCAGTGGTTAGCACTGGCCTGGTTCCTGCTGCGAGAAGACACTGTTAGCTCTCCCTATGGTGACATCACCCAGCTATTGAGATTAAGGGTGGATTACAGGGGCACATGAACTACTGATGCAGAAAAATTATGATGCAGGAAGTTGGGGTACATGGGCCCAACATCCAGTGCAGGAATAGCAGCGAGCATCATTTGTTGTCTCATGCTCACCAAGAATTAGCGGTGTGGACACACAAGGACTGTAATGTGGAGAGTTTGTTCACAGAGCGGGAAAAGAGCAGAGCACCCAGGCAGGTAGTGGTCCCAGAAAATGGGTTGCCAATGAACTGCAGCTAGGGGATTTTATCTGTGTCAGAGGGGCTTTATTTGGACTTCTTGTTTTTACTTAGGCTTCTTCAGTCTCTGAGAGGCTGACTTGATGTGAGAAGAGAGAAGAGACTTGCAGAAGGACTATCACAGTGAGGAGAAAAGCCAGCTCATTGACAAGCTTCGCGCTGCTCAAAAGGAGTGTGCAGGGAGTGAGTTCCCTCCAGGGAATGCTGCTACAGGATGGGGGGATTGAGCTGCAGGGAGTAATATCCCAGGTTCTTTAGGTCGAGATCTCCAAGAGACCTGTCCTGAGATGCAGAATGAAAAACCACAAACACATAGAAAGTAGGAAAAGAGAATTTTTAATAGGTAAAGATTTCTGAGGCTGCCAGGTGGCGTGGTGGTAGGGGACGCTGGACTCCCACGTGGCAGACCCCAGTTTGAGTCTCAGATCTGGCGGCTTTCTCACTTTCCCTCTCTCTCTCGCCTCCTCTTTCCCTCTCTGATCAAATTAAGATAAATAAAGTTAAATAAAATAATTCTTAAAAAAAATTTCTAATAGGAAGGAAATAAAACCCCATGCCTAAAAGCTATGTGGATGAGCAGCTGCCAGAGAAGGACAACTGCATTGGTCATGTAGTTAGGTGTTACTTTTATCCTGAGGGTTGGTAATGAATATTAAGCAGACAAAGGTCAGAGTATCTGACTTCTTTGTTAGGTTTCCTAGGCTTTTTCCTGCTTGTGTATCTCTCTCAGGTGAGAAATTTATCTCAAAACACATGCCCAGGGTAATCTTTGAAGGAATTAGATATGGATGCACTGCCCAGATGTTAACTTAGTGTCCCATCCCAGTGGTAAATTTCTGTGTGTACATCTGGGACAGAAGAAGGAAGATAACAACCTTCCTGGTGCCAAGAGCTAAGTGAGAAGGGTGGCAGAAAGGAATCTTCAAAGAGCGTTGGTTTGCATTCCCCAATAGGCTGCAGTTGATCAAGCAGGCTGTAAAACTGCTCTGGTTGTAAGAAACTATCTGTGTGAGCCATTAGACAGAGCTAATAACTTGATTTCTAGTGAGAGTAGTGAACAATCCTTCCCAAAAGCTTGACCAGAGTGACTCCATTTTATAAGTTGACTCTATCTTAATAAATGTGGGTGTCCATTTCCTACCACAGTGACTTTTCTGTGGGGGTGGGGTGGGGTCCCTGCCATATTTACCTACTCCTTGGGTCTAATTCCTATCTCACTACCTATTATTAAAAAGGAAAAACTTTTCTCTATCCTCTTGGGTTTAGCAGGGAGCCCTGTGAATTAAACTGACCCCTCCTCTACAAAAAAAAAAAAAAAAAAAAAAAAATGAGAGAGAGAGAGAGATTGACAGGAGAAAATAAATACAAATGTATTGATTTTTAAAATTTTACACACATGAGAGTTCACAGAAAAGAAGTGAGACCTAAAGAAGCCACTAGACTAGAAAGCTTATACATCTTTAACAAAAGTTAAGAAGGTTTGGGCTTCAAGGACAACAAATTGTGTGGAAGTGACTAGGAAATATATGGGGCACTAGTGGAAGATAACAATTATTTTAGTAAGGTTTATTTATGCTGGCCATCTTGGTTCAGGCCCTTCATCTCCAATGAATAGGGTCATACTCCTCATCCTAGTACAGGAGACTAGAGAATGTATGTGACCTTCACAAAGAGCAGTTCAGGCCCTGCTTTCACACAGATAAGGGGAGGGCAGAGTGCTCTTCATTTATCTGTTCATTCTCAATTGCCTTCAGCTCAAAATAACCCTTATCCCAAAGTGGAATATTTGGGGGTAGCATATCCTGATCCCCTATAAAGACTGACTAACATATATCAAGGCCATGGCCTATACCTCACAAGCGCCTCACCTGGACCCAAGGGGCCATTAAGCAGGTGGGTGGAAACAGGAAAAAAATCTTGAAAACCAGTGAAGTAGAGGAGACCAGCACAATGTTGCAGCAAACTCTTAGAAATGTGCATTACCTAGAGAAGGGTACGGGTGGTATTGGTGGAGGGCGGCCTGAAGGTGATGTAACTGACAGGTTGCTGGTCAAATGAAAGAAGTTAACTGGGTCTGATGCCCCACCCTCAGTGGGCCCTCAGCAATCACACACTTCTACAAGCTTTACTTCTGTCACCTGTCGTATGGGTGCCTTGATCCCTTCTGCAGAACACTGACAGGGTTAAAGAAAACAGCAAGAACATAGTAAAACTTCAAGAAACATGGAGCCATTGCTCCTATTTCCTCACATCATTATTTTATCCACATCATCTTTCAGGGATGCCTGGAACATGAATTTAAGGTTAACAATTAGTACAGCAGGCCATATATCTCCAATGCTCAGTAGCAAAATGCCAGGAAAGCTTTGCTTTATTTATTTTTGTATTTAGGGATTTATTTATTTGTTTTGTCTTGTTTTATCTTCTAGGAAGAAGAGGGAGGAAAGGATGGAGAATGAAAATGAACTATTTCTGAACAGCAAATAGGCTTTTCCTATGAAAGCTGTAGTGACCAGGGAAGCATCAAGACAAAGGCCCAGATTCTGCTCTTGCATCATTCCTCCTGGGTTGTAGTCCCCAAGGAGGAGTTTAGGCCTTGGGCCAACCCTAGCAACAAGCCAGGCTCACTCAGAACTATTTATAGTGCTGGGCTATTGGGCAGATCTCCTCCAATGTGGGTATTTCTAGCTCCTTCTAATTCAAAACAGCTTTTGACAGCCCTGGGCCATAACAGTGTGTGTTTAAGTGCTTATACATATCAATATCCTGGGTCTCACCAGACGCATAGATTAAAACAATATTAGTTGTCCTGGTTTATCCCACTGAATTAAATAAATTAGTCAGTAGTAGCCATGCATTGTTCTCCGTTGTACTAGAGGAGAAAGATTTAGCTTTCGTTGTCACTGATTTAGCCTTTTCCATCTCCTAAAAAGATAAAATCTGACAGTAACAGTGGATTCAGCTGTACTTATTTTAAGCATGTTCTAAGATTCCTCTTCTCCCTTAATAAAGATTCCAAGATTACCGCATCTTCTCTCTCCAGTTTAGATGGCTTTATGAATTATGGATATGCAATCCACTAAGGCCCTCAGGTCACCGATATTGAACAGTTCTGATAAAATGCTACGACCAACTTAAATTGTTTTCCAGAGACTCAAACAGACTATTGATAAAACAGCTCCAACTCTAGACCAGACTGTGATAAGGAGTGGGTTTTTATTTGGTGAGAAAGTGTGGGCTTGCTAGGGTAGCCTTGGATGGTCACCAAAAATGAAGAAGGATATGGAAGTGAAAAGCAAATGGGATAAAAAATGAGAGGCCCTTAAATACTTTTTCTTAGAGCTTATTTTATGCTAGGATGGGAGGAAGAGTAATACCCTATTTTTCCTTCTAGCTACATAAGATAAACATCTGTACTGATAGTCATTTTGGTGAGTACCTAGTCATTCAATGAGCATCAGAGGATTTATTTGTTTACTTATTTTTTATTTTTGCTATAGAGCACGTATGCTTGCCAGAGAGACCAACAGAAAGAGAGGTAAAGTGAGAAATCACCCCCTCCCCAAAGGGACAGCCATGCTGCAATCTCTTCTCTTGGGATTTTGGACATGCATATACATGCACCCAGCATGTTTCTTTAGTCGACGGGTCTGGGACTTGAGCCACTGAGATAGCCTATTGGGATCTAGCAGCCATAACCACTGGGTGGCCCAAGAATTTCTTTTTCACTTGTGTATTTTGTTTATATGACAAAGAGCATATGCAAGAGAGACAGAGCGAGAGATAATCACCCTTGACAAGGTCCTATTACACTACAATCCCCTTTTCTAGCACTCCAGTCAGCCATATGGAATCCAGCCCTGTTGGGCAATTGTATTTTGAGTGGCCCAGACCAAAATAAATTTTTAATAATAAAAATGCACCATATTGGAAAACAATTTTTCAACAGAGTGGCCTAGAATCCCACAGGGCTTTAAATACTTCTTTGTTATGGTATAAGCCGTGGACACAATATTGAACTACACTATATACTTGCTACTCTATTTTTCTTAACTTCTATGTAAACTTGAAACCCATCACCTGAAAGTAGAGTTTGGCCAAGTCATGGTTAGGTTCCTTTCATTTCTCCTTGATGCTTTTTTCCCTTTTTTTTCTTTCTTTCTTTTTTTTTTTTTTTTTTTTTTTTTTTTTTTCTTTTTAGGTTTTTGCCATTGAGTTTGTGCACTTGCTGGAGAGAGATGGCAAAAGGGAAAGTGAAAAATCATCCCCTGGGGGGATGGCCATGCCACAGTACCTTTTACTCCATTCTCCTCCTGGTATTTTGGACATGCACATACATGTATTTGGCTTGATTTTCAAGCTGCCAAGTCCAGGACTTAGCCCACAGTCAGCCATATGAGATTCAGCGCTTTAACCATCATGCCACCAGCTGGCCCCACATTTTTTTTCCCTTTAAAGTTATAACTCTGAAATAATTCAATGCAGAAACTTTGGAAAGCACAAAAAGTTTGATGAATAAAACTACCTATATATCGGGAAGATATAGAAAGCCTGACTAATCCTATAAGTAATGAGATTGAATCAGTAAATAATCTTCCAACAAAGAAGGGCCCAGGTTCAAATAGCTTCACTGCTTAATTCTACAAATCCTTTAAAAAAGAATAAGCACAAATCCCCCTCAAACTATTACAAAAGATCCAAATGATGAGAATCCTTCCAAACTCATTCTATGAAGCCATCATCACCTTGATATTAAAAGCAAACAGACTTAAGAACAACAAAAATAACTACAGACAATATCCCTGATGAACGTAGATGTGAAAACTTTCAACAAAATACTACCAAACCAAATCCAAGAACACATTAAAAGGATTATAAACAACGACCAAATAGGATTTATCCCAAGGATGCAAGGATAGCTGCATACACACAAAACAATACAGGTAATACATCACATTAATAGAGGAAAGACAAAAGTCATATAATCATATCAATTGATGCAGGGAAAATAAAACATTTTATAAAGTACAACATCCGGTCATGATTAAAACTCTCAACAGAAGAGTATAGAATGGACATTTCTTAACACAATAAAAGCCATATACTACAAACCCATTGCTAACAACTATTCGGTGGAGAAAAGTTGAAGGCTTTTCCTCTCATAACTGAAAAGGACAAGGATGTTCATACTCTCCACTCCTATTTAACATAGTATTAGAAGTCCTAGCCAACACAATCAGACAAAAGAGTGAAATAAAGGGCATCCAAATTGGGAAGGAAGAAGTTAAATTGTCCCTTTTTGTGGATACTATGATTATACACATAAAAACACCTTAAGAATACACCAAAAAAATCTCTTAGAGATGATAAATTCAGCAAAGTTGCAGAATACAAAATTAACATAAAGGGCCAGCCAGTAGTGTGGTGGCTGAGGCAGGTGGATTACACATAGCCAAATGTGTGGTTCAGGTCTCAGACCTGGCAGCTTGAGAAACACACCAAGTGTGTGTCTATGTGTACCCAAAAATCCCAAAAGGAGAAATGGAGGAGAAGGGACTGCGGTTTGACCATCCACCATTGGGGTGTGCCTTCTCATTCCCCTCCCTTTGTCTCTTGGTGAGTGCACAGACCCTTCAGCAAATTTTTTAAAATACAAATAAATTTTAAAAGGAAGAAATCAACATACAAAAAATTATAGCACTTTTGTACTCTATCAATGAGTAAACTGAGACAAAAATAAAGAAATTAATTCCATTTGCAATTGCCACCAAAGAAAATCTAATATAAATCAAATTAAATTAAATAATTAATCTAAATAAATTGAATAATTAAAGAAGTGGAAGATCTCTACTACAAAAACTATTTTAAAATTTAATAAATAAATTGGAAAATACACAAAAATAAAAAAAAGACATCCCTTGTTCATGGATTGGGAGAATCAACACAGTCAAAATGTCAATATAACCCAAAGTGATCTACAAATCCAATGCAATTCCTATTGAAATTCCAGCACCATTCTTCACAGAATAGAAATAAAATCATAAAATTTGTCTGGAATCACAAAAGGCTCATATTGTCAAAGCAATACTATTCAAAAAGAATAAAGTTGAAGGTATCTCACTACCTGACTTGAAAATATATTACAAAACCACACTAACTAAAACAACATGGTACTTGGTACAAAAACAGACACATAAACCATTTAAACAGAATAATAAATCCATAAATAAATTTTAAAAATACAGCCAACTGATTTTTGTCAAGGACACGAGACAGTCCAGTGGAGAAAAGATCATCTTTTCAACAAATAGTACAAGAAAACTGCATATCCACCTGTAGATATACCTTCATCTCTTACCATTTACAAACAGTAACTCAAAATGGGTTAGACACTTAAGCATAGGGGACCAGCAGGTGGCATGGTGATTAAGGTGCTGGACATTCCCACATGGCCAACCATTGTTCAAGTCCTGGACCTGGTGGCTTGATTCCTTACTCTCTCTCCCTCTCTCTCTCTCTGTCTCTCCCTAGTCAAATTAAAAATAAGTAAATGAATAAATAAAATTAAAAATAATTCTTTAAATAAAAGACTTAATCATAAATCCCTAAATCATAAAACTGCTGGAGGAAAACACTGTAGAGACAAATCAAGATTTTGGAGTCAGCAAAGATTTCTTGAATGAGACCCCTAAAGCAAGGGTAATAACACCAAAAGTAGATGTGCAGGATTATATCAGGCTAAGACTCTTCTGCAAAACAAAGGAAACAATAAACAGAGTAAAGAGGCAACCCACAGAATGGTAGAAACTATGCTTTGGACAAAGGATTGACAATCAGAATACAGAAAGAACTCAAAAAAGTCACCCAAAAAAACTAATAATACAATAAAAATGAACAATCAAACTGAACAGAAAACTCTCAAAATAAGACATACAAATGGTTAAAAGTATATACAAAATGTTCAGCATCTCTTATTATATGGGAAATGCAAATCAAAACAACAATGAGATGACACCTAAATCCAGGAAGAATGGCTATGATCCAAAAAATAAAGAATAAGAATAAATGCTGGAGAAGTTGCAGAGAAAAAGGAATTCTTGCACACCATTGCTAGAAATGTTAATTTGTATAATCACTCTGGAAAACAGTCCAACATTTCCTCAAAAACCTAAAAATAGAATTGCTATTGTATGACTCAGCAATCCCACTACTGGATATGTAGAATGGGATATCCCAATAAAAATAGATGTGGATATCACTCAGTAGGAGACACATTTGCACATCTATGTTTATTCCAGCATTATTTACAATAGCTAAGCTATGAAATCAACCTAAGTGCCCACCAACCAATGAATGGATTGGGGAAAATCCATTATGAAATGCTATTCTGCCATAAAGGACACCAAAAATTCTATCATTTGACAAAAAGTGGACCAATCTGGAAGATACAATGCTAAGTGAAATAAATCAAACCATAACAGAAAAATACTATACATCTCACTTAATGTATACCAAATGTTCTCACTCAGTGGAAGAAACTGAAGGGCTTGAAAGCATAGAAATAGAGTAATCAGGAGAGGCTTGCGGGTGTGACATGAGAGGTTCATGAGAAAAATTTTAATAGACACAAGAATACACATGAATAAAATGAAGAGGCTGCAGGATGGTGTATCAGAACAGAGTAAAAATATGAAAAATTTAGTATGTATTTCAAAAAAAAGAGTAGAACTATTATCAAAT
The DNA here is from genome assembly GCA_026018925.1 of Tupaia tana. Classification (NCBI taxonomy): domain Eukaryota; kingdom Metazoa; phylum Chordata; class Mammalia; order Scandentia; family Tupaiidae; genus Tupaia; species Tupaia tana. Next base: position 58,631,260 of record JAKSZU010000006.1, on the reverse strand, counting down.
GTGTACAACATAATGTAATTAATGTTCAATGTCAAAGAAGATGAATATAAGTATATCTTTGATTTAATTGTTGTATACTGTAGATATGCCTTAGAAACTTATAGTGTAGCCACAAAGATACATCAATTATGTGCAAACCAGAAATCATCATTAAAAAAATAATAAAATACTATCTATAATCCCATATGCAGAGGTAACTATTGTTAACATTGTATGACCTTCTAGTCATTTTTTCTTTGTGTATATGTACACATACACATTTATCCATATATGGGCATTTTTAATAAATTAATAGCATATTTTATCTTATACATTACATTGTCACTTAGAAAATTATAAAATTTTCTAAAATAATGAATTTGATTTTTAATGACCATATATTTTTCTATTACATTGATGTGTAAATACCATATTTACTTCAAAAAATCCACTATGTAAACATTAGATTTCTTAAATAAAATTTATAGGACCCCTTCGATTTGCACTGAGCTCCTGCACTAGGCCCAACAGACCAAACTAAAATGGAATTATTCATGATGAAGTCCATCGCCAAGCTCAAACAAGCTGCCTTCTGAGAAATCAGGCGAGACAATAACCAAACGCCCGAATAGGCCGGTTTTAGCTAGCATAAGGAAGTTCCCTGTTACAAATTTATACAAGGAAATAGCTGAAATGACCAATTCACTTTTTTTCTCTGTTTCTGCATTCTTCAGCCCCTTTCTGGCTACAAAACCAACCAAACTCATTTACTCAGCTCATGGGAATACTCATTCTATTCTGTTTAATGAGGAATTGCCCAATCCTAGAACCACACATAAAAGTCACTTAACATCTTTAAACTAAATTTGTTACAATATTGTCTTTTTACAGTTTGTTTCACTATTATGAAATTTGAAGATGAATATCGTTTTGCATGTATAGTGGCCATAACTGTTAATTTTTTTAAGGAAGGATTTTATAAGCATAATTTTAAAGCTTTTAGTTATGGTATCATCTAAAAATGATGGAGCAGGTGACCCTCCCCTCTACTCTGTATGAAAGAGCCTATTTGGCAACACCCTCATCATCATCAGATACTGTCATTTTTAAATGGACATTTGTCAATTTGATGCCAAGAAGAAAAAAATAAGTATGTCTCATGGCTTTCTCTTGTACTTGTTGATTCTTACACACTTTTATTATATGCTCTATTCGTATTTTTTTCCTTTTGTTACTAGTTCATTTTGCTGTTTGCCATTTTTATATTGAGCTGTTCATGTCTTTCTCATAGATTTGGAGGAGCTCTTTTTATGTTTCCTTACCATGCTAGCTAAAACTGGCCTGTTTAGGAGTTTGGCATTGTATTATAGTCCAGTCAAACATTACTATATACATTATCATCAATAACTTTCCATTTTTGTATCTAATGTTTTGCTTTTTTTTTCTCCCTAATCCCCTCTCTCCTCCCATAGCCCATCCCCTCCTATACTATCTCTAGTATCTATCATTGTTATCCATGCTTTGATACCTTCCAATCTTTCAGTTTCTACTGTAGAGTGCAGACATTTGGTACATATTAAGTGAAGACATACAATGCTCTTTTTTTAAGAGAGATTTTTGCTATAGGGTGGGTGTGCTTGCAGGAGAGATAGAAAGAAATAGAGAGACAGAAAGAGAGAAACCCTCCCCCAGGGGGATGGCCACACTGCAATCCCTTCTCCTCCATTCTCCTCTCAGGATCTTGGGCACACACACACACGCACCCGGTGTGAGTTTTAAAGTGCTGAGTCCAGGACTCGAACTGTGGTTGACTACGTGGAAGTCCAGTGACCTAATCATTACACCACCTTCTGATCCCACAATACTTAAAAAAAAAAAAAATCACCACACTCAGAAGATGTGGTGGTTAAGATGGCTGGATCCCACATGGCCTACAGCTCTGTTCAAGGCCTAAACCCAGCAGCTTGAAAAACACCTCAGGTGTATGTGCATCTTTTTCTAAAAGGAGAAAGAAGGAGAAAGGATTTCAGGGCAGTATTACCCTCTACCCCTCACCCATGGAGGTGGCTTTCTCACTTTCTTTCTCTTTCTCTCTCTCCTCTTTCTCTCCCCCTCTGTCCTGGAGAGTGCATGTGCCCTATAGCAAAAAATAAAAAATCGGGACCAGCAGTTAGTGTAATGGCTATGTCACTGGACTCCCACGTAGTCGACCGCGGTTCGCGTCCCGGACCCGGTGGCTTAAAACTCACGCCGGGCACATGTGCGTGCGTGCCCAAGATCCCGAGGGGAGAATAGAGGAAAAGAGATTGCGGCGTGACCATCCCCCCTGGGGGGTTATTTCTCGCTTTCTGTCTCTATGTCTCTCTCTGTCTGTCTGGCGAGCGCACGCACCCTATAGCAAAAACCTCTCCAAAAAAAATAAATAAATAAAATAAATAAATAAAAAATCGCAGTCCAACCAGTGGCATGATGCTTAAGGCAGCTAGATCCCACATAGCTGACTGTACAGTTTAAGTCCCTGTCCCTTCGGCTGGAAAAACTTGCAGGTGTGTGTGAACATGTCCAAACTCCAGAGAGGAGGGAAAGATGGAGCAAAAGGGATTGCATGACATTCCCCATGGGGGCGCTGTCTCACTTTCCCTTTCTCTCTGTCTCTCTGCCTCTCTCTGATGAACACACACACCCTCTGGCAAATATTTTTTTAATGTTGTTTTGTCTATCATTTATAATGAGTCATTTATAAAATAGGTTTATTCAGCTCGTAGTCTAGACATCCAGTGTCCAGGGAACACATCTGGTGAGGGTCTTCTTGCTAGTGGAATACACAGTGCAGACCAGGAGCTTGAGCAAGCAGAGCGTATTAGTATTTGTATGTCTGTCTCATTGCCTCTCCTAATAAAGCCACTAGGACTCAAGTCTGGAAGCCCCACTCTGATCCCTACTCACTTCCCAAAGGCTCTACATTTCAATACCACGATTAGATTAAGTCTCCTCTTAATACTTTAACAACACAACCAAATTCCATCACACGAATTGGAGGGGATACATTCAAAACAAAGCAGTATTCAATCTACTATTCTTTTCCTTTTTAAAAAATAGTAATCCCTTTTCCTCTAGTCTTCCCTTGGGGCTTGGGGCATGCTCACACATGCCCAGAGTGATTTTCAAGCTGCCAGGTCCAGGACTGGAACTGCACAGCTGGCCATATGGGATCCAGTGACTTTGTCTCCACATCACCTGCTATCCCCATTTGCTCATTTTTAAAGAGTTTTAAATGTTGATGAAGTTCAATTTATCTATTTTTTCTTTAATCTTTTGTGCGTTTGATGTTGTACTGAAGAAATCATTGCTAACCCAAGGTTGTACAGATTTTCACTTATGTTTCCTTCTAAGAGTTTTATAGTTTTAATTCATATTTAGTTCTTTGATCTAATTTATATATGGTTAATATTTTATATGGTTTTTAGGTAGGGATACAACTTTATTCTTTTGCCTGTGGATATGCAGTTGTTCCAGAACCACTTGTTGAAAAGATTCTTCTTTGACCAACCTTGTCACTGTTATCAAAATTAATTGACTGGAGATATATGGGTTGATTTCCAGTTCTACTCCATGAATCTTTGTGTCTGTCTTTGTGCTGGTACCAAAATTTGATGAATGTAGCTTTATAATAAGTTTTGAAATTGGGAAGTGAGTCCTCCATCTCGTTCTTCTTTTTTCAAGATTATTTTGGTTTTTCTGTATTTCTCACTTTTCTATATGACATTTAGGATTAGATTATTCATATAGTTTGGATGTCCAGGGTGCAGGAACCAACTTCCAGTGAGTCTACAACATGGCAGAGGGCCTGATCTTGAGCAGAGCAGTTGTTTGTGTTTCCTTTGGTCTGGTCTTATTCATATCTCCCTGCCTGCCTTATATCTCACTACTAAAACTATTAACAAATATATACAATATAATATAATGTCAGTGTTGAAGGAGAGGAAAATGTGCATATCCTTGACTTGATTATTGCAAACTATGTCTTTCTTTTCTTTTCTTTCTTTCTTTCTTTCTTTTTTTTTTTTTTTTTTTTTTTTTTTTTTTTTTTTTTTTTTGAGAGATTTTTGCTATAGGACACGTGCACTTGCCAGAAAGAGAGACAAAAGTGAGGAATCACCCCGCAGGAGGAGGGCCACACCACAATCCCTTCTCCTCCATTCTCCTCTCGGGATCTTGGGCACACACGCACACGTACCCGCCGTGAGTTTAAGCTACCAGGTCCAGGACTCAAACCATGGTCGACTACATGGTAGTCCAGCAACATAGCCATTACTCCAACTGCTGGTCCCAATTATGCCTTTCTTTTCTACTTTATGTAGTCTTTCCCTTTCCCCACACCAATTACATGACATTTATTAATTTTACCTTTCTTATGATTACATATTTTTATGCTTAATTATTAACCAGTTACAAATTTATTTTGGAGTAAATCTTGAGATAGAGAAGCACCTTTAATTGTTTCTCAGGTGACTGGCCACTTACTAGAAAGTCATTTATGGAATTAGCTACATTTTCCTTTCTAATTTGAAATTGCAACTTTGTTACACTAACTTTCAACTTTGTTATACAAAATGGAACTTTGGTACACTAATGTCCCCTTGAGACTTGCAGAGTTTTCTTATTTTTTTTCTTTTTGCATATTTATCCACTAGTAAAAATATTTAATCTATGTTGACTTTACAGATGTATTTTGACATCTGGTGGTGATAGATACTGTGTTATTCTTATTCTAACATTTGTTATTACTACTCTCATTATTTATTCTCTGAGATAAACTGGAGAAATATTTTCAAATCAAAAAATAGTGTTTGGGTTTTGATTGGAACTGTGTCATAAATGTTTAAATAGATTTTAGGAGAATTAATACCTCTAAAGCAGTGAGACTTACCATCCAGGAACACAGTCCCCCACTGTCCAGCTGCTTTTAAAGTTTTGCAGTTTCTGTTACATAAATACTTACTCTTGTAAGATTTATCACCCATTTTTTCAAAACATTTTGAATGACTATTGTGAATGTTAAGGAAACTGCTGATCTGCACCATTTTACTGAATTCTATGTAATTTTGAGGAGTTTTTCATTGGTTTTTAATTTTTTTCCAGGTAGCCAATTATATAACCCCAAAATAACTACTATTTGTCTCTTTTCCAATATTTTTCCACCCACATATTTATGTCCTATTGCTTTTTTGTCATTTCTAGACTGACATTGAATAACCTTGATTAGCTTTCTTGCTAGTTTTCTGCTTTAATAGGAATGATAATAGCTAATGATCTTTTGGGGTTTATAATGCATGGGGCACTGTTCTCAGCACTTTAGAGATTTAGAGATTAACCCATTTAATCTACCCAACAGCCTTTTAACATAAAACTATTGTGAGGGGACTTCAGAAAGGTCATGGAAGAGTGCAGCTTCAGTGACACAAGCTGTCAGGATGCTGTGCTCCACAGGCTGGGACCACTTGAGAAGCCCAGGTTCAGTTCTAGGTTCAATCAGCTTAAAGGCTGGGTGCAGTGGCATGCACCTATAATCCCAGAAGTCTGGGGAGGCTGAGGCAAGAAGACTGGGAACTCAAGGTTGGTCTGGGCAACAAAATGAGACCTTGTCTGAAGTAAATAAGAAAGTAAGAGCCAGGCACTGCGGCACAGGCCGATAGTCCCAGCAGGCAAAGGCAGGAGAATTGTAAGATGGTGAGATGCTGTTAAAAAAAGAAGAAGAAGAGGGACCAGCAGCTAGCGTAATGGCTATGTCGCTGGACTCCCATGTAGTCAACCACGGTTCAAGTCCTGGACCCAGTGGCTTAAACTCATGCTGGGCACGTGTGCGTGCGTGCCCAAGATCCCGAGAGGAGAATGGAAGAGAAGGGATTGTAGTGTGGCCATCCTCCCGGGGGGGTGATTTCTCGCTTTCTGTCTCTCTGTCTCTCTGTCTCTCTCTGTCCTTCTGGTGAGTACACGTGACCTATAGAAAAAAAAAAACCCTCTCAAAAAAAAAAGAAGAAAGAGAAAGAAAGAAAAAAGAAAGAAAGGGAGAAAGAAAAAGAAAATGGCTAGCCCCATAAGCTAGTGATTAAGAGAACCTGATCTCACACAGCTAACCACAGTTCAAATCCTGGCCCTGGCAGCTTGAAAAATACACCAGCAGATGCATGCCTCAAATCCTAAAGGCTGAAGAAATGAAGAAGGGATTGCACCTTGCTTTCACCCTCTCCCATTCTCGTTTTAGCATTCTCTACCAAGCACATGAATTCTCTGGCAATTAAAAAAATAAAAGTTTATGAAAAATAGAATTAAAGGAGTTTTTTTCCTATTGCAAAAAAAAAGTTTAAATACATGCATAGTTTTTTCATAATACATACTTTTTTAAAGAATTATTTATTTTAATTTTATTTATTCATTCATTTATTTTCACTTGACCAGAGAAGGACAGACACAGAAAGAGAAGAAAAGTGAAAAAGCAAGCCACCAGGTCCAGGACTCAAACCATGGTCAGCCATGTGGGAGTATCCAGTGCCTTAACCACCACACCATCTGCTGGCCCCTATAATACATACTTTTTAATGAAATTTTTCTCTTTATTTTTTTTTTTTATGTTTTGGAGAAGTTTTTGCTAAAGGGCACATGCACTCACCAGTAAGACAGAGAGAGAGAGACAGAAAGTGAAAAATCACTCCCCCCCCCCCCCCGGGGGATGGCCATGCCACAATCCTTCTCCTCCATTCACCTTTCAGGATCTTGGGCATGCATGCACACGCGCCCGGCGTGAGTTTTAAGCCACCGGGTCCAGGACGCAAACCACGGTTGACTACGTGGGAGTCCAACGACATAGCCATTACGCTAACTGCTGGCCCCTCATCTGGATATTCTGACGAGGGTCTGGTGGGGTCACTATACTAGTGACTATTTAATCATGCTGGGGGTGGGTAGGAAGTAATAAGTACTCTGGTCGCACTGGTTAAATATATCCAGACCATGGGTAGGAGATTAACTTTACAATCGGGGAATCTGCCTTGATAAGTAAAAATCTTAGAGATCCATTGGTTAGGCACATGCTGTTACCAAACATGCAGATCTATTGCCCAATGCATATACAGAACAATCACTATGACACCAGATCTAGGAACGAGAAAGAATTTATTGCATAGCCAGCCAGTAACATTATAGGAGGAAACCTTAGATCTGTCTCTCTGATTGCAGAGGGTGGGTCTTTTACAGCACAAGGAGCTGGAAGGGAGTTGTTGTCTGAGCTGGAAGGGAGTTGTTGTCTGTCCGTTTCACATTAGTTGCTTAGGGGCTAAGGGCCAGGCCAGTCTCAGACTGGTTGGTGCTAATGGGGTGAGGTTGCTTGGCAGTCCAGGATGGTTGATACCAGGATAAAGGGAGATGTTTTTCAATCCCAGATTAGTTGGTGCTGGCATTTAGGGCACCTCTGCTTCTGATCTTGTTCCCTGGAAATAGGCCCTGTTCTTTTCTTTCTGTTACCAACATTTTCATTTCCCCTACAGTTGAAGTCAACCGTAGGTCACTCAGCCCTCTTGAACACAATGAGTCTTACAAGTAGGCTTACGTAGCAAGTTAGTACTAGCTTTTCCCTCTTAGGCCAATCCAATACCAGTTCACTCCTCCAAGCAGAAAACAAATCAGTGTACTTGGTATCTCCTACCATACCACCAAGAAAGTGGCATGATGCTCAGTAAACCCGTTCATATTTTGGAGGCTGTATCCACCACACTTATGAATATTGCTCCAGCTCAGTTAATAGTGAGTCAGGGGGCTTAGAGCTTTGAGTGGGTGCTATGGGTTTATTGGGTAACCCCCCACCAAATTTTATGTTGAAGCCCTAACCTCTAATACTTCACATTGTGCCTATATTTTTAAATAAACTCTTTGAAAGGTGATTTAGGAAGGGAAAAAAAAAAAAAAACCACGCCATTAGAGTGGGCTGAATCCAATCTGACTGGTGTCCTTATAATGAGTGGAAAGGTGGACACACAAAGAAACACCAGGACACTCATAACCAAAGGCAAGGTCATGAGAAGCCTCGGCAGAAAGTCAGCTATCTGCAAGCCACGGTGAGAGGCCTCGGAAGAGAACACACCTGCTAAGACCCTGGCTCTCGGGACCAGCAGTTAGCGTAATGGCTATGTCTCTGGACTCCCACGTAGTCGACCGCGGTTCGAGTCCCGGACCCGGCGGCTTAAACTCACGCCGGGCGCGTGTGCGTGCGTGCCCAGGATCCCGAGAGGAGAATGGAGGAAAAGGGATTGCGGCGTGGTCATCCCCCCTGGGGGGTGATTTCCTGCTTTCTATCTCTCTGTCTCTCTCTGTCTGTCTGGCGAGCGCACGCGCCCTATAGCAAAAACCTCTCCAAAAAAAGAAGAAAAAAAAAAAAAAAAAAGACCCTGGCTCTCGGATTTCAGGTGTCCTGAACTGAGACAATACATTTCTGTTATTGAAGCCACCCTGCAGAAATGCTCATCAAGGAGAAGAGGGATGTACAATGGTGGAAGAAAAGGGAGAGGATGAATGAATAACTTTGGACAACTGCAGCAGCAGTGAGATCTTTGCCCACTAATCTTACTTTAATGGGTTTTTTTTTTTTTCTTTTTATTTGTGACCTTGAAGCATCAGTGATAGGAGAGGGTAAACCTAACATGAGGCACAGGGAAATCTGGGTGGTACAAGTTATGGACTGGAGCAAATATCGTCAGCACCCTGCCCTGATCCCCTCAGCCCTAACATTTCAGAGCACATCAGCCTCTACTTGTCAGCACCTAATTAATTTCCCTGGGGGTTTTCTGTGGCCCACAGAGCAGCTCTACTCCTGGGCACAGCAGGCCACATGTGCCAGGGAAATTATACCATGCCCCTCTGACGACTAGCTGATAGAAATATAAATATATGGGTATATAAATAGCCCAGCTCCCTCACCTCTGAGGTGAGGGACTCTGAGGCCTGTTTTAGACTGTCACTCAGAGTTATCCAGAGGAATTAAATTCCAGTTAACTAGAGTGTTAACTTGCTTGATAAGAACAATAGCCAGCGTAGGTGGTGCAGTCAAGAGTACACAGAGCTGTTCTGGAAGCCACATGGCTGACCACAGGTCCAGATCTCTGGCCTGGTTGATCTGAAATACGCTGGCACAAGCACACATTCCCAGGATCCCAAGAGCAGGAGAAAGGAGATTGCAATGTGGTAGGACCCTGTTGAAAGTGCTTTTCTCTCTCTCTCTCTCTTACTTTTTCTCCCTCTCTCTCTTCATCACATATGCTCTCCATCATAAAATAAGTATACCTAAAATTTAAAAGGTCCTTTATTTGCTGCCCTCCCTCCCTGGATTGTTTACTCCCCTACCACACTTCCTATAATCCTTTCCAAAATAAATGATTTGCTTTGTCTCACTGTCTGATGCTAGAGGAATCCAAACTAAACTAAGACACTGCACCTACCAAAATATAGACACCCTCTAATCAACAACACACCCCTTTCCTTTGTTGTCTGGGATTCCTCCCTCCTGTGCATGCAGGAAAAGGATAGGAAGAGAGTACTTTGGCCACTTAGTGGTTCGACACCTGCAAGGTAGGGAAATTGCATTAAATTCAGAAGGGTACAAGCCCTGAGTCTCTGCCTAGTGGAGTAGAGAGCAGACAATGTATTGCTTCCAAAGATTTTTCATGTCACTCTCGCATGATCTAAAATCAGGGTGTGCCATAGGCATTTATTAAAAATACTTCTTTTGCCCCTTATATAATCAGTAAGTATTCATCCAAGATCGTGGCATTTATTTTCCATTTGCGTTCTTTTTTAGACATCGTTGTAAACTTCCACATTTTCCATGTTCATTTTCTGTGTCATCATAGGTATTTTAATAAAAGGTGGATGAGATTGCATGGTGGAAGCTGCCGGCCATATGATATCTTCATCTACGGTATCCCATCTCAAGAAGTCGTGAAGTGATCAAATGGAAGATGAAATTTCAAAGGTTCATGGAAGCCTTCTTCCTGGAAGAGGGCAGTCTTTCTTTATGGAACCACAGTAAAGCTGTACCATCAGCAGTAATAAACTGTATTGTGCCGCGTACTGGAAATTCAAGTCCTCGTTAGCATGGCTCCTCAGATGATTAAAAAAAAAAAATTCCGGGACCAGCAGTTAGCGTAATGTCTACGTCCCTGGACTCCCATGTAGTCGACTGCGGTTCGCGTCCCGGGCTCGGTGGCTTAAACTCACGCCGGGTGCGTGTGCGTGCGTGCCCAAGATCCCGAGAGGAGAACAGAGGAGAAGGGATTGCGGCATGGCCATCCCCCCTGGGGGGGTGATTTCTTGCTTTCTGTCTCTCTGTCTCTCTCTGTCTGTCTGGCAAGTGCACGTGCCCTATAGCAAAAAAAAAAAAAAAAAAAAAAAAAAAAAAAAAAAGTTCCTCATGAACTTGGAGAGAGATACAGATACAGATAGCAATGACAGAGAAGAAATGAGAGAGAGAGGGAGGAGGGAAAAAAGAGAATGGTGGGTCTACATTTTAAAGAGGCCTTAAGTCATAACTATTTCTCTAGAGACCTAATAAACTGGTCATTCAATAATGCTTGGAATATTTTGAGAAGAATTAACAGACAATTTTATTTTATAGTCAGCATCCTCAACTATTTCACTCTACCAGTGACATTTTAATGACCACACAATCACAATACTGCAATAAATTCTGGAAGTGTAGGGGTTATTTCCCTTTTGGGTTGGGTCATGATTTGAGTGATATTTCATTGGGTAAGCTCCACTACAGTCTGGGTGACACTTCTTGTAATAATAACCTTGCTTTGTTCCCCATCCTGTCTTATTTATCTTTCCCAACCAACTGCCATTCACGCTGCGACACTGTGATGGCAGCGACACTACCCTGACCTGTGCTGTTGGTAAACCCAGAGGAGCGAGTGACCTGCCACACCACACCAGTCCTGATTAGTACCTCCAAAAGCTGTGAGAAGGGAGGCAAGTCTTTGTGATCTTTCCATCATTAAAGTTTAGAGAAAACTAACCTAAACTGGAAGGGAAAAGAGTAAGGGAAGCACCTGAGAAGTTCCAAGGAGCTTCTCAACCACCTTGAAGTCCCGTTTTAGCATTGCAAAGCTTCCAGCATGACTCCAAACACTTACTCTGGGGATGAGGATATTGGTTTTAAGATTCAAATACATATTCAGTGTGATGCACCCAAAAGGTGCAAGAAGGTGAGAGATCATGAGACTGTAAATGAGCCATGGCTGGCAAATAAGATGCATTGCACATTTTAAAATAAAACATTTGGGTCACCTAGATATCTCATCTTCCTGGATCCTCCATTCATTATTGTCTGGGTATATGCTTTGAAATCATATCATAATTATATCTTTTTATTCAGCAACAAAAATTGTACAACATTATTTATTTAACTTTATTGAGCATTAAGATTACCTGGAGAGTTTATCTCAAGTCCCAACCTGAAATTCTTACGTGGATGATCTGGAATATGACCTGAGGTTCTGCATTTTAAACAAATGAAGACCAAGTTTACCCTGAATTCTTCTTTTTGAAGTTCCAATGAATAAAAGTCAAAACCGGGGCCAGAAGATGGCATGGTGGCTGAGAACTTGGACCCAGCACCCAGAAAGTGCTTTCTCACTTTCTCTTTCTTTCTTTCTCTCTGGTGATGCATGTGCCCTATAGCAAATTTTAAAATATAATAATTTTTTTAAGTTGAACTCAAGAATTGTGGTAAAGCTCAAACTTCACCATGATTTAAAATCACCACTAGTAGGGCATAAATATGTAAATGGAGGATCTTAAAGGTCAGAGTGAGACAGATTAATCCGGACCATACGCCTCATGGCTGTTGGAGCTTTTATTACATTTTTCAACTGGCCCTTATATATTCTGAATGGTTTCAATGTAAAAATTATCCCCAGGACTAAAAGGCAAACTTATTCATTGGACACGTAATTTGCCTAGAACTGTTCTAGTTATTACAGAAAGTAAGAAGTAGAGGAAGACATGATCCCTGACCCCATGGAAATAAGAAAGATTACATCATCACAGTGAGATCAGAAAATAATGAAATTCTAAATTGCTCCCCAACATTAAGAAGCAAGAGGTCCATGTAGATTGCAGTGCCTAGAGAAGCCTTCATGGGGGGAGGTGGGAGTTAATCCTGAAACTTGGCTTGAGAAATTTGGATTGGACTGGGAAGAAGAAACAAGAGTAATTACATGATACCTGGAATGAACATGAGCATCAGAAGTCTAAGCTGAATGCATCAGAATGCATCAGTACCCTGGACTTCTACATGAGCCTTGAGTCTCACTTGGTTTTAGAATTTGCTGCTAAAGCAAAGCAATCCAGACTATGAAAGAGAGGCACTGTATGTCTCCACTTAATATATACTGAATCTCCGCACTCTATGGCAGGAACTGAAAGACTGGAAGATATAGAAGCATCGAGAATAATTGTGGATGCTAGAGACAGTGTGGGAAGAGGATGGGAAATGGAGGAGGATGAGAGGAAGGGAATCAAGGAGAAAAAGAAAGAAGTAAAACATTTAAAGGACACAAAAACGGAAAATTATCTGTTGATAATATGCATAAAAATATCTTTAACTGGACTAATATACAGTGTATTTATGCTGGGAAAATGCATTTTGTGCTCTGTAATGATATATAGTGATAGAATGTGTGAAAAAAAATTTTAAGTGGACATATATGAAGGACTTAATGCTAAGCAAAGCAAGCCAGTCTATGAAAGACATTTTTCATGTTCCTGCTCAATATATATGAAATGTTTGCTCTCTGTAGCAGAAACTGAAAGATTAGAAGGTATAATAGCAGGGAGGGCAACTGAAGATACTAGAGATAGTAAGGGGAGAGAGGTGTATAGGGTGCGGGTAACAGGAGAAGGGAGGGAGGGGACAGGAAAAGAAGCAATGTGTTTAATTGACACAGAAATGAAGTTATTTGCTGATGATAATTTATATGGTAATGTGTCTTGACTGATATGCATTGTATTTGTGCTGGGACAAACCATGTTGTGCACTGAAAGATGTATAGTGTTTAAATGTAAATAATATATGTATTTTTTTTTAAAGAAATGAAGAAGTCATGAGAGGTGGGAAATGTACCAGAACTGTAGACTTCAGTAATTTTTGAAGGAAAAGCAAGTAGATGGTAGGAATGAGGACTGAACTGGAAGAGCCCCGAGCTCCATGCCTGGATCTGCTGCTGCCCCATGGATCTCATACTCATCTTCTGTGCCCTGGTCAGCCTTCTCCCTTCACCATGATGGGGTCATCTCAAAAAGCTCTCCTTGAGTTTGGAATAAATGACAGAGGTGCCTGCAAATAGCTGAGCATTAACCCATGAAAAGGAAGTTTGCGAATTTACAAAAAGAAAAGTTAGAGTAACCACTACCCAGAGGGAATTGCTTCCATGGGGCACTTCAGTTGCAGACCCTGATGTAGTCTCAGGACTGGAATTAGAGGAGAAATCAGTGTCCCACTCCCTGGGGTGGGCTACCTGAGAGAAAGGTGTGCCTCTGAGAACCAAGGCACAAGTCATAGGCATGAGCAGGAAAGTATAAAAGCACAACGCTGTCAGCATCTTAACAAGAGGCTTCAAGACAACCTTAGAGCTAAACTGAGAGGAGACAGGACGTGTTTGATTGCCGGTGGTTAAAAGGGAGAGTAGTTTGCTGCCAGCCTCCATCTCTCGCAATGGGAATTTATTTCCCTGCCACACAGGATTTTTATGTCATTCCCATCAATGGCCATCAGACTTAACCTCTACCCGTACTCCAATCCTATAGGGCAAAACAGGTCCAAAGGGATTTAAGTAGCTAAAAAACAAACCAGATCATACAAATGTCTTTGTGAGAGAAAAGCTTTGTTCTCCCATGTAAACCTCAGAGAGTGTATTTTAGACAAGAAGCTCTCCTGCAAAAAGCATATTTTTCTCCTTTATCTTAATCCCAAACATGTTTAATGCTATTTTCCAGAATTAAATCTGGAGAAGAAAGTCACAGGCAGTAACTCAATGACATTTGCCATGATTTTTTAAGTTTACTTCCTTTGAATCTTATAATTGGACATTTTCCCCAGATGAGTGGTGGTCATTTATGGCCAGAGTGGGACCCACTACGTGTAGACATAAACCTCCATTCATGCTTATAAATCTTCTCTTAATGAGGCCATCAGTGATGGCTTGCCATGTTCTTATGAGGAGTAGACCCCACCTGTCTGTAGAGTCTCCCAGCTTCCATCAGCAAATCTGCCCACAGATCGTCAGCTGAATAGTTAATGAGCCCAGGCCAAAGCAGCTGGGGCTCAGGGCCTTTGCACAACATTTGCAAAGTGGCCTGCTCATTCAGGACAAGAGGGGAGGCCCCATGCTGAAGACTGGTGTGTGCCTCATCATTGAGCATTTGTGGACACGCGTTTTGTGTCATACCTGATGCTAGGCGCTAATGACGCCATGGTGGACAAAATACATCAAAACCTTTGTGTTTTAACCTGAAGATAATGCAAAATCATTGAAGGATTTCAGGCTGGGGAGTGAATTTCTTATGTCTATATTTTAGAATGTCATTTGGAGGCAGTGTGGGCAGTGGAAGGCAGAGGGCTGTCCCCTGCCTCCACATACAGGGAGAATATAGGCAATCCTGGGAACTTTTTTCAGAAGAGATACTTCCCTCACACAAGCAAGGCTCATACTCCTAAGAGTGCAGACAGTTTCCAGCCACTGCTACATCTTGTTGTCCCCAGGGTCCTCTCACAATATGCACTGCACCTAAGTCCACTGAAATTTCAGAAGACAACCTGATTACCAAAGATCAATTACTCAAAATAGTTCTTTGATAAAATAAGTTTCTTTTCAAATTCACACATTAAAGTTCTAACTTTCAGTGGGACTATATTCAGAGATAGGGCCTATAAGGAGGTAATAAGGGTTAAGTGAGGTCATAAAGGTGGGGCCTTAATCTACTAGGGTTGGTGTCCTATTTGTAAGAGGAGGAGGAGACATCCAAGACTCCTATCCCTCCACCGTGCACAGAGAAAAAGTCTTGCAAGGACATAGCGAGAAGGCAGCCATCTGCAAGCCAAGGAAAGTGGCCATACCAGACACCAATTCTGTTGGCACATTGATCTGAACATCTGACCTTCAAAACTGTGAGAAAATAAGTTTCTGTCGCCTAAGCCACTCAGTCCATGGTACCTCATTATGGCATCCCTAGCAAACTAATATGGTTCTCAGCTGAGAACATTACAAAAGTCTTCTATTTCCATTTTCTGGGATTATAAATACTTTTTCCAAATTTTCTTATGAAAGGGAACAGAAGGGCCGAAAAGCTATTTATTTTTCAGGAGCAATAGGGCACTCTCTAAAGTACTGAGGAAGGAAGGAAGGCAGGATTTCCAGCTATTACAATCCTGCTGTGGTGGTTTCGGTTAGTAAAATCTCTTTAATGAGATTACCCGTGACCCTCGAAGCTAAGTCTTCTGACAGGAGAGCTGCAGGTATTTGTCACATCCAGCCAGAGCCGAGAAAATTCAGCCATCTACATAGAATTAGACAAATGTGTCTAAAGCAAAAGCATTCTTTTTCTTCTTTTTCTTTCCTTTCATTCTATTTTATTATTATTACTATTATTATTATTTCATTTTATTATAATTCAAGGTCCAAGCAGTAGAATATTTGCCACCCTCATTTAGTTCCTGAAAACCTAGTGTTAAATTGAACCAGCAGTTAGCAGTCAGGAACTGGTTATGTGGTATCCTAACTTCTTTTTTTTTTCTTTTTCTATGTCTTCTTCTTCCCTTTTCTTTTCTCTTCTTTTCTTTCCTTTTCTTCTTTTCTTTGCTCTTTCCTTTCCTTTTTATCTTTTCTTCTTTTCTTCTTTTTGTCAGAATCCAAAAGCTTTTAATAATAGGGCAGGATTTGGGGTTAGTTTTTGTAGCCTCAGCTGGCATGTCAGCCTCTGCACGCTCGCACTTTTGGCTCTTAGAGTAGACATAGGGTTTGGTGTGGCTGTGTGAGGTTCCCCGGGCCTTGCCAAAATGCCAGTACATGTCACAGCCTTTGCAAGAACTTTGATGCCTTTGCATCAGGACAGTGCCGCAGCCCTTGAGGAGTTCAGGGCCAGCTGGTCAAAGGTGAGGATCTTGCCCCTAGCCTTGAAGATGCGACTGTGAGCCACACACTGGTCACACACAACCACATCTTCAGTTTGGGCATCTCCTGAACGTGCACATCATCTGTAATGGTCCCCACAACCACAGCCGTTCTGTTTCTCTGGCCAGAAAGCTTCATCTTGCAGACCATCCTGGAATGAGACAGAGGTGACAAGTTGGTGCAATTCATGAACAACCTCTTCAGCACAACCTGGTTGAATGTGGAGTTGGTTCGTCTGGCCAGAAACCAGTACCGCTTGACCAACAGCCTCAGGTAGATGTCCTGGCTCTTGGGCTCCTTGCATCAAACCTTTTAGTCCTTGTGGCAGATGGACTCCCATGATGGCACCTTCTGTTCAGCCAGGTCCAGAAAAAAAGAGGAGTATCCTAACTACTAGCTGTAGAAGTCCTAGTTATGGAAAAAAAAAAAAAAAAAAAAAGTGGCAGTTACAGGGCCAGGGAAGTAATAGAAGTTAGTATCAGCAAGTAAGCTGATGATTGTATCAGTCAGAATGTCTAGATAATGCAGCACAACAAAAATCTCAGTAAGTGAATCCAACCACAATTCATTTCTCACTCATACTACATCCCTTGTGGAGTCTGTCAGCTCTCTAGAGAAGCTTCCCTTGAAGGAAAACGTGGGGTTCCATTTTGTAGCTGCACCATCTAGCAATAGAACATGAGGCCTCTATAGTCACTATGGTAGAGGAAGAAAAGCTGAATTATAAAGGACTTTTTCACAGATTCCACCAGGAAGCGACATGTCATGTCTCATTGGCCAGAACTAGGTATAAGCCCCACCAAAGTTCTTGGGAGTTAGGAAGTATTATATCCCATGTGCCCAGAAAGGGGCATATGAAAATGAATTTAATTTAAAATAAATAAATTAAAATAAAATAAATAAAGCTGAAATAAAATAATTTTTTTAAAAAGAGGCCAGAAGGTTGATGGTGGTGAAGGGTGCTGGACTCCCACATGGCCAGTTGCAGTTCAGGTCCCGGACCTGGCGACTTGCTTTCTCACTTTACATCTCTCTCTCTCTCTTTCCCCCTCTCTGATCAAATTAAAATAAATACATAAAAAGTAAATTAAAATAAAATAAAATATTTTTAAAGAGAAGAAAGTGGATTTAATGAACACATAAATTTTTCTCTGCCACAGTTGCCAAACAGTGAAAATTACCAGATGGAAAAGGAACATTCCTGATTATCAGACCCCAAATTGAGTCTTCAGTAGAACAGTTTTTATATACGTAATTGTTGAGTTTGAATTTAGGATGCCACTCACTCTGCTCCCCTCTGAGTATCTAGCAAAAAAAAAATGCCTACACAGGGCCCACTGGTGGTGTGGGGGTTAAAGGCACTGGACTCTGACATGGCTGACAGCAGTTCAAGTCCCAGACCTGATGGTTGCTTTCTTACTTTGCTTCTCTCTTTCTTGCTCTTGCTCTCTCACAATCTTACTATTTCACTCTGTCTCTCTCTGGTCAAATTAAAATAAATAAAGTTAAATTTAAAAAATAATTCTTTAAAAAACTTGCCTACAAAGACCACAAGTCAAATAAAAATGGAATATCCAATTATTAATGACTAGGGAAATCATACTAGTCTAGCATGAAACTCAGTAAGAACTAAATAGAGGTAGATGTTAGGCAAAAGACTGAAATGGTTTCCCTTCCCACTCCTCCCTGAACATAAATCTTGGAAGAGAAAAAGTGACTTGATCTGGCCAGAAGAATGTACAGAGCTAACCTGGTCCCCTCACCTAGATAAAAGCCCAGCAAGAAGAATTGGGAGGATGGCCAGGCTCTATAAAATGGGGATGTGGTAAGTACACACGGACAGATATGGAGTAGATCATCCTGAACCTGAGCACAAGGAGGGGAAAGTAAGTGTGGGGTCTTAAGGCACAGTGACCCTGCCCATAGGTAAGCCTTTGTGAATTTCCAACTAGTCTGGCAGATAGGAAGGGTCAAAAGAATGTATTGGGGATTGAACTCAGAAGCATACTCTCCATCACTTTTTGAGAGGAGAGGGGATATTAGCCTACACCTCTATGGGAAGAGGTGAGTATGTAAGCAGAGAAACAGAGAGAGGAGGAGAGAGAGAAAGAGAGAACAAGAGAGAGAAAAAGAGAAAGAGAGGATTTGAGGAGTTTCTCTTCTAAGGAGAGTGGGTGATATATTCAAAGTCATTTTGATTCCGTTGATTCCCTTGACACTGATTGATCCATTCCCTAGTCAAACCTTGGTGGGGTCAAAGTATCTCCCATTCTCCTTGCCAGTAGTGTAGCAGCAGAGGTAGTGAAAGATACCGTTTGGAGGCTTCTGGTACTGGCTCCATGAAGAACCCAAGAGCTCCACATTTGGGTGTTCAAAGGAAGAAGATGAGGTTGGTTTTTATCATTTTCATCTCTGTGTTTCTAGTACCTAGCATATGGGAGATATGTTAAGTAGTCAATACAGTAGGATCTGAATAAATGAAAAATGAAAGAAAAAGAATCATTTCTTTCTCACCACAGAAGACTGCAACAAAAGACAGGCTGTATCTTCTATAGGCATGCACAAAATTTTCTTCATGGAAGAACTATCTCTATGTAGCCAATAGTTGGCCAGATAGTAAACATTACCTGGAATGGCATCTTCTTGTAACCCTCCAGGCATGTCTTTTATCCCAGGATACGTGTGAGTCTGAAAATGGTGGCTAGACTCCTAACCCTAAATCCCACCCATCACCAGCCCAACACCCACTTCTTCCATGAAGCTTTCTCTGACTAATACAGAGCTCAGTGACTTTGAGTGCCTACAGATAATCTTCTATCCTGTTCGCTTAGTTATAATTATATGTTACCTATGACTTCATTCATATTAGTAAGTTGTGATCATGTTTGTTTTTCATGTTTCTGTATTTCTCCCTCCAACTACAGTTAATGCTTCTTGAGATCTTTCATAATGCATAACACATGGAAGGCATTCACTATATATTGGTAGAATTATAATAATAATAATAATGTAATATTTATTGAGTTTTTATTAAATGCCAGCCCAAGAGAAAGTACCTTTCTTATATTATGTAATCCTCAAAACAAAATGAGTGCTATTATTCCCATTTTACAGAGAAGGAAATTAAATTTGTATAGTCGGTCAAGGTGAAGCCAGGATTTGAACTCACACCTGTCTCACTCCAAAGCTCATACTTCTAGCCACTCTTCAATGAATAGATGGAAGGAAAGACTTTTTCTTCAAGATATTGTTACATGGTTTTCTCCGAGTGCAAGGCAGAAATTATTTCTTTCAGTCCCATAAGTCATAAGGAAATTCCCACAAAGATGTGATTGGGAGTCCATGCTGTGGCATTTTGGTCTGGCTTCTGGGCCCAATTTTTTAGCATAAACTTCATCCAGCACCCAAATTACTCAAAAATCAGCCTGAGCCACAGCAACCCACAGAAGGCTGGCTTCTCATTTCCCCATCTAACAGTCAAGGAAAATTATTCTTAAATACCACATCTTTTTATTCAACTGAACTATTATTTGATAGAAATTGTGAAGTAAAACATTACTAGAACAAATTAAGAACAAAAGCATATACGATCTTGGGTTAATGAATACATCTCAGTTCAAAAGAGTTGTGGTTTTACCTGCCTTTCACCTCCAATTATAGGCTGTTTCCTGTCCTTTGATTCACTTGACCAACACAACAGCTCCCATAGTTAATTGGTTGGGAAGCTCACATGCCAGAGACTGAAGTAGCTGTCGCCCACATCTCTTCTGCAGGGGTGAGCACACACTCATCAGTGATTGAGCAGTTCCTCCAGTGAGCAGAGAGGCCAGTGGAGAGCATCATTTCAGACAATCTGGTTATAAAATCCAGATGGAGAATAACAGTTTCCAGCTGAGGGAGCTGGCATCCCTTCCTAACCACTTGCAAGATCACAGCAGGGATGAGACTGACATCACCTTCCGCCACCATGGTGGGCCTCTGTCACAAACAGGAAGGTAAGGAGGCTCTGATGGCTGAATTCAGCACCTGTTCCACTGTGAAGGCCTCTTCCTGGTAAGATGTGGACTTGTTTCCACATGAAAATGAACATTTGGACTTGGGCTCATTTCACTACATACTCACCTGGCCCCCCAGACTCTGAACCATGTATAATAATTTGCAGGAGTTCACAGAGAGGAGGGTGGTGAGGATCTCTGAGTCATCTTGATTCACAGAGGCCACCTCTGAACTGTCTTGCAAAGGTATTCTTGGCAAAACTGAATTAACCCAGTGTCCATCATATATATGACTAGAAACATCTATTCAGATAAAATCACAGCCTAAAAATAAAGCCAGCTCTTTGTAAACAAGGTAATGGGCCAAATTGCTTTGGTTTCCCAAGTAATTACCTTATAAAGAGCAAACTCTTCATCGGTATGTTAAAATATAATGGACTTAACCAACATGGGCCTGATGACTCATCTGATCCAATTAGATGAGAGACCTGCACATGAAGCTCACAATTCTACTTTAGAGGAATTGACTTCTTATTTACAGAAATTCAATTGTGATCCTATCCCAAAGCAAAACATAATTAGAGGACGTTCATTATCTACTTGCATGCATAAACTGAGCTCGGTGCCAAGTTATTAATTTTTTGCCCTGTGGATGTAGCTTTTGGCATGGTGTATGCCATTACAGCACCTTTCATTTTAGAACGTAAAATAGCTGCTCAATTTTTCATGATCTATGGGACAGTTGTTATTTAGCATGATAAGAAGCCAGTACTGAAATCTTCATTTTTATAACAAAGAAACCTAAAACACAATCAAGCTTAATGACATGGCCAAAATCATATACAAAGAATTACTCTCTGGAAACACTGGTCTTTCAGTTTCTCAATTTCTTTTAGATCTGGAATGCTCTTTGCATTCTCTCCCTCCCCCTTTTCTTCTGGTCAACTCTATTCATTCTTCAGAGCTCAATTTAAACATCCCTTTCCTTATGTTTGTGTACAACTGTACCTATTTTGCATATCACTTACCATAATTTGAAATAGTACATTTTGAGTGGTCAGTTAACATCTGTCACCCCACTGACTAAGTTCTAGAAGGACGGGAACTGGGTCTGTCTTTTCCCATCACTGCAGCCCAAATGCCTGGCCCAGCACCTGTCTCAGGATGTGTTGAAAGGATGACTGGATTTACTGTCTTTATAGCACACAATTTTGCATGGCAGACCTATGTAATTAAATACTATTACAATACTAATTTAAAGTTATGTTGTTTTCTAACCCTGACGTAAAAGTGAAAATAATGACTGAAAATGAAAAGCCGTGGTCACCTCCCTCACTAGCACCTACCGGTTGCTTGCCACTTCATCATGACTGCCATGAAAGAGTCTTTTGTTAAAAGGACAAGATCACTCTTTCTCCAAACATGAACACATGGTGTTTATACACATAGAGTGACACTGTGGTATTATATTATAATAATTAATTGGGTACATTTTCAGTGTTTCAGCAATTTCTACAGTCAATCCTTAGTCACGAAGCTGTACCAAGATGTGAGAGAAAACCCCAAGTGACTTCTCAAACAAATGAACATCTCTAAGATTGCACCGTGCCTCAGAAACATTGCAGATTCTAATTGCTTCAGTATCTAATACTCTTTAATGACAATACATATCAGTCAAGTAAACAAGTTCTCTGTAGGATATTCATATGAGGAATTTGCAACAGAGATACCAATGTACAAGCACCTATTAAGCTTTTGCATTTCCTACCTTTTGTTTAAGAGAGATTTTTGCCATAGGGACTGAGGGAGACAGAGAGACAGAAAGAGAGAAATCACCCCCCAAGAGGGACAGCCACACCACAATCTTTTCTCCTCCATTCTCTTCTCAGGATTTTGGTTACACACACTCACGTACCTGGCGTTGAGTTTTAAGCTGCCAGGTCTGGGACTTGAACTGCAGTCGACTAAGTGGGAGTCCAGTGACATAAACATTACACCATCTACTGGTCCCACATTTCTAACTTTAAAAAAAAAAAAGTTTCTTTTTCCATGAGAGAGAGAAAGAGACAGAAAGACAGGTATCCTCAACAAGACTTTCATAACAAAATCCATACCCAGTCTCAGCAAGCCGGGATCATAGGCACATGTAAGTGTCTAATATGCTCAGAAAGAGGCCCCAGGATGCAAACCCAGAACCTTTTGCATGTGGGCCTAGTTGCATCATGGCTGGCCCTGACTTCTTTGATGCAGACTTTCCTATCCCAAATTCTGCACAAGTTGAGTCCCTGACAATATTGGAAGGTACATGAAATTTTCCTCAGATCATCTCTCATCTTGTTCAGCAATCATCTCCGTCCCCTTTCCTTTTTAGGTTCTCTGTATACCCTGTTCTTCTCCCACCTCTGTGCTCAACCCTCCACCCCATGGCTCAGAATCCCCTGCCCACCCCACTCGCCTTCCACTTAGTGCCCCTGCCCTGGCTACTATCTAAGGCTTACTTTCTCCAGCAATGTCCAGGTGTACTTGAAATAGGAGCAATATCACCCCCAAGACATGATTTTGCTAATGGTGGAACATCAAATATCAGTTTTGAGACATAATGTACTCAAAAATTAGAGTAAGCTGTAACCTGATATTTGTACACATAAGACAACTTCGTCCATTAGTTCCAGAGAAAATTCTCTCTACTGTAGCAAAGGACCCAACAGGCTGAAATTAAACAATTGCTTTACTTCTGCAAGTCCCCAAACTCTTTTTACAGCTGTGTACCCTGGGAAAACTAAGAGAAAAAGGAGGAAAAAAAAAAAAAAAAAACCTGCCTGTGTCCTCAGCAGCTCCCTCTGTTCTTCCTGACACTGGTATTATTATCTCCAACTATTCCGCAGCAAAAGAGGGCTTCTTGTTTTTTTTTTTAAATCACTTTAATATATCTCTAAGATGAAAGAGTGCAACACAACAAAACAAATAGCCAGTCATGCACTATGCAGCCAGAATTGGTAGTCATGCTCTCTGGAAAAAAATCATTGCTGCTATTTTGCCCGGGCATGGTTCTTTATCTGCTGCATTGAAGGTGAAGTCCATCTCAGACAAAAGAGAGCAGAGTTCGTGCAAGGTCAGATGAACGTTTCCTTTCTGAGCCTGCCAGTGGTAGCTGGACAGATAGTCCAAACTCTCTTGTGAAGGGCATCAAAGAGCCCATTACTCTGCCCCCTCTTCTCTCCAGCCTAGACCTGCATTTAGCCCATGAGCTGCCTCCAGGCTGAGGATTCTCCCATCAGTCCTCCTCACTAATGACCAATATGATCTGCATAACCCAAAACTGACCACATCCAGCAAAGAGACAGCACATCACAGGGTCTGAGGGATCTGGGGCACATATGCACATGTGTCATTCAAGCCGCTGGGTCTGGGACTCAAACCGCCCCATCAGCCATGTGTAATCCAGTGCCCTTAACTAACAGGTCACAGGTTGGCCTCAACAATTTGCTTTTAATAATCATCAAAACATCTCTGTGTCAAGATGACCACATCAAAACAACCATATCAATGTTGAAAGAAGATGGGAAAACCATTTAAACAATATTGGCCAGTGTTGAAAAATATATTGGTCAACTCTCTGCTGCTGAAAATCTTTGTTTAATATTGTGAACATTTATTGTTATCTGCCCACCCAGAATCAAAACCCTTCAAAATAGCCTAGAAACCAAGCTTTAAATAGTGCATCCCTTGTTAACATTTCCCAAAAATAGAGATGACCTCTACACCAAATCACAACAAGTACTTAATGGTTCTGCTGGATAGTCAGAGACTTGGCACAAAGAAAGATGTTTGAGGAAAACAGATAAGCATTCCAGACACAGGCACAGAGATAAGACTGTCTGATGTGAGCACATGCACCAGAATCCATGTAGGAGGCTTCAATAACCAGGTGGCTCTATGTATGGTACAAAACCCAAGGCAAGCATATACAAGGAATGGCTAATAAATGGAAAGACAAACCTTGTTACTAGATGAAAGCGAGTCAATACTATTAACAAGTCACTTATCCTAAATCAGTCCATAATTCGTGGCAATAAAAATCCTATTTGGGGGGAATTAAGAACATCTTATTTAAGTGAGTTTATATGGGTTAGAACTCCAAAAAAAAAAGGTGAGGGAATGCTGAGTTCAAAGTTCACAACAGTTGTGTTCTCATGTAGCGAGGTGTAGTGAATGGGCCGGGAACCTTGGATGTCTTGGTAAAGTCGTATATCTTAAGTTGGGTGATAAGAACACAGGTGTTAACTTTATTAACGTTCTTTATACCATCTATACACTACATATATGTGTGTGAGTATAAAATTTCATAACATTTAAAAATGTAAAAGTGGTAAAAAATACTAAAAAACTGGGAAGTAGCTTGACTTACTAGATATATGACTTTTTTAAAAATATTGTGGTAATGATAGGAATAGAGAGACAGAAAAATGAAACATAAAGATTAAAGACTCCAGAAATGGGCTCAAAAATGGAATTAGTATGTGATAAAGATGGCCTTTCAAATCAGTATGGAAAATATATATTATTGGATGATGTGTTAGAAAGACAGGTTAGAAATTTGAAACTATGTAAATGGATCCTTAATTCATTCTTATGTCAAAATGAATTCTATATGAAGCACAAGCTTAGATGAAAAAAAAAAGAAAGAAAGAAAGAAAGAAAGAAAGAAAGAAAGAGAGAAAGAAAGAAGGAAAGAAAGGAAAGAAACTGTAAGAAAAATGTAAAACCATAACTGTCCATGTAGTGGAATACTACAAATATTACTGATTTAGAAAAATACAAACTAAAATCTGTACAAAATTGTATATACAGTGTCATCCCATTTACATAAACATATATAAAATTCTATATTATATATTTTGTTAGATTGGATTATTATTTCAAGTTTTCATTTTTTCTTTGCCATGTGACCTTAGAATGCATTGGAGTGGGAAGAGTCCATTTACCACCCTCATTAATCTTAGTCTTGACCATTTGACTTGCTTCGGCCATGGGAATGTAGGCAAAAGTGGCAATGTGTCAGTTCCAAGCCAAGCCATTAAGAGGTATTACATGGATCTGCTCATGCACTACATTCCTGCTATTGCCACAAGAAAAATATGTCCTGGGAAGCTGCTGACCCAAGAGGAATGGAAAGATAAATGAAATAGAACAAAACCAATCCAAACTTTGAACTAAGCCAAATCAACCAACAATCTAAGAAAAAGCACTCCAGCCAAATCACAGATCTGTGAGCAAGAAAAATAAATGAAAGACACTGCATTTATTATGAAGGGATTTTTTTTATGATAGAAAACATGTGCATGGGAGAAAGAAAGAAAAAGAGGGAGAAGGGCACCCCTCAACAGGGTTTTACCATGTCATGATTCCCTTTATCCAGCCCTCTGGCTTCTCAGGATCCTGGGGATCTGCGCACACACTTAACACATCTCAGGCTACCTAGGGATCTGAACCTGTGGTCGGCCCTATGACTCCCAGCTTTGCAGGACACTTGCATTACCATTGTGCCACAGTGACTTGGCCTATGAAGTATTACTAAGGTAGTAACTACGACATATATTATTTAATTATATACTAGAGAGAGAATTCTGGAGAAGTTGCCATGACGTTCTAGCTCTATTTAGATGGGAGGATTCAGTGCTGTTCATTACTCCTTTGATAATCTTATGTAGTCTCGTGACTTTTTCTAAATGCCAACAACTCAGCCCAACTCTAGAATCTTAACAGCTATAACTATCTCCTCTACTACAAATGAGTCCATGCCGTCTTCTTTCTCCTGTATTACTGTATGAGCCTCCAAACTGCACTCTCTGCTTCACCTGCTTCACCTTTCTCCCCACAGTTGCTGTTAGAGTAAACTTTTCAAAGTAAAGTCAAACGGGAGAGGGGGGAGATGTGGTAGAATTTTCATTGTCAAATATCTATAAGAACTAGTAGAATGAAAATCAAAGGCACACAACATAATGTAATGTCCTTCGTTGAAGATGATGAATATGGTAATATTCTTGATTTGATTATCACACACTGCATGCATGCTTTGAAAAACTATACTGTATCCACAAAGATGTACAACAATTCAATGTAAATAAGAAACAAAGTGTTTATTTTAGAGAAAATAACATTAAATTAAATAGATAAATGATAGATAGATAGACAGATGATAGATAGATGATAGGCCATCTCATACCACTCGTGAAAATCTTCCACTGACCTCCATTTCACTTGTCTCTATGACCTTTCTGACCTCACCATCAACTGCTCTCTCCCTAACACACTCTCCTCAGGCACAGAAGGTTTTTCTCACCTTAGGATCCATGCACCAGCCATCATCTCTGCCTGATACATCCTACCCATCAGTATCACAAAGTCTTACTCTCACACTTCCTTCCAGTGAGCTTTATACTTTTGTATATTTTTATGACAATAGTTATTGTCCTTTTGCTTCTAAATATAGATCTCCCTTAAGTATTCCTTGTACAGCCAGTCCAGTGAAGATAAATTCTATGTTTTTGCTCGTCTGAGAAGATTTTATTTCTCCTTCATTTCTGAAGGATTGTTTTGCTGGGTATAGTATTCTGCTCAGTTGTTCCCTTTTCAAAGAGGCCTATCTCAAGCATTCTTTCAAATGAGAAAAATGTTTCCTCTCCTGCCTCAACTCTCTTCCTTGCCCTGTCCCATTGTTTTCATAGCACTTATTCACCCTGTCATATGTGGGTTGTGTACTTTACTTATTATGTTTACTCTCTATTTCCCCTGCTGAAATATAAGCTCCTCAAGAGCAACTATTTTTGTCTGTTTTGTTCACTGCTATATCCCAAGTCCCTAAACTATGCCTGTCACATAGCAGATACTTTCTTAAAATTGTAAAAAATGTAAAAAGGAAGATTTCTTTTAAATTGTATATGTGTAATTAGTATTATATTCTTAATAAAATATTTTACAAATGTATGATTAACTATTTTTCTCACCAATCAATTCTTTTCAAACACTGATTAATACAGCCAATGCAAGGATTCTCACCTTGAACTTGAATAGAATTAGATCCATAAGATTGGGTGCAGTGGTATGCACCATTCATTAATCCCAGCTCCTCAGGAGATTGAGGCAGGATGATTGCAAGTTCAAGGGAAAATTGAGCAACATTAAAAAACCCTACATCTAAAAAAATGTTTTTAAGTTTGTTTGTTTGGTTTTTTTTTGGTTTGTTTTCTGTTTTTTGGTTTTTTTTTTAGAAAAAGAATTAAATTCATGAATCTCCCAACCTGATGTTACCAATCTTCTAGTTTACCCACAGCTCCATGTCCACCAGGTATCCTGATACCAAAGTTATTTAGCTTATTTCTTTTTCCAGTCATTGGTAACTTCTCTCTGGCATTAGCCACAAACGTTCTCTTCAGTCTGCTTACACTATTAGAGCAATGAAGAACAACCTTGATTGGTCTTTCTCATGCTCTTGAACAAGGTACCTACCTGTCTGGTCCCCTCAAAATACAGTGTACATCTTACTTTAGACAAAGACACAGAAAAATTATTATTTATAATACATATGAGGAAACAACAGTACCAGGATCCCTGCCAGCTGACTTCTACCTTTTTGATAGAGGGCACCTATGCTATTAAAGACAGCAGAATTTAGGCACTTAGCTCTTCTGCCTGTGTTCATCACCGATAACTCCAGCAGGTCTGCAGTGCATTGGCAGACCTGCTTGGATTCATGTTGGTTTTGGTTACAGACTAAGCTCTCCAGAGTAAGTCTTCAGACAAGTGGCTTGAATGGGGGGACTTTACCATCCCCATGATTTCCATAGCCACCCCAAATAAAGACAAAATCTAAGTCATAGACAGTCTGCTCATTAGTGAAAAGCAGGGTGATCCAGTGGTCAAGCACTATAGATTTGGAGTAAGACTACACTGGCTGAGTCTTCTTCACCACTATGACCTTGGACAAGTTGCTCACAGTGCCTCAGCTGGAAATAAGACCAGAGGTTAATAATAGATACTTATCATAGGATTGTTTTGAATATTAAACTATGTCCACCACAAAATAAGATTTCAAAAGTGTCAGTTTAAATTATTATGCAAGCTCTGCTGCAGAGCAGATTTCCTGGCTAACCCCCTTTGAACCAGATTGGCATTCATAAACTCCTTTTATTTAGAAAGTTTGTGAGAACCTCTGACTTAGATGCAATTTGCCAAAAATTTCCTGGTTTTCCATGATCACCAATCCACCAACTCTTAGAAGATTACATGCACAGAGAAACCATCACCCCATCACTCACACAGAGTAGATAGTCAGTAGAAAACCAAGTAGCCAGAAAAGTACAGGCCCTGCTGCCACTCAAAAAATACCTATTCTCCAGTCTGCAGGGAAGATAAGATTAACATTTTTGCATAGAGTCTGGAACCAAGTAAAAATCAGCCATGCTAGAATCTAAACTTCCATGCCACCTCACCCCCACATTTCTGCAACCCTAAACATTATCCACTGCTGCAATTTAATAAAATCCACCCATCAAAGTATGCAAATGCAATTAAGAGTTGAGGCATCTCCCTTTTTCTATCTTAGTCAAATGTATCAATGCCAAGCAACTCCTTAAAAAGTCAGAGTTTCCAGAATGCTCTGCCCAAACTTTAGACCAAGAACTGGGAATTTATGGAAACCCCATGTAATCCTAACCCCACACAACCTACTCAGATTTCCAGCATGTAACGCAAGTGATTTCATTTGGATAAAGAGAAAGTTTTATTTATTGTGGAACTATATTCTGTCTTAAATGGATGAGAGAAGAATTTGTTTTATTTGGTATGTCAGGGCTATGAGAACCCTCCTTGTCCTGTTGGAAAGTCCCTCAGAAAGAAAAGGTGGATTGTGAGGCTGGGGGTGCAATCACTCTGCCCAAATTCAAGTGGCAGGCAATTGTCAGCAGCAGGTACAAAGAAGCAATTCTATGTAGAAATGTCACACCACAGGTTGCCAATTAAAAGCCTTTGCCAAGATGCAGTCAGTCATAGAAGATGTCTCATGTTATAAGAAGATTTAGAGACACCTGTGTCACTAGTGGGTGGGTTTCTTCCATCCAGTAGGCTGTGGTATCCAGGCAGCCCATCCAAAATGAGGGAGGGCATTCCTACCAATAACTCTGGGGCTCAAAATGTCAGGTGAATGAAGAATACCAATCTGAAACGCAAGTATTAGCCTACTACTGACTAATTCTATTGTGAAATTCTCAGTTTTCTGGATCTCTATTTATCTTCAGTACAATGAAGGATTTTAGTGATCCTCAAAGTCCACAACTCCAGCCATAGGAAATGGAAGACTTTTCCCCTTCACAAAGGCTCTTGGTTGTGGAATTCCCTGCTGCTGACTCCCCAGATCCAATCTTTAGAAATTAGCATTTTATTGATTTTGGCATGTGCTTTCATTGATACTTCCTTTTTATGTGTTTTAATTAAATGTTATTATTTGCCGCTATGTCCTGGGACCATGAGCTGTGTGGACAAAATGTCATAAATCAGACTCGAGTTCTGTGGTGAAAGGATATTGACTCTTCTCATGATGACACTGTCATCATTTACCTTGGATCGGTAGAGAAGCTTTGATGTTGTCTTTATAGGGGAGAGAAGGCTTCTTTCCATTTGTCTCCCACCTTGTAATGAACAAAGCCCTTCTGCAGAGCTCACCCTCCCCTGTTATAAACATGAGCATTTTTTCTGTGTTTTCAATGTTGTTGCAGTATTAGGTGCCACTGTCTCTCTGCATGGGGACTGTGGGCCGGTCTTCCCCCATGGCATGAAAACCTTTCTTGGGTCTGTGGTTTCCATCTGTTCCTCTCCTTACTCCCTTCAGGGTTCTCCTTTGTTGCTGTGTTGCGCTGCAGACTCTGGACACCATTCATTCTAAACTTCTTCTAGATGCTTATGTTATCAAGGATATCATTTTTTGAAACGTTCATTTGTTTCTCGAAAAAGAGAGACAGTTATCCTCTCTCAACAGAGTCTCGGGCCACAATCCCACTACCCCTAACACCTAAGCCTTTTCGGCTAGCCAGGATCATGGGCATACATGCACATAGTGTATGCACATAGACCAGGGAACTGAACTCCAGTCTTCAGTATGCTCCAACGTTGCAGAGCACACACTACTGCAGCACCATCATGGCTGGCCAATGTCGATTTTTTTTAAATACATTTTATTGTGTATATTTGAGATTTACAACACGACGTTATGAAATACATAAAGATAGAAACATATAGTTATATATAGACGCTGCAACAATGGTGACTACACTGAAGACATTAACATATCCATTTCACGTCGTTAGTATTTTGGAACAAAAGAAGCTAAAATCTTTAGGGGCCAGCAGGTGGCATAATGGTACTGGACTCCCACATGGCCTACCATGGTTTGAGTCCCAGGCCCTGTGTCTTGAAACTCACCCAGCAGTGTATGCGTGTGTGTACAAAATCCCAAGAGGAGAATGGAGGAGAAGGGACTGAAGCATGCCCATCCACACGGAGGATGACTTCTCACTTTCAGTCTCTCTGTCTCTCTGGCAAGCACATGCACCCTATAGCAAAAACCTCTAAAAATAAATAAATAAAATTTTAAAATCTACTTCTTTAACAAAATTCCCTCACCTATATTTTTAGTTTGTTTCTTCCATGAGTAAGAGATGGACAGAGAGAGACTGACAGAGAGACAGCACCCCCAACAGGGTCTTGGCACTGTGCACCCCTAGTCTCTGCCAGCTCTGAATCACGGGCATATGAGTGCCCACATACTCAAGGTCTTTGACCATGAACCTAGAGCCCTCCCCGAGTCAGCCTTGCAGAGTTCAACATCCAGCAACATTCAGCCTCTTTTATCTATTTTTTAATCTATATTCTTCCATAAGTAAGCAAAAAACAATTGTTTATTTCATTGGTCATTTATATTATTTTTTACTCCTAATTTCATTTGTTGTTGCTCTGATAGTTATTATTTCTTTTCTTGTACTAATTTTAGATTTGATTTTTTCTTTGCTTTTCTAGCTCCTTTGAGGTGCATAATTAGGTTATGTGAAATCTTTCATTTTGTTCTGGGTTTTGGGGTTGTTTTTGTTTTTGTTTTTGTTTTTTAGCTAGCCATGTATTGATTACTATCAACTTCCCTCTTACTACTGCTTTTGCTGTATCCCATAGGTTTCAGTATGTTGTGTTTTCATTTTCACTTGCTTTAATTTTTTTTAATTTCCTTTTTAATTTCTTCATTAAACCAGTGGCCATTTGGGAGCACATTGTTTGATTTCCATAAATCTGTACAGTTTCCAAAGTTCCTCTTGTTATTGATTTCTAGTTTTATTCCATTGTGATCAAGAAAGGTACTTCATATGATTTCAATTTTTTTAATTTGTTGAGAATAGGTTTTTGGCCTATCAAATGATCTATCCTAGAGAACATTCCATGTGTTGATGAGAAGAATGTGTATTCTACAGCTATTGCATGAAATGTTTTGCAAATGTCTGTTTGGTCCACTGATCTATAATGCAGTTTAAATCTGATGTTTCTTTGTTAATTTTCTATGTGGATGGCCAGTGCTGAGAGTGGGGGGTTGAAGTCCCTGACTGTTACTGCATTAAAGTCTGTCTGTCTGTCTCTCTCTCTCTCTCTAGATCTAATAGTAATTGTTTCATATGTTTGGATGATCTGCTGTTAGATACATATATTTCTACCATTATTACACCATCTTGCTGAATTGATCCTCTTATCATTATTTAATTACCTTTTCTGTCTCTTTTTACAGTTTTTATTTTTTAGAGGTTTTTGCTATAGGGCACGTGCACTCGCCGGACAGAGAGAGACAGAGAGACAGAAAGTGAGAAATCACCCCCCAGGGGGGATGGCCACACCACAATACCTTCTCCTCCATTCTCTTCTTGGGATCTTGGGCACGCACGCACACGCACCCGGCGTGAGTTTAAGCCACCAGGTCCGGGATGCGAACCACGGTCGACTACGTGGGAGTCCAGCGACATAGCCATTATACTAATTGCTGGTCGCTCTCTTTTTACAGTTTTAAACCTAAGGTATACTTTATCTGATGCAAGTATAGAAGTCCTACCTGCTTTTGGTTTCAATTTACTTGGAATCTTTTTGTATACCTTCACTTTTAGTCTGTGGATATCTTTACTGGTGATAGGAGCTTCTTGCAGGCAACATACAGTTGGGTTTTATTTACTTGTTTGTTCAATCCATTCAATCAGTCTATATTTTTTAATTTGGGAGTTTAAACCATTTATATTCAATACTGGTAGTTGAGGACTTACTCCTAGTTTTTAAAATGTTTTCTGTTTGTTTTAATTTCCTTTGTTCTTTTCTTCCTTTCTTATTGTTTCTCTCCGGTTTGATCATTTTCTTTGGTGTTGAGGTTATATTCTTTGCTCTTTCTCATTTGTATAACCATCCTACCAGTGAGTTTTATACTTCTGCATGTTTTCATGATGGTAGTTATTGTCCTTTTGCTTACAAATGTAGACCTCCTTTAAGTATTTCTTGTAAAACCAGTCTAGTGAAGATAAATTCTATGTTTTTGCTTTTCTGGGAAAAACTTTTTTCTCCCTCATTTCTGAAGGATAGCTCTGCTGAGTATTGAATTCTTGGCCAGAAGTTTCTCTCTTTCAGCACTTTGAGTATATCAAAGTGCTTTTGGCACAGTAGGTGTCTGCTGAGAAATTTACTGTTAATCTGATAGAGGTTTCCTTTATGTGACTTGATGTTTTTCTCTTGTTCTTTGTGCAATTTTCTCTGTATTTGGCACTAGCTGTTTGACTGTAATGGGCCTTGGAGACGATCTCTGTGATATAAATCTATTTGCTGACCTTTAACCTTCATGAATCTGGAGCTCCACGGCAGGTGCCTGACGTGTTAATGGGGACTTTTGAGGGTCTCTTGCTACCTTTTGACTCAGAGTTATTGATGTTAATGTATTTTCCAATAATTATCATCAACTATACCATCAAGAATGTTGGTTGTGAAGCATTTCTGGAGAATGTGCTTCTCTTGTCTCTGAAATTCTCTTCCAGTGACATCATGTTCTAAATGTTGAACTTAACGGCTAGTACCCAAGGAAGTCTCCAGACAACAACCAACTAACCAACTGGGAAGATAATTAGAGATCATGGTAAATGAGATATTAGAAATAAAACAGATTAATGGGATCAGGAGGACCTGAGGTAGAAGAGCCTTATTAGATTGAGTGATGAGTAAAGGTTGTTGGTGTTGAGTCCTGAAGACAAATAGCCCTGTGAAGACAAATAGCCGGCCCTGGAAAAAGAGCTCCAGTCAGAGGATCAGCACGTGCAAAGGCCCTGAGGTACAAATGGGCTTGGCAAGCTCCAGGAGGATAAAGGTGCTGGGGGACTAATGATTAAGGAGGGGAAGGAGGGGAACAGAGCTCAGATCTTACAGGTCTCCCAAGTTTTGATTCTCTGTTGTGAGAAGCCACAGAATATGGCACAGTGCCAAATCCCCAGAGAACACCTATATATTCACACACCAAGGTAACTAGAGCCACTGAGCACTGCCACAGGTGCACTCACTTACCCCCGCAGTCGCTGCATTAGTGAGGCATGGTGACCGACCATGTACACCTGGAGTCACATTATCTGAGTTCCTGCTCACGAGTTGAATGACTTTAGGGAAATTGTTGACCTAAAGCTTCAGTTTTCTGCCCTGGAAAAAAAAATGTGATTGTAAAGGACATATCCCAGATTATCATGCAGTTTAAATTAAATGGGAAGTGTTGCATGGTTGGCATAGTGATGAGGCACAGGAAGGAAGTATGTAAGGGCATTTTTTATGTTGTAGTGGTGCTTTTTAATAAATATGGTAGGAGTTCAGCTGTAAACTTTCTAGCAGAAAGTGCTAGAATCTCTGTTGTCAGCTATACTGGTTTCTGGGCTATTAGCAGCAGATCAGTTAAAAAGGTATGAAAAGAAAATAAGTATGATCCAAAATTTCTACTATTTCCCACGAACCTGATCTATACTGTCTATATTCCATGTAAAACAATGGAAAGTTCTAATCTCATTCATTGAAAAAAAAAAATCCCTCTCTGGGCCAACTTTTGGCATGGTGGTAAAGGCACTGGACTCCCACATGGCCAACCGCGGTTTGAGTCCTAGACCTGGTGGCCTGAAAATCATATTGGGTGGGATCAGAGGGTAGCATGGTGATTGAGGCACTGGATTCCCACACGACCGTCCATGGTTCAAGTCCCAGATCTGGTGATTTAAAAATTGCAATAGTTGCATGTGGGTGCATGCCCAAAACCCCAGAAGGAGAATGCAGGAGAAGGGAACGTGGTGTGGCCATCCTCCCTGGGGGATGTTTTTTCACTTTCCCTCTCACTGTTTCTGTCTGTCTGTCTCTGGAAAACGTATGTGCCCTTAAAAAAATTACATCAGGCACATGTGCATGCATGCCCAAAATCCCAAAGGAGAATGGGGAAGAAGAGATTTTGGCATGGCCATCCCCCTAGAGGAGTGATTCCCACTTACGCTCTCTTTCTGTCTTTTTCTCTCCAGCAAGCGTGCACACCATATAGCCAAGAAAAAAGATAAAATAAAATAAATCTCCAAGCTCAGTTCTGTTTCATGGTGTATATAGAGACTGCCTCAGCAACATGACCCTCTAATGGAGCATTGATGACTGAAAATTTCTGACACCAAGACCAGAAATTCACTAGCTAGATGAAAAGAGAAGTACATTTAGCCCAAGGAATTTCAAAGAGAGTATTTTTGTTCCGATTTTCTGAAGGAAAAAAAAAAAAAAAAAAAAAAAGAGGTTCCATCAAAACACCAAAGCAGAGCATTCTTTGATGTTTCAAGAATCTGATTAAGAACCAAGCCCTGGCGCCACCTCCTGGTAATCTCTAAAACTGAAACACAGATGTTAAACACAAGGGACTGCTCCCTCTCCTTGACAGAAACTAAGTTCAGGGAAAAAAAATAAACTATCATTTCAGAGTAATTTCCATGTTTTCAACCTCCTGTTTAGATACCTGAATGGGGAAGAGCAGATGGTACCAGTCTCAGCCATTTGCAGCTCCCACAAGGGACTATCCCTGCCATGCTGCCACTCCCTTTGTTTCTGTAAGAGCCTGTCACTCAGCTTTGGTACCCAGAGATCAGAAGCTGCATATTTATCCTCAATGGGCTGGTGCTTGGTGCCACTCTTGCCACTGCACCACCTGAGGACAGTCCTTTGCCCAAAATAACTCAAATACGTCCACTTTCTTGAGACAGTTTACATAATAAAATCTGCCTTCAATGAGTTGAGATCTAGCTCACGGCTGAACTGAAAGCCTAAGTTCACCTCAGTACCAAAAATCTTCTGATAAGGATCGTTTTGGGGTCTTGCTCTCTCTAGGGAAAGAAACGTAGCACGTTTGCCGTCACGGCCACGTCCATGCCTCAAGACTTCGGTGGGAACAGGAAGCCTGGCCTGAGTGGCTTCCGCAGTTTGCTGCCAACTCCGTACTTACCTCAATGATGCCAGGAAATTTGGCCCGAAACGAGTAGGAAAAGTATCTGCAGGGTTGCTGACCAAAACTCAAAACTTTTTGATTTTTTCTTCAGGAGGGATAAACAGGGCACCTTTGAAAGCATCAAAGTCGCTGGCTGGGCTGGTTCCTCCCTGCTCTGCTCACGGATATATGTTTACTTATTTCAAATGTATGCAGCCCTTCTTGCTAGCTAGGTAATGTGATAAGCACTTTACCAGCTGTTTGACTTGTAATCTCAACAATAACCCATGCAATTGGTGCCATTTTTATTTCCACTTAACAAGTAGAATATAGGCGTAGATGGCACTTAAATAACTTGCCCAGGATCTTACAGCAAGTCAATGGCAGGGGTAGAATTCAAATTCATGCATCCTGATACCTCTTAACCACTATAATAAATTATGTTTCCAAGACCCAGACCTTATGATTTTCAGAGGCATGGCCAAAAACACAGCTACTCCTCACATGAGGAGGATGAATAAAATGGAGTAACTTTCTGTATATATAAAGAAAGTCCACCCAGAGACCTGTACTGTGTGGGCATTAGAGAGCATCAGACACCACCCAATCTTAGTCCTTCTTGAACTGCACACACCCAATAAATGAGGGTCTTCAAAAAGTTCGTAAAAATGCCTACTTAAAAAAAAAAAAATACAAATGGATTTCAAAAAGGTTTGCACCAAAATAAATTTGTACTTTATTATTTTTCATGAACTTTTTTATTTTCCTTATAAGTCCCTTTCCCCTAAGTCCTCACACACTTGACAAAGTTACTGAACCATAGTCCTTATCTCCAGCCAGTTTTTTTAGAACCCTGACAGTAATTTTCTCACGCCATCCATGCCTGACGATTGATTTCTCGTGGTTGTTTGCAAAAGCACAAATACAAATGCTATTAACCGGTAATAAAACTAGCCAGCCATTTCTAAAACCCAGAGCCAGCAATTGCTCTGTGCTCCTTGGGGACTCTTGGTTTGCCAGATCCTGCTAAAGTGAATGTTTCCTTTGATATTAAAATACCAAGGGCAGTAAGCTTGGTTTAGTTCTTTCCAAAATTTATAGAATGTTGAGGTCTGCTTGGGTCAGGGGAAAGAAAACAGTCTTTTAAGAATTATAAAAAGTTTTCAGGATTCCTGGTTGCAGAAACCAACCATCTAGTCTCAATATATAGATTTCTTATTTTTCTCCAGATAACATTGCTAAAAAATAACAAAAATTTGTAAAAGGTGAAGACATTGAATAAGCATTTATTAGTCAGCTGTTGCATTCTTGGTCCTATGCTGGGCACTGTGGACATCAAAGAAAGGCCACCCTACTCACCTTTAAGGTGTTTATAATCTAGTTATGGAGACGTGACCCACACATAAAACGATTCAAGAACATGTGTCATAGGACCAGCAGATGACATAATGGTTTCATCACTGGACTCCCATGTAGTTGACCACAACTCAAGTCCCAGATCTGGCAGCTTGAAAAACTCCAGGCGCATATGCATGTGTACCCAAGATCCCGAGAGGAAAATGGAGGAGAAGGGATTGTGGTGTGACCATATCCCTGTGGGTAATTTTTTGCTTTCTGTCTTCTCTGTCTCTCTCTGTCTCTCTGTTGAGTGTACACATCCTATACAAAAATATCTCAAAAAAGAGAAAGAGAGAGAGAAGATGGGGCAGTATCAGTTGGTGTCAAGTGTTGAGGTGCAGAAAATAGGGACAAGTCATGCTCAGTGTGGTGGGAGTGGTCAGAGGGGAAGCCCGCCACACTGAGCATGACTTGTCTGCCCCTGCCAGTCTGCTCCTGCCCTCGCTGTGCCTCATCAGACCTCAGTTACCTGGTCTCTACTGTGGCAGAGATTGGTTGTTCACTTAACAAATTTCTTAAGAACACAAATCATAAAACAAGCCCCACTTGTGATTCTAGTAGTGTAGTGTTAAACAAGATAATGGCCTTGCCTTAATAATTCTGATAGTGGGACCAGCAATTAGCGTAATGGCTATGTCGCTGAACTCCCATGTGGTCGACCGCAGTTCGAGTCCCAGACCCGATGGCTTAAACTCACACCAGGCGCATGTGCGTGCATGCCCAAGATCCCAAGAAGAGAATGGAGGAGAAGGGATTGCAGCGTGGCCATCCCCCCTGTGGGGTAATTTCTCGATTTCTGTCTCTCTGTCTCTCTCTGTCTTTC
The DNA here is from genome assembly GCA_026018925.1 of Tupaia tana. Lineage (NCBI taxonomy): Eukaryota > Metazoa > Chordata > Mammalia > Scandentia > Tupaiidae > Tupaia > Tupaia tana. Next base: position 58,593,301 of record JAKSZU010000006.1, on the reverse strand, counting down.
TGGCGAGTGCACGCGCCCTATAGCAAAAACCTCTCCAAAAAATAAATAAATAAATAAATCTGATAGTGTGGTGGGGGAGAAGGGAAAGGCCAACAATAAATACATGAACAGATAACTATCAATATATTACATGATAGCTAGTGATAAGGGCTAGGAAGAAAAGGAAATCAAGGGAAGGGGTCAGCAAGTGGCAGAGGCATTTGTGTCAGGAAGGGTGGATAAGGGAGATTCCACCAAACAATTAACATTGGAATGGGGATGTGGATGAAGTGAGAGAGCAAGCCAAACTGATATCTATGGGAAGGGCATTCCTAGCAGAAGGAACAGCAGCACAAAAGCTCTGAGATATGAATGACTTGAAATGTTTGAGGACCAGCAAAGATGCCAGTGTGGCTGGGTCACCATGAATATTGGGAATGGAGGGAATGAAGAGCATCCCAGAACCAGATCAAGAAGAGTCTGGTAGACCATGGTAAAGAGTTCAGATGGGAAGTCTTGAAAGGCTCAAGAATATGCACCAGCATATTGCAACCCATCTCTGATTCTAAGGGTTGGGACTTGAGCAAGCCAGTTCTAAATGGGTAGGACCTAGAATAAAACAGTACAAATACTAAGTACTGTACTCACATGAAAGATGAAATGGGCTCCTTTGCAGTTAGGGAGTAATTTCTTTAAGAAATAACTAAATAGAGAGGGAAAAACATATTAAGGGTAAAAATTCAGAGACCAAGAAGAGTCCCTGGCATTTCATGAATAAATTAAGAAATGTGCAGTGCCTCTGATCCTCTTTGGGCAGATGGATGTCCAAAGATTTCCACCATGGTGCCCCATTAGGGCCATACAAGGTCCCCACTTCCCAAACACTAACCCATGTTTTGTGGCTGCTGTTATCTCTCTGACAAATAGCATGCAAGAGTTGATGTTAAATAAATCTAGATTGAAACCAGCAGATGGCGTAATGGTTACATTGCTAGACACCCACATTGCCCACAGCAGTTCAAGTCCTGGACCCGAAGGCTTGAAAGTCACACTAGGCGCATGTGCATTTGTGCCAAAAAAATCCCAAGAGGAGAATGGAGGAGAAGGGATTGCAGCATGGCCATCGCCCCGATCAGGGCGGGAGGGTGTCCTGCTTTCTGTCTCTGTTTCTCTCTGTCTCTCCAGTGAACTCATATGCCCTATAGCAAAAATCTCTCTTAAAAAAAAAAAAATTCAGATTAATAGCCTCTCAAATTTTCTATGAGTCTGCCAACACAGAAAAGATAGAATAATGACCCCTGGATGTCTGTGTGAAGTGAGAAGCAGTCTACTGAAAGCAGGAAACTTAACTGAAGAGTCATGTGTTACCTTAAAGTTTATGTGAATGTTGTGTTTTATTCCAACTCTATTTTTATGAACTTAGCAGCTATATTCCATATGAATCAATGACCAACTATGACCCTCCAGAGAAATACACCACGCACATCATCCTGGGCTTTGCCACACACTTGCCACACTATTGTGTATCTTTAGGACTGGAAAAACTCAATTTCAAAATCAGTTACTTGTTAACTAAACTAAACCCAAATAAAACATTCTTTTTTTTTTCTTAGAGGTTTTTGCTATAGGGTGCGTTCGCTCGCCGGAAAGACAGAGGAAGACAGAGAGACAGAAAGCAAGAAATCACCCCCCAGGGGGGGTGGCCATGCCGCAATCCCTTCTCCTCCATTCTCCTCTAGGGATCTTGGGCACGCACGCACATGCACTGGGCATGAGTTTAAGCCACCGGATCCAGGACTCAAACTGGACTACATAGGAGTCCAGCAACATAGCCATTACGCTATCTGCTGGTCCCAGCATTCTTGATTTTTAAAAGGACTAATAGTAGTTGGATCCCTGATATTTGGGATTTCAAGGACTTTGGCCAACTATTAGGGGCAATACATGAGGCAGGGGCTCCTCAAGCAGACCTGGGCACCTTTTTAAATGAAGACCTTAAAAATAGGCCTGATTCCACAGTTGTCCATCTTATGAAAGCACCGGCCATTTCAAATATGAACCAACTTCACAACACAAATTGGAAACATTCTGCATCTTCACCATCTTCAAACACCGGCAGGCAACAGAGTGAACGAGATGCAGAATATGTAGCTCCACAGCCATTATACAAGCATCGTGAATTCCCTCCATGTTACACACCCTTAGGAAGCGACAGCATCACAATGAACCAGGGAGCATTCACAAAGAAATGGACTCTTCTGTAGGTACTTCGCAGCATCTCCAAGTGGCTATGTGTTCCCTTAATGGCTGACAGCATCTTGGTTCAGACTGCAGTGGATTTGAGATAAAGTGATTACTTGTGCATACACAGTTGCCCATCCAGATGGGAGAATGTGTTTATTTGGGAGGAAAGAAGTTAGAAGGATACTTGCATCCATATGTGTGTTGATGCCCCCTTGACTAGACGATGCTATACTGACAGTATCTTGAGGAACTAGCTCTAAATACCGCCTTTCCTTCCCGGGCATATAACTAGAGGCTCCCTGGCTACCAGGAAAGGAAAGGCTGCCATGCTGAACGCCACCGGGCTGGTGCTTGCACAGGATGCTGCTGCCATGCAGTGGGCACTGGTGAAATGACAATCTTGGGAGGTGTCACCTGATTCCAGATGAAGAGCAAAGATAAATTATTTACTATCTATGCACTTCCTGTCTTCAGTTCTCTCACATTAACAACAGTTATAGTAGAAAGCACAGGATGCTTTATGTAATTTCAGCTGCATTGTGCAGCACAAAATGTACCAGTGCTGCAGTATATATGCAAACATACCATTTCATTTTGTCATGTTAGCTTATATCCTAAATATCTAGCTTTTATTGTACTTATAGCAAGGTCACTTTTTAAATTAATTTATTTCTTCTTCTTTTTCTTACATTTAACCACTGTCCATCTTTACAACATGCCAAATGAATTTTGCCACCTTGAATACACTGCATATCAATTCAGTCAAAGATATTATCATACACATTATTATCAGTAGACAATTGGGCAAGGTCACTTTTAAAATTCCATTCTGGGACCAGCAGATGGCATGGTGATCAAGGATCCTACATGGCCGACTCCACGGTTGGAGTACCAGACCCAGAAGCCTAAAAAGCACGTTGGACACATGCACATGCATGCCCAAAATCCCAAGAGGAGAATGGAGGAGAAGGGATAGCAACGTGGCTATCCCTTCTGGAGGGTGATTTCTCACTTTTCCTCTCTGTTTTTTTTCTTTCTCTCTCTCCAGCAAACACATGAGCTTTATGGCAAAATATCTAACAACAACAACAAAATTCAATTCTGATGTTTTTACACTTAATTTGACAATTAATATTCCAAGTCACAGAAAAATTGTCATTTTTGTTTTAGGGCACAAAAATATCCTAACCTATTGTGACAATTTTTGTTCTATAAGAACCTCTCTTTTTCATTAAGCTAAGCACTGACTTCAGATAGATTCCACCCACCTGTCAATTTTAAGAATTCTTTTTTCCCCAAAGTTTACTTTATTCATTTTTTTCACTAGAAAAATAGAGAGAGTCCCCACAGGACCCTGATACCACAATCAACCCCCCCCCTCCTTTAGCCAGCCCCAGATCATGGGCAAACATGTGCCCAGTGTACTCAGAGAGGTCTCCAGACTTGAACTGGGAACCTTCCCATGTGAGACTGCCTCACAAAGCATTGTATTTTACTACTGTACCACTGTCTGACCCAATTAATTCTTATAAATTAAATGGAAGTATTTGCTTAATGCATAAATTAGTTTTAAAACTAGATATAAAAAGACTATTTTAATGGTAGACTTCATAAATTGATTAGAGGTAGGTTCACTGAGGGGTTAGATGGGCAGCTTTCCAAGGAATCAATCAACCAGGAGAACAGAAACAGCAAGGAAAATGTGTGGTGGTTGAAGTGCTGGACTCCCACATGGCTGACTGCAGTTTGAGTCCTGGACCTGGCAGCTTTCTCTCTATCTCACTCTAGTAAGCACATGTGCCCTGTAGCAAGTTAAAACAATAATAGTAACAAATAAAATGAAATAATTATTTTCAAAAAAAGGAAAATGTCATGAATTGGCAAAAACTGAATTCATAAAATCTCTGTTTTAGATAGAGGGCTGCACCTAATCTGAAGGAATATTTTTAATAAGTCTTTTGGATGTGGGAAGAGAATTCCCAGGCAGAAGGATAAAACTGCCTACAAGAAAACTTAAGAGCTGGCTCCATAGCCTAGTGGTTGAGGGTGCTAAATCCCACATAGATAGCCACGGTTTGAGTCCTGGACCTGACAAATTGAAAAATATGCTGGGCCATATGTATGCATGCCCCAAATCCCACCCAACAGGATAGAGAAATGAAGAAGGGATTGCAGTATGACCAAACCTTGTTGGGGGATGCTTTCTCCCTCTCCCTTTCTCTCTCTTCCTATTTACCTCTCACTGAGAAGTGTATGCTCCTTCTGCAAATTAAAAAAATAAAAGAAAATAGTTCAAAACACTTAGTAAACTAGAATGGAAAGGAACTATCTTAATTTGATCAAGGAAATTTAGTGAAACTCCAGCAATTGTCATTTAAGTGGTGAAATATAATGCAGCAATGTCTATAATTGTAAAAAAAAAAAATGAGAAAACTAGTATCCATCAATATGAGAATGTGTAAGTAAATTATGGCATAATTGCACAATGGAACACTAAATAGCAGTTAAAATTAATTAGCCACATGGGTCTACATGGATAGTGCTTGAAAATACCCTTAATTAAAGAGCCAATTGCAGAATGTGGAACATGTCAATTTCAAAAACACACTGCATCATTACATAGTGTTCATAAATTCATAAAAGTATACATCTGTAAAGTAGATTCCTGCCCAAATTCATTATAGTGTTGCCTATGGGGAGAGAGATAGGTCTTCACTTTTACATGTGACGGTTTTTTCCTGTTAGAAAGAGAAAAGGAGAGAGATGAAGAGAAAGAGGAAGAAAAAGTAATAATAAAGAAAACATAACCAAATATCAAACTTTTTAAAGATTTGGTTTAGTAGTTATATGTTTTCATATTATCCTTTTCTATTCCATTAAAAAGCAAAAGAAGTCAGTTTTGTTAATTACATGATCTTGTCTATACAGGTGTTCTTCAAAAAGTTCATGGAAAATGTAGATTAAAGATAATGCATGGATTTCAAATTTTTTCTTGCACAAAATAAACTCATACTTTACTCCATTTTTCCTTTAACTTTTTGAAATCCCCACATACTGAGTCTTATCTGCAAGTCTGGGACCAAATCGAGACAAGAAAGAGCCCTAGTGTCTTCCTTCCTCCATAGGGTACACAGCCTGTCCCTAAATAAATTCAAGCTTCTCAAGAATTCCGGCTTGAAGGTGCATCAGATCATTCTTCTGCCCGGCACTCCCATGTCTCCTCCAGTCCTTATATGGAAACATTAATTCCAATGACAAATTTTCACATATAAAATCATAAAATACCAGCACAAACACAATCAACTAAACGATGCACAAAATGTCCCAACTTTATACACAAACATATAATCCTCCTGTGTAAGTTAAAAGCTACTGTGAGAATTTGGGAAGGAATAAAAAAGAACTTGCCATTTTATCTCCCTAGGGCATATAACCATTTGTACAAATTTCATTAAATTCTTTTTTTTATTATTTTTTTTAGTTTTTTGCCATAGAGTGCATGTGCTCACCAGGAGAAAGACAGAGAGAGAGAAAGTGAGAAATCACCCTCCAGGGGGATGGCCAATGCCTTGCTACAATCCTTTCTCCTCTCAGGATTTTGGCATACACACACACACTCGTGCCTGGCATGATTTAGTTTTTTTGGAAATTGTGAAAATTATTGGAGTTTATTAGAATGATATTCAAATATGACAGATGGGAAAGATGCTTTGTGACTTTCCTAAATCCATTTTGTCCAGTAGTAGTTTCTGCTGAGATGAAAATGTTCTTTATCTACTCCCTCAAATAGTCAGTAACAGTCACTAATGACAAGTAGTCACTGGGTGGAGACACATCCGGAGCAGCAGAAATTCAATTAGTGGGACTGAGGGAGCGAATATTAAGTTTTGCTTAATTTAAATTAACGTAAATTGAATGTAAATACCCACATGTCACTAGCAGGTACTGTACTGTATGGTGAAGATAACAGGACAGGGTGGAGCCAAAATCAGAACCAGGACACATGGTGGAAGAAAGCACATTACTGTCCACTCAGTTATGCTCATGCCCTTACCTGCTGTCTCATACCCATCTTTTTTTTATTTTAATTTTTACATTTTTATTACATTTTCTTTTATACATCCAATCACATTTACTTACAAAGTATTTCAACATGTGAACATTTCTCCCTAGTCCAGTTGATAAAACAATAAAATACCTTCAACAGATAATACCACATTTCTTTATCCCATTAATGCTTTGCCTCCCTATTTTTTTTTCTAAATGTCCTTCCTCAGACCCTACTCTTTCACACACACTATATCTGGTATTTACATCCATATACTGCGATTCTATATCCTTTAGTCCATTAGTTTCAGTCACGGAGTGTGGACATTCGATATATATTAAGTGGGGACATACAATGTCTCTCCCTCATAGCCTGGCTTTCTTCAATCAGCAGTGTCTGGCATGATTTTTAAGCCACCAAGTCCAGGATTGAACAGTGGTGGGTCATATAGGAATCCAGCGACTTAACCACAACTCCACCTGCAACCACTTTTTAAACTGACTCTGACCTGCCTGATCAAAGAGGAGTAGAGAAAAAAAAATCATCGAAAATCTTAAAAGCAGTAAAATGGGCAAGATGGAATCCTCAGAGATTTTTGTTTTCATTTGAATTATCACTATACATCTGAGCAAGTAGGAAAATTCCTATCTTATTCTCTTGTTCTAACTCAACAGAGATGCAACAAAAAAATGGTCTTATAGACTCCTGTTGCTCTGGAACACAGCAGATTTATTAGGGACAGGGACTTGGCAGACAGTGATAAAGGAAATTTTCCTTTAATTCACTACCATAAATTGTATAAATGTGTCCATGCATTAGAAGCTTCCTGGAGGGAATATTCCCTTGTGAATAAAAACAAAATGTGATTTGGGAGAAATGTATTTTAAGCTATTACTTCTCTGTATAAAGTAATTAAAGCTTGCTTTAAAATAAATGTTACAGTCTAGACTGCAGTCTAGAGAGAAATGAGACTGTAATCTACTGTTCTTTTTGCTTCCACAATAGATCACTCAGAGCAGTGATGAGAATCATCTCAAGTTATAAGGCGTGACAAGTGGCATTGCCTCACATGGAATTAGTTTATTTGCAGATGGCACCACAATGTGCCACCCGACCCTATGACAAGAAATGCTGACTCCACAAACACTTTGCTTGAGACCAAAAATGGGAAAAAATGGGACTCTTAGAAACAATAGCAGTACCATACTCTATTTAAGCTCTACAAATTTACATTAAAGAAGTTCTTTAAAGTTATAGGAAATAACTCTTCTTCAAGCCATTGCAAATCTTTTTAGACCAAATAAATAGCTCCATTGCTCTCTTACTTAATCACAAAAAATTTAGTATAAATTATTTCATGGAGTGGGAATTTAAAAGGACATAATATGCCAGATGATTAGCAAATATAGCCAGCAAAATTTACTTAATTAAGTTTCCTCTAACATTAAATCAAAACTATTAACTACGGAGCTGCCAAGTCCAAAAATTAGGCAATTCTACTGAGAACACAAAGCAACTATTGCAAATATTAAGAGATTAAGCTCAAAGATTGAGGATTCTAATTCTTAAGGTTTTCTCCTTGATGCCCTCCATCTATGAGCTGATCTAAGTCTATAGCTTTCATGTGAAAGCCAAAATAACCAGCCAGCTCTTTGTATTTATATTTAATATTTGGACAGATGGAAGTTCAAAACACCTTCACAAAACTGTCATCTTCAACAAACAGCTACTGAGGATCTGATGTTTTCACAGTGCTCAGTGTGGAAGAAATGTATCAGTATAAATCTTACCACAGTTTTATCTTGTTCTCCAAAATCTCTTCCCAGCTATACTTTCTGATCCTGACTGATTCGTATTTAAGTTTATTTTAGCATTATTAAATAATATGTCCTCATCACAGTAAATTTGGAAAATACAGCAAAATAGAATAAAGGGGAGGAGTCCATTCATAGTCTCACCAGGTTGAATTATTAAAATCTTTATGGAGCCCATCACATTTTGTTGAGAATTTTTATGTAAGTTTAATCATTTAATATTTCTAAGATTGTACAAGCTGACATTTTAAATGAATATGCAACATCATAAACATATTAAACCTAACAGAACAATGTACCCAATAACAGCAAATATACAATCTTCTTGAATGCACATAGATCATGCTCCAGAATAGAGCATATGTTAAACCATAAAATGAGACTCAATAATTTTACAAGACTGAAAATAGAGTATGTTCTCTAACCATGATAGAGTTAAATTAGAAATTGATGACAGAAGGAAATTTGGCAAATTCACAACTGTGGAAATTAACACACTCTTAAATCACCAATATGGCAAATAAGAAATAAATAAAGGGAGCCAGCCCAAGGCATGGTGGTTAAGGAAGCTGGATCCCTCATGGCTGACTGTGCAGTTTGAGTCCTGGCAGCTTGAAAGATATACTAAGTGTGTATACATGTATGCCCAAAATCCCAAGAGGAAAATGAAAAAGAAGGAACTGTGGCATGGTCATCTCCCTGGGAGGTGCTTACTCTTTCTCTCCCTCTGTCTCTCTCCAGTAAGTACACATGCCCTATAGCAATTTAAAAAAAAAAAAAAAGAAGAAGAAGAAGAAAGAAAGAAAGAGAAAGAGAAAGGAGAAAGGAGAAAGGAGAAAGAGAAAGAGAAAGAGAAAGAGAGCTAGAGAAAGAGAGAAAGAGGAAGGAAGGAAGGAAGGAAGGAAGGGAGGGAGGGAGGGAGGGAGGAAGGAAGGAAGGAAGGAAGGAAGGAAGGAAGGAAGGAAGGAAGGAAGGAAGGAAAAGAAAGAGAAGAAAGAAAGGAAGAAAGAAAGAAAGAAAGGAAGGAAGGGAGGGAGGGAGGGAGGGAGAGAGAGAGAGATAGAGAGAGAGAGAGAGAGAGAGAGAGAGAGAGAGAGAGAGAGAGAGAGAGAGAGAGGTAGAGAAAAAGAAAGAAAGAAAGAAAGAAAGAAAGAAAGAAAGAAAGAAAGAAAGAAAGAAAGAAAGAAAGAAAGAAAGAAAGAGAAGAAAAAGAACATGGGCCAGCAGAGAGTATAATGTTTACATCGTTGGACTTCTACACAGTTGAATGCAGCTCAAATCCTGGACCTGGCGGCTTAAAACTCATGCCAGGCACATGTGCATGTATGCCCAAAATCCTGAGAGGAGAATGGAGAAGAAGGGATTGTGGTATGGCCATCCTCCCAGGGGGTGATTTCTTGCTTTCTGTCCCTCTCTCTCTCCAGCAAGGGCATGTGCCCTATAGCAAAAATCTCTCTAACAAAAACAAGAAAGAACAACAAAGGAAATTAGAAAATACTTGAAGATAAGTAAAAATGAAACCATAATGTAACAAAACTTATGGTGCTTAGAGAAGATTTTGTAAAAATCAATGCCTATACTTAAAAAGAAAAAATGTCAGACCAATCACCAGAGTCCTCCCTAAACACGCTGGCCATGTGCATGCCCGTGATCTAGAACTGGAAGGAGATAAGGGTAGATATTGACATGACAACCCTGTTGCAGGGTTCTCTGTCTTTCCATCTCTCTCACTCATGGATGAACAAAATAAAATAATCATTTTTTTAAAAAAAAAAAAAAAGAAAAGAAAAAAACTAAAGGAGAAGGGTAAACTAACCCTAAAGAAAGAAGGAAATAATATTACTCCAGAAGTCATGAAATAGAAAATAGAACAGGGAAAAATCGACAAAACCAAAAGTTAGTTCTGAAGATATCAACAAAATTAACAAACATTTGGTTAGACTGACCCAAAAAGAGAAACAAATGAAAATTACTAAACTCAGGAATGAAACAGAAGATATAACTACCAACTTTACAAGAATGCGATAATTCTAAGAAAATATAATGAACATCCATATTGAGCAAATTACATATCAAATGGACACAAACTACCAAAACTGAGAGGGGTAAGACATTTATGGGACACAGAAATGGTTTATTACCTGTTGATGATAACATGTATAGCATTCTCAACTGAACTAGTCTGAGGTGTATTTCATGTTGGGTAAATTCTCTTTATAAACTAAATGATGTAGAGCAATTGAATGTATTAAAAATAAAACTTAAAAAAGGAATAGACAGTGTGAGTGGACCTATAACAAGTAAAGATATTGAATTCATAATTTAAACATTTATAAAAATTTTAAAACCATCTACAAACTAAAGCCTGGTCCAGGGGGCTCCAGGGGTGAATTCTACCAAAGAATTAAATAAATAATTAACATTGTTTATTAAATAATAATTAACAATATTCTTTTACAACATCTTCCAATAGTTTGCAAAAGAAGGAATACATACCAATTCATGTTATGAGGCCAATATTACCCTGATACCAAAACATACAAAGATATTATAAGCAAACTAAAGTTTAATATCTTTTTTTAATTATTTTATTTAACCTTATGTATTCATTCATTCATTTATTTCAATTTGACCAGGGAGGGATAGAGAGAGAGAGAGAGAGAGAGAGAGAGAGCAAGCTGCCAGGTCCAGGACTTGAACCATAGTCAGCCACGTGGGAGTCCAGCACCCTTAACCACCAAGCCACCTGCCAGCCCCAAGTTTAATATCTTTTATAAATATAGATACAAAAATACTAAAACTGAATCCAATAACACACAACACGGTTATTCACCATAGCCAAGTGGAATTTATCCCAATGCAAGGTTGGTTTAACACTTGATATGCAACATGCCATTTTAATAGAATAAAAGACAAAAACTATATGATTACTTCCATAGATGCAGGAAAAACATTTTGAAAAACTCCAATATCCTTTCATGACAAAGACACTCAACAAACTAGAAATAGAAGAAAATGTCCTCACCTAATAAAAGCATCTTTCAAAAACCTCTAACTAATATCATATTTACTAGTGTAAGACTGCTTCTGGGGCCCTCAAGTGGTGTGGTGGTTAAAGGCACTGGACTCACACATGGTTGACCACGGTTCAAGTCTCAGACCTGGTGGCTTGCTTTCTCACTTTCCCCTCTCTCTGGTCAAATTAAAATAATAATAAATAAAATTAAATAAATAATTCTTCCCTTTTTTGACAGATGAGTCCTTTTTTTTATAGAAAAACACATGTGTAACAGTAACATACATCTCTAGAATCCAGACAGCACTGACTTTCAGTTCTTCACCAGGGGGTGGCCTATACACACCCAAGACCACAGCATAGTCTCTCTTCTAAGGCTCTAGGATCAGCTGCTCCTGAGGCTTCATGTTCTCCTGCTTCATTTTTTTTTACTTCAGAGGCAAACATTGCCTTGGCTGAGGCGGTGGAGTCAATGCAATTGGCCTTAATGGAAATTACAAAGTGTCCTTCATTATGCAACAAAGTGTGGGCATTCAGAGCCACAGTTCTGATCTGGTGTGGCTGGGCCATGTCAGCAAAAATAATATCCACCACTGCAATAAGCATGCAGTATTTGTGTGGGTGCCAAGCATCCCGGATCACAGGAATGATGTTGGTCTTCTTGGCCAAGTTAATGAGGTCACAGCCAGAGTGGTGGGAGAACTCGACTGCACACATCAGACCATCAGGGCCTATGATGCTAGAGATGTGAGAGACGGTGGCACCTGAGGCGAACCCAAGGTTCCTGGCTTGATATGGATCTGGTCCACACCACCCAAGATAGCTGCCACCAGCTTGAAACAGAAGGGGTTCCAGGCTCAGTATTCAATTTTATCATCTCCTTCCAAAATCGAGATTCTCTTGTCTCCATAAACTGACTGTCCAGGATCTAGGTTCTTAGTGACTAGTGCCTCTTCCTTTCCTCAATAGATGAAGACACCCTCATGCATATGAGGGTCTACCATCACATTCTTCCTTGACTGGTTTCTTCTTTTTCCATCCTGACCAAGACCCCAGTTGCCACCAGACTGGAAGCCTCCATCTCTCGTCCTCCTCCTCTACCTCCTCCTCTTCCTCGGCCCCTGAAGCCTCCTCGGCCTCCTTGCACCCCCTCCACCAAAGCCTCCTCAGCCTCTTCAGCCTCCACCACAACCCCCAGGTCACCAAAGCCCCCTCTGCCCAGTCTCCACAGCGATGAAGCCTGGCTTCATGACAATCACCGAATTGTGCAGCTAGGAAACCTGCACAGTCCTGGGCTCCAAGAGTTTGGGCTTTCCTAAATTAAATAAATAATTCTTATTGAAAAATAAAAAGTAGCGTAACACTGAATCCTTTCCCCCTACAATGAAAACAAGATAGAGTCTACTCTAGTCACTTCTATTCAGTGTTGTACTGGAGGTGAATTTACCTGAGGGAAAAAAAAAAAGCATCCCAATCATGAAGGAAGAAATGAAACAATCTCTATTTAGAGATGACATAATCTTGTATATAGCATCAAAAAGAATAAAATATTGAATGAAAGAATTATAAGACTTATACACTGAAAACTACAAAAATATCATTCAAGTAAATTTACAATCTAAATAAATAAAAAGATCCCATGATCATGGATTGGGAGACTTAATATTGTTAAAATAATAATATTACCCAAGATGATCTACAGACCAAATGTAATCTATAAAAATATACCTCGTTTCTTTGTAGTAACTTATAAGCTCACCTTAAAATTCATATGGAGATACAAGGAACCCAGAAAAGTCAAAGAATCTTGAAAAAGAAGAACAAAGTTTGGGACTCACAATTTCCAATTGCTTAACTTACTACTAGGCTACAGTAATCAAGATCATTGTTACTGGCATAAAGATAGACAATTGTATCAATGGATCTAATTGGGAATTTATGAATAAATCTATGTGCTTATGCTCAACTAATTTTTGATAAGGGTGTCAATACAATTGAATGAGAAAAGAATCTTTTCAACAAATGGTACTGGGATAGTAGAATATCCACAGACTAAAACAAAAAAACTAAGCTTGATCCACTCCTTCATACCACATATAAAAATTAGCTCAGGATCATAGACCTAAATGTAAATGCTCTTAGAAAATATGGGTTAAGCAATCATCTCTTAGATATAACACAAAAGCATAAAAAGAAAAGAGAAAAGATTAATTGGATGACATCAAAATTTTAAATGTTTGTGTTTCAAATGATGTCATCAATAAAGTAAAAAGGCAACCCATGGAATTGTATTAGTATTAGTAAATCATATCTGCTAAAACATATGAAGAACTTTACAACTCAACAATAAAAAGACCAGTTCTTTGAAAAGGCTTTTTATCCAAAAAGGAAATAAAAATGGTCAAAAGAACATAAAGGATGATCACCATTGTAAGTCATTAGGGAAAAGCAAATCAAAACTACTTCATTACCCACCAAGATGGCTAAGATATAATGAGTGTAATTGAGGAGGCAAAGTAAGTATAACCATCATATGTTCCTTGTGGTATTCTAAAATGGTGCAACTGATATGGAAATAATTTGATGGTTTCCAAAAATGTGAAACATAGAGTAAACAGTTGGTCCAGCAACTCCAAAATAATTAAAAATAAGGCCAGCAGGTGGTGCAGTGGTTAAGGGCACTGGACTCCCACATGGCTGACCACGATTCAAGTCTCGAACCTAGAGGCTTGCTTTCTCACTTTCCCTTACTCTCTCACTCTGTCTCTTTCTGGTCAAATTAAAAATAAATAAATAAATAAATAAAGTTAAATAAAATAATTCTGTTGTAGAGTGCCACCAAATAAACGACCACTAAAGCCAGATTAAGTTTAAAGGGAGTCTTTATTAGCTAGCCAGTGACTATACTGGCTTGGGGCGGCAGGTAGGGAGGGGCTTGAGAATCAGAACTGCAGCCCCAACTGAAGTTTGAGTAGTCTTTTTATAGGGGGTCAGTTACCAGGGGTTTCTATGCAAGCAGTTACAGAAGCTGAACCAAGCAGGTTAATTATTCCTGAGGGGAGTGGGTTTCCATGCAAGCAGTTACATTGCTAAACAAAAGGGTTTCGGGCTACTTAGCAAAGACAGTAGCAGGTACAGGATGTCATCCCAGATATGGTTTTCTCTATGGCTAGCACAAGCTATTTTCTCATGGGAAGAGCAAGCAGATTTACAGAAACAGACAGCCATGTTAGGGCAAGGGAACAAAATGGACAAACAGTTGTTCATGTGCAAGATCTAATAGGTGGTCTTCCACAACTCTTTTTTTAAAAAGAAAGAATTGAAAATATATATCCAAATAAAAGCTTTTCCACAAATTTTCATAGCAGTCTTATTTAAGGCTTTGTTTTGTTTTGTCAGTCAATACATATCTTATATATATATACATATCCATACAAACCAATTATTCTATTTCTGAATGATAACATTCTTCATATGAGTTCTAAAGATTAGAAAAACCATTACTTTGCTTGGCAGTAAAAAAATAAATAAATAAATAACTTTGTTGCACTAAACATCCTGCTTGGTGAACACAAGGAAAATATATTCAATTTCTCAGCCCTGAGTCATCACTCTGTAAATAAGTTAGGCTTTGTCTACAAATGCAAAAACAAAATACATATTAGAAGTGCTTACCAAACAAAGCATTGGAGCCTATCTGTCCAAGGGGGAAAAGGCTGTTTCATGAGAGACACATTTCCTGGCACAGGAAATGAGCAGCAGAGCGAGGAAGCAGCTTAGGGAAGTACTACTGGGCCAAGCTTCACCTTGACTGCAAAATTCCCCTGACTGTAAAGAATCTAACATGGGTTCCAGGTTCAGGGTCTGGTTAGGTTTCAGTTTAGGCAGAAGTTAGAACTGTAAACCTTTAAAACCATGACTCCCTTTATTTGGCTCTTCTTCTCTTAGTCGGCTAGAGCAGTTTTTTCAAGAAGAGAATTTGGATGGTGTGATTCCTGTGTCCTTACATGTCTAAGAATAGCTTTCTATTGCTGTCATACACCAAAGACAACTTGGCTTACTTTAAATGCTTGGGTTGCAGCCTTCCTCTCTCCAAATTCTACAGACACTCCAGTTTTAAAAGCCTTCTAGCATGTAGTGATTCTGGAGACAACCTGATTTTGGTTTCTTGGCTGATGCCATTAGAAGATATGTATTTTTAAAATAATACTCCCTGTACCTGTGTGTAATATTCTATTTCTCCCAGAGATATGTGTAAAGGTGTGTGCTGGTGTGTGTGCACATGTGAGAATGTAGAACATATATACATAATAAATAGAAAATATACTCCCTGTCATTAAACTAGCCAACAACTAAACTGCCTTTCTGACCTAATGAACTCACAGCTTATTCAAAGTGATAAGATAAGAAGGGAAGTCCACATGAATTATGCTTACAGCAATATGACCGTAACATTAGTAAGTGCAAGTCTTGAAGACTCAAACAGTAAGGCCATAGCAAATTAGCCTCATGTGATAATTTATAGATCGGATTTTATGATTCTCTTGCTTTATGCTGTCCAGTGGCACCGGAAGTAACCATCCCACCCTGTTATTCCAGAACGCCTCTCTTTCTTATTTATTTATTTATTTTGGCATGAGCTACACAATTTTTAGAGCATCATTCTGCAGTGTTTGCAGGGGGGGCACATCATAGTTTTTGTTTTTATGGTTTTTTTGGTTTTGGTTTTGTGTTTGTGTGTGTGTGTGTGTGTGTGTGTGTGTGCGCGCACGCATATGTGTGCTATTGTGATATTAACCTCCAATATAAAAGGGAATTTAACTCACTTTTCTCCCATTCTAGCCAGTTCCCCACTCCTTTAAACTATATCTTCCTCTTAGGATCTCTTTCCAGTTGGATTAAAAGTAAAATTTATAGACAGGACACAGAAGAACTCACACTCTTAAAGAAGGTTAACTAACAGGCTTGAAAAGACAGTCAATCCTGTAATTAGCAGGAACTGATCATGGACATCATTACAGTACAACTAGAATGAATACACAGAAGTCACTATATTCTTTCTGTTATTCTGCTAAACTTTCAATTCCAGGGAGACTGTCCTACTAGTCTCAGGTCATGTTCCCACTTCTTGGCAAGAAAGAACAAAATCTTGACTGACAGTTTCATCATAATAACTCAGGTAAAGAAAAGGCAATTTCCCAAAATAGTATCAGAGTGCTTTTAGGAAAAGAAAAAATAAATGCTCAATTTGTCCCACAAATTTGTCATGAACTGCATTTTCTTAGTGGATTTGTAAGCTTTTTTAAAATCCATGTAATTCAAATTTTTTCTTTGGATATATCTATGTATTAGTCAGTGTTCTCTAGGCAGACAGAACCAATAGGATATATATAGATATATATAAGAGGGGATTTATTAGGGGAATCAGCTCACACAATTATGGCAACTGAGAAGTCCCACACCAGGCTATTTGCAAGCTGGATATCCTAGGATTCTGGTGTCGTGGATCAGTCCCTAAGAGCTTAGAGGCAAGAAAGCGATGATGTAATTCACAGTCTCAGGACGAACGCCTTATATCTCAGTGGGCCAGGGCACTGGTGTAAATCCTGGAGTCTGAAGACAGACGAGCTTTGAGTGTTAATGTCTGAGGCAACAGAACTCTTGCTCTGTCTTAAAGAGACCCATTTGTCTTCTGTGTTTATCTCTCTGGATCCCTCGTTGATTGGATCGTGCCTGTTACTTTGAGAGAAATCTTCTGCATCTAACCTACTCAGATTTTAATGTTAATTTTTTTTTTCTGGAAACACTCTATGAACACACCCAGAATAATTCTTTTTCTAGGTCTTCCTTAGTACTGTCAGGTTGACACCCAAAACTAACCACCACACTTTGGGAGCATGTAATTGGTCTTGATTTCACAGGCTCATGGTTGAAAGGGGTTTACCTTAAGCCTCACATGAAACTTTGAACTTTGGAGTGTGTGTTGAAACCAGCTGCAACTTTAGACCATTGGAATGATTTTGTATGGGAAAAGTACATGAATTTTGGAGGTCGAGGGTAGAATACTGTAGTTTGAATATATCTCCCTCCAAAAAAATACATGTGCTTAGCCATTGTAACAGGATTGAAAGTGAGGACAGAATTTTGACTACTTTTCCTATTCTAAAGTACTTTCTAAGGGACCTGGGGAATCACAACTGCAATCATTAATCTTGCTGTAACAGACCACTTTGATCAATGATTGTGGGATGCTCCCTAAATTCTGTCCCTGGCATAGCATTTTATAATACTTAGTAAAGCCTTCTTATCTCTGTTTAATGAAATACAGGCATTCTTTTGTTGACTAAATCTTTTGGTAAAAAAAAAAAAATGTAATATCTTTTTAACCAATTACTATCCTATGAATTTCTAAACCCATCTATAACCTACAAGCCTCCTTTTCCAGATATCCCATCTTTTAGGGTCGAGACAATGTAAGGGACTCCTTATGCTGATTTGCAACTTTGTTGTGTCCCCTGCTCTCAAAACTGAATAAAAAGAACCGCTGCATCTGAGCACCCCAAAAAAACATTTATGTGTTTTTCAGGGCCTGATCACATATTTTTGTGTTTAGAATAAACCATTTCAGTTGGTTTAACAGAGCCTTGGTTATTTCCATCAACAAGAGGGTAAAATTTTAATCAAATTATGGTTCCAAAGGCAGGGCCTTTGGGAAGAGATTAGTGATTGAGTGATTAGGACAAGGCCCCCATAATTGAGCTCTGGTGTGTATAAAAGAGGAAATAAGGCAGGCTAGCCACATGGATACACACTATGCTCTGCTCTGCTTAAGGTCCTGCTCCTTGCCGTGTTGTAGCCTTGCCATCAGTTGAGGCAAGGTATGACTATCCACACTCGCTGATAACTAGCAAGCAGATGGTATTTGCCCTTGACTTCACTCTCTTTCTATTTAAATATGAATCAAATAATCTGCTCGAATCTATCATTAAAGGATAGACCAATATGCCTAGCTCACAGCTTATTTCCCACGGAGTCATCTTGAGCAACAGCCTGCTGGTGAGTAGCTTCTTCCCCTACCCACATGGTCCAGTTCTCTGACAAGCTTCACTGGAATAGAAAATCACACTGCTTAGCAGGACCACTTAGCACCTGGGCCCTGTGTGTCAGAGAGATCCTCACTCTGGCCTTCTCTTTGTCATGCCCATCCCCAACAGAGGGAATCTGCAAGACTAAGGGGATAATTCCCACCCAGATTCTTTCTATACCACATTCTAGAAGCCCAGGAGCCTAATCTGCTCTTCCCAAACAGCCCCAAGCTTGTTTTCAGAGCCTACAAGTCAACCCTAGGTCTACCCTCCCGAGGGTAAACCACGCCATTGGTGTTTACCCTCCCAGGCTCAGCAAATGGCCAGAGACAACTGTTTGCAGAGGTTCTGGAAATTCCAGAAGGGGCATCTGCACATGTACTCAAGCTGCTTGCAATGAAAGCGACAGTGGTGGAAGAAGAATGGAACCAATGGAGAACTGATGAGGTAGAGTCAGTGGGAGCTAATGAACTTCTGGCCAGCTTTTTCCAGACCACATTTCAGCATAGGACTCCAAGGAATTTTAAAATTATAAATTTGAACCTGGCATTCCAGATTATTTTCAAGGTAAATTTGTCAGAATAAAATGACAAAACTTATTTTATTTCTCATTTTTAGTAATTTTGAGACATGTACATGGCCCTGCATTTGTACCCTTTGTCCTGAGACTTCAAAATATTAGGGACAGCCTTAAAAACAGCTTCTAAGGTTATTCCTGTCTCCTTCCCACCCATGCAGAAGCAGCTCTGTTTAGGAACAGTTTAGTTCCAGAGGCTCTTCATAAGTCAGTTTGTCAATAACCAAGAAGTGTAGAAGCTTGTAGTCCCTAGATGAATTGCCATTAAATTACTATGAGCTTCCCTTTGAAGCCTTAAAACTACTCTTCTTGCTTTACCTACATCCTATCAGGCATCATTTCTAAAATTGAACTGTTGCACCTATGTTGAAAATCTCTTCTGGCAGGTGTCATACCTGCCCTAACTCCCTCTTCAAGCTGGTGTCCCCTCTGGCCCAACCTCATCACTCCCTTAATGAACTCCAACAGTATTTTATGAAATTTTTAACATCCGTGGATTATCAGGCATATTGGTGCTCCAACTAGAATGCTTTGGATCTCTTTTTCTGTGCACTCCTCCAGCTTCTGTGTGGTTTTTCTCCTAAAAGATCAAATATCTCTTTTAGAGGACTGCCATCAGGCCACCAAAAAACACATTGTTCAAAAAAGCAGAATGGGAAACACTTGGGAATGCACACTTCCCCAGGTGGCCCTTATCCATTTCTGACCCATACTAGACTATGAAACCCAGCATCCTGCCTGACAATGGATGATTTGTAACAGTAACTTAGCAGCCAGAGTGCCCCTTGATAGGTTCACCTGAAGCTTCCTTCCACAGGAGTTTACCTGAAATCTCCTTTCTTTTCCTGCTTTGTCAGCTCCTTACCATTTTCTTGAAAACCTCAGGGTCTGCACCTGAGAGATCCATGCTAAGACAGGTGATCTTTGCCCTCCCTGCCTCAGACTGGAGTTGAAGTTACACAGATTCAAACAAGCCTTGGACTTTTAGAATCACCCAAAACCTACTGAGTTTTTGCAACAAGATTTTCAGCAGCTGTACTTAGTCTATATTTACTCTGTATTTTCTCAGCCAATTCCTAACTCCATCTGAAATTAGCAGTAAGTCAATAGGCATTTGATGCTGACCCTAAATCCTCTGTTAAGGAATGTTAATATTTTTTTTCCCTTTTCTTGGGAAACATGAGGGATTAGATAATTATGATTTTTATTTATTGGTCTTGAGTATCCATTTTTCAAAGCATCAATTACACTAAATTCAACAGTAGATGGCATTATTTAATGTTTGCCAAATTCCCATGAAAAATCTCAGTCCAGAAATTATACTCCACTTACTGACTTAATGAGTATATATATATATATATATATATATATATATATATATATATATTGGAGAGTTTTTTGCTATAGGGCACGTGCGCTCACCAGACAGAGAGAGACAGAGAGATAGAAAGTGAGAAATCACCCCCCAGGGGGGATGGCCATACTGCAATCCCTTCTCCTCCATTCTCCTCTCGGGATCTTGGATACGCACGCACATGCACCCAGCGTGAGTTTAAGCCACCAGGTCCAGGCCTCGAACCACGGTCGACTATGTGGGAGTCCAGCAACATAGCCATTATGCTAACTGCTGATCCCTTAGTAAGTATATTTTTAAAGTAAAGAAGGAAAGAACTGCCATTAAATCTGCCTCAAGTCAAATAAGAGTTACATGTGGGTGTCCCAAGTACCACCAAGACTAAGAACTTCTTTCCAGGGAAGTAATAAATTAAGCCAGAGCCCCTCCCACTCTGCAGAAATCATTTGGTTATGTTCACCCCAAAAAATAAATGAGCAGAGTGGGTACAATTTACCATTTTCTAGTGCAAAGAAGAAAGGTTAAAATAAAAAATCTTTTGGCTAAGTGATGCACTGATGCCAACTCAAACCAACTTCTTGGAGTCACAAATTCCCAACTCCAAGTTCCATGAGTTTGAAATCAGTTTTGTTGGGAGTATTTATACCATGGAAATTGGCAAATGCTGCAAATCAGGGATTGCTTTTTTTTTTCTTTTAGAGTTCAGTTACCAACGTACTTTTTTATTTTTGTTTTTTTAATTTTTTATTATCTTTTTTTACATTTAATCACTGTATATAATTATAGCATACAAAATGAGTTTTCCCAGCATGAATACACTGTATATTAGTCCAGTCGAAGTATCTTATTATAAAGAATATTTTTAAATGCCTACTCCAGAAAAGTACATCTTTTTTAGAATTTTTTTTAATTTGCTGTAAGAAATGTACACTCACCAAAGAGAGAGAGAGAAAGTGAGAAAACAAGCTGCCAGGTCCAGGACTTGAACTGCTGTTGGCCATGAGAGAGTCCAACACCTTAACCACCATGCCCTCTGCTGGCCACAAGTACATCATTCTTAATACTGATAACATTTTAAAATGACACATCATACAATTTTCCAGTTCATTTTTTACTTTTCTTCATTTCCTGTTCATTATTATCAATTGCACAAGCATAGCATTTCATATATTATGCATGATTCACTTTGTTCATCAGGGACATTCTATTATTGAACAATTTATTTTATATTTACATGTGTAATTTGTCATTTTCTAACCATTTTGAATTTGTAAAGTTATCTTGTTTTTCATTTTTATCGTAATTATATGCCTCTTCTCACTAGCAAATGAAATGCTCTCTTTGCTTTTACACTTGTAAGCATGATTGTATTAAAAATTGTATGAAATATGTACACACTTAGCAGACATGGCCCATAGGCTAATATATTACAGAGGGTCTGGCTTGCTTTCACTGTCAGGCATAGAAAGATTCTACTGACCCTGAAATAAGTGGGTATTTCACTCCTAAACATGAACTGTCTTTCGATCTGGAAAGTACAGAATTTCCATTCCCCTTTCAGCCATTTATATACCTGTTAATCAGTTGTAGCCATTATCAAGATGTGGGGAAAGTAGGGTTTGTACCTTTGCTAAGCCAAGCAAAACACACTGTATATCACATATAAATTTAGATAGTCCTAAAATGCTTTCCTGTGTGTAAAGAGGTGGGGATGAAGAAGATAAAATAACACAGATTCAGTTGTCATAGGTATGATCTTTGTTCTTTAAGAGTCTTATTGAACCAATTGACTTAATTCAGGCTGCTATAATAAATCACTATAGACTGAGAAGCTTATAAACAACAGAATTGTATTTCTCACAGCTCTGGGGGCTTGAAGTCCAGGATCAGGTTGCCAGAATAGATGGGTTCTGGTGAGGGCCTTCTTTCAAGCTGCTTGTTGTATTCTCAAATGCTGAAAAGACAGCAAAAGAACTCACTGGCTTCAGGGCCAGCCAGGTGGCATGATGGTTAAGAAAGCTACATCCCACATGGCCAACTGTGTGGTTTGAGTTCTGAACTCGCTGGTTTGGAAAAAAACAAATACAAATGCACTGGCTTCTTCTTACAAAGGTACTAATTCCATTGATGAGAGCACCATGAACTAATTACCTCCCAAAATCCCTACCTCCTAACATCATCACATCAGAATCAGGATCTCAACAATTAAATAGCAGGAGAGAAGAGGTGGCACAAGTACTCACCACATTGCAGTGACCATGCATAACATACAAAAGAAATTACGGTCTAGCCTTGGTGGCACAGCCAGTAACAGTGCTGAAAGTCATGAGGCCCACCATGCTTCAGATCCCTGGCTCAGCAGAGCTGAAACATGCAAGGTGTGTATGTGTGTTCCCAGGATCCTGAGGAGCTGCAGGTCTTGGAGAAGGGGACTGCAGCATGACCAGATTCTGTTGGCAATGGCAGGGGCAGGGCCTCTCTCTCTCTCATGCTTGCATACACTTACCACAAATTTTTTTATTAGGGCCAGACTGTGGCATGTTGGTTAAGGCTGGGCCCCACATGGCCAATTGTATGGTTCAAGCCTTGGACCACAGCTTGAAAAACACTCTGGGCTTATGTTCATGTGTGCCCAAATCCTGAAAGAAGGGAGAAATGGAGGAGAAGAGATTGTGACATGGCCATCCGAAATGGCAGGTACTTTCTGTTTCTCTCTTTCTCTGACTGTCTCTGGCAAGTACATATACCCTCTGGCAAATAAAATAAAAATAAAACAGTAAAAAATGAAAAACCTCAATGAAATGGGCAGGCCTACTCTCAGCGGTGCAGGCAGTAGAGCACTGTACTGCAGTCCAGGAGCCACATGGCTGACCATAGGTTCTGACCTCTGGCCCGGTCACCCTGAAGCATGCTGGATGCACAGATGCACCTAAGATCTTAACAAAGTGGAGGGCTTGGGGGAGAGGATCAAGGCATGGCGAAACCTTGTCCAGGGCGTGTGTCTCCCTCTCCCTTTCTCTCCCACATACACGTGCTCCTGTCATGAATAAACTAAACTTTAAAACTAATATATAATTACTTAAATGAGAAAGGACCTTAACAAATATTTTTAAAAGAAAAAAATGACCAACAGTTATATGAAAATTGCTCACTAATCATGATGGAAATGCAAATCAAACCACAATGAGATACCACCTCATACCCTCTAAATACCCATGACTTCACTTATAGTAAAATCTACAGAAGTCAAATTCATAGAAGCAAAGAGTAGAATGGTGGCTGGGTGGTGGGGAACAGTGCTGGGGAACTGTTGATCACAGTATACAAAATAATTTTAGACAGGAAAACTGCATTCAAGTGATCTATCGTACTTCATAGTTACTATAGTTAATAATGATGTATAGCTGAAAAGTGCCCAGAGAATAGATTTTAAGTGTTCTCACTACAAAAAAATGAGATTAATGCATGTGCCAATTAGCATGATTTAGCCATTCCATGATGCGTGTCAAAACATGTTGTACAACATAAACAAAAATTTGTATTTGTCAATTAAAAGTAATAAATAGATCACCATCTGAAACATGTGTAAGAAAAGTTTAAACCACCAAAGCCCTTTTGCTTTGATAGATTCTATTCCTTACTGCTCCAGTCAATGCACTTGAAAAGATAACACACACACACACACACACACACACACACACACACACTTGCCAACAACTTGAAGTGTCCTCGCTTTACTGCAGAGGGCAGCAGAGGACCAGTGTCTTCAGTGTCTGACTTCAGCATTTTAGAACAGGATTACTCAAACCCAGCCACTGTCTCAGGCCTTCTGTTCAAACTTCTTTCTTCCACAGCAGGTTCCTGGGAAAGTTAAAGACTCCTCTAACTCCAAAGATTGGGCCTGTTTCCCAGCTATTTCTGCAAGAGGACTTGAACAAGATCATAGAAGGCTGGAATTGAAGTACAAGTTTGTTGCAAAATTTTTTGAAATTCATGTAGAGTTTTTTCATAGTAGACATTTTTCTGAATTTTTTGAAGACACTCTGTATGAGTCAGATATTAAGGAGCAAGAACTGCTGAAATAAAGATAGTCGAGCCCTGCGGGTTCTGCCATTCTGGAAGCTGTGAATATGAGAGTGTTTATGGATGGATTTCTGGGGATAAATCTGAGAGGAAGTTTTTCTGTTTCCTGTCTGTGACACAGCCTCCTTTATACCCAAGACTGACACCTTTATGTCTTTACACACACACAAAATTTTAACTGAAGTCTCTTTCCTTAGAAGATTTTTCTCTCATCCTTTGTGCCCATCAGGCTAAACATTTTATCATTCCCGTCAGCTCACTTTCCAGCCAAGAACTGGTGCCCCATGGCCAGAGCAGGCCTGTGGCTCTGAGCAGCCCTGAACAGCACTGTGGATCTGAGCAGGGAGGGCACTGGGCAACTCCAGGGATCTGTGTGGGGCTCTGCCACATGGAGCGAGGTCCGGCAGAACTGCCGATTTCTCAGTGTCCGGCTGCATAAGTCCATGTCTTTCATTTTATTTCTTTTCCTTTAAAATTTTTATTTATTTGTAGGTGCATGAATGAACACAAAACATATTCCCATAGTAAAAATATTAAGTGTTATGTACAATTAACCCCTTCTCAAAAGTTCAGGCACAGTTCCTCAAGGAGGGAACCACTGTTACCAGATTGGTTAAATCCTCCAGGTATGTTTCTATATATGGATATTCATCTCATTGTACTTATCAGGATACATAGCTTCATTTTGTTGTGGTGGTTAGGTGTTACTTTACAGAAATGGTATCTAACCTTACCTACTTACCTTTTGTTCAGGCAATAGTAGGTTTCCAATCTTTTTCATGCCGTTTTCTAGCCTGTAGATTCACCACCTACTGTTTAATGTTCTGCGTGTGTTCACATTATTTAAGTACTCCCTGTTGATGAATATGTAGGTTGCTTCTAATTTTTTATTATCATAAATGGTGATATGGTGACTAGCTATGTATCTGTAATTTTTCTACAGTACATTCTGAGAAGTAAAAATCTGAGCATAAGGTCTGCACCTCTGGCCCAGTCGTGTTAACACAAGAGGTGGCTCTCTGATCTGCAGTGCTAGAAGCCACATAACTGACTGCGGGTTCAGATCCTAAGTCAGCTTAAACATGCCAGGTGTGTGCCCAAAATTCTGACTAGCTGAGAGCTGGGGGAAGGGGATCATGGTGTGACAAGATCTTGTTTAGGGTCTCCCTCTCTCGCAAAATAAAATAAGTAAACTTGCTTCTATTTTTCTTTTATTTCTCCTCTAAATTTTCAATGTGATGTTAAGCTTCCCTCAGTCTGACCTTAGAAATGAGGGCAACAAGGGTCAAGACAGGTGAAGGAGCCCAGCAGCACTGGCTTAAGAACAACTCAGACCACCGTGATAAGTAGAGCCTGTTCCCTTGAGGGTATCTATGGGCTACACAGCAGCTTTTGAAACACTCAGTAGACAAAGACTACTCCATTGACTTGACAGAGTTGGGCATGGGATGGAGCTCATCAGAAAAGCAGTTGCTAGCCACTCCCTCTGGATCCAGCCAACAGTACCTCCTCGAGTAATGATGGCCATCCCGAGGAAGTAGCGTGGACAGTACCCAGTCCTGCAGAAGAAGAAACAAGAACTTTCTCAGTCATCAAAAGATAACTGATTAATGGGCAGAGTAAAATAACATAAGTCCAGTCAGTACAAACTGAGGCACTAGATGTCAAAATATGGAGCCCGTCTACACAGCTCGATGCAGTTCATCCACCCAACATCCAGCGTTTGGCTGAACTATTACAGATGATAAAACACATCATCACAAAGCTAATTAAACTATCAAGATGAGGCATGAGAAAGCAACTGTTCACACAATAAAATGATGTTTCACCCTGATTGTGACTCAAATGTGGACATTTTGAGCAGGATGGGAAGGGATCAACTCACCTGTCAGTATTTCTTCCACATGCATGATCTCCATAACTGCCACTATATGCAACACACAGAAGCATGATGATGGGCAAGCACAAACCAGTACCTGAACAACTTGAAGTGGGGAAAAATGTGGCATGGTTTCTTGGACAAAAGAAAAGGTTTCTTATAAGTGCAAGAGTAGCCTTTATCAGAGATCAGTGAGATAGTAAGTATGGAAGTTTAACAGTGACTGAGAGCCCATAGTTAAAGTAAAGAGTATTCTGGCAGAGCCAACCAGTGTGCATTACTGCACTTGGGCCTATAAATGTCCTTTTGTTTGTTTTGTAGGAAGGACAGTCTTCTAGAAGTGACATTTATTAATCCAATTCTTGGAGTTAAGCATACAGTCCTGTATTTAGTCACTGGAATGGTGGAAGAGGGAGAAAAGGAAAGGGAAATGTGGGCTCTCTGTTAGTATCTCCATAGCTAGAAGATGGCCTTAGATTATAGCCATGGGTCTATGTGTAGTTTTGGTAAAGTATCTGTTTATTGTGGACAAATATTTTGTAACATCTAAGCTTTATAGATGTATCAAAGTGGCAATGTATGAGAAAAAGTAGAGCTATTGAATTAGGCAATTTGTAAATATCAATGTCATAATTGATAGAAAGGATGAATCCAGGGACCAGCAGTTAGTGTTATGGCTATGTCGCTGGACTCCCATGTAGCCGACCGCGGTTCGAGTCCCGAACCTGGTGGCTTAAACTCACGCTGGGAGCATGTGCGTGTATGCCCAAGATCCTGAGAGGAAAATGGAGGAGAAGGGATTGCGGCGTGGCCATCCCCCCTGGGAGGTGATTTCTCACTTTCTGTCTCTCTGTCTCTCTCTGTCTGTCTGGCGAGCGCACACGCCCTAGCGAAAACCTCTCCAAAAATAAAAGGATTAATCCAGGACATGGAATTGCTAAACCATCTCTGAGCAGTGTATATCAGGGCTTGTTCCTTAGGTTAGCAGCAGAGGGGTGACGGGAAAGATTTTTATTATTTTATTTATTTATTTTTAATTTGACCAGTGAGGGACAGAATGAGAGAAAGAAGGGAAAGTGAGAAAGCAAGCCATGTCCAGGACTTGAACTGCGGTCCACCATGTGGGAGTCCAACACCCTTTACCACCATGCCACCTGCCAGTCCCAGAAAGGAATTTTATAAAGGGAGAAAAGTGTGCAGATGTGTGCATAATTACATTTGATGATAGCCACTGACATGTGTCCATTTCTTTGAGCTGTACTGTGGTAGTACATTGAGTAATTAAATGGAAACATCTTTCTAATATTTTAATAGTATAAAGCTGATAATAAAATTCTGTTACAAACATTATACTTAAGAGTGCTCTGCTGTTTTGTTTTAAATTGAGTATTAAGGGAATGTGATATTTAAGTCCTGCCAATATTTTATCTAGAAGCCTGTTGCCATTTTTGTCTTCTGTGAAATTTTTTGTCTCCAAGAAAGGATTACTCTTTTTTATTTTAAACAAATTGGGTTGGTATAGTGTATTCTTGGTTATCAAAATAGAGCTTTGGGACTTATAATTGGTAAATGTTCCTGATGCATGAAAGAGTGTGATGCATACTATACTGTATGATCCCAGTCACAAAGAAGTGGATGTTGTGTACAGAAACAGGTCCTAGGAGGACACATCCTGCTGTAAGCACAAACAGGTCCTAGAAGGACACATCCCACTGTAAGCTGTTTGTGACTATGATGACTTTGTTCTTTGCTTCTTGTGGTTTTCAGTTTCCTATAATGCATATATTCACTTTTTTAAAAAATAAAGGTTATTTTTAAAAGCTGAAAAAAGAGCATTCTGGGCCAACCCTGCCTCTTGGGATCAACTGATCATATGACAAAAGTTAGAGATGTGGGCTCAGGGAGGTTGCCCTAGTCATCAGCATGAAGGGCAGAATGCACAAAAGACTCTTGGCTTCTCTATACCTACTTGGAATACCAATGTGTTGTTGAATTGTTGAAAAGGATTTAGAAATGATTCTAGGTGCACAGACTGACCACATATAAACCCAGAAGCTTAACACTGGTCCTTTGAAGGCTTTTCATGCCTTCTTACCTAATCACACCATCCAAGAGATTGTTAAAAGTTTCACCTAATGAATCTAAACCAATAAATAATTATTTAGAACTAAAGCTTACATTCTACCACTTTTTATAATAGTTAGCTTGTTATTAAAGGAGTGAAACAGCTTATTCAGGAGCTTGTTGTGGTCTACAGAGTTTCTTGTAGTCGTAGATCCCTGGTCTATTGTGTGTGTGTGTGTGTGTGTATACATATATGTGTGTGTATGTGTATGTGTGTGTGTGTGTGTGTGTGTATATATATATATATATATACATATATATATATATATATATCTGGGTTCTATCACTAGTCAGTATCACCAGCTTGCTTTCTTGGTTGCCATAAGAAATATTTAGAGGATACCTGCAGTAACCACCAAGAATGTGACATTTATTGGGTTGAGGAAGACAACCTCTCTGTGAATTGTTTAGCACAAGAAATCTGTGTAAGCTAATGAAATTGTGGGAGCTATAACTCTTTTGACGAGAACTCCTTCACTCTAAAAATAAGAATGTGGCAGCATGAGGTTACAGCTTTGTTCCAAATGTATGAGGATAAGCCACTTCTCTCTCTCTCTCTCTCTCTCTCTCTCTCTCTCTCTCTCTCTCCTCTCTCTCTGTCTCTCTCTCTCTCTCTCTCTCTCTCTCTCCTTTCAAGAGGTTTTTGCCTTAGGGCATGTGCACTCACCTGAGAGGACAGAGACAGTGAGAAGGAAAGTGTCTTTTACATCCCCCAGGGGCATGGCTATGCCACAATTCCTTCTCCTCCATTCTCCCACTGGGATCTGGGGCATGCATGCACACGTACCTGGGAAGATTTTTACTCTTTTTTTTTTGGGGGGGGAGAGGTTTTTTTTGTTGTTTTGTTTTGTTTTGCTATAGGGCGCGTGCGCTCGCCAGACAGACAGAGAGAGATAGAGAGACAGAAAGCAAGAAATCACCCCCCAGGGGGGATGGCCACGCCACAATCCCTTCTCCTCCATTCTCCTCTCGGGATCTTGGGCACTCACGCACACGTGCCCGGCGTGAGTTTTAAGCCACCGGGCCTGGGATGCGAACTGCAGTCAACTACGTGGGAGTCCAGCGACATAGCCATTACGCTAACTGCTGGTCCCCCCGGGAAGATTTTGAAGTCACCGGGTCTGGGATTTGAACTGTGGTCAGCCATGTAGGAATACAGTAGCATAACCACTATGCCACCTGCTGGTCCTGATAAGTCACTTTTCAGCTGAGTTGACCAGCTGTCTCTTTAGAACTGATTCAGTGGCTTAGAATGAGACCATTGGTTTTAGTTAACTATTGAATTATAGGAAAAGTCATGACACATTTTTGCATAGAAATCATAGAAAAAGTATGTCTTGACTTTTCTTTTTTTTTTTTTTTTTTTTTTTTTTTTGGAGAGGTTTTCACTATAGGGCGCGTGCACTCGCCAGACAGACAGAGAGAGACATAGAGACAGAAAGAGAGAAATCACCCCCCAGGGGGGTTGGTCACGCCGCAATCCCTTCTCCTTCATTCTCCTCTCAGGATCTTGGGCACACACACACACGCGCCCGGCGTGAGTTTTAAGTCACCGGGTCCAGGACGCAAACCGCGGTTGACTACGTGGGAGTCCAGCGACATAGCAATTACGCTAACTGCTGGTTCCCTGTCATGACTTTTCTGACAGCCCAGTATTTCCAGGATGATCCTAGCTGTGGATAGAGCCAGACTACCTAGGGCAGGGATCCATGTCAGAACATGAGATCGTGACCAGTGTCCTGATGTGGACCAGCCTGCTACTTGGCTGCCTGACCTGGGACATACCTGGAGCTTATGGATGAGTTGTTTTGGATGACCACCATCAGCTGTCCTACTTTGATAGTGACCTATAATTATCTATAGGAGTGACATACAAATGATGTTAAACTAACTCAAAGGGAAAAAATGCACAAGAATGAACCATCAGATGGGAGTTTTTAAACCTGAGCCTTTTTTAACAAAACAATAAAGTTTTGTTTTTTTTTTGTTTTTTTTTTTTCATTTTAGAGAGTTTTTTTGCTGTAGGGCACATGCACTCACCAGAGAGACAGAAAGCAAAACATCATGCCTCAGTGAGGATGGCCACCACAATCTTTTCTCCTCCATTCTCCTCTCGGGGTTTTGGGCACGCACACACATGCACCCGGCATGAGTTTAAGCCACCGGGTCCGGGACTCAAACCACAATTGACTATGTGCAAGTCCAGTGGCGTAACCATTACACCATAATAAAGTGTGTTTAAAGACACTGATTTTGCTTGCTCTAAAATAGCTCTTTAGCATGATTAGTTTTAAAGGTATAGTAAATAGTACTATAGCAATTTCTAATTATTAAGAAATTAATGTAGAGGGACCAGCAGATGGCATAATGGTTATGTCACTGTACTCCCACGTAGTCAACCACAGTTCAAGTACCAGATGCAGCAACTTAAAACTCATTACCTGGGACAAGTGTGTGTGCGTGCCCAAGGTCCCAAGAGGAGAATGGAGGAGAAGGGATTGTAGCATGGGCCATCTCCCTGGGGGTGGGGGGGGTGATTTCTCACTTTCTGTCTCTCTGATGAGTACACACACCCTATAACAATAAATCTCACAAATAAAAAGAAAAGAAAAGAAAGAAAAAGAAAAAGAAAGAAAGAAAGAGAAGGAACAAAAAAGAAAGAAAAAAGAGAGAAAGGAGAAAGAGAAGAAAGAGAAAGAAGAGAGAGAAAAAGAAAAAAGAAAGAAAGAGAGAAAGAAAGAAAGAAAACGAGAGAAAGAAAGAAAGAAAAATAAAAGGAAAGAAAGAAAGAAAAATATATTAATGTAGAAAGGCCTTGGCAAATGAAGCCTGCAGGCCAAATCTAGCCCACTGCCTGTTTTCATACGACGCCTGAGCAAAGAATAGTTTTTATATGTTTTAATGTTTGGGGGGGAATCAAAAGAAGAGTAACATATTATAACATGAAAATCATATGAAATTTAAGAGACCAGACAGTAGTCTAGTGGTAAAATGCAACACTCAGTGGGGCTGACTCACATGGGAATGTCCACATCTGGAGACTTGCCTGAGTATGCCAGGCAACCATGTGCTCACAATTCAGCGGTGGCTGAAGCCAGAGGTGGATCATGGCATCGGGACTCTCTTTGCAATGCCATCTGTCTCTCTCTCTCTCTCATTCATGGAAAAAACTGATGAATAACATTTTTAAAAATTAGATAAAATTAAGTTTTTAGTATCCATAAATAAAGTTTTATTAGCACATTGCCTCACTCATTAGCTTATATTTTATCCATGACAGCTTTTAGGCTTCAATAGCAGAACTGAGTAGTTGTAACAGAGGCTACATAGCCCATAATGCCTGAAGTATTTTGTATTTGGTTTGGGAAATGTTTTACATTTTTGTATAGGGCATGTATCCCCACTGGACAGGACAGAGAGGAAGAGAGAGAGAGAAAGTGAGAAAGCACCCCCCCCCCCAGGGCAATGACCATGCCACAATCCTCTCTTTCACTCTCATCTTGGGATTTGGGCACAAATCACAGAGTCATGTGAGATCCAGCCACCTTAATCACCACACCACCTGGCTGGTCCACTTTCTGATCATTTAGAGAAAAAGTTTTCTAGGTCCTATTATAGAACACTAATTCATAGTTATTCAAATTTTATTCTAAAAAGTCTAAATTACATAGGCTCTGTATATAAAATTTATAAATGAAAATGTTTCAATTCATTTACTTTGTTAATTTGGTTACAATAAGCAAATGGATCTATTTTATGGTTTGAGTCCAAAACCGTCTGGAATATGTCTGAGTAAATGTTAATAAGAGATGCTTTTAGAATCTTGCATTAGACAACTTACCAGTTCTCACTGGTCTCAGAGTTGTTCTAAACTGTTCTGATAAGATACTCGGGAGAAAATGGAGCTACAAAAATACTTCTGAATAAAAACAAACTTTCTGATTAATAAATATTTGAATATATACTCATAAAAATAATAAATACTGGTACATTGCCCTCCAAAATATTTTGAGTTGTCAGAAAAGCCATGACATATTTTTTGTATGTTTTCCTATGCAAAATGTGTCATGACTTTTCTGACAACCCAATGGTTAAAAATTACAATCCCATCAGTTATATACATATGTCCCTGTACAAAGCATCTTCAAGGAAACCAGCAGTTAGCGTAATGGCTATGTCGCTGGACTCCCACATAGTCGACCACGGTTCGCAGTTCGCAACCCGGACCCGGTGGCTTAAAACTCACGCCGGAGCCTTCTTGAAGCCGCAGCCACATGGATTCTGCAACCTAGCCATTTGGGGGGAACAGAAATCAAGACTTTCCCACTGATAATTTGGCTTCCAGCACACAAAACTCGTGTGGTAGAAAGAGCAATTCCAGGCCTCCTGTCTCTGTACCTGTCCTTGTCTCTCTCTACCTCTGTCTCAGTCTCTGTCTCCTCTTTTTTATTTAATTTTTGCTTTTTAGAATTTCGCGTGGCACGCTTGCGTGTTGCGTGGTTTTCCAATTTTTGGTTTTTTTA
Organism: Tupaia tana; assembly: GCA_026018925.1. Classification (NCBI taxonomy): domain Eukaryota; kingdom Metazoa; phylum Chordata; class Mammalia; order Scandentia; family Tupaiidae; genus Tupaia; species Tupaia tana. The sequence goes on along the minus strand of JAKSZU010000006.1, from coordinate 58,560,575 downwards.
CTGAAATTTTTGAAAAACATTAATTTTTTAAGTTTTATTGAGAAGTTTTATCTTTGTTTTTTTTTCTTCTCTTTTTCTGTTTCTTGTTTATTTTTTTGCTGTTGTTGCTGTTGTTTCTCTCTTTCTGTTTCCTTTTCTCCACGCTCCTCAACGTTCAGATTGAACTTACAAGTTTGGGAAGAAACTGGCCATCAACCAGATGACTAGAAATCGCTGCAGGACCACAAGAAATATGGGAAAGCAGGAAAATACCTCTCCTCCAAGGGAAAAGGATAACTCGTCTTCATCCACACACAGTTCATGGGAATTCATGGAGATGTCTGATAAAGAATTCAGAACATTCATAATGGCAAAGTTAACAGAGATGGAATGGAAGAGAGACAATGAACTGCTGAAGAGGAAGGAGAAAGAAGTTGTTGAGTTCCAGGAGGTGAGGAAATTCATGCAAGATCTAAAAGAGGAATTTCACACTTTACAAAAGAATCAGATGGAACTGTTAGAGATGAAAGCTATAATACAGGAAGTCAAAATCTCCCTTGAAAGTATTAAAAGCAGACTAGATCATACAGAAAATAGAATCTCAGACATAGAAGAGAAAATTGCTAGCCTAAAAAAATACACCACGAAGACTGAGAAAATGGCCCAAGAATTTGAGACTAATATACGAGAAATACTAGATACCATCAAACGTCCAAACATCCAAATAATAGGCATCCCAGAAGGCAAAGAGACTCATAAGGGCATCGATAATCTATTCCATGAGATCCTGCAAGAAAACTTTCCAAACCTAGAGAGGAACTCAATTATTCAGTCCCAAGAAATACAAGGACCCCAAATAGAATCAACCCAAGAAGATCTTCTCCAAGACACATTATAGCCAGATTGACCAAAACCACAGACAAAGACAAGATACTAAGATTGGCAAGAGAAAAATGGCAAGTTACCTCCAAGGGGTATCCCATCAGACTAACAGCAGATCTCTCATCGGAAACTATGCGAGCAAGGAAAGAATGGGAAAATATATTCAACGTGTTAAGGGAAAAGCAATTTCAACCAAGAATACTGTACCCAGCAAGATTATCGTTCATATGGGAAAAAAAGACATGAACATTCCCAGATAAACAAAACCTGAAAGAATTTACCAGCACCAGACCAGATCTCCAAGAAGTTCTTAAGGGAGTGCTATGTCAGTAAAATTAAATGCAGACACACAGAAATAAGAGTTCAAAAACTAAGAAAATGGGCAACTTAATTGTAGGGACAATGTTTGGAGATAAATATTATATCCCAGAATTCAATCTGGAAGATCGAACCTTAACAGAAGAAAGATTAAGTGCATGAGACTGAACTGATGAAACAACATTCTGTGACTTGACTAGAATATTGCTGCTTTTCTTCTAAGCTTTGTTTTCTGGTTTTAAAGGATTTTTGTCCTGTCTTGAGCTGTTGATAGGTGCATGTACCTACTATTTGAACAGAATACTAACCTGTTTCTAGGCTTTAAGTTTCAAGGAAATATCATTACCAGTTCAAAACTGCTCTTCTTGAAATTACCTGCTGAACTTGCTATTGAAAGTAGTTAGATTACTTATGATATTGTGTGATCAACAAAATGTTGGGGGAAAAGAAATAGAAAACAACTGTATATAGCAGAGATAGTGTAATAAGAGAGTGGGAAAGGGCAGAGGGTCAAACATGGGGTAAAAAATATATATATACATATACATATGTATGAAAGTAGAAATGGAATATTATTGATGATAACATGCATGATTATTCTAGATGGGAAACCACATTTAGTATGTTGTGATGATGCTCAGGGAATGAATGTTAAGTAATTTAAAAAAAAAAAGTTGCAGGAGGAAAAAAAAAACAGTAAAACTGTTCGTATCAAAATTTTTAAAAAAATGCATATTTGATGACTGCAGTAAGCCATATAGCGCCAACTGGGTACTACTTTATAATATGTTCATTCTACTCACTGAGGTTTATGCCTAAAGTCAGACTTGGATTCATGTATAGGTATATATCAGCTGTGCTAGCTATTGGATATATTTAGGCTAATTAAGTTCATTAGCAAATCAATTAAATGGGGGAAGGCATAGAAAGCAACCATGGATACCAGAGACAATGTGGGAGGAGGGTGGGACATGGCAGAGGGTGAGGGATAGGGAATCAAGGATGTCAAAACGAAAAACAAAGTATACAAGACATAAGAATTGGAAAATTATTTGCTGATAACATGTATGTTGATGTGCATGATTGAGCCAATACACAGTGTATTTTGGATGAAAAATTCATCTGTATGCTATAATGATGTATAGTGAATTAATGTAAAAAATAAATAAATTTAAAGAGAAAAAAAAAAAACTCACGCCGGGTGCGTGTGCGTGCGTGCCCAAGATCCCAAGAGGAGAATGGAGGGGAAGGAATTGCGGCGTGACCATCCCCCCTGGGGGTTGATTTCTCGCTTTCTGTCTCTATGTCTCTCTCTGTCTGTCTGGCGAGCGCACACGCCCTATAGCGAAAATCTCTCAAGAAAAAAAAAAAACATTGATAATAAAAAAAAAAATCTGTGCAAGAATTTTTTTAATTTGCACCAAAATGAACTCAATACTTTAATTTCACTTTTCCACAGACTTTCTGAAGCCCCCCATGTATGTACATTCCCCCATATTCTTGCCAACATGTTAATTTCTACCACTCTGCTGAAAAATGATATCTTGGGAACCAGCAGTTAGCGTAATGGCTATGTCGCTGGACTCCCACGTAGTCGACCGCGGTTCGCGTCTCGGACCCGGTGGCTTACAACTCACACCGGGCACGTGTGCGTGCGTGCCCAAGATCCCGAGAGGAGAATGGGGGAGAAGGGATTGCGGCGTGACCATCCCCCCTGGGGGGTGATTTCTCGCTTTCTGTCTCTATGTCTCTCTCTGTCTGTCTGGCGAGCGCACGCGCCCTATAGCGAAAAAACCTCTCCAAAAAAAAAAAAAAATGATATCTTCAAGTTTGTAGTTTCCTGCTTACTGTGACAATGAACATCTTTTCATGTTTTGTTGGTCATTTTTTAAATTTCGTCACCTGTGAATTGCCTGTTTATATCTTTGCCAATTTTTCTACTGGGTTACTTGTCTTATTTTTATGAATATTGAATTTTTAAGATTCACTATTGTTTAGGGGTCTCAAAGTGCAGTTGGTTTTCAGAAAGCAAACACAACCTGATGCCACAATCTAAATTAAACACTTGTTCGAGTCAGCCCTGGGGCTAGCATATTGTCCCTTGTCTGTGTTGTACACCTAAATCAGAAAATTGCCAGATGATAAATTAGTTATCTTGCCCAGCAAAAACCACATGCCTTTTCTTTCCTCCTCCAAATAAGCTATTGGGAAGAAGGAAATTCATCATTAAAAAATAGCTGGGGGCTTTACCAGCAGAATTGAATAAGAGTCTGAATCAGTTTCGGATTGGGACGGCTGAACAGTATGTACTGTCCTCCTGTGCGCAGTAAGGATGGCAATGCCATAAGAAGATAGCAACAAAATTCCCAGCCCCTCCTGGGGAGAAGGGTGCTCAGACCAGACCAGCTCACCAGGGAAAAGACCCAAGAAGGGATCCAAGTGGAAGCCCCGGAGAGTGCCGTTGTCAATCAGGAAGTGAAGATCAGTGGACAAGTCTAAAGGGCAGGACCAGGACCAAAGACACGAGGTGGGCTAAAGTTTAGGGGAGGGAACTAAGCAAGCCACGTGACTTAGTCCCTTACCATGTCACAAGCAGACAATACCGGAAACTAGGTCATTTATAAAAAGAGAGGTTTATTCATCTCATAGTTTGTAGGTCCGAGGCCCAGGGGCCAGTTCTTGTGAGGCTCTCACAGAGTCCCACGGTGTCCCATCAGAGGGCAGGAGCAGAGCAAGTGTGTCCACAGGGTCTCTTTTGGTCTTATTTCTCCTCCTTATAAAGCCACCTCCTTAGAAAGCAATCATGGGGCCTCACCCTAGACTGCAATCCTCAACTCCCCCAAAGTCCCACTTTACACCACCATATTCTTTTTTTTTTTTTTTTTTTTTTTTTTTTTTGAGAGGTTTTTCACTATAGGGCGCGTGCGCTCGCCAGACAGACAGAGAGAGACATAGAGACAGAAAGCGAGAAATCACCCCCCAGGGGGGATGGTCACGCTGCAATCCCTTCTCCTCCATTCTCCTCTCGGGATCTTGGGCACGCACACACACGCGCCCGGCGTGAGTTTTAAGCCACTGGGTCCGGGACACGAACCGCGGTCGACTACGTGGGAGTCCAGCGACATAGCCATTACGCTAACTGCTGGTTCCCTACGACACCATATTCACATTATGTACTCACCCTCTTGAGCCCATTATAATACTCAACATATGAATGAGGGATGGGGTATATTCAAACTGTAGCCCTGTAGGAGCTAGCTTTCCAGAGGAAGGTTCTAACCTGCTAGAAGAGCCATAGGAACATGTCATTTGAGTCCTCAGGCTGAATGCTTAAAGCTCGGGGTTTTCCACTCTTCCTGTGAAACCTGAGGAGGCCTGGGCCCCTCCCAGAGATATTAATTCATTTGATCCAGAATGAAACCCAGGTACTAGTATTTTTTTAAAAAACTTCTCAGATTAGCCTCTCAGGGTTGAAAATCACAGGCTTTATGACTTCAATCAGCTGCAGTAGAGGAAAGAGGTGTGGCCGCAGCCTGCTATGTTATTATCTATTGTGATCAGAATGACTGGGAACCCAGCCCTGGCAGAAAGCTGCTCTGCTCTGGGCCATGCAAAGTCAGAGAGAGAAATAAAATTCAAATCTTGGGCTGGCCCATGGCCTAGTGGTAAAGAGAGCCAGATCCCACATGGATGACTGCAGTTTGAATCCTGACCCCAGCAGCTTGAAGAAACATGCAGGGCACAGGTGCACGCATGCCCAAATCTTGGCAAAATGGATTAATGGAGAAGGAACTGTGATGTGACCACACCCCTTGAGGGTAATTTCTCCCACATCCCTGGCAAGTACACACATGCTTTGATAGGTTAAGTTAAAAAAAAAAAAAAAAAAAAAAAAAAAAAAAAAAAAAAACTAAGTCCCTATGCCACAGGGAAGAATGTTATGTCTAGAAGAACTGTGCAGAAGAACGGTGGTGCCATTAATTAATCTCAAAAACATGATAGAAGTGGCTGGTTTGAGCAGAGGATAATATGGGCTCCCATGTGGGTCTCCTGTTAGATCATTTCTGTTAGAAAAACACACAGATTACTTAGGGAGAAACACTGCTAAAGACGTCCATTAGGACGTCTCTAAAAAGAGCTACTGCAGATTGAATTACAGACCCCCCCTTCCAACTTATATGTTGAAGCCTTAACCTCCAATGTGATCATCTTTGGAGATGGGCCTTTAGGAGACATTCAGGTATAGATGAAGTTGTGAAGCTAGGGCTCCCAGGGCTCCCAGGAAAGAATCAGTGCCTTTATAAGAAGAGATACCTTGGGGCTGGAAGGTGGCGTGGTGGTTAAGAGCGCTGAATTCCCACATGGTCGACTGCGGTTCGAGTCCCAGACCTAGAGGCTTGCTTTCTCGCTTTCCCTTTCTCTCTCTCTCTGCCTCTCTCTGGTCAAAATTTTAAAATGATAATAACAACAAATGGAATTAAATAAATAATTTTTTTTTTTTTAAATGAAGAGGTACCAAAGAGCTTGCTCACTCCTCACTCCCCCCTCCCCTCCCCCATCTCCTGGTCATGGGAGGGCACAGCAAGAAAGTAGCCATCTACAAGCCAGGAAGAAGACCAGGACCAAGAATTGCCTGTGCTGACACCTTGATCTTAGACTTAGAGCCTCAGAACTGCGACAAAATTAATTTCTGCTGTTTAAACCACCCAGTATATGGTATTTTGTTATGAATACTACACTACATAGCAGATCATGGAAACAAACCAGATTACATAAAGATAGAGAGGAAGACAAGAAATGCATCCTGCGTAGAACCTTGGGGAGCCTATATTTAAGGAAGAGCAGAACAAAGAGATTCAGAGACAGTGCAAACAAGTTCCCAGAGGTATAAAAAGGAGACTAGAAAGAGCAGGGATTGAAGAAAGCAGAGGTGCTCTGCCCAGTAGCTGGAGAGAGGGGCAGAGAGTGGGGAAGGGACAGAAGCTCTTCAAACCTTGTGCTGTGAGGAAGTCCTCACTAGCCTCAGAGAGAGTTTCAGGTGAAGGAGAGAAGCAGACAGCAGATTGCAGGGAAGGCATTCTTTTTTCTTCTTCACCTGGTCAGACTTGCTGCCTGATCCTGATTGGTCCAGCTATGGGTCCTAAGACTGTGGGCTGGAAAGGGCACTGAGAGCTCCTCCTACACCAGCTGGTCCATCAGGAATGGTCTGCTGCCAGTGTCTGGAACCCACAGAAAAAGCAAACATCATCCTAAAAACATCATCAGATTATCTGATGGGCCTTTTGCTCATGTCTCCAGTTTCCAGATGAAACCCCATCAGCTCTGGATCCTAGCCCCTACCCTGTCCTAATAAAATGAGATCTGGACACTCAGTTTCCTACAGGCTCCTTCCTTGAGTTGGTTCTTGCTTTCCTGTAGTAGCCTAAGTAAATCTCTGGTTTGTATTGTAGACACTTAGCTGCAGCTGAGAACATAGCCCTCTCCTAGAAGCCCTGATTTCGTGTTACCTTAGGCATGGCTGATGCAAGATCAGACATGTCAGTATGACTTCTCGCACTGGTGGCTTGGTGCTGCCAGCCCACTGGTCCCTACTGGTGCCCTTCCTTACCCCACCACTTTTCCATGCCAACTTAATCTACTCCATGTGCCCTTCTCTTCTGCCAAGCATGCCAGAGGAAGGAGCCACAGCACTGATAACATACAGACTCACACTTTGCTCCTCAAAGCTCTCCTAATTGCCTCTTGAACGTCTCGATGCCTATGCCAATCTAGAAGTGCTTTCATTACTTTCTTTTTTTAATAACGTGAACAGATGCACCGATCCATTTGTCTCAATTACAAGTCAACAGAGAAAATTCAAATACTTTACAGAGTAAATATGATCATTGTCTCCAGGCTGCAGTAATCTTGCTGGAACACAGACATAACAAACCTGCTCTCCTCTCCCTCCCTCTATACCCTCCCCACCAAGCCCATTGCCTCCTACTCCTCATTGATTCTCCCAATGAATAAATAATAAGGCATAAAGCAGGTTTCCAGGACCAAGACAAGCCCATGCTGCCTGTGGTCTGATTTGTGATGAATGATCAGGGATCTTGGAAAATACTGTGCATCATTTATCACCTTGGAAACAATTTCTTGGTGTCAACTTTTTAAAAAGCGATTTCAAAATAAAAAATCAATTTCCAAGAGTACGTTGTAAACGCCTGTAAGATATCAAAACACTCCTTCAGTTCTGTAGAATTCTTTGCTATGCTCTTTGAAAGAAACAGTCCTGTGTCATTAATCTAAGCATGTGCACAATCCCCTCACATCTGATGGGCATTGGACCAAGCTGGTGCATTCAGTAGAGGCAGCACATGGTATCCCAGTCGGATAAGCCTGAATAAAGTGGAAAACAGCCACATCCTTTCTTGTAATAATCCTTCCACCTTTCCTGTGCCACCATTCTCCACAAACCTGGCAGAAACAAAACCCAAACCAGGGCCTCACTGATAACCTGAAAGAGGATCTGATCATCTTTAGCCCTGGCAAAGCTACTAAACTTCCTCAGTTTCTCCACTGGGACAGAGGATGGATACAGCTTAAAGCAAATGCATTAGGCCTCTGTACAGGCTCTGTTCTATGCAGATGTGCACTCTTGCTCACACCACAGCTCCCTCCTACCTGCCTGTAGCTACTCCGTTCCAGGAGAACAGACAGGCATGTCAGCCAATCAGTTCAAATATCCATACCACTAATGGTTTTGGACTGCCTTCCTCAAAAGCTTGATGTTGCTAGTTCCTTCAATGGTCAGTCTGTTTCTTCAGATCCTAGGTAGTGATTTCATTTTTATGCCTCTCTTCTTGGTCTGTCCTGTAATCCGTGTGTAAGAGATACCATCTTAAACAGGAACATAGATACCTAAAGTCTGCCTTACTCTGCTACACTAGGTAATGTGCACAAATATTCCCTCTTACCATCTTAATTCCTGCAGCAGAACCAAAGATATGCCAATTCCTTTTTGAGTTTCTTAGGCCAGAGGCTCATTAGTGGAAAAAGTGATTCAAGTGATGGTCGAGAACATGCCACCCACTGTCCACAGGTACCAGCTGCCAGCTCAGAATGGGCCAGAGCGTACACTGAGTTCCGATCCTGATTTTGTTCCAGGGTCATTCTGGGACTTTGTTCTCTGTTGGCCTCGCCTTTCTTTGTGGATGAGAACACTGGCTACCTCCTAGGGAAGGCCAGGCCGAGGAGTCTCTAATGAGATACACAGCACTTTATGGCTGCCCTGTGTGGAACAACACGTCCTCGTTAGCCCGCATCCTCTCCCCTCAGAGCTAGCAGTGGCTCACTGCAGGTGGCCCAGAGAAGGCAGACGCCCACAGACCTGTCAGCTCTGTGACCCCCCAAGTGGGCTGGGGCCACTCAGATTGTCACACTCTTAACAAAATACCACCAGTGCTTCTATTTCTGCCCATAACAAATAATTCATTTAGGATACATAATAAAAGCCAGCCATTGTCACCTCATTGGCAGCTCACCAGACACATTTCATTAATGCTGCTGACGTCTTACCCAGGGTGACTAAGGAGAGGCTCAGGCCCATGGAAATGACTGAAGTGAGTGGTCAGTAAGAAGGGGGGAAGTTCCACTCTGGGCCCATCTTTCAACTTACTTTTCTCCACTTGTCTTGGAGTCACTGAAAATAATTGGGCCCTCTCGTGGGTGAAATCGGATCACCCTTGGATCGCAAAGAAGTATTCATGGAGATAACCTATGGAACCTGTGGTGGGCACTCAGTAATGGACTGCGTTGTGACCCCAAGGGCCTCCCCTGTGAAAGTTCACTACCTCCTTCCACCTTTCCCATGTTCCTTCTCTTTCAGAAGCAGCGGCAGCTGCCATTCAGCGCTGGGCACCGTAACTACACGGCGAGTTCTTACTTCGCCACGATTATTACAAGAAAGGATGTGGCTGTTTTCCACTTTATTCATAATCATGTGAATGACAAATCCTGCCCTGTAATCACATCTACTGCCTGCAGCAAGGTTCTAGGAAGAAACACAAGGTACAATAGCAGAATGAGAATAATACACCATTTTATTAACAGCTCTTGAAGGCCTGACATTCCAAAGAAAGCTCGGTTTAAAACAAGTAGATCTTCCTGAGACCTTAGCTGGAATGACTATTTCCCCCAAACCCCCTAGAGTAAGAAGTTCAAGTGTGCTTATGGAGATAGACAAAGAAATGGAGTAGTCTAAGGGCCATCCGGGGTTCAACCATCCAACTCCCTGAACTCAACACAAAAGAAAAAAAAAAAAAAAAGAAGAAGAAGAAGAAAAAGAAATGCTGGCTTAACCAATTCTACAGAATAAAGTGAAGGAGAAAAACAAGAGAGGGAGGTGATAGAACCAAAAATGGCACATTTCAAGGTACTTTGCCCTACCTACTAGTAACTGTCCAAGACTCTGTTCATCATCAGATTAGAAGCCCTCTGTCCTTGGTAGGTAGCTAGAGGTACCTCTCACATGGATTACAGAGGGAGCAGTGCGCCTTCCCTTTCAACTGACATCATCATCATACTTGTGTTTATGACGCCTACACGAACCTTCCCAGGTCTCTGCAGCCAGCCTAGGGAACCACTGCTTATTTACTATACTTCGCCTATGTGACAGGCATAATACAAGGCACTCCACAACTCAAGTAGAGCTTTTTTCAGTGATTATAGCTTATGACATTATTCAACTCAAACTGTATTTCAGAATGCAACTGGGAATGTCAGAGTTCATTGACTGGAGAGGCCTCAGACACCGGTCTAGACCTTGTCAAGAGAACTTCTCACATGACCAAGCAGGCACTCAGCTCCAGATCAAGGAAGGACTCCAGCTAGGAAATTAATGCTGGCACATAGAAAGTGAGTAACAGAGATGACACCTAATAGTCTAGCCAAAAAGTAAAAGGGGTGTCCTACCAATCAGACAGACGGCCAAAGCTCACCAAGGTTGAAAGGAAGTGGTGAAAAGGAGGGAGGGAAGTGAAAGGCTGAGAAAACAATCTGAGAATAACAAAGAGTACTTGTTTTCAAAGTTAGTGATGAGTAGAGAATTGACAAGTAAAAGATTGTTTCAGGCAGTTGGAATCAAGTGTTTGAAAACCCAAGATGAGAAGTGGTAGGTTGGACATACCAGTTAAGTGCTACAAAGTAGGGAAGGTAGCAGAGACCCAGAAAAAAGAAAGGGAGTTCATTTCTCTCTTAAGTAGAAGTCCCAAAATGGGCATTTTATTTCTTTTCTTATTGTTACAGGGTATGTGCACTCACCAAGAGACAGAGAGAGAAAGGGAAAGTGGAAAATCACCTCCCATTGGGGATTGGCCCTGCCACAATACCTTCTCCTCCATTCTCCTCTCAGAATTTTGGGCATGCACACACACACATGCTTGACATGATTTTCAAATCACTGGGCCCAAGACTCCAGCTATGCGGTCAGCCAGCCGTGTGGGATCCAGCTGCCTTAACCTCCATGCCACTTCCTGGCCGTCAAAATGGGCATTTCTTAGTTGTTATATTAGTCCCACAAAATATTCAATGACCTAGACTTCTGTCTTACTGCTCCATCATATTACCATGGAATTATCACTTCTTGACTCAATATGGCTACTTGAGCTCCAGCCTCAACATCTGCATTAAGAAGAGTGACACAAGCAGATTTGCCATTTTGGAGACCTGCTATACCTGCCATGTGAAGAATGATTTGGAGAAGGTAATTCCTGTTACTAGGCTACTGAAGTAATTTAGGAAAGATAATTGCAATTTGGGCTATGCTCAGCTTTCACTAGCACTACTCAAGCTGAAAACATCTTCTGCCTGAATTTCTTCAACAGAAGAAAATACTAATGACATATTGGGTGATAATATGAATATAAAACTAAATCTAAAATTAGGATTTCTACTTTGCACCATTTGAAAGATGAAGTGTTCTGAGGACCCTCCCATTACAGAACAACTATTGGATTGTTGGGAAAATCATGATGCATTTTTGCATAGAAAAATACATCATGATTTAAACTAATAGATTAAACAAATGAAAAACTTTTTGTTATTGGGATGAAAAAATACAGATACAGTCTCAAAAGACCCATACACGGATTATAAATTGAAACATGTGTGCAGACCTAGAGTGACTAGCAGTGGCTACCCAGGAGGAGCAGAGCAAGCCTGAACCTATTGACTACAGCAGCATGGTTATAAGAATAATGAGCTACTGAGGTAGGGAAGCTGGGCTTGAGACTCCCCTACTAATGCCAAGCCCTTGAGGAAGTGCAACGTTATGCCAATTGTAACATTTAAGCCAACTATTAGGTCAGATGGTACACAATTTCCACAGAAGACTGCTCTCACTTCTAATACCAATGGGAAATTCCAGGAGTTCCTCAATCTGCCCTTAGTTTTAATAATTCACCAAAAGGACTTATCAAACACTGTGCATAGGGCAAGGATCTAGGAAAAGCACTGCATGCAGAACTTCTGGAGTCTTCCACCATGGAATCATGAACACATTACATTCCTGGCATCATAGTGTGGTGATAAGCATGGAATTTGCCAATCAGGGAAGCTCACCCAAGACTTTAGTGTCCACAGCTTTTATTGGAGTCCAATCATATATAACCTCTGTGAAGGACATTATTCTGCAATGCCTCCTAAAAGTTAGGTTGATACTCTAATTTCCAGTTCTTTCAAGCGGTGAGACTGATATCACATTGTTCAAAGCCTGGATAATGACTGGAAATTTTCCATAACTGGCAATAAATACAAATTCACAAATCCAGGAACTATGCCACATAGCAAAAGGACAAAGAGAAAAGAAATCAATACTAGATACATTGTCATCATGAAACAGAACCAGAAAGACAAAAGATTATCAATGGACAAAGCCCCCAGCAAATAAAGACTTCTCTCAGATACAACATTTCAAGAGCTTTGAAATCACCCTCCAGGAGCTCTGGCCAAAGGCCAGATCTCTCTTTATATGAGATTTATTATTCACTACACAGGAAGGTTAAAGTAATCCCATGGCAATGGCACCCCATGTCCCCCAGCATCTTCAATTTAAGCCAACAGCATTAAGGTCAAGTATTATTGCTCACAACTAAAATTAATCAAGCACTTGAAATTAAGCCATCATGCTTAAGAACCAGCAGAAATAAATAATGAATTTAGATCTCTGAAAACTACAAATATTAGAGCTATCAGATTCAAAATATAGAATAGCTATATAGAAATGTTTAAAGAAATAGGGACTAACAAATGGTGTAATGGTTGTCACTGAACTCCACGTGGTTAACTATGGTTCAAGTCTCGGACCTGACAACTTAAAACTCATGCTGGGCACATGTGCATGTTATGCCCAACATTTCGAGAGGAGACTGGAGGAGAAGGGATTATAGCATGGCCCCCCTGGGGAGGGCGGTGATTTCTCACCTTCTGTCTCTCTGTCTCTTTGGAGAGTACATGCTACCTATAGCAAAAGTCTCTCTAAAAAGAAAAACATCAATATTTAAAGAAATAAATAATGAAATTCTGAGCAGGAACAAAAAATAAGGCACTGTAAGGAGTAATAGTCATATCTGAAAGAGAATCAAATGGAACTTGTAGCAGTAAAAAGGGAATTATTAAATTGGTAAATCAAGGTGGAGAATCTACCCAAACTGCAGCATCGAGATATAAATGTATGGAAAATATGAAGAAGATCAGGAATCTGCAGGATAGATTGAGACATCTAACTGCTTTAAAATGTACCTGAGATTCATCATAACCAGTGCAGTAAGACTGTATGAAGAAAGAGGCTTTTAGACTCCCAGGACCCTAGAAACAAGAGGCGCAGCATGGCATGCAGGACCCCACAGAGAAACACCAGGGCGGCTCAGAAGGCAGAGAGGGCAAGGAGGAAATGTGGGCAAGAGCATTTATTGTGGTTTCTGTGGAAAGGGACAGGCAAGGCACAGTAATAAGGCTTAGGAATGGCTAATTTGAATCACTTCAGTCAGCTCTGCTCTGGGATGTAGGAGCGATTTCTACTCATCTGGTACCTGGTCCTATGCTGATTAGGGAAGGGAGAAACAGAGATCTTCAGATGTTCACGGAAAATGCATACAGTGCATAAACTATGAATGGATTTCTAAATTTTTTGTACCAAAATAAACTTGTACATTAATTTCATTTTTCCTGAGTGTCAGGGCCCATAGAGGAGGGGATGAAGCATAGGTTCTGAATTGGTTATGACACAGAATTGGTTACGAACACAAAAGACACCCTCCAAAGAGGACTGTTTACTATCCCTAAGAATTGGCTAGTCCTGGAAGGAGGAGCTATTTGAAGATTAGCAAGACACCAAAATGACAAAGAATCAGGAAATTTTAAAAATTTTTTTTTCATTTATTTATTTTTATATTTTTCCACAAACATTTACTTTACATAGCAAAAAATTTTAGCTCATACTCCATAAATGGAGTAATTCTTGACAGTTTACAAACAACTTTCAAAATTTCAAAATACTGAATTTTACAGATAATGTTAAAAAATGTCTTATAATTTTGTATAATTTTATAACTCTATAACAACAGAAGCAGTGGGGTTTCAAATATATATATATATATATATATGTATATATATATATATATATTTATATATTCAAATATATATATATATATATTTAGAGTGCAGACACTCAGTATTTATTAAGTGGGGACATACAATGCCTCTCCTTCATAGCATGGCTTGCTTCACTCAGCAATAGGTCTTCCATATTCATCCACTTCCTTTCAAAAGCCAGGGTTTTGTTGTTTTTTATGGATGAATAGTATTCCATTGAGTATATGTGCCACAGTTTTTCTAACCATTCATCAGTTCGTGGGCATTTAGGTTGTTTCCATGACTTAGCAATCGTGAAAAGTGCCGCAATAAACATCAATGTGCAAGCACTTTTTCGATTAAGTATTCTTCTGTTCCTCGGGTAGATACCAAGGAGTGGGATTGCTGGATCATATGGTAGTTCTATTTGTAGATTTTGGAGGAATCTCCAAATTTTTCTCCACAGTGGTTGGACCAATTTACAATCCCACCAGCAGTGTAAGAGAGTTCCCTTTTCACCACACCCCCTCCAGCACTTATCATTTTTTGTTTTTTTAATCTTAGACATTCTGACTGGGGTTAGGTGATATCTCATTGTTGTTTTGATCTGCATTTCTCTTACAATGAGGGATGTTGAGTATTTTTTCATATGCCTTTTAGCTATTTGTATGTTATCTTTAGAGAGTGTTTTTTTCAACTCATTCTCCCATCTTTTAATAGGATTGATTGACTTTTTCCGGAATAGCTGCCTTGAGTTCCTTGTGAATTCTGGTTATCAGTCCCTTGTCTGATGCATAGTTTACAAAAATATTTTCCCATTCTGAGGGCTGTCTGTTCACACTAATCACTGTGTCTTTTGCCATGCAGAAACTTCTTAGTCTGATGTAATCCCACTTGTCTATTTTAGGGATTATAGACTGTGCGTTGGGAGTCTTATTTAAGAAGTTTTTCCCTACCCCAATGTCTCCCAGATTTTCCCCGGTGTTTTCCAGGAGCAGTTTTATAGTTTGAGGTCTTAGATTTAGATCTTTGATCCACTTTGACTTTATTTTTGTCAGAGGTGAGAGGTAGGGGTTCAGATTCATCTTTCTGCAAGTGGAGATCTCAGTTTTGCCAGCACCATTTGCTGAAGAGGTTTTCCTTTTCCCACTGAATTGACTGGTACGCCTTGTCAAAAATCAGTTGGCTGTATGTTTGAGCATTCATTTCTGGGGACTCTATTCTGTTCCATTGGTCCACCTGTCTGTTCCTGTGCCAGTACCATGCTGTTTTGATTACCACAGCTTTGTAGTATATTTTTGGGTCAGGGAGTGAGATGCCGCCCACTCCACTCTTCTTGTGCAGAACTGCTTTGGCAATACAGGGTCTTTTATGATTCCAGACAAACTTCGTGATTGTCTTTCCTAGATCTGTGAAGAATGTGTCTGGTACTTTGATTGGCATTGCATTAAATAGGTAGATTAATTTGGGTAAAATTGCCATTTTGATTATATTAATTCTTCCAATCCAGGAACATGGGAGGTCCTTCCACTTTTTTGTGTCATTTTCAATTTCTTTTTTTATCTTCTTATAGTTTTCCTTGTGGAGGTCTTTAACTTCTTTAGTTAGATTTATCCCTAAGTACCTTATACTTTTTGTGGCTATGGTAAATGGAACAACTTTTTTCAGTTCTATCTCAGTCTGCCTGTTGTTCATATACAGAAATGCTATAGATGTCTGGATATTAACTTTGTATCCTGCAACATTACTGTATTCATGTATTACTGCCAGAAATTTTTTTATGGAAACCATTGGGTCTTCTATGTATAAAATCATGTCATCTGCAAATAGACTTTCACCTCTTCTTTTCCTATTTGAATGTCTTTTATTTTTTCCTCTTTTCTGATTGCAATGGCCAAGACTTCTAGTACTATATTGAAGAGGAGTGGAGAAAATGGACATCCTTGTCTTGTACCCGTTTTTAGCGGAAAAGCTTTCAGCTTTTCTCCATTGAGGATGATGTTCACTATGGGTTTTTCATAGATAGCTTTTATTGTGTTGAGAAATGACCCTTCTATGCCGATTTTGCTGAGAGTCTTGATCATGAAGGGATGTTGTATCTTATCAAATGCTTTTTCTGCATCAATTGATATGACCATATGGTTTTTATCTTTCTTCCTATTAATATGGTGTATTACATTTATGGTTTTGCGTATGTTGAACCAACCTTGCATTCCTGGAATAAAGCCTACCTGATCATGATGTATAATCTTTTTTATGTTGTCGTAAATGATTTGCTAGTACCTTGTTGAGAATCTTCGCGTCTATATTCATCAGGGATATTGGTCTATAGTTTTCCTTCCTTGTCCTGTCCTTATCTGTTTTAAGGATAAGAGTGATAGAGGCTTCATAGAATGAATTAGGGAGAGATTCACCCTTTTGGATATTTAGAAATAACTTGAGCAGAATGGGGGTTAACTCTTCTTTGAAAGTTTTGTAGAATTCAGAGGTGAATCCATCCGGGCCAGGGCTTTTCTTTGTTGGGAGGTTATTTATAACCGATTTGATCTCCTGGCTTGTTATGGACCTATTCAGACTTTCTATATCCTCCTGGCTCAATCTAGGTAGATTATACATGTCCAGGAATTTGTCCATCTCATCCAAATTATCTTGTTTCTTGGCATACAGATGTTCATAGTATCCTCTAATAATGTTTTTTATTTCTACTGTGTCTGTTGTTATTTTGCCTGCATCATTGCAGATCTGATTCACCTGGTTCTTTTCTCTCTTCTTCTTAATAAGTCTTGCTAGTGGTGTATCAATTTTGTTTATCTTTTCAAAGAACCAGCTTTTACTTTCATTTATTTTCTGTATAGTTCGTTTATTTTCTATTTCATTTATTTCTGCTCATATCTTTATTATTTTCTTTCTCCTGGAGTTTTTTGGATCTTTTTGCTGTTGTTTTTCCAGTTCTGTGAGGCATGATGTTAGGTGATCCATTTGCCTTCTTTCCATGCTCCTCTTATGTGCACTAATTGCTATGAACTTCCCTCTTATGACTGCTTTAGCAGTGTCCCAAAGATTATGGAAACTCATGTCCTCATTGTCATTGGCTTCCATGAACCTTTTAATTTCAGTCTTTATTTCTTCAGTAGTTGTGGAGTCATTCAGGAGTAGGTTATTAAGTTTCCATGTATTTGAGTATTTTTGAGGATTTCTCTTGAAATTAAACTCAAGTTTAATTCCATCATGGTCGGTGAAGATGCTGGGTATAGTTTCTATGCTTTTGAATCTGTAGAGGCTTGCTTTGTGCCCAATAATGTGGTCAATCTTTGAGAATGTTCCATGTGGCGGCGAGAAAAAAGTGTATCTCGAGGTTTTGGGATGGAAAGTTCTATAGATGTCTGTTAAGTCCATTTGATTTATGATATCGTTTAGATCTTTTATCTCTTTACCTATTTTTTGTCTAGATGATCTATCCAGGGGGGTATAGTGCAGTGTTGAGGTCTCCAACAATTAGTGTGTTGCAGTCTATCTCCCTTTTTAGATCTAGCAGTCTTTCCTTCACATATTTGGTTGCTCCTGTGTTAGGCGCATAGATATTAATAAGCGTTATATCTTCTTGATCGATTGATCCTTTTACTACAATATAGTGCCCTTCTATGTCTCTTCAAACAGTTTTTGTTTTAAAGCCTATTTTGTCAGAGATTAGTATTGCGACTCCAGTTCTTTTATGGTTCCCATTTGCATGGAAAATCTTTTTTCCAACCCTTCACTTTCAGTCTATGTATATCTTTATCCATGAAGTGGGTTTCCTGTAGGCAACAGATAGAGGGTTTTTGTTTTTTAACCTATCCAGCCAGTCTGTGTCTCTTGATTGGAGAATTTAATCCATTAACATTCAATGTTATTATCGATGTTAATGGATCTGTCCCGACGTTTAAGTTGGCCATTGTCTTAGTTGCCTTTTACTCTTTTGTTTCTAGCTGTTACTTCTTTAGTTTTCTTGGAACAGTACTTTCTTCAGGGTTTCATGGAGAGCTGGCCTGGTGCTGGCAAATTCTTTCAGGTTTCGTTTGTCTGAGAAGATTTTAATCTTTTTTTCCCATATGAAGGATAATCTTGCAGGATATAATAATCTTGGTTGAAATTGTTTCTCTCTTAACACTTTCAGCACATCTTCCCATTCTTTCCTTGCTTGCATTGTTTCCATTGAGAAGTCCAGTGTTAGCCTGATGGGGTGACCTTTGTAAGTCACTTGTCATTTCTCTCTTGCCAGTTTTAGTATCTTATCTTTATCTGTGGTTTTAGCCAGTCTGGCTATGATATGCCTAGGGGAAGATCTTCTTGGGTTGATTCTATTTGGTGTCCTTTGTATTTCTTGGGTCTGGATGTTTGAGTGCCTCTCTATGCTTGGGAAATTTTCTTCCAAGATTTCATGGAATAGATTTCCCATGCTCTTATTAGTTTCTTCATCTTCTGGGATACCAATTATTCGGATGTTAGGACGTCTAATGGAATCTAGTAATTCTCGTATGTTATCTTCATGTTTTTTTGTTATTTTCTCTATCTTTTTGGTGGTTTTCTCTAGGTCAGAAGTTTTATCTTCTACATCAGAGATTCGACCTTCAGCATGGTCTAATCAACTTTTAATACTTTCGAGAGAGATTTCCTGTATTACAGACTTCACCTCTAATAGTTCCGTCTTATTCTTCCTTAGCATTTCTTCCTTCATATCGTTGAAGGACTTTCTCATCTCCTGTAGTTGATTGTCTCTTTTCTTTTCCAGCTCATAGTACTTGCTCAACATGAGTGTTCTAAACTCTATCTCGGACATTTTGGTAACGTCCTCTATTTTTTCAAGAAAAGAAAGGGATTTACTGTGTTCCTTTGTGGAGACATATTTCCTACTCTATTCAGGCCTGAGGTTCTTCTACTTCTGACCATTGGGAGATATGTTCCCTTTGAAAAACCTTTTACAAGAACGTTTCTTTGAATAGGAGCTAGTGTGTTTCCTTTCTGATGTGGAATGGAGACAGCCAAAGTCTCTCTTCAATTGTGTTTAGTAATGTAATCCAAGAAAAAGTATTCTCTTCAGGTGTACAAAGAAATGTGTCTCCTTCTTCGCAGGTGGTTCAGTGAAATGGAGGATTCTAGAGAATCTTAAAATGCTAGAATGTTTCAGAATTGTAATTCTAGACCTATCTAGACAGCCAGGGATTGTGTAGATAAAGGAAGTGAGGACTGAATAAGTAGGAAGAAAATAATACGTAAAATTTAAAAAAACATCCTGCGCCGCGCACTAGCGCAGCAAGCAATTTCACCAGGATTCAAAAGATGGGAGTGTGGTGTGGTAGAACTGAGGGCGTTCCTATGTGTTCATCAGAAGAGAGAAATTTACAAATGAAAGACGTGGGTAAGGGGACAGAAAAAGAAAGGGGAAAAAAAAAGTGTACCTGGCTGAAAGAGGGGTGTCTGGCTTGGGGGTCCCGGGGCTGAAGCTACTGGGGGCAGTTCTCCCTCGAAGATCCTGGCCGGGGGTCGAAAGCAATTTAAAAAAAAAAATTTTTAAAAATTGGTGTGTTAACATATGTCTAATGAGTCTGAGAAAAGAGAATAGATAATATAAGAAGGCACAGCGTTTGAAAAGATAACTATAAGTATTACAAAACTGGTGACAAATATGAATTCACAAGTCCAAGAGACATACCCCAAAAAAGGACAAAGAGAGTAGAAATTTACACCTAGACACTTCGTCATCATGAAACAAAACCAGAAAGACAAGTGAAGATTCTGCAAAGTAGCCAGAGAGAGTTGTTAGATGACTGTCAAAGTAATGGCAATTTGACTAAGAGCAAATTTTAACAGGAGTAACTATTTAGATATTAGATATTTAGAAGAGAGAAATACTCAGTTTAGAGTTATTCCTCTCTCCCTCAAATATTTAAGAATACCAGCGAGGTCCAGAGCAGCAGTGAGCAGAAGATGGTGCTGCTCAGCAGGCTGAGGCCACGTGGGAGGCTGGTGTCTGGTTCCCAGGCACACAGTGGTGCATGCCTGTAGTCCCAGCTACTGGAGAGGTGAAGGCAGGAAGATCACAACGCAGTGAGCTCTGTTTAAAACACAACACACACTTAAAATAATTTTGTTTAATAATTATTTAGTTTTTGGGTTTTTTTGTTTTTGTTTTTTGTTTTTGTTTTTCCATAGGGCACATACACTCACCAGAGAGAAAGCAAGCTGCCAGGTCTGAGACTCAAATGCAGAAGTCCAGAACCTTAATCACCAGGCCACCTGCTGGCCCAATGTCTTTTTTGTTTTTGTTTTTGTTTTTTGTTATTGTTTTTTTGTTTTTGTTTTTTTTTTAAAAGAATTATAGTGGGTCTTGGTTCCAGGGAAGACAAAGTAAGTGAATTTGACTCTGCCTGTCTCTGTGAACCTAACTAAAGTAATGGGCAAAATGCATGGAGCATTTATCTCAGGGATTTAAAAGTAGAAAAAGATAAGAGGAAGACTAGAGAAGGAGGCCAAGATGTTAAGAACCACATTGGAGTCTACCAATGCCACATAGACTAGGGACTTAAATTTGAAAGGCCAAACTTCAAAACTATAGGAAGAAAAATGTAAGGCAATATTTTTCTGACTCTGGGGTATGCAAAATTTTCTCAAACTCAAAAGCAAGAACAATAAAAATTTATTTATTATATATATACATATATATATATATATATATATATAGTGCTACATTAATATTAAGGTCTTCTTCTCATCAAAAGACACATAAAGAAAGTGAAAAGATAAGTCACAAGCTGGGAGAAGATATTTCAATCCATATTACCAGCCAAGGATTAACCTCCAGAAGATACTTTTTAAAAATTTCTTCAGAATCAATTTTACAAAACAGAAGAATTGATTAGAAAATGAATAAATAGCATGAACAGGCATTCTACAAAAGAGATAACCCAGGGACCAGCAGTTAATGTAATGGCTATGTCGCTGGACTCCCACGTAGTCGACCACGGTTCAAGTCCTGGACCTGGCGGCTTAAACTCACACCGGGCATGTGTGCGTGCATGCCCAAGATCCTGAGAGGAGAACGGAGGAGAAGGGATTGCGGTGTGGCCATCCCCCCAGGGGGTGATTTCTCGTTTTCTGTCTCGCTGTCTTTCTCTGTCTGTCTAGTGAGCGCACGTGCCCTATGGCAAAAACCTCTCAAAAAAAAAAAAGAGAGATAACCCACATGGTAACTGGACAGATGAGAAAAACTACTTAAGCTAATCAATAACTAGAAAAATGCAGATTAAGACCCAGAGTATTTTACACCTATTAGATTAGCAAATTTAAAAAGCCTAACATTTCCCAGGGTTAAGAAAGTAATATCAGGGTCTCCAGTGTCTGAGAACTTTCATACACTGATGGTAGAAGTGGAAATTGATACAAAACCATTTTGAAAAAAGTGTTCTAGTAGCCACATTTAAAAAGGCAAAAAGAAACAAGGAAAGTTAAATGTAATAATAAGTTACGCATGTGTCACCTACTATATCCAAATTATTACCATTTCAACATAAAATTAATATAAAAAGAATTGTTAATGAGATATCTTTTATTCTTTTTCAATAAGTCTTCAAAAAGTGCAGGAAGTATTTTATACATATAGCACATTTCAATTCTGAAGCTAAATGTTCACTAGAAACATTTGATCTCTATTTGGATTTCATAAAATTTATAGTTGAGGACTAGCAGGTGGCATGGTGGTTGGGGCACTGGACTCCCACATGGCCAATAATGGTTCAAGCCCCAGACCTGGATGGCTTGGTTTCTCACTCTCTCTCTCTCTCTCTCTCTCTCTCTCTCTATCATGAGCACATGTACCCTGTAGCAAATTTAAAAATAACAATGATGGGAACCAGCAGTTAGCGTAATGGCTATGTCGCTGGACTCCCACGTGGTCGACCGCGGTTCGCGTCTCGGACCCGGTGGCTTACAACTCACGCCGGGCGCGTGTGCGTGCGTGCCCAAGATCCCGAGAGGAGAATGGAGGAGAAGGGATTGCGGCGTGACCATCCCCCCTGGGGGGTGATTTCTCGCTTTCTGTCTCTATGTCTCTCTCTCTCTGTCTGGCGAGCGCACGCGCCCTATAGCAAAAAACCTCTCCAAAAAAAAAAAAAAAAAACCTTTAAAATAAATAAATAAATAAATAACAATGATGATGAATATAGCACGTGTTTTTCAAGCTGTCAAGGCAGAGCTTGGCCATGGGGGGATCTGGCTGACTCTGCATTGCGCTTAACTGTTATGCTACAGGTTTGGTCTCAATGTTGGTATTTTTAATGAAGCAATTTCAAGGAGACTACAGATGCTATGATACTCTTATAGCTCAAAATAAATACTACATTATATGGGCATAATTAATAAAATTATATTATTTTAAAACAAGGGAATAAAAACATTGGGGATAGTGTTGATCTCAAGGGGTAGAGAGAATGCATAAAAATTAGACTAGTGAAGGAGAGAAATAGTAATTTCTCTTCTCAACTCCCATAAATTCTTAGATGAGACATTCTCTTCCAAACAAGTCATATTAACAAGAGAAAAACCAGTAAAAGTTTATTTTAATGCCTGCTGTCCATCATGTCAAATAGATCTCAACTAAATAAATCTCTCAAAGCAATGGCTTGGTGTCCCAGCTTATCTAGCACATTCCACAAAAAAAAAACAATTAATTTACGAGTGACAGGACAAAGGATGAAGCAGTCCCAGGCTCCAGTGACCAAAAAATTATGAGAAGGTAGTAAAGTATATTCCAAATGTCTCTGGCCCCTCTGCTGCCATTCTGAGCAAAAACGTAAGTTGTCTCTGTAGGGGAGGATTTATGTCTTGCACTTAGAGGAAAAGGAAAGACAGTCCTTCTACTTTTAACCTTCATCAGCTCAACAATCTCCAAATTTAAAAAACGTATTTTGGTTTCCTTCACTAGACTCACAAGTATTCATTATATCATATATGCTTTATAAACTATGTAAACATTATATTATGTCATTTTGATGTATTATATGTTGAAACAATAGACAGACCTCACAGCACAACAGTTAAGCGCTGTGCAGAGGAAGCCAGATTTTTTTTTATTATTATCATGATAATCTTGTTTATATTACATTGGATTGCATATAACTTTACAGTGTATTACATTGTTTTTCAAAAGGGAATGCCATGCATGTCAGTCAATACAGAGACATTAATCTCCCCACTTCATCATTCAATATCTTTTCATTATTTTTCCCAATCATTATTATTATTATTATTCCAATTATTTTTTTAAAAACAGTCAATCACTATTTCTCATTTTCCTTGTAAAAAGACTTTACCCATCATGAAATACTTCTCAGACCAATCCAGTTGAGAATACTATACATGTTATCATCAACAGGTAATAAGCCATATCTGTTTCCCACTAATGTCCTGCCTCTCTATTTGTCCTCTTGCTATATTTCTCTATCCTCTTCTCTTCACCCAAGGAAGCCAGATTTTATGTGGTTGACCAGGGTTCAAGTCCTGATCCTGGAAACTTACATGCCAGGTGCTCATGCTGGTGCCCAGGATCCTGATGGGCTGGAGATCTGGAGCAAAAAGGGTTGCAGTGGGATTGGACCCCTTAGGAGGATTCTCTCTCTCTCACTCACTCTCGCACTCTCTTTCTCATGCACATGCACCTACTGGAATATAAAAGTTCTTTTTAAAAGAAAGAAAGAAACCAAAGAAAATTAAATATAAAAATGATAATAAGGGACCAGTAGTTAGCGTAATGGCTATGTTGCTGAACTCCCAAGTAGCCAACCATGGTTTGAGTACTGGACCTAGTGGCTTAAACTCATGCCGGGCATGTGTGCGTGCGTGCCTAAGATCCTGAGAGGAGAACGGAGGAGAAAGGATTGCAGTGTGGCCATCCCCCCTGGGGGGTGATTTTTCCCTTTCTATCTCTCTGTCTCTCTGTCTTTCTGGTGAGCTCACGTGCCCTATAGCAAAAACCTCTCCAAAAAAAAGAAAAAAGAAAGAAAAAGAAAGAAAGAAATAAAAATTATAATAATACTGTATATCACATAATCCCAAAGGAAAAATCTAGAACAAAAATCAGAATGTTAACAGTGGTTATTTCTGGGTTTTAAAGTTTGAATATTTTTTTGTTCTCTATAATTGTATGTTTTCTACAATAAGCATGCAGTGCTTTATAATTAGACAAGTTTCTTTCTTTTCATCTTCACCACATATGGAATTCAACTTGCTAGCCTCAGTTCTTCCCCAGACCCTCTGTTCATTTCTTTACCACCTCAGTACAAACCTTAAAAATAACTCATTTCTGTTCTCTACAAATGACACCTCTGATGCCTTTTCATATTTTTATTAATGATCATTGAGGGTTGACATTTATTAAGTGCCTGCTGTGTGTTCTTATGTTCTAAATACTTAGTAAAATAGTTTGGCTAGTCCTTACAAAAGCTTTGTAAGATAGACATAATTACTCTTTTCATTTTGCAAATATAGAAAAGAAGGTTCAGGTCCAGCCTAGGTGTTGCAGTCCTTAGAGTACTGGACTGCAATGCTGGAAGCTACATGGCAGTCCACAGGTTCTGATCCTGAGGTTGGCCTGAAGACACACTGGACTCATGTGAGCACTCAAGTTCTTGAAAAGCTGGAGCCCTGGGGAGACGGGCTCACATTAGGACTGCGTGTTGAAGGTGCTTCCTTTCTTTCTCTCATGCATGTGCATATGAGCTCTTCATTATAGAGAAGAGGGAGGAGGAGGAGGACAAAGAAGTAGAAAAGGAAGTAAGGTGCTTACTTCAGCCACTTAGTTAAATTGCTGCCCAAGGCCATATAACAGAGAAGGTAGCTTCCCGTCTACATCATTAATAAAGAGGAAAGCAACAGTTTGCCTTTCATAGCAAGATTCTGTTCTATGGCCCATTTTCTCAGAAATAACTTGTTGGGATTATTCTACATACCAACAAAAAGTGGTGAAAGGACTCATGGAAAATTTATTAGATTTCCTGACGTGATAAATTAAAGCAAGCAATTGTAATTACTACAGATGACAGAACTTCCTGATAAAAATCAATATCTGTCTCAACGAGCATTGTTTGGCTATTCTCAGTCTAATCAAGACAACCAGAAACCTGGATGATGTCAGCAGTGGTCAGAGTCAGAGGAGCGCTCAGCTTCATCAGGCCCCAGGGACTCCTGCAGTTGGGTTCACCTTTCAAATAAAAGAGCCTAAAATCCATCAGCTGTGCTATTGACTGCTAGAGAAAGCTTCACTGACTATTCCTCTCACTCCCTATGTGCATACATATTTCTTCTTTGATGCCGAGATAATCAATCACCTCAGTTGCAAAGCACAGTGGAAACAGACGTTACTGATTTCTGTAGGCAACATCATGCTGCGATGCTTGGGCCACATTGGTCCGCGAGCATTGCTTTGTAATCAAAAGTGGCCTGAGTCATCACCAAGCAACCTATTTAACGGAATTCTAATAAAATCCTCAAATACCTCATGTCTTTTACCTAAGCTCAGTACAAAGGCCCTTTGGGAGTTTCATATTTCTGTCTTCTCTCTTTCTGTCTATCTTCCTCATACGTCAGTGATAACTTCGAGTTTTCTGGAAGTCCTAACTGCCTTCCTTTAAAAAAAGGAAAAGAAAAGAAAAGTTTATTTAGTTTCATGTTAAGGAAGGAAGCATCTTATTAGGAGAAGGGGCAAAGAATTGTTTTAAGTGTGCCTAGTAAATCCTTGGAGGCCTCTGGACATAAACCCAGAACCCCATGGATCAGCCTCACAGAGCATTGCCTTATGGCTGTTCCACCTTCCAGGCTAAGGGTAAAGGCTGCTAATAGATATTTCTCAAAAAAAAAAAAAATATATAAAATATATATATATATATGTATATATATATAAAAAAAATATATATATATATATATATATATATGCACACACACATATATACACACAAATGACCAATAAGCATATAAAACATCATTAAGGAAATATAAATCAAAACCACATAACACTCACCAGGATAGTTATAATTTTTAAAATAAAAGAAAGAAAGAAACCACACAAGACAAGTTTCAGCAAGGATGTGGAGGAATTGGAAAGCTTATCCATTGCTGGGCGACTATAAAATGGTACAACGACTTTGGCAAACTGTTACACAGTTCTCCAAAAGGGTTAAACACATCTGTGACCCAGCAATTTTACTCCAGGTAAATATTCAAGAGAAATAAAAATCTATGTCCACACAAAAATTTGTATGTAAATGTTCTAGTCCATTCTTTGTTGCCATTAACAATAAGGTCTGTGCCTGAGTTATTTATGAAAAAAAGAGGTTTATTTTTTTATTTTTTTTATTTTTTTGGAGAGGTTTTTGCTATAGGGCGCGTGCGCTCGCCAGACAGACAGAGAGAGACAGAGAGATAGAAAGCGAGAAATCACCCCCCAGGGGAGATGGCCACGCCGCAATCCCTTCTCCTCCATTCTCCTCTCGGGATCTTGGGCACGCACGCACACGCGCCCGGCGTGAGTTTAAGCCGCCGGGTCTGGGACTCGAACTGCAGTCGACTACGTGGGAGTCCAGCGACATAGCCATTACGCTAACTGCTGGTCCCAAGAAAAGAGGTTTATTTAGCTCACAGTGTTGGAGGTCCAAGGTCAATGGGCCATATCTGATGAAGGTCTTCCGGGGACTCTCTGCAGAATTCTAAGGTGGCAGAGGGCATCACGTTGTGAGAAAGCAAGGGCTTGTTTCTGTGTCCATGTGTCTGTGCCTCTGGTTTTGTCTGTGCTCTTCCTCTGACGATACCAGAGATTGATCATGGGAGTCTTACCTTGATGACCTCATCTAATTCTAATCACCTCCCAAGGCCCCACCTTTCAACACAGTAATCAGACTACATCTCTGCCTTCTCAACACCAATACAATAGCTCACCAAATGTCCGCACATGAATTTTGGGAAGCACATTCAAACCATGACAATATTTATAGCAGCACTTTCCTTTATAGCCAAAACAGAAACAATCCAAGGTTTATCAGTTGATGAATAAATATGTGCTATATTTATGTAATGGAACATTATTCAACAATAAAGAGGGAAAAAGTACTAATACATGCTACAACATAGATGAACCATTAAAACATTACACTAAGTGAAAGAAAACAGACATGAAAGACCACATATTGAGTGATTCCATTTATATGTGAAATATTCAGAGTAAGTAAGTCTACAGGAGCCGAAATTAGATTGATGGTTTCCTAAGCCTGGGGAAGCAAGAATAGGGAGTAAGAGCTAATGGGTATGGTGTGTCTTCGGGGAATGATAAACATCAACTGGTGCTTGCACAGTTCTGTGAATACACTAAACCACTGGACTCTGTGCTTTATTTTTATTTTTTTAAAGAATTATTTATTTAATTTATTTCTTCATTTATTTTAAGATACACAGAGAGAGAGTAGAAAGTCAGAAAGCAAGCCACCAGGTCCAGGACTTGAACTTTGGTCAACCATGTGGGAGTCCAGCACCTTCACCACCACACCACCTGCTGGCCCCTGGACTCTGTACTTTAAATGTGTGAACTGCATGGTGGTATAGTCTGAGTCTTAAAATTCATATGCTAAAACTTAATAGCCAACATGACAGTATCAATAGGGCCTTCAGGCAATGATTAAATCATGAGGACTCTGCCTCCATGAATGGGATTATTGACCTTATAAGAAGGCTGGAGGGCACTAGATAGGTCCTTTTGCATTTCTGCCCATCTGACATGTGAGGGCAGCAATCATTCCCTCCAGAGGATGCAGCAATAAGATGCCAATGTGAAAGCAGGGATTAGAACCTCACCAGTCACTGAAAATGCAGGTGCATTGATCTTAGACTTCCTATACTCTAGAATCATGATAAATAAGTTTATTGTGATTATAAATTTCTATGATGAATAATTACCCATTTTCTGGTATTTTCTAATAGCAACAAAAAGATCAAGACACATAGTGTATGAATTATAGCTCAACAGAGATGTTAAGAAATAATTAAGCTGCTGCCCCCAAAATATCTCCACGCCCATTTCCTTCTAATTCAGCCCACTGACAGCCCAAATGGCCATCAGGTGGACGATCCTTTCTTTAGCAGCTACTGCAAGTGACTTCCAAAATGTAGCTCACTTTGCTCAGCCTAAACTAGGTTACTCCAAATCTAAGCCTCTCTTGTATCTAATTTTTCCAGTTACCAATAATGACCAAATTCAGCCTATTACTAATAGAATTTGCCAAACAAGGTAACTTACTGTTTATACGAGATCTCCAGTGTTTATTTTCATTTCCCCTTTAACCCTGATTGTCTGAACTGATTGTTAGACTCCTCTAGAAAGATAATTCACATTCACTTGTAGGCCATGCACGCAGCCCCTCATGACGAGCATTCCCCACAATTCCATGTCCTGCACCTTTCTGTTTCTCTTTCCAAGTAGAGCAGAACAGGAAGGTCTAGGTGCAGCTGTTAGAACATGCCACAACTGTCCTCTGGGACTTGAGAGAAACAACATATTCTCGGCCATGTGCTTAACTCCAAAACCCTGCAAGTCCTCAATATTTTATTCCTTTGACTTTGAAGAATCTTGAACTATTTAAAATTATTCTCTCAAAGAACAATACTTATTGCATTTCTTTTTTGTTGTTTTTTGTTGTTGTTGTATTGTTTTTATTTATTTATTTTGCTATAGGGCAGGAGCACTCACAGGAGAGAGACAGAGATAAAGAGAGATAGAGAGGAGGAAAGTGAGAAATCATCCCCTGGAGGTATGGCCGTGCCATATCCTGTCTCCTCCATTCTGCTCTTGGGATTTTGGGTACACATGCACAAACACCCAGTGTAGTTTTCAAGCCACCAGGTCTGAACTCAAACTGCAGATCCAGCCACCTTAACCTGCACGTCACCTGCTGGTCCTATACTTATTGCATTTCTATTATGTCCCAGGCATTGCAGTTAACTCTGGAGACCCAATGGTGAACAAAATAAACATTGTTTTTTTCCTTGGGAAGTTACTAAGGAAAAGAGATAATGAACTTTCACCTAAAAGCAAAAGCAAATACTTTAATAGGCACTGTTTTAAATATTTATATTTTTTTCCTTTTCCTGATTGACACCATTAACATTGTGATAATTAATGAAAAGCAGCAGCCAGAGTTGGATAAATTACAAAAGGTTTTAATCATACAGAGAGCAGACAGCCCTGTCTTCGGTGACAGCGTGGAAGTGCTCTGGGAAGACAAGGGAAGTGGGCAGCGAAGCAGAGCCACACATGTAGCTCTGCCTTCCAGAGTTTGCACACACAGGCATGGCTGTTCTCATCTAGATGGACTGCGTTTTCATGCAAAAGTGTTCATGGATTAAAACTAGGAGCTGGTCTCTCCTGCACATGATGTTTCTTTCAGACTCACCTCAGAGAATGACCATGTGAGAATTAGGACTGATGCTAAAGACCTGTCGGAAAGCGGAGGGTGGAGTGTGCTACCTTACAGCAACTACCAGTGTTGGAGACCAGAGTAAAATTAAGAACTGCACTAGGGAATCGGTGCAGGAGGGTATCTGGAGAGTGTATCCAAACTGGGTAATCAGAGACAAAGAGGTGGAAACAAGTATCAGGAGCTGAGACACAGACCAAAGGGATCGCGGGCAATCTGGGAAAGAGAGAGTGACAAATAGCATGTGGGAACAGGTGAAAGAAGGGATGATCTGGATGAATTCCCGGGAAAGAGGAGCTCACTGCTGCAGTAGGAATCTTTCTCCCTCCACAGGCACACCTTTATGGTCCCACATAAACAGAGCCTTCCTGTTACATAAGATCATAAGCTCCTGGGGCCAGCAGGTAGATGATGGTTAAGGTGCTGGACTCCCATATGGCTAGCTGCAGGTAGAGTCCCGGACCCAGAGGCTTGGAAATCATTCCGGATGTGTGTGCGTGCCCAAGATCTTGAGAGGAGAATGAGGAGATGGAATTGTAGCATGGTCATCCCCCCACGGGGTGATTTCTCACTTTCCCTCTGCCTCTTTGTCTCTCTCCTGATGAGCACATGTGCCCTATGGCAAAAAACTAAAAAATAAGTAAATACATAAGCTCCTCCTAGAGTAGTCCTGTTTTCTTCTCTACTGCATCCTGGAGCCAACACAGTGCCTAACACAGGGAAGTGCTTGAAAGCGTTTGATGAATAATGAATAAAGGGATGACGTCATAGATGTATTAGGTCTTCGGGAAAGTCATGACATATTTTCTATGTTTTTCTATGCAAAAATGTGCCATGACTTTCCTAGCAACCCAGTAGTTATCTTACCATGCTGAGTAGTGATGAGGAAAAATATATGAATAAGCTTTTTTTTAATAAAACCATGCCCATTCTTACTTAGAGTAACAGAGAAGTTGCTAAAGGATTCATTGGTGAGCAGGAAGAGAGGTTTCCCATATACGCTGCACCACAAACGGCTGAATAAGTGCTCATTAGATATTTATGTTTTTCCCAAATTCCTTCTCCAGAAGTCTTCTCCTTCAACTTTTCCACAACACAGAACACTCTCAATTAATCTCTTCCTCTTCCTTCTCCTTTTCCTCTGGCTTTCTTTCCCTCTCTCCCTCTAAGTGCAAAGTTAAATATATATATATATACACACACACACACGTATACGTGTATATATACATATGTGTGTATATATATATACACACACACACACACACACACACACACACACATATATATAATTGTCAATGTTTAAAAGAACAAACACTGCTCCTAATAGCATGATATGATTTAAAGAACAAGAGGTGCCATTCCCACATGCCATCTCAGAGCTCGGGTACTCTCTGTCCCTTCAGGAACATGTGCAATCTCCAGCCATAGACAGGCATTAGCAGAATGTGAAGTAGATAATGCTGGTCCCAGTCTCCTACAGGGCCCTGATACTTCAGCTTCTCTGAGGCTGTGGAAAATCCACCCTACCTAAAGTCTGAGTAAACAAGTGATCTGTGCCTCTCAGAAACTAGAACCATTGCAAAAAGGAGTTTGGGGAAACATTTGTGGGGCTGATCCAATGAACATAAGATTAGTTACTGAATAAAATCAAATGTACAAATTAGAGAATGATCTCAAGATCCCTTCCCATCAGACTCAGGATGAAAAGGAGAGAAGAAAAGATAGAGTTTACATAAGCATAGCTATGTGGAATATCTGTGAGATGGGGGATCCCGGAATATCTATGATGAGGGGGAATCCCAGAATATCTATGGGATATTGTGGAATATCTGTGATAAATGGAATCCCAGAAGAGGACTGTGCACACAGCAGAGAAACAATAGTAAAAAAAAAATGAAATGTCTTTCACATACCCAAAGAAAATCTTGAATCTAGAGATCAGCAGTTGGTGTAATGGCTATGTTGCTGGACTCCCATGTAGTCGACCGCAGTTCGAGTCCTGGACCCGGGGACTTAAACCCATGCCGAGTGCATGTGCGTGAGTGCCCACGATGCCAAGAGAAGAATGGAGGAGAATAGGACCAGCAGTTAGTGTAATGGCTATGTCGCTGGACTCCCAGGTAGTCGATCGCTGTTCATGTCCTGGACCCAGTGACTTAAAACTCATGCTGGACGCGTGTGCGTGAGTGCCCAAAATCCCGAGAGGAGAATGGAGGAGAAGGGATTGTGGTGTGGTCATCCCCCCTGGGGGGTGATTTCTTGCTTTCTGTCTCTCTGTCTGTCTCTGTCTGTCTGGTGAGCGCACGCGCCCTATAGCAAAAACCTCTCCAAAATAAAAGATCACTGGATCCCAACCACATCTATCAGTCCCAGACCCAGTGGCTTAAAAACCATGCCAGGCACATGTGCATGTATGCCCAATATCTCAGAAGGAGAAGAAAGGATTACAGTATGACCATGCCCATGGCAGGCTCTTTCTCTCTCTCTTTTGCAAGCATATACACACTCTGGTAAATTAAAAATAAACCCGGATCTGAAATACCAGATTATTTAAAAAGAGACTAGGGACATCTTATGATCTAGGGATTAAAGAAGCTGGCTCACATGGCTGACTGCAATTCAAATCCTAGCACTGGCAACTTGAAAAACACCCTGGACGCAATTGTGTACATGCCCCAAATCCTGACAAGGTGGAAAATGGAGGAAAAAGGATTGCTGTGTAATCACGCCCCTTCAGGATGGTGCTTTCTCCCCTTCCCTCTCTCTTTCTCACTCTGGTGAGTGCATATACTTTCCAGTAAAAAGTGAAAATTAAAATAGACTAAATGGGCCAGCCTTAGCACTGCTGTTAAGTGCTGCACAGAAAGGGGATCCCATGTGGTCAAGTAGGGTTCACATTCTGGCCCCAGCAATTTGAAAAATGCATTGGGCATGTGTGCACGTGCTCAGAATTCCACTGGGGTAGAGAATTGGAGGAAGGGCTGTGGCCTGACAAAGCCCATGGGGAGGGGGTCCTCTCTCTCTCTCTCTCATGTGCTTTGATGCCCTCTGGCATAAATAATAATAATATAATAATAGAGACAAGAACATGGAGGAAGTTTTGAGTTTATGATTCCTGCTGTACATTTAAATGGAGCTGCCATGAGTAGTCCAGAGAAGGACTGAGGAGGGAACTACCTCCAAGTCACAGAGGAAGAAAACATGCAAATGGAGGTAAAACAGAAGAACAAGTGAAGTTTTTCAAAAAAAATGGAAGTTCATATTCCTTTCTTTCAACTGTACTAAATGCTTTCAATAAAGTAAAATTCAATGAGAACAAAGCTATATTCCTCAGGTTTGTAAGCATGAATTTTTCTTTTGGTGAAAATGGCAAAAAAGCAGTTTTAATGGAATATGGGTAGAAGTCGAATTGTGGTGAGTTTGAGAGTGAATGGGGGTGTATGCTTGCAATCTAAGTGGTGACTTAAACTCATACCATGAATTCATGAGGACAGAGAAAACTGAAAAGATATAGCCAGCCTTAAAAAGAAAAAAGATATAAGTCCTAGCAGCCCACAAATTCAATGTCATGAACAGATGGAAGCCATGGGATTGCTGGACCCTGGGTTCTGAGACAAACAGGGGTGGCTTCGCATTTGGCTCCCGTTAGATAAAGAGATGAAAGCTGCTCCAAAACAGGAGCTGGAGAGGGGCTTTTCCAGCTATAAAAGCATGCATAAATTTGCTTCCTTTTGTCTCTTCTACCCACTGGATTATAAGCACCATAAGGACAGGAATTATGTCTGTCTTGTTTACTATTTTTTTTTTTTTGGAGAGGTTTTTACTATAGGGCGCGTGCGCTTGCCAGACAGAGAGAGACAGAGAGATAGAAAGTGAGAAATCACCCCCCAGAGGGGATGGCCACACCGCAATCCCTTCTCGTTCCTGTGCCTTGTACTGTACTGTTCACCAGATCTTTAGTTGTAGCTCCTTTCAGCTCTCAGAGTGCTGATCTTTTAACCAAGTTTAGATGGTCTCTGGGCCTCACTGGTGGGTAACTGCTTTTCTCATTAAAATTTTCTAGATCTTTAACTTTCTTGTTCTCTGCCACAGGGTCCTTCAATCTTCAAACATACAGAGACATTCTATTTGAAAAGAAGCTCTAGTATTGACAAAATGGGAAGGCAGTTACTTCTAACAAACTATTTAAGATTCAATATCATCATCATTAGTGAAGAATGTCATTAGCATCGTTAACTTAAAATCTGAGTCCACAGACAAAATTTTGGAAGAAGCCTTTTTATACCCAATCCACATATTCCCCATAAACACTTGTTCATAACCTTTAGTCTTATTAAACAACAAAAGGGGGTCAGCTCTGTGACCTAGTAGCCCTTACCAGATTCCACATAGCTGATGGCGATTTGAGTTCCAGACCCAGTGGCTTGAAAACCATGCCAGGCGTATATGTGTGCATGCCCCAAATCCCAGCAGGATGGAGCAATGGAGAAGGAGGGATTGCAGTATGACCCTACCCAATTCTCCCTCTCGCCCCCCCACCCCATCTCTCTCTGGCAAGTGTATACACCTTTAGCATTTATTTTTAAATGGAGGATGATATAGTAGAGGTAGGGGTGAGGGAGATAAGTTGAAGGAGTTTAGGGAGAAGTTCATATTCCTTTCTTTCAACTGCAAATACCCCCAGCATCTCTTTCTTGGGGGAAACATGCTGAACTGAAAAAGAAAGCAGCCTAAGTGTTAGCTCTAAGGGCTCTAGATGCACTAATCAAGGATTTAAAACAATTTCTGATACAATTTATTTAGGATTGACATGGAACAGTGAAGGGGCTCCGAAAGAAAATTAGTACTTTTTGAATTGAAATAATTCCTGGAGAAGTAGACTGTGAAACTAATCTTTGTTGTTTGTTTTGTTTTGTTTTAATCTTTGTTTTTTATAAAGATCAAAACATGCCACATTATAATCACAAATAGACCTACAATTGGAGAATTCAAATGGAAATGCAACCCAGAAAAAAGTGCAATATGTTGCCCTCCAGTGAGCTCATTTCTATTAAAGAAAAAAGTGCTCTCTGGGAATTTGGGAGCTCAGACAGCCTGTTGATTGCTCAGAGTGACATAGAGGGAAAGGATAAATCTTTGGGGGTCAAATGGATTAAAGCTGAAATCGTGTCTAGAATTTCATGATTTAAATAAATTTCATAATCTGTCAAGGTCTTTGTTCCCCACCCTGAAAAGTAGTAATAATGTATATCTTGCAAGATTAGGAAGATTAATAAGGATGCTTATAGTAAGTAACCATAAGAGCGCTGCAAATGGTAATCGTATATCGGAGTATTTCCTGTTGGCTTACTCTATCTCACCATGATTCCATTTAGGGACTTTGTCTCTAAATTTTACTATTATGCAGGTGCCTCTTGAGTATAGATCAGGAAACTGTTAGCATTGTTTTTTTTATGGCACTGCTTTTTAAATGTTGCCTAGTCTGGTTTAAACCCTTGGAAATGTGATCTGAGAATAGCACCCAGAAACATTTGAATTCTACTCAATCTTACACTTACTGTATTTTTTAATTTCTTGAGTTGAATCTGTCCCTGTCAATTTTCAGTTGTTCCCCTCAAAACTATTTACTAAAATGACTATTTTTGCCAAACAGAATTTTCCCCAAGATTATGTATTTACTAGTGAAAATGATCACTTCTCACTATTTTAGAGTAAATGATCAGTTCTCACTATTTTAGTTTGTCCCTTCCTTTGGACAAACTAGGACTTCCCCCCCAAAAAAAGGAATTTTTTAAAATTAGTATATATTTTCAAATAAAGGTGTTCCCAGAAGTTCTGATTTTTCAAATTGCTTTTAATGTGGTTAAAGTGTGAAAGAATTTCTCTTTTGATGTTCTCACTATTAAAATTAAGAAATCTAGCTAGGTAAAGCTTTAATCAAATTATATCAACTCCAACCATCTCCATCATCTCTGTCTTTTTCTCTCTCATACACACACACGCACACACACAGAGAGAGAGAGCCCACACCACTGCCATCAAAGGAAACTATAGTATACTGAAGCTGGTGTGGCAAATTCCTAATTAATGTCAAAACTCCTGGGAGCTAAGATGCCCTACTACCAAGAGACTGCTATTTTTAAAATATTTCTCTTTGAAAACAACAGCATGATTAATCTCATCCATTCTACTTAAATGACTTATGTAGAAACCACAGAGCACTCTAAGCAATTATTAAAAACATTTTATTATGTATAATTTGTACATGCCTTAAGTTGTGTTGCCTAGGATGATTTATTTTCTGGGTTGAAGACTAACTAGATCTAATTTTTATTCTGCCATGCCACATACAAAAATACAATTTTCAAAGCAAGGTTCCCCCTTTTTACACAAAGGTACACAAGAGTTTGTCAAACGAAGTAAGAAAAGAATACTTTGCACACGTGTCGGCACCCTAAGACATTATCCTTCACATAGTAACAGCTAATGTGTTCTTTTATTTTGAAACAGCAGAGAAAGAGCCCCTTTGTTCTCAGAGAAAAATGCAAACTTTATTTGTTGCTAAAGCCAGACTTCAGGGATGAAGTCTGGTCCTCTCAGGGAAAGTAAGGAGCATGGAGACAGATGGAGGAGGACGGACACCACTTCATAAGCACTTCAGGAGAAAGGAATTGCAGGTGGTTCCTCGGGGACAGTCACACAGCTTCCCAATCCTTGCTCCTTTTCGCACCGCACACTGCTCACCTGCGTCGCACTGCAAACAACACGATGTGCGGTCATCAGGCAGGAGCAAACTCAGGTCCCAGCAGGCAAGCCTCCCCACCACCTTCCACAACTCGACAGGGATGATTAGACCCCATCACCAACACCAGAGGTCTAAGTGCAGTTAGGCCAGAAACACGGAGCCTTATGCTGACGATTGCAATGAAAAGACATGTTTAAAGAAATGTAAATTACTCCCCTCGCCTTTGGGTGAGGTGGAGGGAATCATATCCTGACTCCTTTTCTTGCTCATCCAAAGGAAAAATATCAGCCAGACTCTTTTTCTAAGAAATAAACAATAGATCTGTACTTTCTTACAGTCCCTGTTTCCTGCTTTCCCACTTTGCTCATTCCAAAAAGAAAGATGTGTGTGTGTGTGTGTGTGTGTGTGTGTGTGTCTGTGTGTGTGTAGTGTATTTTACCCAGAGTTATCCAAGGAAAGTGACCAGCTCTGAGTCAAGAATTTTAGTCCTCAAACTTAGGTTTGAAACAGAAAATATCGGTTGGTCTCTAGCAGGTAGGAAACTGTCAGAGGAGCAAAGACTGAGTAGATCTTCAGTCTGAATTGAAAGACTGGCTCTTCCAGTTCAGGATTCTGCCTGAGGCGGACCTAAAAGCTCATCCCCAGGCAATGCTCCTGCCCACACAGATCCTAGAGCTGATCCTTAGCACAGCTGTTCAAGCCTCCAAATACCAGTCAAACCTCTGCCCTTATTGACCAAGGGACCTGCCGGGCAAAAATGGGGAGCTCCCGGTACGCTGCAACTTCGTTACCTAGTTAGTCGCCACATCCTAGGGAGAAGGTCGTGCGTAAGATTCAAGGGAGTGTGTTTTCTTTGGGAAAGACATGGGAAGGGGGTGACCCCAAAGCCTTACCATGGGGACTTGACCGTACTTCTTCTCATAGATCGGAATACGTTTACTCTTCAGTTTCTTCAAGACTTCCTGCAGCGCTTCGATCTGCAACACACCGCCCCGGGGCCCGAAGTTGTTGCCTTGGCTACGAGCCAGCCCAGGTGCTCACTTCCAGCCCCAGTTAAGAGTCTGGAACCATACACTCAGAGGCGGGACTCCGAGGACAAAAGGGACTTTCGAAGGGCGGAAACTTAGCGAGCGCTGTCCCAGGTACTGAGCGACCGCAGATTCCGGAGCCAGTGAGGCTGGCGTTGCTCACAAGGGCTCGGATGAGGGATTCGCCCTACAGACTGCCCGGAGCCCGTGGGCTCCAGGCGATCTTCGGATGGCAACAGGTACCTGGGCTTTGCGCTCAGCTCCCCACGCCCTACTCTGGGGATGGAAAAGGGGATGGGGTCGGGGAACCAGGGACGCGTGCAAGAAAGGGACTGCGCAGCAGTCCAGGGGAGTCCGGAGCGAGGGGACTACTGACCAGCTCCTTCTCGTGGGAGGCGTCCTCCACAGCGGAGTAGATGTCCAGGGCTCGGGGCTGGAGCTCGGCGTCTTCCTGGGCACGGGCGCCCAGCAGAGGTAGCATCAGCAGCAAGGCGGCTCCCAGGAAGGGCAGCAACCGCAGGCGGGGGCTCTCCATGGTGCTGAAATTCGTTGTTGGGGAACACCGCGCTCCCGCCTTTTATAGCGAGCCAGAGCCCGGGCGCTGGGAAGAGGGAGGAGGCGAGGAAGGAAGGGGGGTGTGGAGGAGGGCCCAGGTCAACCGTCTGTAGGCAGCGCTCCGCCGCCGCTTGACGTCAATGCCCGCCGGGCTCAGGGCGCCTGGGAACGAGGCTCTGCGCACAGATGGGCTAGAGCGCACGGAACAGGACCCCTCGCCCCCAAACGTTGTTAGCCCCGCGGTCAGGAACGCTCCCCCAGGGGCTGGAACTGAAGCCTAGGGGCAACGGGTGAGAGATGGAGAGCGGAAGCGGCCTAAGAAACGGAAAAAGCCTTCGAGGCAATGCAGTCACAGTCGCTTTCCACCACCTAGCTGCGGTGGGGTGGCAGCAGCCGTCCACCTCGCTGGGCCAGCCTTGTCCCTCACCTCACCAGCAAAAGGGGGACGGTGCTTCCAGACAGGCATGTTTATTGAGCACCTTACTAGGCACTCTGTGGGTAAAGGGGAGGCAAACACAGTACATAAAAGAAAGAGAAATCGTGGTCCTCCCCAAGACAGGTTCTTTGATGGAATCGATGTGGTAATAATGAAAAGAAAGGAAAACAGACTAACCTCGATTCAGCAGGACATAGGGAGAGCAAAGAATCATACTCTGGTTCCAGTCCTGGCTCCACCACTTACGAGCTGTATGATTTTGAACAAAGTAACCTCTCTGAGCCTCAGCTTTTTCTTCTGTAAAACTGAGACTTAAAAGATGTACCCCGTTCAAAGGTCAGGCTGTAGTAACACAACTGGAACCGCATAGAAAGGTCTTAAGTTGGTCTGGGACCTCCCTGTACATCCAGAGGGTGTGAGTGCCTGTGTGGGACCTCCTTGAGTAAAGGAGAGTGTGGAGGGAGGTGGGTGATTCGGGGGTTGGGATGTGGCTAAAACTGGGGTAGATTGCAGAGTAAGGACTCTGTTTGGGGTGGGGAACTCTATAAATCTCTCTCTCTCTCTCTCTCTCTCTCTCTCTCAAGCATGCACGCATGCCCTATGCCAATTTAAAATCTAATGTACTTCACAAAATTATTAGGAGGATAAAATAAAGAGATGAGGTAGGTAAAACTCCTTGGCACAACACTAAGCTCCACATCCTTCCCCCTTTGAACTACCCTGGTACTGTGTGCAGTATCTTGTCTTTTTCTCAGTGGGGAAGGGGATTCCAACATCTCTAGAGCTCACACCTTCCCACCATGCACCCTGTCATCTCCCCACAACCCACCCTGCTACCTAAGAAGCTTGTTTAGAAACAAGGTAAAGCAAGGGGAGGGGAAATATAGCTTCCTGATTGCAGAAATACTTAAGATTAGAGTCAAAGACCCTCACTGACTTGTAAAGACAATGTGTTTTGGGTTTGTTTTTTTTTTTTTTTAGTTTTTAAAAATTATTTTATTTCATTTTATTTATTATTATTATTTTTTAATTTGACCACAGAGAGATGGAGAGAAAGGGAAAGTGAGAAAGCAAGCTACCAGGTCCGGGACTCGAACCATTGTCAACTGTGTGGGAGTTCAGTGCCTTAATCACACCACATGCTGGCCTCCTTTTTAGGTTTTTGCCATAGGACTGTGAGCTTGCAAGAGAGAGACAAAGAAGGGGAATGTGAGAAATCATCCTGTGAGGGAAGATGGCAGCAATCCTTTGTCCTCCATTCTCTTCTCAGGATTTTGGGCACATGTACATGCACCTGGTGTGATTTTCAAGCTGCCAGATCCAGAACTTGAACCGTGGTCTGCCACGTGGGAGTCCAGCATCTTAATCACTATACCACCTGCTGGCCCCAATGTATTCTTTTTTATTCAACGTGAGGGTCCTCACTACATGATGCAAAGGAAAGTTACTGTAGGAGAAGCTACGCTTTCCCTCTTAGACCTAGAGACCTAGCCCATCTGTCCCATCTGTTTGCCCACCTGGCTTCTTCTTTCACTACATTCTCTGCCTCTCAACTGCTCCTAAATCCTTTCACTCTTCTCCACCCTCATTACTACAACCCAATTCTGGATAGCTGCCCAGCTGACTTAGTATCTACTTCTTAAACTCTACTCCATCTTCTCCTGTCTTTGCCTAATCCTTAATTCGCAACCAGCCACAGTACTTTCCCCCCTTAAAATACATTAAGGTCTTCTCACCTTACTAAGCACTGAATCTAAATTCCTCACCTTGACTTACAAGGTATTACACGATCTGCACCTCACCTCCACCTCCTGCTCTACCATTCTTTCTAGACCCTTCTCCAGTTTCACTGATCTTTGTGGTTCTTTATTAGCCCAGTCTCACTCCTACTTTGATGTCTTTGCACTTACATTACCTGGAAATGTCTTCCTGCATCCAAATGGCTCCCTGCTTCTCATCACTTAAATCTCAGTTTAAATGTCCCTGACTACTCAGTCTAAGTACCTACCCATTTACTCTTCCACAAACTTACTGCTTCACAGACATGTGGGTATTGAAATTGTAATAGATAATACATGTCTAGGTACTTCAATAATCAAATATCTAATTGCTACTCAAATGCACGCTGGGAAGCAATTCAAGAAATTACATTTTTCTGATGAATAACACACATATTAACAGCATCAAAATATTTTGCCATGGGATAAATCCAACTTGGAAATATATCTAACACCTCCCCCAGCTCTGCCATATTTTTTTATTCAATACGACAAAACCAGAGGCACAAGTTTTACTATTTAAACCTTACAGAGGCATATTGGCACTCTGCAAAATCCATCTCTAGTGATCTTTGACATATCATAAGGTTCAGAAGAAAACTGACTCTAAATAATTTTAGCCCAACCTTCCACCAGGATGTGAATATTCACAATGAAATAGTTGATCTCAAATTTTGTTCTATCTAGACACAAGTAATAGTGTTCCTTTTGTGCCACTTCTATCAGAAAAATAACAAAACTTCAAATCCTGCTGGTGTTGCGTTGGTATTATCTTCATGCAACGAGGGCACTACATTGAGATGAGGGGCTGGAAAAAGGACTCACAGACAATCCTGTAAAGAAATTCAGGGTGTCTTGGTTATTTACATATTACAACACCTTCTTGAACAGAATGACTTTATCAACTGTTTTTAGGAAGCATGGAACAGTAAAGCGAGTGCATGCACTTGCCAGAAAGACAGAGAGAGACAGAGAGACAGAAAGTGAGAAATCACCCCCGAGGGGGGGATGGCCACGCCACAATCCCTTCTCCATTCTCCTCTCAGGATCTTGGGCAAGCACGCACATGCGCCCAGCATGAGTTTAAGCCAACAGGACTCGAACTGCAGTCAACTACATGGGAGCCCAGTGACATAGCCATTACGCCAGCTGCTGGTCCCAAGATCATTTTCTTTCTAAAGACAACTTCTGTAAGTTATAATTAGGGAAAGAACAAAAGAATGGGATGTTCCATAATCTTTACATCATGACTGTCAGAGAATTTATATATCCTTACTACTTTGTAATAACTCCATTAGAGGAAAGGGGAAGGGCGGAAGCCCACCTTCAAGGCTCACAGCAAGTAAAGTCATAACTGGATTTAATCTCTACTTTTCAACCAGATATAGAAAAGGCAAACAGGTCACTTCACAAAAGAGGAACAGTGACTCAGATGTGTCATGGAGATTTACTGTGGGCAAACTTCTCCACTCCTAGGATAGGGTAGGCCTCCAGTCTACTCTGAAATAGCTTGAGTAGTGAAATATCAGCAGAGGGCCAAGAGACTAGTGCCCGTGAGATCTACCCATAATACACTGCCATCTGAGATTTTAAAAATTGGGAAACCTCTTCTTCCTCATGTTTATCCTCTTGGAATTCTGGATCTTTCATTATAAAAATAACCCATTGATTGAATTGTGACTTAGAAAGAGAACAGGGTATAAGAGGTCTTCAGAAAGCTCATGGAAAAATAGAATTAAAGAATGAGGGGACCAGCAGTTGGCATAATGGCTATGTCGCTGGACTCCCATGTAGTTGACCATGGTTGGAGTCCTGGACCCAGTGGCTTAAACTCACACCAAGTGTTTCTGCATGCATGCCCAAGATCCCAAGAGGAAAATGGAGGAGAAGGGATTATGGCATGACCTTTCCCCCAGAGAGTGATTTCTTGCTTTCTGGCTCTCTCTTTCTCTCTCTCTCTGGAGAGCGCATGCTCTCTATAAAAAACCTCTCAAAAAAAAAGAGTGAGTGGGAACCAGCAGTTAGCGTAATGGCTATGTTGCTGGACTCCCACGTAGTCGACCGCGGTTCGCGTCCTGGACCTGGTGGCTTAGAACTCACGCCGGGCGCGTGTGCGTGCATGCCCAAGATCCCGAGAGGAGAATGGAGGAGAAGGGATTGCGGCGTGACCATCACCCCTGGGGGGTGATTTCTCGCTTTCTGTCTCTATGTCTCTCTCTGTCTGTCTGGCGAGCGCACGCGCCCTATAGTGAAAAACCTCTCAAAAAAAAAAAAAAAAAAGAGTGAGTTTATTTTGGTGCAAAAAATAAATATGGTTTGGGGCCAGCAGGTGGCTGGACTCCTGCATGGCCAATGACAGTTCAAGTCCCAGACCCAGTGGCTTTCTCACGTTCCTTCTCTCCCCCCCTCTGTCTCTCCCTAGTGAGCATAAAAAAAAAAAAGAAAGAAAAAAAAAGAAAGAAAATTAAATAAATAATTTTTTTAAAATAAGCAAATAAGCATAATTTTTAATAATGCACATTTTCTATGAACTTTTTGAAGACCTTCCTATATATTGAAAACTCTCATGTACCCTGTTTGGAAATTTAAAAGGAACTTAAAATGTAAGAGCTGGTCAATATTACTCAATGAGAACTCTGGAATCCTAAGATGTTAAGTAATAAGGTCATGGCAGGATTAAACATCAAAATGATGCTTTTTCCCAAGTTTCATTATTTCTCTCTCCTTTCCTCCTTCAATTTTGAATCATTTCTTTTTCTATATATCCCAGAGTATCACTAGCTTTTTAGATCATCATATTGATTTATGTTAGACTGCTTGATTTAATGTTAGCTCTCTCCATTCCCCCCAATTAAGTCTTGCTCAACAATAAAACTTTCTCAGTTTCACTGACTTCTTAAATATTTTTATTTAAAACTGTTTCTCCTCACTTGTGTCAGTCACACTTTCCTCAAAGATAAACATCACTCTGTTATTTGTAATCTCTTAAGTAGCACCCTTGCCATTTGTATGTTATCTGCTCTCCCTCCCTGCCTCTTGAAGAGAAATGCATTCCCAATGACGTTCGCTCTCTGCTAACCGTCCTTAGCCTTTCAAAGGAACTGGTATTCACAGCATTGTAACTAAACATCTTTATCACTATTTGGAGGAAAATAATCTGCAAGTAAAGAACAGCTGGAGCTGGTGCTAAATTAAGAGGTGTCAGGAAAGTAATAGAAAAGGATATAAGCTTTACAAACAGCCTCTGAGGAAGCACAGCAGGGGAAATTAGAAAAAATCCTTTTATTGCAACCAGCAGATGGCATGACAGTTACATCGCTGGACTCCACATAGTCAACTTCAGTCTGAGTCCCAGACCCAGCGGCTTAAAACTCACACCAGGTGCATGTGCCTGTGGGCCCAAGATCCCAGAGAGGACAATGGAGGAGAAGGGATTGTGGCATGCCATGCCCCCGAGGGATGATTTCTCACTTTCTGTCTCTCTGGAGAGCATACATACCCTACAGCAAAAATCTCTTTTAAAAACAAAAAAAAAAAAGAAGTGTTCATCTGTTTTTGTCTTGCATGTGCACACACTCTATCATAATTAATTTTTTCAGAGGTTTTTGCTATAGGGCACGTGCGCTCACCAGACAGACAGAGAGAGACAGAGAGACAGAAAGCGAGAAATCACCCCCCAGGGGGGATGGCCACACTGCAATCCCTTCTCCTCCATTCTCCTCTCAGGATCTTGGGCACGCACACACACATGCCTGGCATGAGTTTTAAGCCACAGGGTCCGGGACACGAACCGCAGTTGACTACATGGGAGTCCAGCGACATAGCCATTATGCTAACTGCTGGCCCCCTCATAATTAATTTTTTAAAAAAGGCTTTTAATATCAAGACTAAATTTTTTGAAAAATCCAGATAGCCCCTGTCATGGCACTGCTAGGTACTATGGGGACTGCTGAGATGTTCCAGACCAGTTCTTGCCCTTGATCTTTGGGTCTGGTCATGTCCACCGATACCCATAACACAACAACTCAGTGCAGTGAGAATCCAAATAGAGAAAGAAGAGCCCAAAGAAGTCAGAGATTAATTCCCTTTAGAGAGGAGAAACTTCTTGGGAGAATGGCATTGTTTGGATGAGCTGCTGGGTCCTACAGGGTAGGTGGAATTTCAACAATAACAAACATCTTCCTCTGGGTTCTTGGGAGCAAGTAGGCAGCAAACTAACGTCACAGAGACAGAATATGTAGGAGAACAGTGAGTGCCCTGGGTTTCTGGGGAGTAGAGTACATAGCAATGTGAGAGACAAGATGCGTAATGGGAAACAAGACTGGAAAGGACAGTGGAACAGAAAAAGAGAATCCAGAGTGGCAACAGATCGTTCCAAATTTGGATCCAATGAATAGATGATGTAAGAGTATAGATGAATTGAAAAGAGTCTAGTTTTCAAATACTCCAGCGAAAGCAAGTCCCAAAGCAAGCTTTTTTTGACCTAAAAAAGTCTAGCCTAAAACAACTGATCCTTTGTCAGATATGAAAAAGTACAATATCAATGACCAAGAGATACTTGCCCTGTGAAAAGAAAACCTTCTCTGGATCCCAGCATGCACACACTGCTGGAGTGCAGCGGGAATGGTACGCCAAACCTTCTCTTCCCATGCCATGGCTGCCACATCTGTATCCATGACTACTCTACTGCCTGTGCCCTTTCCCATGCCCTTCCCTTGCCTCCAAAGTCCCTGATATACCTTGAACATCGAAAACACTCACGCTTTGAGACACAGTCTGTCTGTAGCCTTCCTAACGCAGGGCTCCCTCACACTGTCATGCCTGCCTTGCCTTTATCTCC
Source organism: Tupaia tana (assembly GCA_026018925.1). Lineage (NCBI taxonomy): Eukaryota > Metazoa > Chordata > Mammalia > Scandentia > Tupaiidae > Tupaia > Tupaia tana. The sequence goes on along the minus strand of JAKSZU010000006.1, from coordinate 58,515,914 downwards.
ATACACCGTTCTGCATCGGTTATTAATACACCCAGTGTATTACATCATTCAGTCCTCTCTCTTGCTAGACAAGGGGGTCCTTGAGGGCAGTGCATGTGTCTAATTATCTTTGAACTCCCAGTAGCTAACACGGTTCCTGATACACAGACATCTATGGGAAAGTTGGTCTGTATAATTAGTTGCTATAAAATGCAAGATAATCTCTAGATACTAAGTAGATGACTGAGCAATAAGATAATCTATCATAGTACAGATTCGCCAAGCAGTGTAGAAGCACTGCCAATTTACTATTAGGTCCTCAGGAAAGTCATGATGTATTTTCCTATGTTTTTCTATGCAAAAATGGGTCACGACTTTCCTGATAACTCAATATTTAAAGGAATTATTATTACCCTACTATCAGGAAAAATATCTATGTCCAAGAGGGATAAAATCATTTCACAGCTAGAATATTTCAGAAGCAGAATTTCTGGAGCACAGACTACAGACTGTCTCAACAGTTTCTCTGACAACCAAGTACATTTCAGATACAAGATAGAAAATACTGTCCAAATGCAAACTTGCTGTGTCACTAGGAAGAGGTATTGTCTTCACACGCTTGCCACAGGCTTCAGCTGCACTGCTTTTCCTTCACGCTCTCTGCGGCACAATATGGAAAAAGAAAACTGGGACAGGATCACACCCTGAAGAACCCTGAGAAGTTTAAAAATCATCGCTGGTCACCAGTCTTCATAGTGTTTGGATGGACCAGATTGTGAAAGTGGAAAAGTGAGTCTTCTTCTGGGCAGGGTTTGGTTCTATGGCATCCAAGGTCACTTTTAAAACCACAGATCTGGGATTGTTTATGCTTTCTTCGGAACTCAGCTAAGCAAAGTCTATTTCTTTTGACATAAACCATAACCTCTGGAGAAACAGAATACCATCTGGTATGATCTAAAGAGGCAGGGCCTGAAGGCAAAAGTATATTTTATAGAAATAAGGATCATCAACTAGTCTCTATTTCTAAGGGGATGTCTGACTCTGACATTTATCTGCTGTGTGTTAGCCAATGTTTAATCTGGTTCTGGTTTTAGCAATAAATCCATCATGTTGGCTTGGCTTACCAGCTAAGTCAGGGCCCAGCTTCTGCTCTGCAAGCTGGATGGATTGTCCTTTAGAGCTCTGCACTTCCCACCCAGCTGCCGCCAAAGCCAGCCTGGCAAAGCCTCTGAGGTGAATGGGCTAGCAATCATTCCTTAAGCTTCTCCAACCTTTGCAGAAAGCCTCCTGGGAATGCGCTTATTACTCAGGAAAGAAAGATTAGAGTGAAACTGTGAGAAGACTGAAGCCCAGAGAATGGCAGACTTGCCCAAGGTCATTTGTCAATTTTTCTTCTCCTATTAATTGCTGCAAGACAGTTGTTTGAAAACCCAGTTTAGCTTTATGAGCAGGACTGTAGACAAGGGAGATACATATAGTTCTGAACAGAAGAAACTTGGAGAGGTCAGGGAAGGTAATCCAACCAATCAGGAAAGTGGTACCAGAGATCTGTCTTGAAGTTGCATTGATCATAGAAAGTTCACTGTCTCTGTGATATCTTAGGTGATATCTTGGGCAACAATGGAAATTATGGGGATGGTAAAAATCCTCAGCTTCCCTTACTGCCCCATATTCCTTTAATTTTCCACCTTTTCTAGGAAAGATAGTTCTCCGATCATACCTCTCTTACTCAGGCTCTAGGACATCTACACCCATCTATCAGAGGATGTGAGTTATTCCTTCTCTGTTCTGTATGTCATGGCAGTCTGTGGCCATGTACAATGTCTGTGGCCCTGACCCAGGGGCATATAGTACACAGTGTTCTGTTCTCAAATACTGAGCTCCCTCCACAGAGAAGTCCTATTGAATTCATGTCACCATGTAACTAAGTTTGGCCTATGAAATACAAGTAGATATATGATGTGTTGTGTGTACTTTGCTTTGCTCTTTTTTTCCTCTTCCAGGGTGACTTGTAATGATCCAGACTGAGGCAGTACTGTCAGCCTGATTCTGGAGGGTTTTGGAGGGAAGAGAATGTTGAACACAGTTACAACCAACCTTCAGTAGACATACAGTGAAACTAAGAAAGGAACTTGTGCATGTAAACCACTGAACTTTGGGGATGATTTGTTACTGGAGCATAATTTAGCCTAACCTTATCAATATAAGTAGACATCTATAGACCCATCAGCCCATCCTAGAGACGGTGTTGTTATCTATTGCTGCATAACAAATTATCCCAAAACCTGATGACTTAAAACAAGACACGTTTACTACCTATCTAGTATCTCAACATTTTTGTGGGTCAGAAATCTAGACATGGTTTAGCAGTGTCCTTGTCTTTTTTTTTTTTTTTTTTTTTTTTTAGAGGTTTTTTTCTGTAGGGCGTGTGTGCTCACCAGAAAGATAGAGACAGAGAGACAGAAAGTGAGAAATCACCTCCCGGGGGGATAGCCACACAGCAATCCCTTCTCCTCCATTCTCCTCACGGGATCTTGGGCACAAACGCACACGCACACGCACCCGGCATGAGTTTAAGTCACCAGGTCCGGGATTCGAATCGTGGTCGACTACATGGGAGTTCAGTGACATAGCCATTATGTCAACTGCTGGTCCCAATTTCTTCTCATCTGTTGAAGGTCCTATGCACTCATCAGAGACAGACAGAGAAAGAGAGAGAGAAAGCATCCCCCTCAATACAGTGCTGTTACACCACAATCCCATCTCTTCCATTTCTCCATCCTGCTGGTATTTTGAGCACACATGTACATGCTCCCAGCATGTATTTCAAAGTGCCAGGGTCAGAATTCAAACCATGATCAGCCATATGGGATCCAGCTCCCTTAATTACTAGGCCATGGGGCTGGCCCCTGGGTCCTTTGCTTTAGAATCCATCTCAAAGCTACAATTAAGATGTCAGCCAGGGTGTTTTCCCAGACTGCAATTGCTAGATAGTGGCTGGAGCTGCAATTTCGTAAGGGTCAATATGAGCAGGATTTGCTTCCATGATAACTCAGTGTCTATTGGCAAGATTTAGTTCTGCACAGGCTGTGACTAAGCTCCTGCTGGGAGGAGATGTCTCCTTCCCTTTCTTCCTCTCTCTCTCTCTCTTTCTCTCTCTCTCTCTCTCTCTCTCTCTCTCTCTCTCTCTCTCTCCCCCATGTCTCTCTCACTCATGGAAGAAATAAACTTTTTACAAAGATCTGCCACAGGACCAACAGTAGGTGTAATGGCTATGTTGCTGGACTGCCATGTAGTTGACCATGGTTCGCGTCCCAGACCTGGTGGTTTAAACTCATGCCGGGCCCATGTGCATGCATGCCCAAGGTCCTGAGAGGAGAATGGAGGAGAAGGGATTGTGGTGTGGCCATCCCCCCTAAGGGGTGATTTTTCACTTTCTGTCTCTCTGGCAAGCTCACTCACCCTATAGCTAAAACCTCTCAAAGAAAAACATTTTTTTAAATCTGTCATAATGACTGTCAATAAAATAAAATGAAATCAACAAGAATCATGTAAGAATATAAACTTGAGTTGTAAGATAAGAAACAGAATCGTTGGGACCAGCAGATGGCATAATGGTTACTTTCCTGGACTTCCACGTAGTCGACCATGATTTGAGTCCTGGACCTGATAGCTTGACTCTCACGCCAGGCATGGATCCTTGCATGCCCAAAATCCTGAGGGGATACTGGAGGAGAGGGGATTGTGGCATGGCCATACCCCCTGGGGGGTGATTTCTCACTTTCTGTCTCTCTGTCTCTCCAGCTAGTGCACACACCTTATAGCAAAAATCTCTCTTAAAAAAAAAAAAGAAAAGTAAAGAAAGAAAGAGACAGAATTGGAAGGGCTAGCCCTGTGGCCTAGTGGTTAAGGAAACAAGACCTCACTTGGCTGACCACAGTTCAAATCCAAGCCCTAGAAGATTGAAAAACATGCGAATGCACATGAATGCCTTTCCAAAAATCCCAACAGGAGAAAGAAATGGAGGAGAAGGGATCAAGTGCCTTCTTGCTTTCTCTCTCTGGAGAGCACACATGCTCTCTGGGAAAAGAAAAAAAAAAGGCAGGAAAGAAAGAGAGAGAGAAAGGAAAGGAGAGAGAGGAGAGAATTGTGAAGTTTTATAACAAGGACTCTAAAGCCCAGAAAGGTTAAATGACATTTCTAGGATAGATAAGAAGAAGTAAAAGAAGTAAAACCAGAACTAAAATTCAGATCATTGCTATTCCAATTCTCCTCTTGGGATTTTGGGCATGCACACACATGTGCCTGACATGAGTTTTAAGCCACCGATCTGGGACTCAAACTGAGGTCCACTACGCAGGAGTCCAGCAATGTAACCATTACACCATCTGCTGGTCCCCAGATCACTGCTATTTCCACTAGACAGAAATAAGTGAAAAATTAATTAGCAATGTAAGACAAATTGCATTCAACTGAAACAGAAACTAAGACATCAATTCCTAATTGAATTGTTAATTAAACCATCCAGACAATGAGTGAATTAAAAGTGCAGAGAATACAAGCTCTTTAGGCTGAGGCAACTGAATAGGTAGGTCATGTAATGAGGTAGGTTTTTTTGTTTTTTGTTTTTGGGGTTTATTTTTAGAGATATTTTTGCTATAGAACATGTGTGCTTGCTGGAGAGACAGAGAGACAGAAAGAGAGAAATCACCCCCAGGAAGATGGCCACACCACAATCCCTTCTCCATTCTTCTCTCAAGATTTTTGGGTTACACACACACGTGCCCAGTGTGAGTTTTAAGCTACCAGGTCCAGGACTCGAACCACAGTGAACTATGTGGGAGTTTAGTGATGTAACCTTTATGCTATCTACTGGTCCCAATGAGGTAGCTTATGAAGGGTGGGATTGTGTGTTTAAGCAGAGGAGAAGGGTAAGGTGTTCTTGGCAGGTGACTGGCCAAGACAAGATTCTTCAGGGCTAACCACAGATAACACAGGGGGGTAACCCCCAGGAATGTTGATTTCACTGTTCTCTCTTCAATCTAAATTCATCAGGTGACAGTCTCCACAATCACATATCTCTGGCATATAGTACATCAAACGTGAGGCCAGATAGAATTAAATTCACTCTAGGGAAGTGGTTCCCAGCCTTAGGTGGAAGTCAGAATCAACCAGACATTTTTTGCAACTACATATGCTTATATTCCACTCCCCAAATTTGGGGTATCAGAACATCTGTACAGGAGAGCAATCCTCATGTAGTTTGAAAAGTTGGCCTAAGCAATTCTAATATCAAAACCTGACTATTGTAACCCCCTGGCTGAGAAACACAACCAGGGGGATTTTTGCATTATCTAATGAGATGTGAGAGAACACACTTTGCCCTTCAAAAATCTCTAAGGCCAACTTTTTCAGGATTCTAATATCCCTCCCTTATCAAATGTGAATAGTTCCATAGCTCAGCCAGTATCAAAGGGTAAAGTAAAGTCACTCCCAGTTCAGTAGACAATTCTTTGACCAGTCATTTAGGTGGTTATGAACACAAGGGGTTTATGAAAGTGCCCGGAATAAAGCAATAAGCCCCTAAAATAGTCATAAGTCATCAAATGTTGATGAAACGCTGTTTTATCCTTACCTTGAGCAGATATTATTTTCCTAGTTCTGCAGGTGATGAAACTGATCGTTTATGTAATGATTCAGATCCCTAGAAAACAGAAAGAAGTCAGGTCCAGATCCTCCAAAAACTTAGTGTTTTTCTTATTTATGTTGTTCTTCAATTTATTAACTCTTTCAAAAAGGATGCAAGAAAAAGAGGGAACAAAGGAGAAAGAGAAAAACTCAAATTCTAAAACAACTTTTAACTATTGTGAAAGATATTCCCTATTGGACAAGGTTCTTCTTGGTTTTTTGAAAAAGCAACTCGTCCATTATAAACTGGGAAACTCAGGTTGAATCTCCAGGTGAAAACACTGACTTTCTAAATATAGTATGGATCTGGCCACTTCGATAAAGACCTTAAACTTTGGACTGAGGTCTGCCTTGGGGCTCTAACTGAGATCTTCTCCCTGGGTAAACAGGAGAGGGCCTTGAAGGCCTTTGGCTGATGGAAGAGCAAAGGTTTCACCTTGTGTGGACATAAATCCTCCATGCCTGGCTGATGAATAGAGACCGGGAAAAGCCACAGGTGTGAACATTTATGATGCTTTTGCCCAGATGCAAATGTCATTTTCTGCCATTTACACTCTTGACAGGGTAGCCCTGGATGAAGACATCGCTGCTGGCCACGGCCTTTGCCCAACACCCTGCAAGGGGCTGGAATGGACTATAACTGTAGCTTTGCCCACAGCAGCTGTCACATACCCACAGAAACCAATCTCTCCCAGTGCTTGTTAATGAAATTTCTCCTCAGGGGATGAAAGAGACTTCAAAGGAAGCTGTCGAGTTAGTTTTATTTTATGTTATTATGTGTTTTATTTCTGAAGCAGGAGTGCACATAAAAGAGTAAGTAGCTTCTAAATGTCATTGCCTGTTTCCTAGGAATCTTAAGATTTGCCATAAGATAGTCTTGGTGTTCAAAGCATTTCAAAAGATAATTTTGAAATAATTTTCTGTTCCTTTCTCACCTACTCTCCTTCCCCACCTAGAATTCTGGAAAAACATGTCTTAGCTGTGGAGGAATGGATATAAAAGTTATGCCAGAAAGGCCCAATTACCCTGAGTAAGTCAGAATGAGGTGAATGGGCCTACCCAAAAGGAGCTGGGAGATTAATATAAATAGTAATTTTGCACATGAGATTTCAGGAGCCCCTTTCTCTGGCACAGAAACTCAAGTCTGGAGTGCTATTTATGGAGAAATCCTAAAGCAGAAGTTCCTAACTTGGGCAAAGATTAGAACTACCTGGAGAGCTTATTAAAAAACACTGATACAGTCCCCATCCTCAGAGATACTAATTCATTTGACCTGAGTGGTACCCAGGTAAGGGTAGTTTTAAAGTTCTCCAGGTAGAAGCTGAAAATGTCTTGCATCTTCAGTGTTCAGTAAGGCCTTCTTGTTCCTATGCGTGGAACATTGGCTGGGCATTTGGGTCACTTAGCTTCATTCCAGCCTGGGGGCTACAAACTCAGGTATCTATGGGAGCCAGCAGGTAAGGAAAGGGATGAAGAAGGCCAAATAGAAGGCAACACAGAGGTGTAGAACTTCTGGTTCTTTAAAAGGAGATGAAATTTTGGATTTTTACATGAAACTTCCCAATTTTAAAATGTTGACAACTAATTTAAAATGAAGCTCTTTGAAGACACACAAAGCAGTAGCCTTGGTTTCCACCCACAGCATTTCTCATGCTGGGTCCTCAGATGACCTGGATACCTCTTTCTCTCCAGGATAAACCAGGAAGACTAAAGAAGGAAAGAGCCCTTCTGTAGTGAGCTGGTAAGTGTCAGCCCCCATCAGTGTGGGCAGGAGCAGGTCCTCATTTATACACATGCTTTTTTATTGACAGTCAATAAAGCTTTGGGGGACCAGCAGTTAGCGTAATGGCTATGTCGCTGGACTCCCATGTAGTCGACCGCAGTTCAAGTCCCGGACCCGGTGGCTTAAACTCACGCCGGGCACGTGTGTGTGCGTGCCCAAGATCCTGAGAGGAGAATGGAGGAGAAGGGATTGTGGCATGGCCATCCCCCCTGGGGGGTGATTTCTCGCTTTCTGTCTCTAATGTCTCTCTCTGTCTGGCGAACGCATGCGCCCTATAGCAAAAAACTCTCAAAAAAATAAATAAATAAAATAGAGCTTTGGTTGTTGGAAGGGACAGAAATATTCCTCATGACCAAGATGGATGACCCTGACCCTAACAAGCTTCTTAGGGATGTGCTAGTGGGCCCAAGACTTTAGAGGGAACCAATGAAAATGAGGAGGAGAATAACTGAACCTCCAAAAGATCATTGTTGAGCTTTTTTGTTAAAATCACCAATCAGAGAGTTCGCTGAATGAGCATAGACACTGAGGTCAGACGTTCACCTTCTGTATGACACTAGGCAAGCCAAACCATCTTGAGCTTCAGACTCTAAATCTATAAAAATTGGCATAAAAATACCTGCATCGTGATGGAAATGATAGATAGAATGACTATAGTGCGTGGCACATAGAATGCCCTCCATACATTTCCAATCAGAAAAAGTAACCATTTTCTTTTTTTAGTAGTCTAATGAAGCATCACAGAACCCTTACGTGTAGAGAGTTCTTCCAAATATCTCATGTAATTCTAAATTGCTTTTGTTTATCTGCAATAGCGACAACTACCCATTCCTTCCAGGTATTTGTAGAACCAAGAGAAAGAATTCCTCCTCCCATCACAGCTCTTCCTTCTAACATTTTGCCAAAGCTCTTCTGATTCTTGTTTCCGTCTGAATTCTGCCCACCTTTCCACACACCTTGAGTATATCCCTGTGTTACTGTATCACCTGCCCCTCAGGTCACCAGGATGTAACAATACCACGGTTTAGCCCTCTGCTTATGGTCACCTAATACAATCACCCTTAGAGAAAAGACTGTGTCTTGTTCATCTTTTCATCTTCTTTAGATATAGAAATGTCACCCAGGAGACCAAAATGTCAACCAAAGCACTCTCTCCCAGCCTCTATATGCTTACCCTCTTACCTCCAGCCACCAGGGCCAGTTATGAGATCACATTTTCTATCCTGGTGGGCTTTTTAGAGCAGGTAGTCATGACTCATCATCACCCATGACATCCACCCACATTCATGTTGATTCCACCATCACTAGTGACTCCGGTCTCCATCCACTCTCCGAAGGTTCTGGGGAGGAAACACTCAGCAATACCCAACCCTTTGCCCAAGCTCCCTGTAGTATTCAGGTGGTAGGCGAAGTTGGCTTGAAGGAATGACAGCCCATCAGTGGTTAGACTGCTGTTTGTTAATATCTCTCTGCTTTGGATCTCTTCAACAACCATGTCTGATTCAGAATCCCTGGTCCAGAAGTAGTGTGGGTATAAATGATTATTTTCCAACCAAGAATTTTTTTTTTTTGAGAGGTTTTTGCTATAGGGCGCGTGCGCTCGCCAGACAGACAGAGACAGACATAGAGACAGAAAGTGAGAAATCACCCCCCAGGGGGGATGGTCACGCCGCAATCCCTTCTCCTCCATTCTCCTCTCGGGATCTTGGGCACGCACGCACACGCTCCCGGCGTGAGTTTTAAGCCACCGGGTCTGGGACGCGAAGCGCGGTCGACTACGTGGGAGTCCAGCGACATAGCCATTACGCTAACTGCTGGTTCCCCCAACCAAGAACTTTTACACCAGGTGGATCCCCTTCAAAACAGGTGTTATACTCAAAATCTCAGGATGTGCATCCTTTCCTGGAAGGTTCATTGTAGTGTATGTAATAAGCAAACACTTACTGAGCCCTCATGCATCAGGGATGTGGAGGCATAGTTACAAATGCTTCTTTGTCCTTAAGCAATGGCCAAGCTTCGGGGGACGTCGTGGGGGATATCAAACAATTACAGTTTAGTGGGAGATGAGCTATAAAAGAGGAAAACACAGAATTCCCCAAACTCAGCTGGAAACTGGGCTTCTAATGCCCTTTCAAATCCCATTCTCCCATGCAGCAGCCATAGTGATCTTCTTAAAACATACATTGAGTCTTGCTCCCATGCAAAACTTTTGCAGTATTTACCTCTGTGCATAAAATGAGCTCCTTCCAGGGCCTACAAGCCCAAGGTGATCTGGTCCTTGCTGACCTCTCCACCTTCGTTCACTCGTTGTTTTGAGCAGCTGCTTGGCTAGAGGCTCCGTTCAGCTCTCATGCTATCCCCCACCTACTTCTGGATGATTCATTCTCATCTTTTAGGTCTTTTGCTCTACTGTCCCTCAAACAGAGCTCCAGCTGCTCGCAATAGTTGCCTTGTTATTCTTTGTTTCAGAATTCCATTTCTCTCTTTTTTCTCTCTCGCTTATTTTACTACAGAGAATGTGTGCACAAGCACATCACAGAGAGAGAAGCACTCTGTCAGGGTCCTTTCATGCCGTGATTCCCTTTCCCCAGCTCTCCAGCCCCTTGGTACCCTGTGTGCACTTTCAGGCCCACCCAGCTGGCCATGTGACTGCCAGCTTTCCAGGGCCCTGTGTTACTGCTGGGCCACAGAGGCTGGGCTACAGAACTCCCTTTATTTCAGAGCACTTACCACAAGGTATCATTGAGTCATTTAACTATTAAATGCTTGTCTTTCTCCTTAGACTATATACTCAGTGAGGGCAAGGACCTGATCTGACTAGACCAGCACCAGGCACCAGCAGTGTCCACAGAAAGAACAGCTGTAAATGAGGAAGTCAGCAAGAGGTGAGAGGCCAGCATCAGGGCAGGACTGTCCACATCCACCCTCTTCAATGATGCCAGGGCTGTGCTGTCTGCAGGCGACCAACCCTCACTCGGTCCCAGTACAGCAGGTAACAAGTATCCCCACAGACCGCTGGAACATCTGGAAATATTTCAGAGTTCCTCTGCAACTACATTCCTGGCTTTCCAGCCCTCCGCAGAAAAATTGACTGGATGAAAACAGAAACCCCTTGCTCACCCCACCTCCCAAGTGGGGAGTCTCTCTTACACACACACACACACACACACACACACAGGAAATGCACACCTGGATTCCACAGAGGGAGACACTCAGCTGTCCAAGAGCATCTCCTGTGAGGTACAATTGTGGGTTTGTTCTAAGGTCTTAAACTCCTGGTCCCTCACTCCCAAGTCGTTTCCTAAGCCAGTCTACTTTGCCCCGGGGCTCTTCCCTAGGCCCACAGAGAGTTCACTCTGGGGTGGCCTTGCTACAGCCACCCAAGCCATTGTGTATAACCAGAGCTATCCATGGTGCTAGAGAGTAATAGTGGGCAGCCAGATGACTGCACACAAGACCAAAGCACTGGACCTTCGGGACCAGCTACAGCACAGCTATCATCACACGATCCAGAAAACACTGACCTGATGCCTACAGAATGCAAAGGCTGAGATCTTAACTCCTCTCGGGATCAGAGAGACTGAGCTGAAATTGGCGTTGGTAATACTCACCACCCACTGACTGCATCTCATAGACCAGTTCCCTGAACTAAGCCTGAGTCTTGCTGTCAGAGAGCTCATCCCTTTATAGCTTTATTCACTGGGGAGATTTTAGTTCCAAGATATATACCATTAGAGATATGGGGAAAGCAGAGTCCTTTTACAATTATATAATGAAGAGATATGGGAAATAACAAATTTCTCTTTAATTTTATTCATCGTCATTACTTTTTTTTTTAAGTTGACCAAAGAGAGATAGAAATAGAGAAAAGGAAAGTGAGAAATCAACCTGCCACATCTGGGACTCGAACCATGGTCAGCCATGTGGGAGTCCAACTGCCTTAACCACCATGCCACCTGCTGGCCGCCAAGGGAAATAACAATTTTTAGGATTGCAGTAAGCTTCTTATTGAACAGCAGCCCTGAAGAAAAGACACATTAGCATTGTGAGGACATACACTCAATAGCTTTTGACATCAGAACCCCACCGTGTATTCTCATAATAGTAAGTTGCCACTCCAACAGCCCTTACTGTGGGCCAGGCACTGAGAGAGCACTTTACAGACATTTCTCATTTCAACTGAGGAGTAGGAATTATCCTCCCATTTTCGGATGAAGAAACTAGGCTCTGAGAGGTTAAGTAGTCACACAGCTTATAAGTGGTAGAACCTGAGCCCTTTGCCACAAAGTTCCATCAGTTTTTTTTCTGCAACCATCTCTGTGCTTTGGAAACAGGGTGTCAGTGAGGAAGCCAGGGGAGGTCGCAGCTTGAAATCCACCATCTGCTGCCATGTTGTCCTTCCTCTACTCCTATCAAGGTGGCTTCATCACCAGCCACCCTAGGCAGATGATTCTTAAGGCTGTTGCTCCACTCCAAAATAACCTGTCAGAACAAGGAGGAAAACAAAGAATAGGAGAATGAAAGCCTCAAACCTTTCCCCTCCCACCTTCTCACATTACTCCAATCACTCCCATCCAATGCCTCCTGCCGCACAAGACAGCTGATGCCTTGGCTTAGAGACACGAACAGTACTCAGCATTTTAGTGAACCTGAGAACACTGTACTTTAAAAATAATACTCTGTTTCAAAGCTCCATAAACAGATCTGAATCTAAATACAGTCTAGCATAGGTTTCTTTCCTGGTAGAGTTATAATAATAATAAATGCCCAGTATTTGCTGAATAGATACTACATGTCAGATACTGTAACTGAACCTTAAAAGGACTGAAGTGACTCTATACTGTACTTAGTGTTGGAGTCTATTTTGATAAATTAAACCTTAGGTAAAGCAGTCTTTAACTTCTATTCTTTACTTCACAGTGAGTCTTACAGAACCCAACATTTTCCCTCCCTCACAGTAGATGGAGTCTAATGCTTAACTAACGAAAGTTACCAAGAACCTTGCTGAGTCTACATAGATACTGCACTTTGGAGATAGCCCCCTCCCATATGAGGGGTAGGGAATATCTTACCAGTTCAAGTATTGGAAAGCTGCACGTAGACTTTCACTGTTTCTAAAACCTTCAAGTTGTCTTGACTGACTACATTTTTGCTTCTGCCGCCTTGCTAAACATTTCTCATCTTTAAGCCCCTTGCAGAAAACTGAACCGGCCATCCCATCCTGCATGCCCGCATGGAAACTGCTCCCAAGCAGTGATTAACCCTCCAGACGCTGCTGGGTCTCATGATTCTTCCCCAGAACAATGAATAATTTGTCCTTTGTTTCAAAATGTGCCTCACATTGACCTCTTCCCCATCTAAATTTTGTATATCATCCAGTGTGACAGAGATAGTTAGGGACTCTGGTGACGCTCTCACCTTGGCATCACTGAATAAATTTCTTTCCTTACCCACCAACTCTTGTTTCTTTGTCTAGCAGCTAGTGACTCGGACCTGATTCCCGGTCCTCGGAGCGAGCATCCCTGCCCGTTTCAGCATCAATGCCTTACATACATATGTCTCTGAAAGAACGGTATCAAGAATAATGAGAACTATACTAGTAGTTTAACAGCTGCTAATTTAATAGTTATGATTAATGTCTTAATAGTTAAGAATGCAGTATTTTATTTATTTTTCATAATCAGCACAAATAACAATTTCATTCTTTTACACTTTCATAGAAATTACAGTTTAGAACAACACAAGGTCCTATCTAGATGAATTAATTTAGTCCTCTTAACAACACTGTGTAATTATGCCATTTCTGCAGATGAGGAAATGGAGGCTCAAAAGAGGATAAATAACTTGCCCAAGGTCACACAGCCTGCAGGTAGCAGAATGAGGTTTGAACCCTAGCAGTGGGATTTCAAAGTCCAGGCTTGTGACCTCTATGCTACAACGCCTAAGGGTCCCAATGGCTGAACTTGAGAGAGCAAAGTATAGGGCATATCAATAATATGGTTGTAAAGATACCAAAAAATTAGCAGACTCAGGGAAGGCTTGATCCTGTAAGAGCGTTAAAATCACATATAATTCATTGAAATACTTTTACACACTGTGCAGAGATCAAAATAAATTATAAATAATAAAGAGATTTATAGATTTAGAGATTCTCATTTTGTTAAGATTAAGAGTGGGGCCAGCAGTTAGCATAATGGCTACGTTAATGGACTCCTACATAGTCGAACGCGGTTCGAGTCCCGGACCCGTTGGTTTAAACTCATGCCGGGCGCGTGTGTGTGCATGCCCAAGATCCCGAGAGGAGAATGGAGGAGAAGGGATTGCAGCGTGGCCATCCCCCCTGGGGGGTGAGTTCTCGCTTTCTATCTCTCTCTCTCTGTCTGTCTGGCGAGCGCACGCGCCCTATAGCAAAAACCTCTCAAAAAAAAAAAAAAAGAAGAAGAAAAAAGATTAAGTGAAGAGTTAGAATTTTTTACAACAGGGGGGCTGGCAGGTGGCATAGTGGTTAAGGCGGCTGGACTCCCACATGGCTAACTATGGTTCGAGTCCCTGACCTGGCAGTTTGCTTTCTCAATTTCTTTCTCTCGCTCTCTCTCTCTGTCTCTCTCTGGTCAACTTCAATAAAATTTTTTAAATAAATAAATAAAATAGTGACAATGAATAAGATTAAATTTAAAAAAAAAAGTTTAAGGAATTTTTTACAACGAGGCCAGCAAGTGGCATGGTGGTTAAGGTGCAGGGCTCCCACATGGCTGACCACAGTTTGAGTCCCAGACCTGGAGGCTTGCTTTCCTACTTTTCCTTTTTCTTTCTCTATCTCTTTCTGGTCAAATGAAACAAATAATAATGATAATAAATGAAATAAAATAATTATTTTTAAAAAGAATTTTGTGCAATATTTATAAGCATTCTTAACTATAATTCGCCACCATACATAAATCAACAGGAATGGTTTGTAATGTATTCCCTGGGTGTTCATGTAGTCAGTGGGTAAATAGCTAAAACCCCCTTGTAAGTGAATCTTAGAAAACACACCTAAGTAGTTTATTACATTTGTTTGCATGGATATGTGTGTGTGTGTGTGTGTGTGTGTGCGTGTGTAGCGTACAACATCCTGCAAGGTCTACAGTCAAAGGGTTAGCACGGGGGTAGAATTCATCATGCATCACATGACTGGGAGAGCCAGCTTTGGAGCAGATCTGCTCCAGAGACCACCTGCTTTCCACTCATTGCCCTGCCTTACTGAAAGAATAGTATGAGAAGGGATTTCAACTGTGTCTTCATAGAAAATCCAGAATGTATGTTAAAACTCTGAATTTATGTTATTTATCAAGAGATTAACAGACCTAACACTCATGAAGTATAATTTACCTGTTATTCTTAGATCTATCAATTTTCTATTCTCCATGACTGTGGTATCCCCAGGGTCCTTCATAAATCAGATTACCTACCATTAAAAGATTACATATTTAATTGATTGCTTTTAGTGCACAATTTTATAAAGTGTGCTATAAGCTTGGAATTTATGTTTTGCGGTATTTATTTCTAGTTTAGCATGAATTGATGCTTCTCTCTTTTCCTAAGTGAGGTTTTTTTGTTTTTTTTTTTTTTTTCGGAGAGGTTTTTTTGCTATAGGGCGCGTGCGCTCGCCAGACAGACAGAGAGAGACAGAGAGATAGAAAGCAGGAAATCACCCCCCAGGGGGGATGGCCACGCCACAATCCCTTCTCCTCCATTCTCCTCTCGGGATCTTGGGCACGCACGCACACGCGCCCGGCGTGAGTTTAAGCCACCGGGTCCGGGACTCGAACCGCAGTCGACTACGTGGGAGTCCAGCGACATAGCCATTACGCTAACTGCTGGTCCCCTAAGTGAGGTATTTTAAACTAAAATATATAGCAACAACAACAAAAAAAAAAAAAACAAAGAGTTTGGTTGGAAACATATCTGTGGGTACTATTATTAATTTATAGTCTATTGTTAGTCATAGAAATCACAATCCTTATCACAAGCAATAGAATTATTCCAGATAAGACATCATTGACAGAATAGGCAAGAAGAGAGGGGAAAGAGGGGGAAATGGTTAAACCTCATCCTAATTGGGTCACACAGACAGAACAAAATGCCTATAAGCTGTGTTCCTTCCTTAAAATGCTTTATTAAAAAACATAATTTGCTTCTTTGCCTTTAACCACACCTCTGAGGCAAGTTTCTATCCCCTCCCCTTTGCTTCAACTGGCTGGCTAGTCCTGTGGCCATTCCAAATAACTTCCCAAATGTCACAGCACATAGAAAAGAATAATGACTGTGAAGTTAGAGAAGCAAGCTGCTCTTGACCAGAGCTGACCTCCCTGGAGTGGGAGATCTGGCTGCCCTGCTCCCACCACCTCGAAGCACTAAGTGGGCCACGTTGGGAAGACCTGGGCCGTTTAAAGGAATATGCCTCCGAGAGCAAGACAGAGGCTTAGTTCAAGGAACTGGTTCTTGAGATGCAATCAGTGGGAATTGTCTCTCAGACTACTTTGGAGATTAGAGTTAAGGTTAGGATTAGGGATAAGGACAAGTCAAAGTAATACCCTAAATTTTCACTGGCTGAGGCTACTGCCCCTCTTCTCTGCAATCATATTCGAGTGCTCTTCTTGCTTCCCAAGAAACCAAAATGGCACAGCATTTGCAGAATACTGCTGAGCCCTGTGTCCACATCACACAGCAAATCTGGGGAATGAGGGCTTTCGTTTGCTCCCATCCTCAGAGGAGGAAAAGAGACCTTAGGCTGGGGCTACACAACTGGCAATCCGGCCCCAGAGCCCAGCACCAAAGACATGCTTCCGCCAGCAGGGCACTCCAGTATCACCAGAGATGTCCGGGTGCATTGGATAGAATAAAGGACAGTTGGAAGAACTTGGGAAGAGCAGGGAAAACCGAAACAAGTGCCTGAGGGCCAAGGAAGAGACTCACAGTGTATACTGTATTCTCTACCCTCTGGGCCTTGGGAAGTGAAACGTAAGGTTTTAGATCTGCTTCCAGGTCTACCATCTGGGCCCTCAGAGACCGGAAGAAGAAATAGTACTAAACCTGAACTTCCAAATTTCTTTCTTTCTTTTTTCATTTAACTGCCAGTGAGTACCTGCACTTGCCAAAGAGAGACATAGAGAGAGAGAAAGCACCCCCCCAACAGGGCATAGCCACACCACAATCCCTTCTTCACTTCTCCATCCTGCTAGAATTTGACAACACAAGCACATGTGCCCACACCAAGTGTTTTTCAAGTGACCAGCATGAGATCCAAACCACAGTCCAGCTCCTTTAACCCCTAGGCCATGAGGCTAGCCCTCCAAATTTCTTTTCTAGGCTGCTGGAAGTGGAGAAAGGTCTACTCAAAGGAGACTGTTGAGTCTGTCCCTGAAGATGAACTTTATGAGAACAGACAGTCCTCTCTTTTGGGTGTTGGACTTGATTCCGTCAAACCAGGGCTTTCTGTCATTGCCCCCCTCCCACCACCAGTGAAGACCTCTTGGTGAGGTCTTTTCTCATCTGTCCTCTTTCTTTCTCCTTCTCTACAATTTCTTCAATAATTTGCCATTTGGAAATACTCCACCACTTGTCTAATGCTTTGTCATGCCATCCAATAACTCCTTGAGCTCTTTGATATACTGACAGTTAAATAGCTTTTGGCTCAGTAAGAAGACTTACTATGTCAGACCAAAGAGAAAAACTGTTTCAACACTTCCTGCCCCCACAAATCACAGCTCTTTCAAGTCCGCAACAAATGTCTCTGATTAAATGTCCATTTAATAAATAAAACATTTTTAGTGTTTTTCTAAGAAGCCCTAACTTTTGGAGCAATAAAAACTATTCATGTTGACAATACCCTTGTAAATCTTTTTTTTTTTTCTGTTTGTCTTCATCTTTATCATATTCAGCTAAATGCCCAATGTGGGTTCATTTATGGGTTGAGGAGACTTAATGTCTCCCCTGCCAAAGGCCCCTCTGAATGAATGCTATCTCTTGGGGAAGTTTTCTATTAGGCATGGATCGACAGCACTCTCAGAATTTATTATTTGTCTCTGCATATGACTTTGTAAGTGGGAAAAGCACAACATGGTGCTTCGGCATTAAACAGGCTGGGTTCAACCCTAACCCAGCAATTCTGCACTTGCACAGGTGCATAAAGAGACATGTACGTGGATGAAGATTGCAATGTTGTTTTATTTCCTCTTCCATGAGAGAGAGAGAGAGAGAGAGAGAGAGAATCCCCAACGGGGTCTTTTTTTATTTTTATTTATTTATTTATTTTTAGGTTTTTGACATAGGGAACATGTGCTCCCCCAGAGAGAGACAGAGACACAGTGAGAGAGAAAATGAGAAATCAACCCCAGGAGGGATGGACATACCACAATCCCTTTCCCTTCATTCTCCTCTTGGGATTTTGGGCATGCACATACATGCCCTGCATGATTTTCAAGCCACCAGGTCTGGGACTGAAACAGCGGTCAAGCATGTGGGAGTCCAACACTTTAACCACTATGCCACCTAGTGGCCCCCAACAGGGTTCTTTCTCTCTTTCTTTATTTTTTTTTTAAGAGAGATTTTTGCTATAGGGCACATGCGCTTGCCAGAGAGACAGAGAGAGAGAAATCACCCCCCCCCCCAGGGGGGATGGTCACACTACAATCCTTTTCAGGATTTGGGCACACACACACACGTGCCTGACTTGGTTTTAAGCCACCGAGTCCAGGACTCAAACCATAGACAACTACGTTGGAACCCAGCGATGTAACCATTATGCCATCTGCTGGTCCCTACCAATAGGCTCTTAATGCCACAATCCACCCCATCTTCATCCAGCTGTGGGTCACGGGCATGTGCATGCCTGGAGTACTCAGAAAGGTCTCCAAGCATGAACTCAGGATCTTCCTATGTGGACCAGCCTTGGGGAGTGCCGTGTTTAACCACTGCACTGTCATCACCCCCTGCAGCATTGTTTTTAAAAGCTATTAAACAACCAAGAGGGGACCAGAAGGTGGTGTGGTGGTTAAGGCGCTGGACACTGCCACATGACCAACCACAGTTCGAGTCCTGAATCTAGTGGCTTTCTTTCTCAATTTCTCTCTCTCTCTTGTTCTTTCTCTGTCTCTCTCTGGTCAAATTAAATGAATGAATGAATAAATAAAGTTAGATAATTCTTTTTTAAAAAAAAAGTTCTTGATTGGGGGCTGGCAGGTGGCATGGTGGTTAAGGCAGCTGGACTCCCACATGGCTGACCATGGTTCAAGTCCCAGACCTGGCAGCTTGCTTTCTCACTATCCCTCTCTCTCTGGTCAACTTTAAAAAATAATAATAATAAAATAAAATTATGATAATGAATAAAATAAAAATAAAGTTCTTGATTAAAAAAAAAGAAAGAACCAAGAAAAACATAAAAACCCAGATGTCCATCTCCAAGGAAATGTAATGATATGATGGAATATTAAACAAAAGTTCAGAGAATTGATGTAGCTATTGACTATCGGTCACATGTATCAAGTCCTTACAGTGGAATAACTAGACAGATACCTATGGCTAGTGATTTCAGTCCACCCACATGCAGCAATGTTGGTCATGCTTGCTTGGGAACACAAGAGGGATTCAGTGGAAATCTACATCATTAATGGATATCAACAATTCGACATTTGTCTTAGAGATGGATGGCCAGGGACATCCATCTTAAATAACAACCACCACCAATACCAGTTATGTGCCTCCTGTGCTGAGAACTGTTTTAAGTTGACATTTTTTTTTTTTGAGGTTTTTGCTATAGGGCGCGTGTGCTCGCTAGACAGAGAGAGGGAAACAGAGAGATAGAAAGCGAGAAATCACCCCCCAGGGGGGATGGCCACGCCGCAATCCCTTCTCCTCCATTCTCCTCTCGGGATCTTGGGCACGCACGCACACACGCCCAGTGTGAGTTTAAGCCACTGGGTCCAGGACTCGAACCGCAGTCGACTACATGGGAGTCCAGTGACATAGCCATTACGCTAACTGCTGGTCCCATTAAGTTGACATGTTTTAACTCAATCCTCCCCAAAAGCCTCGTAGACATGGTTAGAAACCATATTACACAGATAAAGAAATTAAGACACAGAGAAGACAGGAAATTTGCCTAAGATCACGCAACTTCTAGTGATAGGGTGAGAAATCAGCCCAGACCATCTGGCTCCAGGCTCTGCAATCCTAACCTCTTTGTAATCTGTTTATATCAATCACAATGTGAGTGGAGAAAAAAGCAGAATGCATATTTTGATGTAAGATATATGGAAACTTGATGAGCACATGCAAGTTAAGTGACATATGTAATTGAATGTATGAAAGAAATTGAAATAAAATGTCAGTGAAAGAAAAATTAAAATAAATTTAAAAATTAAAAAAATTATGTATTATGTAAATGTAATTTTTTTCAATTTTAAAGAGTAATTCGTTTCTTGTTGTAAAAGTAGTTTTAAGTGGACAGGATGAAGCTTCACCTACCTCCTGAGAGTGGGTCACAGGGGAAAGAGGAGACGAAAGGTGATAAAGAGATTGAACTGTCTCTGTGATTTTATCTCTTTAAAAAGAAAAGCCAAGAAACAAACACACATGTCTAAAATAGTTAATTCTTGGGAACCAGCAGTTAGCATAATGGCTAAATGTAGTCGACCGCGGTTCACGTCTCGGACCCGGTGGCTTACAACTCACGCCGGGCGCGTGTGCGTGCGTGCCCAAGATCCCGAGAGGAGAATGGAGGAGAAGGGATTGCGGCGTGACCACTGGGGGGTGATTTCTCGCTTTCTGTCTCTCATGTCTCTCTCTGTCTGTCTGGCGAGCGCACGCGCCCTATAGAGAAAATCTCTAGTTAATTCTTGTTGATAAGAATATTGCTGTTCATTCTTATTCCTAGAGTTTTTCTGAATTTTAAACCTTCTCTCAAAACTGAAAACAAATTTTAAAAAATTAAAAAGGAAAAAAAAGTCACAAATTCCAGCTGTGCTGTTTACCGGCTAGG
This sequence comes from Tupaia tana, assembly GCA_026018925.1. Classification (NCBI taxonomy): domain Eukaryota; kingdom Metazoa; phylum Chordata; class Mammalia; order Scandentia; family Tupaiidae; genus Tupaia; species Tupaia tana. The sequence goes on along the minus strand of JAKSZU010000006.1, from coordinate 58,495,443 downwards.
ACCTGCTGAGTCTCAGGGTTCTAACCTGTGGAAGAGAGATGCTAAGAACAGTTATTCTTACACCTCCTAGGGCTGTCGCACCAACTAAACAGGTCATGTGTGGAAAGTGTCTTGGTGCCACAAAAGGGTAGCCACTATTTTTGAGATTAAGTCAGCTCAGATCTTCCTATTGTAACAAAATAGGAACAAAAGAGGATGAAAGAATGTGGGCTTATGGAATTGTTTTTTTTACTATTTTGTAACATAAAGAAGTACTTTTAAAAAGAAGAAGAAAGTGATAGAAGTACTGGGCTAACTTTATCAGAAAATAAAAAAATTCAAGCTAAAATATGTATGTGTATGTGTGTGTGTGTGTGTGTGTGTGTGTGTATACATATATGATTTCTTTTCATTGTAAATCTAGAAGTGAAGCTAGCCAGTAACTAACCAATCTTTTCAGAGTGACCATTCTCCGTCTTTCTGGACACCCAGCACCTAAGCCCCATTCCCATACTTGGAAAATCCCTCATTTTGGAAGTCATGGTGGGCAAGGTCCTGACTCCCTCCACAGCAACGTTAGGACCAGGACTTTCAAAGAAGCAGGGCAGTTTAGAGTTCGCTCTGGTGGCAGTAGCCACGACATCTGGAGTGCGAGTGACTGCATCACCTACACAGTGCAGAGGCAGCAGCACACTGAGCTGCATCTCCCAGAGCAGGGCCCTGGCTGCCATTCCTGTCACCCAGCTCCCCTTGGTTTCTGCCCGTCTTTAAACTTGGTTCTCTTGTCAATTCAAGAATTGAACCAGTACCCTTTGGTCTACTGTATTTGGCTTTTATTGTTTGCAAATAAAAGCGCTGAAAGCACATGATGGCAATGATGGTAATGATGTATTATATACTTGAAAATTGCTAAGAGAGTAGATTTTGTGTACTCACCACAAAAGAATGATATGTATGTGAGGTAAGTTATGTGTCAATTCACTTGATTTAACCATTCCACAACAAATACATATATCGAAATACCATGTTGTACGTAGAAATATCTACAGTATTGATGTGTCAGTTTTTAAAAATCAATTAATTTTGTCTGGGGCCTTTTGAGTCACTCTTTCTCTGTCTGCTCAGGCCTGCTCCTACCTTTCAGGAGTGTACTTACACTTTTACTTAATAAACAACCTTTTCCTTACACTATTGGCATGTTTCATTCAAGTCTTTGTCCAAAACACCAATAACCTGGATATCATCACAAAAGCCATTGTGGAGAGCCAGCCAGGAGTTAGTGCTATTTTGGTTTAGTCAAGAAGTGGCCCAGGCGCAATAAAATTATTTACGTTAACCAAGATATGGAAACAACCTAAGTGTCCCTCCACAGATGAATAGCCTAAAGTTTAAATTCTTAATACCTTCTACTGGCTTCAGCATCCTTCTTCATGTCTCCTCATGCCTTACCACATGAACAGACTGTCTCCCCAGAATAAGGCTGGGGATATGGTGTAGAGCTTCAGCAGCCATCTTGTAACCAGAGGGAGGCCAAAAAGCACTGACATCACTAGGCTTCTGGATTAATGCCAGAGACATTATCTCCAATTTCTTATTATTCAAGAAAAATAAATTCCTATTTGGTTTAGCCACTGGAAAAAAATTAATTTTTAAAAAGACTTCTGATGGTTAGATACTACTATATATAATATCTTGTGGTCACTGAGTGAGAGCTACTAGCATAATGTTAAGTTATAATGTTAATATAAGTATAATGTGGGAATAAAAAGGTCTTAGGTTTGAATTTCATCTCTGCTATATATTGCAATGAGATTTAAGCAAGCTACTAAACATATTTGAGTCTTGGGTCCCTCAACTCTGAAACAATACTTGCCTTGTAGAATTTTTATGAGAATTAAATGAAATAGTGTATAGAATAGTGACTAGCTTGCAGAAAGAGCTCCATCAGCGGTAGCTATGAAGATAATGATGAAGATGGAAACAGAGGAGGAGTAGATAAAAGAGAAGTGTCATGCTTCCTGTTCTCAAGAAGCCAAAAGAGAAAGCTAGATAGATACAGATATATAGATATAGATATTCCATAAGGACTTTGCTTGTGATACTAGACCTTACCTACTGGAAACAAGAAGAATACTGGAAAAACATGTATTTTCAGACATTGGACATTAGGCAATAGAGAGCTGGGATCCTAGAGAGGGGAAAAGCAAGGAAGTTGAGTCCTCTGATTAAAATCCAGAGCAGGAAGGAGAATCCAAGCAGATACAGAGGTCACCCCGAGCTAGAGCTAGAAAGCTCGTGGCCGGGACTCTGCCCCGCGTGCCGTGGCCGGGGTCTGCCCCTGCGTGCCGTGGTGGGACTCTGCCCCGCGTGCCGTGGCCGGGACTCTGCCCCCGCGTGCCGTGGCCGGGGTTCTGCCCCGCGTGCCGTGGCCGGGGTTCTGCCCCGCGTGCCGTGGCCAGGGCTCTGCCCCGCGTGCCGTGGCCGGGCCCTGCCCCGCAGGCCGTGGCCTGCCCCGCGGGCCGTGGCCTGCCCCGCGGGCCGTGGCCTGCCCCGCGGGCCGTGGCCGGGGCTCTGTCCCCGCGGGCCGTGGCCGGGGTCTGCCCCGCGGGCCGCAACCGCTGATGGCCGTCTCTGCTTTCCTGAGCCGCGTTCCTGAAACTGTGTTCCATGGAGATTCACCTACATTTGCGGGGCTGCACGAGACCCACCCTTGGTCCAGCCCTGAGTGCAGTCTACGTTTCCTATTGTTGGGAACTTTATGATCTGATAATTGGAAAAAAAATCATGTTTATCATAAAAAATAATTAGAATAATAATAATAATGATTGGGGGAAACATAGGAAAGATATTGAATGTTGAAGCGGGGAGATTAATGTCTCTGTACTGACTGACATGCATGGCATTCCCTTTTGAAAAAGCAATGTAATACACTGTAAAGTTATATGTAATTCAATGTAATAGAAAAATAGATAATAAAAAAAAAAAAAAAAAAAAAAAAAAAAAAGCTCGTGGTAGGAGAATGAAGAATCTGAACTTCGTAGGGCAGAGTTTCTGCAAGGACAGAGCTAGACAGAGGAAGAGTTCCAGAAATCTGCCTAAGGGCCCCTCAAGTTTTTGGCTGAATGCAGTGAATTGTAAGTGCAGTGAATGGTAAAACTCCATAAATCCAGGCAAAGAACAGTCACTAAGGAAGCAACAAAGATGAGTGGGAAAAAAAAAAGAAAACTGGCAAATAAAAAGACAAATACTGTATGATTCCATATATGAAGTATCTAGTGTAGTTAAATTCATAAAAACATTGAAGAATAGTGGTATACAGGAACTGGGGTGGGGAATAGAGAATTGCTCAATTTATAATATAAAGTTCCAGTTTTGGGGAACCAGCAGTTAGCGTAATGGCTATGTCACTGGACTCCCACATAGTCGACCACGGTTCGCGTCCCGGACCCGGTGGCTTAAAACTCACACTGGGCGCATGTGCGTGCATGCCCAAGATCCTGAGAGGAGAATGGAGGAGAAGGGATTGCGGCGTGACCATCCCCCCTGGGGGGTGATTTCTCGCTTTCTGTCTCTATGTCTCTCTATGTCTGTCTGGCGAGCGCACGTGCCCTATAGCAAAAACCTCTCCAAAAAAAAAAGCTCCAGTTTTGCAAGATAAAAACATCTGAATATTGGTTGTACAACAGTACGAATATATGTAACCTACGGAACTGTATACCTAAACATGTTTAAGATGGTACATTTTATGGTATATGTATTTTACCATGTGTTTTTCAATTTTGCCAGAGTGCACATGCACTTGCTAAAGAGACAGACAGAGATAGAGAGAGATAGGGAAAGTGAGAAAACACTTGGTCATGCCCCAATCCCTTTTTCTCTATTATTCTTCCTTTTGGGATTTTGGCACCCACGCATGTATGCCCGGCATGTCTCTCCGGCCACTAGGTCCGGGATTCAAACTGTTTAGTTAGTTATGTAGGATCTAGCCATCTTAACCACCATGTCAGCCCTGTAATTTTTTCAATGAGAAAATACAAGAGTTTGCACTGGATTGAGAACTTTTTCGCTTTCAACCAATCTAGTAGAAAGGCCTTTCTGAAAACCCAGAGTAATCAACAAAGATCCCAGAAAAGCCACAGGCTAACATAGCTCTGTAGTAACTCTAGCCTCATCCTAATAATGCTTCAGAGCAAGGCTCAGAATAAAGCAGTTAAGAAAGCAAATTAACTGCCTGCTGAACAAAACACAACATTCTCTAAAAAATGTTTAAAAACACAGGCATGCAGGACCAGCAGTTTGTGTAATGGCTATGTCGCTGGACTCCCATGTAGTTGACTACAGTTCGAGTCCCAGACCCAGTGATTTAAACTCACACCGGGCGCGTGTGCATGCATGACCAAGATCCCGAGAGGAGAATGGAGGAGAAGGGATTGTGGCGTGGTCGTCCTCTGTGGGGGGTGATTACCTGCTTTCTGTGTCTCTATCTCTCTCTGTTGTTCTGGCGAGTGGACACACCCTATAGCAAAAACCTCTCAAAATAAAAAACAGAGGCATGGGCCAGTCAGTGGCACGGTGGGTAAGGCAGTGGATCTCCAACCCCAACTGTGCAGTTTGAATCCCAAACTTGGCGGCTTGGGAAACATGCTGGACACATGTACATGCACGCCAAAATCCCAAGAGGAGACTAGAGGAGAAGAATTGTGATGTGGCCATCCCCCATGAGATGCTTTCTCTCCTGTCTCTCCAGTGAGTGCACATGTCTCAGAGCAAAATTAAAAAACACACACACAGGCAATGTATCGTTCACATTGCTTAGCATCCAATAAAAATTACACATTGGGCCTGCTCTGTGGTGTAGTGGTAATGCTTTCAAAAGAAGCCAAATCCTACAAGGTGACCACAGTTCAAGTTTCTGGCCCAGTCCACCCGAAATATACCAGGCTCATATGCAAGTGCTCAGGATCCAATGGGCTAGAGGACGGGAGGAAGAGGATCATGGCATGCCCAGATACTGTAGGGAGTGCTCATCTCTCTCTCTCTCTCATGAGCACATATCCACTCTCACATGAAAAAAGGGAAAAATACAATACATACCAAAAAAAAAAAAAGGCATGGAAACATAACCCGTATGAGGAAGAACTAATTCAGTAGAAACAAGTCCAAACCTAACAATTGACAGAATTAGCAGACAAGAGTTTTAAAGCAGCTTTTATAAATATGATTGAAAAGAAAATATTAACATAGGAGAGAGATAAAAATTATTTTCAAAGAACTAACTTGAACTTTCAATATCTAAATGGGAACGTTCACTAGATAAGCTTAACAAAAGATTAAACATATTCAAAAAAAAAAAAAAAAGTCAGTGATCTTAAAGATAGGACTATTTAAGAGACCAGCAGGGACGTGGTGGCTAAAGACACTGAACTCCCACATGGTTGACCACAGTTCAAATCCCGGACCTGGTAGCTTGCTTTCTCATTTTTCCTCTCTCTCTGTCTCTCTCTGATCAAATTGGAAAATAATAATAAATAAAGTTAAAATAAAAATATTTTTTTTAAAAAAGAACTATTTAAACTATTCAAATTGAAGCACAGAACACATACACACACACACACACACACACACACACAAAGGCTGACCAAAGTGAACAGTCTCAGTGACCTGCAGAACTGTACCAAATAAGCTAACACACATGGTGTTACAATCTCAGGAGAAAAGAGAGGAATGTAAAAATATTTTAAAAAACAATGGCCAAAAGATTTCCAAATTTGATGAAAAATATAATCCAGAGATCCAAGGAATTCAGTAAACTCCAGCATTGTAATCATAAAGAAAGTCACAGCAATAAGAAGAAAATCTCAAACATAGCTTGTGAAAAAAAGACACATTATATACAAGAGACAGGGGAAAATTACCCCTAATACAAAAGAAAAACAATAGAAGCCAGAGACAAAGGAATGGCATCTATAAAGTACTGAAGGGAAATAGTCAAGATAAAATTCAATGTGCCTGAAAATACTCCTCAAAATTTCAGGTGAATAAAACTTGTAACGTGAATGGATGAAAAGTCAAAGAATTTACATAAAACAGGAAATAATCCCCTACTCTAATAGCAGATTTCCTGAAGGAAAAGGACAGTGGATCTATTTATCTTCCTAACGCCAATCGTTATCATAAAAACAGCCCAGTGAGTGTTTATTATAAATGATAGATTGTGCTTTGGAAACCATGGGGAAGCTTTGCTCATGGGAAAACTGCGGCACATTATTTAGGCCTTAATCTTACAACCTAAAGCCCTTACAACACAGTCAGCTGAGGGGATGTTGCCACTCTGATTGTTACATAAAGTCAATGCACTGGCCTTTTTGTTTTCCCAATACTATTAAATAATTCGTGCATTTTTTACCTATAATTCATATTTTCAAAGCCAAGTGTCTAAAATATGCTTTAATTTTAATCCTATTAATTAGAATTTGCATTACGAGAAAGCTTAAATGACATTTAATTTTAAGCAGATTTCCTTAAGCTAAGCATTTTATGGTGTGAAAAGATTGGGAAAAAAAAGGCTAAATAGAATAAAGCAAAGTAGATTTTCTTATAATAAAAGCGATGCAGGTTCATTTTAGAAAGTTCAGAAAATTCCAATAAGAAAACAACTGCTGGTATGCTACTGCTTGTGAACGGATGTTCTTCCAGGTCTTTTCTATGTTTTAATATACATATGGAATTTTTATTTAAAAATAGCACTATATTGTATATCCAGTTACATATTACTGTTTCCTACTTAATGTACAGAGAATGTCTTTAAATATACTTCTGCATTATTTTAAACAGTTGTAAATATTTTATCCTACGAGTGTGTGTATATAACCATTATTGCCACCTCTCAAAAAAAGAAGGTGAAATAAAGACATCATTAGAAACATGAAAGCTGAATTTGTTGCTAGCCAACCTACATGACATTGTGTGTGAGTGTGTGCGTGCATGTGTGTGTGTGTGTGTGTGACAGAAGTTTCTCTGGCTGAAGGAAAATTCTTCCAAATGAAAACTCAAATCTACACAAAAGAAGGAGGAGAATCAGGTGGTAAATATATATAAAAAATTTTTTTTCTTGCTATTTTATACTTTTTATAAGATCATTTATATTTGACACAAGCAATAGTAATGCATTGTGGAGTATAAAACAAATGTAAAAGGTATGACAATAATAACACAAAAGGTGGCAGAGAAAATGGAAGTAAACTGTTATAAGGTTATGTAATTCATGAAATAGTGTAATATTATTTGAAGGAGAATGTAATAAGATAAATACTGTAAGCCCTAAGCAATCACTAAATAATTCAAACAAAAACTATGAAGTATAAATACACGATTCAAAGCAATAACTAATATTTAAAGAAAGGAAGGGTCATTGGGAGATACATTCAGCCTTCAATATTTTCATCTGCCACCATACCAGAAATTAAAAAAATAAATACTCTAACAATTGACTCTGGCCAAATACCTTAGCTCCATCCTTTGACTCAAAATATGGAGGTAATCAAACCTATCTAAAAAAAATTCCTGAAGAATCCTGGGGCCAGCAATCGGTATAGCTGCTAAAACCCATGGCAAAAAAAAAACTCCAGGTATATATGCATACATGCCCAAAATCCTGAAACTAGAGTGGAGGTGAAGGGATTATGGCATAGCCACCCTCCCATGGTGTACTTTCTTACTTTCTCTCTCTCTCTGGCAAGTGCATACACTATATAGGAAATAAAAATAAATTTTAAAAAATAATATAATTGAACATATGCAACCAGTCCAGAGGGGTTCACACAGAGAATTGAACTGTATGAAATCCAAGTATCTCATCAAAACTCATGACCCAACCAAAGGCTCTTGGGCCCTGAAGCTTTGACATTACCCAATTTCATTTCCATATAAATAACATTATCACGGAAAATAAACATTTTTAGATCCACTTTTTATATAGTTTGATGTATCAATAACCAAAGGAAACATGCTGCTGTTTTCAATATCAAGGGATTAATTTTTCTAAAGCTCAGTTCCTTTTCACATTCATGTACCCATAAAGATGAAGACAATGACTTGCGCTTGAGTGAGCCCTTTAGGGAACAGCCATCATGGATGCCAAATACGTATCAGAACTTCAGTGATGGGAATCAAACAGCCTTTCTGAGTCACCCACTTTGTCACTTGGGTCCAAGCATAGCTCCGAGTCTATGACAAGTTCTCATGTTCAGTGAGGTAGAGCCAATCACTGAATGCCTTTAGCAGCTGGATTTTTAAAATGGTTCTTGAACATCAAAATAATATAGGTTATTACTTGGACTCACCCTAGGCTCTTTTAGTGGCTTTGGTCAAGCCACTCAACCTCCTAAAATCTTTTTTAAAATTATTTATTTTATTTTATTTATTATTATTATTGTTTTTAGTTTGCTACAGAGTATGTGTACTCACCAGAGAGAGAGAAAGAGAGAGAGAGAGAGAGAAAGGAGAAAGCACGCCTCCAGGTCCTGGACTCAAACTGTGGTTGGCCATGTGGGAGTCCAGTGCCTTAACCATCACACTACCTGCTGGCCCCCTCCTAAAATCTTACATGAGTCACCTGTAATTACTATAGTACCAATAGCTAATGCTTACATAAGGCTTAGTACATGGGGTCTGAAATGATTCTATATAATACATTACATAATAGATAGTAATATAACACATAATAAACAGGTAATGATACACAAGGGGACTTCAAAAAATTCATGGGGATGGGACCAGCAGTTAGAGTAATGGCTATGTCGTTGGACTCCCACGTAGTCAACCGCGGTTTGTGTCCTGGACCCGGTGGCTTAAACTCACACCGGGTGCGTGTGCATGCGTGCGTGCGTGCCCAAGATCCCGAGAGGAGAATGGAGGAGAAGGGATTGCAGCATGGCCATCACCCTTGGGGGGTGATTTCTCGCTTTCTGTCGCTCTGTCTCTCTCTGTCTGTCTGGTGAGCGCACGCGCCCTATAGCAAAAACCTCTCCTATATATGTGTGTGTGTGTGTGTGTGTGTGTGTGTGTGTGTGTGTGTGTGTATAATTCATGGGGGAAAAAGGGGTCTGCAATGTGTGAAGAGCACTGAAGGGCTAGGGGAGAGTCGGGACAGGGGACTGCATGGGGACTAGGCAGGATGTGAACCTCCACTCATTGAATCCCACGAGTGGTTCAGGATGTATTTCTTGAAGCAATTTTAGAATCATCTTACTGAAGTTTCAGCAGTGACAATACACAAGTTAACCCCTCAAACCTCTCTCAATTGGTAGGACAACATACTAATATCGGCTTTTCCTTTGATTCACTATTCTATCAGTTATCGTCATTGCCTTGGGATATAGAGACTTAGATATGGCCCCATATTGCACAGTGCCCAATCTGGATAGTTAAAGGAAAAAACATCTCCCACTAAGAAACAAGAGTCAGAGTGAATGTCAGGGATTGAATGACCACGGGATACAGGTGTGGACAAAACGAGGCTCTGTATCTTTTTTAAATTTTTGCTATAGCGTGTTTGTGTTCACCAGAGACAAAAAGAGAAAGAAAATGAGAAAGCAATCCCCTGGCCAGGTCGGGGGGTGGGGCCCATGCCATAATCCCTTCTCCTTCACTTTCCCTTTGGGATTTTGGGCACATGCCCATACACACACACCTGGTCTATTTTTTCAAGTTGCAGGATTCAGGACTCAACTCTGCAGTCGGCCACGTGGGATTCAGCTGTTTGAGCCTCCCCTCCTCTCTGCTGGCCCCAGAACGAGATCTGAGTGTTGAGCACCTTCAGGATGTCTCGGTCTTTCCACACCCACTACCTTGCTGGCATGCACAGGTCAGTGAGCACAGGGAGGTGAACAAACTTAACATGCTGGGTCTTCAAACTGATCTTGAATTAGCAAGTCATAATTTTGAATATTCCTCATCATATTTTATCCCAAAATGTATGTATGAAGAGAGAAGATGGAAGAGGGAAGGAAAAGGAAAAGAGACTAGTCACCAAGAAAAAGAAATTCTGAAACGTATCAGTTGTCTAAGAGTCAATATTTCCGTTATGTTATACTTACCAGTGTTACTTCTCATCTCTCCAAAATATACAGATAAATAGATGATAGAAATAAAGAGTGAATAAATAAATCAAGCCTCTCTCTCAAATGCATGGGGACCGCAAATCCACAGATCATAGTCCTTGGTAATCATTGCTATGATTAACATAACATTACATTAAATATATCAAGTGTAATACAGATATGTGGATAGTTCCTTTTTTTTTTTTTTTTTTTTTTTTGAGAGGTTTTTGCGATAGGGCACATGCGCTCACCAGACAGACAGAGACAGAGAGACAGAAAGCGAGAAATCACCCCCCAGAGGGGACGGCCACACCGCAATCCCTTCTCCTTTATTCTCCTCTCAGTATCTTGGGCATGCACGCACACGCGCCCGGTGTGAGTTTTAAGCCACCGGATCCGGGACATGAACTGCGGTCGACTACATGGGAGTCCAAGCAACATAGCCATTATGCTAACTGCTGGTCCCGGTAGTTCCTATTTTGAGAAGAGTTTTAGAGTTGAGTTCCCTAAAATGGCATTTGAAGAATTCTTTAGGAATTAATTCTTCTGAGACTTTAAGAGGAATAGGAAAGGTAAAATGTAGAGTTGATGGTTTTTTAATAATTTAATTCAGGGGACCAGCAGTTGGCGTAATGGCTATATCGCTGGACTCCCATGTGGTTGACTGCGATTCGAGTCCCGCACCCAGTGGCTTAAACTCACACCAGGCGCATGTGTGTGCGTGCCCAAGATCCTGATAAGAGAATAGAGGAGAAGGGATTGTAGTGTGGCCATCCCCCCTGTGTGTGGGGGGGGGGGGGTTGATTTCTCACTTTCTGTCTCTCTGTCTCTCTCTGTCTTTCTGGCAAGTGCTTGCACCCTCTAGCTAAACCTCTCCCAAAAATAAGAAAAAATTTAATTCAGGTAAAATAGATGTCACATATTTATGCTGAGCACTTTAAGTACAGTAACACCTTAAATACTCATAAAAAAAACTTGAGGCCAGCAACTGGCATGGTGGTTAAGGTGCTAGACTCTCACATGGCCAACTGAGGTTTAAGCCCTAGACCCAGGGGCTGAAAAATCTCACCAGGTGCATGTGTGTGTGCCCAAAATCCTGAGAAGGGAATAGCAGAAAAGGGTTTACAGTGTGGCCATTTCCTCTGGGAGGTGATTTCTCACTTTCCCTCTCACTTTCCCTCTCTCTGGCAATCACATGCACCCTGTGTCAGAACCTAATAAAGAAAGAAAGAAAATGAAAGAAAGAGAAAGAAAAGAAAGAAAGAAAAAGAAAAAGAAAGAATGGAAGTATATATTAAAAATAAAAACTTATAAAAACTCAATGAGAGGTTGAGAGGTTGAGGTGAGGAAAATGAGGTTCAGATAGGTTGTTACTTACCCAGCTTCACAATCCTAGTAATGTGAAGTCAAAGAAAAACCAAACTTTGATTCTAAAGCTGATGCTGTTCACTGTTGTACAATACCTAGTTTATAGAGAATGGAGGAATTAAACCAAACATAAATGAGTGTTACACATCAAAAGTTCTAAAGGATTAAATATAGCTTTCATAGCATGATTCTCAAACTTTAATTAATCTCTGCAGAATTCCCACTCTGACCTGAGAGATCACCTAAATCACCTGGTCAACCTGGCCTTCGCTAAAGCTTTCTTCTAAGTGCAGCCTGAAGGCCAGCAGCATTGACAAAATGGAAGCTCTACAAGGTCTTACCCCAAACCTATAAATTAGAGTCTGTATTTTAATAAGATCCCTGGGTGATTCAAATACTAACGTTTAAAGTACTTCCCAATGGCATCACTGACATCTGGACTCCTCGTTCATCTTTCCTGGGACAACTTGATCCATAACCACACAAATCTCATTATTATTAAATTCTTAACTAAATCTCCCCTGAACATTCTTTTTTTTGGACATTTTTTTTTATTATCTATTTTTTTATTACATTGAATTACATATAACTTTACAGTGTATTACACTGCTTTTTCAAAAGGGAATGCCATGCATGTCAGTCAGTACAGAGACATTAATCTCCCCGCTTCAACATTCAATATCTTTTCTATGTTTCCCCAATCATTATTATTATTATTATTATTATTCTAATTATTTTTTATGATAAACATGATTTTTTTTTCCAATTATCAGATCATAAAGTTCCCAACAATAGGGAACGTAGACTCCACTCAGGGCTGGACCAAGGGTGGGTCTCGTGCAGCCCCGCAAATGTAGGTGAATCTCCATGGAACACAGTTTCAGGAACGCAGCTCAGGAAAGCAGAGACGGCCATCAGCTGATGCGGCACGTGGGGCAGACCCCGGCCATGGCCCGCGGGGCAGAGCCCCGGCCATGGCACGCAGGGCAGACCCCGGCCACGGCACGCGGGGCAGAGCCCCGGTCGGGCAGGACCTCCGGATAGGGCACGCGGAGCAGAGCCCCGGCCACGGCACGCGGGGCAGACCCTGGCCACGGCATGCGGGACAGAGCCCCGGCCACGGCACGCGGGACAGAGCCCCGGCCACGGCACGTGGGGCAGACCCCAGCCACGGCACGTGGGGCAGACCCTGGCCACGGCACGCGGGGGCAGAGCCCCGGCCATGGCACGCGGGGCAGAGCCCCGGTCGGGCCGGACCTCCGGATAGGGCACGCGGGGCAGACCCCGGCCACGGCCCGCGGGGCAGACCCCGGCCACGGCACGCGGGGCAGACCCCAGTCACGGCACGCGGGACAGAGCCCTGGCCACGACATGTGGGGCAGACCGCGGCCACGGCACGCGGGGCAGACCCCGGCCACGGCACGCGGGGTCAGAGCCCCGGCCACGGCACGCGGGGCAGAGCCCCGGTCGGGCCGGACCTCCGGATAGGGCATGCGGAGCAGAGCCCCGGCCACGGCACGCAGGGCAGACCCCAGCCAAGGCACACGGGGCAGACCCCGGCCACGGCACGCGGGGCAGACCCCGGCCAAGGCACGCGGGGCAGACCCCGGCCACGGCACGTGGGACAGAGCCCCGGCCACGGCACGCGGGGCAGACCCCGGCCACGGCACGCGAGGCAGAGCCCCGGCCACGGCACGCGGGGCAGACCCCGGCCACGGCACACGGGACAGAGCCCCTGCCACGGCACGTGGGGCAGAGCCCCAGTCGGGCCAGACCTCCAGACAGGGCACATGGAGCAGAGCCCCCGCGCCCTGACCCTGCGCCCCAGCACGTGGAGTGGAGCCCCCGCGCCCGCCTCCCCACCCCCACGCGCCGGCACGCAGAGTGGAGCCCCCGCCTGCCGCCCCTGGACATTTAATTGTATCTAGTACTTCTTGCATATTATTCTCAAAGTTTTGGGCCATTTTCTCAGTCTTTATGGTGGACCTTTCTAGGCCAGCCGTTTTCTCTTCTACATTAGAGATTCCATTTTCTGAATGATCTAGTCTGCTTTTAATACTTTCAAGGGAGATTTTGACTTCTTGTATTATAGCCTTCATCTCTAACAGCTCCATCTGATTCTTTTGTAAAGTGTGAAACTCCTCTTTTAGATCTTGCATGAATTTCCTCACCTCCTAGAACTCTTCAACTCCTTTCTCCTTCCCCTTCAGCAGTTCCTTGTCTCTCTTCTCTTCGATCTCTGTTAGCTTTGCCATTATGAATGATCTGAATTGTTTATCAGACATTTCCATGAATTCCCTTGAACTGTGTGTGGATGATGAGGAGCTATCCGTTTCAATTGGAGGAGAAGCATTTTCCTGCTTCTCCATATTTCTTGTGGTCCTGCAGCGATTTCTAGTCATCTGGTGGATGGTCGGGTTCTTCCCAAACTTTTGAAGTTTAATATGATGGTTGGGAAGTGTGCAGAAAAGGAAGCAGAGAGAGGGAAACAATACCAACAACAAAAACAAAACAGACAAGAAACAGAGAAAAAGAAGAGAAAAGCCTTGGAATAAATCTAAAAAAGAAAAATTAATATTAAAAAAATTTCAATAAAAATCAAAAAATAGAAAACCGCGCGGCGCGCTAGCGCGCTGCGCAAAATGTCTAGATCTCAGGAGCCATGGAGCAGACTGTCTCTTTTTTTTTTTTTTTTTTTTTTTAAATAATTATTTATTTTATTTTATTTATTCATTCATTTATTCTTTAGTTTGACCAGAGAGAGACAGAGGGTAACAGTGAGAAAGAGAGGAAGTGAGAAAGTAAGCCACCAGATTCAGGACTTGAACCCTGGTCGGCCATGTGGGAGTGTCCAGCGCCTTAACCACCACACCACCTGCTGGTCCCCATGGAGCAGACTGTCTCTTGAAGAAGGGCTGTTCTGGGAGGAGCAGAGGGGATTATTAATAAAACAAAGGCCTAGGAGGGAGGGGCCAAAGGGCCCTGTAAGACGCCTCACCTTAAAAAATTCTAAAAAGCAAAAATTTAAAAAAAAGACAGACAGACAGAGAGAGAGAGAGAGAGAGAGAGAGAGTGAGAGGTAGAGAGAGACAAAGATTGATTCAGAGACAGGAGATATGAAAGGGGTTTTCCTACCACGTGGGTTTTGTATGCTGGAGGCCCAGTTAGGAGTGGGACATCTTCCTTTCTCCCAGCATGTCTAGATCTCAGGAGCCATGGAGCAGACTGTCTCTTGAAGAAGGGCTGTTCACGTGGGTTTTGTATGCTGGAGGCCCAGTTAGGAGTGGGACATCTTCCTTTCTCCCAGCATGTCTAGATCTCAGGAGCCATGGAGCAGACTGTCTCCCCTGAACATTTTATACCTCTCCCTCATTCTGTCATTTCAACTTACAAATGACAAATTTTCAGATCTTAGAAACACCTATTACATCTTTCTATGGTCATTTCTCTCTAAACTAAATACTTCCTTCAGCATCTTTTCTATCATGCTTGCTGTTCATGTCCTCCAGTTTAATATTCTTCACAGACCAGGCTTACAGTGATGAAGACAATGATTGGTTCAAAGAATAGGAAATATTATGACCCATGGGCAAGACTTTTTCTTTTAATTAGTACAGCCTAAAGGCGAATAGCTCTTATGAATCTCATCACACTGATAACCCATGTCCATGATAACCAAAATTCTAGGGTTGTTTTTTTTTTTTTTTCCATGTGAACTACTACAAAGTCATATTTATCCATTCTATATATAAATTATTTTTAAAATTTTATTAAATTCTAGACCTCTCAAATTTAAGAATCCCTATTTATCACTCTTAAATTTCCTATTGTTGTCTTGAACCTTTGATTTAACCAGTTAAGAGTCTGCAGCTTTATTCCACCCTCTATTGAATGGCAATGAATATAATACAGGGCTCTAGAGTCAAGCATACTTGGGCAAAATCAGACTGGTTTGAGACAGATGGCTCAAGTAGCTATGCAGAAGGTTTTGTCATTTAAGAGGGCAGCTCAATGCCTGACAAGAAGTGTTCGTGCTATATAATATTCATTGAATGAATTAATGGAATAATGACTAATAGATGACAACTAGAGAGACTAGTTAGGAGGCTCTGACACTGATCCAAGTGAGAATAAAAGCCTAAATTGAGGCCAGTTCAGTAATAAATAAGAAGGACTTAAGGAGCCATCTGAGAGGTAGGATCAATAAGGTTTATTGGGCATTTGGAAGTCAGGGTAAGAAAGAGAAAAGAATCATGCCCATGTTTCTGGACTAGGATGCGGTTTCTAAGAGCAGGACTAAATGCATACCACCTCAGACCATCCCACGGGACTTCTAAAGGCTCCAAGGAAATACGAGCCCTCTCCATCACCTGCGTGTTTGTTTAATTGAAATGAGACAGGCACCATTATGGACCTAATTTCCTTGTGACATGGATGTATTTGATCAAAAATAATCTCTGGGTGAACTTTGAGGACATTATGCTAAGTGAAATAAGCCAGACACAAAAGGACAAATATCTCATGATTCCATTTCTTTGAAGTACCTAGAACAGGCAAATTCATAGAGACAGAGAGTAAAACAGTGGTTACCAGGGGGCTGGAGGGAAGAGGAGAATGGGAAGTTATTGTTTAATGGGTACAGAGTTTCAGTTTGAAGTGACGAGTTTGGGGGATGGGTGGTGGTGATAGTTGTACAACAATGTGGATGTGCTGAATGCTGAGAATTGTTCACTTAAAACTGGTTAAAATGGTAACTTTCATGTTGTATACCTTTTACCACAATTAAAAAACTAAAAAAAAAAAAAAAAAAAAAAAAAACTCAAGTCATCAACCAGCCATGTTGGTGATGAATATTTCCTTTTTAGAAAATCTACTCATGGTTGGTTTGAAATGAGGAACTGGCAGGAGTCCTGAGAGACCTAAACCCTCTGTGTAAGCCACTGAGACGTTACAACAGGGGCACCAGAGCATGAAGAAATGAGTCAGAAGACGATTTTGTGGAGGCAAAATGTCAGCTGCTGTTACGGTCCACTATGCAAAATACTTCAGTTTTCACTCTGGTCTTATTTCTTTTCATCGCTATGGCTAAATCTCACTAGAATCTTTGAGCTATTAAAACCCACTTTCAGCAATTAGCCTGATCTCAGACCTGGAAGTCAAAATAAGGCATACTTTTATCTGGGCCATAAGCTATACCTAGAAAATGTATATACAACCTACATTTTAAAAAATTATTATTATTATTTTTTAATTTGCTACAGGGCATGCACGTTCACCAAAGAGAGAAAGTGAGAAAGTTAGCCACTTTTACGTCTGGGACTGGAACCACAGTCAGACATGTGGGAGTCCAGTGCCTTAATCACCACACTACCTGCTAGCCTCTACAAATTTAAGATTTAAATTTATAAGAGTGTCTTGAAAAGTTGCCCCATTTTGAAATCTACTGTTTAGCCATCTCCTGTGAAGTGACTCTGCTTTGTACATTGGGATCACTTGAGAAGACTAAAAGCTACTGACCCCGAAGTCCTAATCTGACAGTCTCTTTCCTTCACCTGGAGTCTAGCCAGGGCATTGAGATTTTTCCTTTTCTTTATTGTCAGAGGGCATGTGTATTCACCAAAGAGGAACAGGGAGACAGAAGGAGATGCAATGGCACAATGGGGTGTATTCATGCCACAATCCCCTCTCCTCCATTTCTCCATCCTGTCTACATTTGGAGAACATTTATACATGCACCTAGCATGTTTTTCAAGCCACTGGTAACTGTGGTCGGCCATGTGGGACCCAGTTCCCTTATGGGTTTTTCATACTCAAAGTTTCTCAGGTGATTCTAATGTAGATCCCTGGCTATAAAATCACTGATCTAAATGAACACTTACTAAGATGACAAATCCACTCTATCCAGAATGTGGGGTAGGGAGAGAAATGTACAATGATCTGACAAAAACATATGCATGAGTGATGATATCACCAAAGCAGAAATTAATCTCTCTTTTTTTTTTTTTTTTTTTTTTTTTTGGAGAGGTTTTTTGCTATAGGGCACGTGCACCTGCCAGAAAGACAGAGAGAGACAGAGAGACAGAAAGCGAGAAATCACTCCCTGGGGGGATGGCCACACCGCAATCCCTTCTCCTCCATTCTCCTCTCAGGATCCTGGGCACACACGCACATGCACCCGGCATGAGTTTAAGCCACCGGGTCTGGGACTCAAAACGTGGTTGACTACATGGGAGTCCAGCGACATAGCCATTATGCCAACTGCTGGTCCCCAGAAATTAATCTTAAAATCCTAAAATCTTAGAGCTAGGAAGGAGTTCAGAGCTCATCTAGAGTAGTAGTTCTGAGTGTGGTTCAGACCAGCAGCATCGGTGTCTGCCAGAAACTTGTTAGAAATGCATACTCTGGAGCCCACTGCAGACCTACGACACTCTAGATCATAGCCTGGCAATCTGTATTTTAAGAAGTCTTGGGACCAGCAAGACTTATAATAGAAAGAGTTTAGAAGACAGGCCACATTAAAATCAAAGCAAAGTAAAAATTTTAAATTAAAATACCAATAGTTACAAAATAAAAATAGAAGCCTCACAAATATTTTCAAATACCTAACTAATAAACATGAAGTGTTAACATTTCAAGAGATTATGGAAAATCTGTTCACCATTCATATAAGACCATCACTGGGCCCTTATAGCTATCCAAAAGCGCATTTAACGGGGCTAAGTAGTGTTGCAGCAGTGATTCAACTAGACACACTGGGGCCCAGTTCATGTCCTGGGACCTCCCTGAGCACACTAGGCACATGTATGAGCCTCTGATCCAGGCATTCTGAGACTAGGCATGGATTGTGGTGGTGTTGGGTACCTCTTTCTTTTTGTCTCTCTCTCTCATGAAAGAGATGAACAGACAAAAAAAAAAAAAAAAAGTTTTGAAGAAAACACAAAAAAAGTCATGTAAGGTTACCAAAGTCTCAAACTTCTACATTCTATCTCAGCATGGCTGTCTGTAAATGATCTCTAAGAAAAGAGTTTTGATACTTTTAGTCAGATTTCCAATTAATAGTAATCTGGTCTTGCTCAGTGATATATTTCAGTGGTCAAAGTATTACAGTAAGTCAAGTCTCCCTGTGACAGTTTAAACACGGGATCCACCCTCACCTGTGATGGGTCACAACCCTCTTCCTTTGAACGTGCCACGTATTATTCGAGGACCAACAGCCTCAGTTTACTTTTTGTCTACATCACCCCATCTTTTTTTTCTGAGTTTTACGGTTCCAGCGGTTTTATTTCTTTTTTTTTTTTTTTTTTTTTTTTTTTCAATTTATTTATTTGCATTCATTCTCTGAACATCATTACAGCATACAAAATGAGATTTTCCATCCAAATTACACTATATATTGTCTCAATCAAGCACATCAACACATGTTATTGTCAGCAAATGATCTTCCATTTCTTGTCTTCTGTATGTTTTGCTTTTTTCCTCCCATCCTAGATTCTCTATCTCTTACCCTCTGCCATCTCCCACTCTCCTCCCACAGTCTCTGGTAACTATGTTTGCTTTCTATACTGTTTTCTCCTCACATTTTATTGTAACGCCAAAGACCCTAATCAATCCAAATACCCTCATAGCAAACACAGGTGATACCCACATTTCCATGAACACAAGTCTTACTTTACGCATCCTATAAAGTAGTACCTAGCTGTGGCTACATATCCTACTGCAGTCATTCAATAGATATTTTTTTTTTCTGAAACTTTTTTTTTTGTAACTCAATTTACATTCCTTCCCTAAGCTTCATCACAGCATACAAAATGCAATCTCCCATCCAGTACACACTGCATAGTGATACAATCATGCACATTACAAAAAAATTTTCCATTACTAGTTCCTAGAATTACTTCCACCCCTCTTTCTGACCCTCTGTCCCTTCCTACCCTCCTCTCACACCACCTCCGGTGTCTACAATTGTCCTTCATTCCCTTCCCACCCACGTTGCATTGATCACACAATTTCCTACATAATCTAACTACTTTCCATGGTGAGTTCACTCATTACTACTAAGAAAACCAGTTTTAACTTAACTCAAAGAAATGCCAAGGAACTTTGCTTAAAGCCAGGAAACAAGTTAGGATTCTGTTCAAATGGAAGGTGCATGAACCTATCAGTCTCATGTACTTTTATCTTCTGTTCTGGTTCAATTTTCCTGATTAAATTCTGGGATATAGTATTCAACTCCAGACTTGTCCCTCTGATTAAGTTGGCCACTTTCATAGTTTTTGGACTCTTATTTCCGTGTGTCTGTGTTTAATTTTCTTGATACAGCACACCCTTGAGAACTTCTTGGAGATCTGGTCTGGTGCTGGTAAATTCTTTCAGGTTTTGTTTATCTGAGAATGTTCTTGTCTTTTCTTCCCACCTGAAAGATAATCTTGCTGGGTACAGTATTCTTGGCTGAAATTGCTTCTCTCGTAACACTTTGAATATATTTTCCCATTCTCTCCTCGCTCGCATTGTTTCTGATGAGAGATCTGCTGTTAGCCTGATGGGATGTCCTTTGTAGGTAACTTGATGTTTCTCTCTTGCCAATCTTAGTATCTTGTCTTTGTCTGCGGTTTTGGTCAACCTGGCTATAATGTGTCTTGGAGAAGATCTCCTCGGGTTGATTCTATTTGGGGTCCTTTGTATTTCCTGGGACTGGATCTTCGAATGCCTCTCTAGGTTTGGAAAGTTTTCTTGCAGAATTTCATGGAATAGATTATCAATGCCCTTATGGGTCTCTTCACCTTCTGGAATGCCAATTATCCGGATATTTGGACGTTTGATGGTATCCAGTACTTCTCGCATATCATTCTCAAATTTTTGAGCCATTTTCTCAGTCTTCGTGGTGGACTTTTCTAAGCCAGCCATTTTCTCTTCTACATCTGAGATTCTATTTTCTGAATGATCTAGTCTGCTTTTAATACTTTCAAGGGAGATTTTGACTTCTTGTATTATAGACTTCATCTCTAGCAGTTCCGTTTGAGTCTTTTGTAAAGTGTGTAATTCCTCTTTTAGATCTTGCAAGAATTTCCTCATCTCCTGGAACTCGGCAACTTCTTTCTCCTTTCTCTTTAGCAGTTCATTATCTCTCTTTTCTTCCATCTCTGTTAGCTTCGACATTACGAATGTTCTAAATTCCTTATTAGACATTTCCATGACTTTCACCGAACTGCTTGTGGATGAAGGAGAGTTACTTTTTTCCATTGGAGGAGAGGTATTTTCTCGTTTTCCCATATTTCTCGTGATCCGACGGTGATTTCTTGTCATCTGATGAATGGCGTGTTTCTTTCAAATTCTTGAAGTTAAGCCTCAATGTTCAGGAGCAAGCAGACAGAGGTGTTCTAGAATCTGATTGCCGTTCTGTTGTGATCGCACACTAGCTTTGCTTGCTGGAGGCTGAATTATGAGTAGAAAATCTTCATTTCTCCTGTGCCCTGAAATATCTAGTTCCCAGTTTCCATGAGGAATCTTCTCAGAGAATGGCTCAACTCTCCTGCCACACTAGCTTTGCTTGCTGGAGGCTGAATTATGAGTAGAAAATCTTCATTTCTCCTGTGCCCTGAAATATCTAGTTCCCAGTTTCCATGAGGAATCTTCTCAGAGAATGGCTCAACTCTCCTGCCATACTAGCTTTGCTTGCTGGAGGCTGAATTATGAGTAGAAAATCTTCATTTCTCCTGTGCCCTGAAATATCTAGTTCCCAGTTTCCATGAGGAATCTTCTCAGAGAATCTGAAATGAGTATTTTTGATGGCTTTCTTGCTATCTCGTATGACAGGATGATCCAGTCTCAACCTGAGTATTTCTGTGCTACACTTGTAATTTCTACAAGAAGCCCTTGTGTTCCTTTTAGTGGAAAATGGTATTTTGAGATGCCAGTCTGAGTGCTAGGGTTGCTCGTTGCTATCAAGTTGGTCAGTGTTTCTAGGCTTCTTCAGTGGACAGAGCTGAAACAGTGAAAGTCACTTTGCTTGAAGTAGACAATTTTCCAGATTTAGTCACAAGATGCTCAGTGCTGTTACCACCTTTGCAAGCACAGGTGTCTATTTCTGAAGTATATTACAAATGTAGGTAGTGAGCAAGGCAGTAACATGGTAGTTAAAGTGACTGGCTCCTACATGACCAACTGTGAGGCTTGAGTCCTGGCCCAGTAGCCTGAGGGAACACACCAGGCACAGGTGCATGTCCAAAATCCCAAGAGGAGAATGGAGGAGAAGGATTACAGTGTGGTCATCCCCCACTCGGGGATGCTTTTTCACTTTCTCTCTCTCACTCGTCTCTCTTTTTTTTTTTAATAAAAAAAAATTGTATTTACTTAGAAGCATTCAGAATGTCAACAAAACAGCTGCAACTTTTTTTTTTTTTTTTTTGCAGTTACAGAGTGGTATTCAGTTAACAGAACAACAATTATTTTGTATAAGCTGCATCAGAGACAACTGAAGATGAAAAAACTACCATCCCCATATATAACTAATTTGCACTGTGCACCAACAAGAACCTGCTTTAAATTTCCACGCCAATTTACAACCCCCATACTGTACCAGGCAAGGTTAGTGGCTATTGAAAATACCACCAGGACAGGGCTATCTAAAGACACATTTGGTAGTGTGTTAACTATACAAAAAAAAGGCACTGTACAGTTTAAAAACAATCTTACACAGCCTTACATTTCAATTTTTTTCTTTAAAAGGAGTGAATTGTGTACAGGGGGGTTAAATGCTTTATAAACAAGGGAAAAAAAACTGCGCTAGAACCAACTTGTTCATCATCATCTTCTTCTTCATCTTCATCCTCTTCATCTTCTTCTTCTTCCTCATCTTCCTCATCTTCCTCCTCCTCCTTCTTTTTCTTGCTCTTTTCAGCCTTGACAACTCCCTTTTTTGTTGCATCAGGCTTTCCTTTAGCTCGGTATGCAGCAATATCCTTTTCGTATTTTTCCTTCAGCTTAGCAGCCTTCTTTTCATAAGGCTGTTTACCATCTGCAGCAGTATTATTCCACATCTCTCCCAATTTCTTTGCAACATCACCAATGGATAGGTCAGGATGTTCTCCTTTGATTTTTGGGCAATATTCAGAACAGAACAAGAAAAAGGCCGAAGGAGGCCTCTTGGGTGCATTGGGATCCTTGAACTTCTTGTTTCCCCTTTAGGAGGGATATAGGTTTTCATTTCTCTTTCATAACGGGCCTTGTCCGCCTTTGCCATATCTTCAAACTTTCCTTTCTCTTTAGCAGACATGATCTTCCACCTCTCTGAGCACTTCTTAGAAAACTCTGAGAAATTGAAGCATCTGGGTGCTTCTTCTTGTGCTCCTCCCGGCAAGTTTGCACAAAGAATGCATATGATGACATTTTGCCTCTCGGCTTCTTAGGATCTCCTTTGCCCATGGTTAGTTATCTTTCCTCCGCGAGGCACAGAGAAAAATATGGAACGCTTCACGAATTTGCGTGTCATCCTTGCGCAGGGGCCATGCTAATCTTCTCTGCATCGTTCCAATTTTAGTGTATGTGCTGCCGAAGCAAACACTCGTCTCTCTTTTTCATCTCTCTGGCAGGTGCACACATACTGTAGCAAAAATAAAACAATGTATACATATATGCAGATAGTAAGCCTTTCACCAAGTTAGAAAATGTGGAGGAAAGTGTTGTAGTCTTTGGCTTGCAGGTCATGCTACCAGCTAGTTTGTTCCTACAAGCATGAAAGCTGATTCTGGTCAATTAAATAAATAATTAAGATTGCTAGGAAGGGGGCCAGGAGGTGGCAAGGGTGCTGGACTCCCACATGGCCAACCACAGTTTAAGTCCTGGATCTGGTGGCTTGCTTTTTTATTTGCCCTCTCTCACACACTCTGTCCTTCTCTGGTCAAATAAATAAATAAATAAAGTTAAATAAAAATAATTCTTAAAAAAAAAAAAAAGATTGCTAGGAGGTTGGCCCAATAGGCTAATGGCTAAGGGAACCAGATGCTTCATGACCAACCATGGTTTAAATCTTGGCCATGGAGGCTTGAATAACACACCAGGCACATGTGCCTCAGTAACCAAAACCCTGACAGGATGGGGAAATGGAGAAGGAACTGTGGTGTGACCACACCCTATTAGGAGTGCTTTCTCCCTGTCAGCACCCCAATTCTGTCTTTCTCTGGCAAACGTACATACCCTCTGGCGATTTACTAAGTATATAGATAAACATTAAGTGAAAAAAGTTGGTGGAGGGCTACCAAATCCCTCAGGCTCACAGATTCTCAACAACCAGAGCATAGTGCCAGAGAGCCTGGACCTAGAGTAAATAAAAAGCTTCTTCAGGGCTACTCGAACAACTAAAGAACAGCTATCTTCCATATTTATTTTTTAGCTCAAATATCGGACCGATGAAGGTAGTCTACCTGGCTAAGCCTTGATCATGTGTCCAAATCTTGGCTTAGAATGTAGTTCCCAAAGGAGAACGACAGTGCAGTTACTAGGACATGGAGGGCAGTGAGCAGATGAAAAGATCCTCTCAAGCCACTAACTAGGTGCTTCACAATAACAGAGGTCATGCTTTGCATACCTTTCTATTCCATCCCAAAGCCAGCCGCGTAGCAAGCCCTCCATAAAAGATCCTCTGAGCGAAACTAACTCTGACAAAGTGAAGAATAGTTCACCTTGATAGACGGGTTTCTGCCATGAGTTCCACCAAGCTCTCTGGAAAATGCTTCCATGTGGAATAAAAAAGCTCACAGAGGGACCAGCAGTTGATGTAATGGCTATGTCATTGGACTCCCATGTAGTCGACTGCGGTTCGAGTCCCGGACCTGGCGGCTTAAACTCCCGGACCCGGCGGCTTAAACTCATGCTGGGCACATGTGCGTGCGTGCCCAAGATCCCGAAAGGAGACTGGAAGAGAAGGGATTGTGGCGTGGCCATCCCCTCTGGGGGGTGATTTCTCACTTTGTCTCTCTGTCTCTCTCTGTCTGTCTGGTGAGCACATGCGCCCCATAGCAAAAACCTCTCAAAAAACAAAACAAAACAAAATCCCTCTCAGCCCACTTACTTCACTACCACTAACAGATAAAAAGAAATCTGGGAAAGTAGACTGTGAATCTTCATTTCTGACATTGATCTCCATTCCTATAATCAATATGTTGTATTGAGGTGGTATCAGAAACAATAACCTACTTAATTTAAATGTTAACTTTTAAATTATGAGGTTTACACCAAAACTAATATTTCACAAATGCACTTTGAAGGCATATTAACAATTATGAGCTGTATAGATGGTTTATTGACACCTGTAATATAAGTAATAGATAACCCAGAGATGAGGACTTTATTGCTACATGGGAATTATACTGAGATTTGAGGGCATTTTCTTTTCTTTTTTCTTTCTTTTTTAGAGGTTTTTGCTATAGGGCGCGTGCACTCGCCAGACAGACAGAGAGAGACAGAGAGATAGAAAGCAAGAAATAACCCCCCAGGGGGAAGGTGGCCACGCCACAATCCCTTTTCCTCCATTCTCCTCTCGGGATCTTGGGCATGCATGCACATGCACCCGGCGTGAGTTTTAAGCCACCAGGTCCAGGACTCAAATCGCGGTCAAATACATGGGAGTCCAGAGACATAGCCATTACGCTAACTGCTGGTCCCGAGGGCATTTTCTATAAAGCAAAAATACAGACCTCATGAGTTGGGCATATTCATTAGGTTAACTTTGATATTTTTTGTAGAAAACAAGTGATGTTTGTATCCAAAATAAAAATTTTTATACAGAATCTACTGCTTCAATTTAATCCCAGCAAGAATATTAGTTTTGGGACCAGCAGTTAGCATAATAGCTATGTCGCTGGACTCCCACGTAGTCGACCGCAGTTCGAGTCCCGGACCCGGTGGCTTAAACTCACGCCGGGCGCGTGTGTGTGCGTGCCCAAGATCCCAAGAGGAGAATGGAGGAGAAGGGATTGCGGCGTGGCCATCCCCCCTGGGGGGTGATTTCTCACTTTCTATCTCTCTGTCTCTCTCTGTCTGTCTGGTGAGCGCACGCACCCTATAGCAAAAATCTCTAAAAAAAAAAAAAAAAAAGAATATTAGTTTTCAAAATAAATGCTTATTCTGAAAACTTGCTTTGTCCTCTAAGGAAGTAAATAAAGGCTAGATTTGACACTTGGAAGTTTTATACTAAGGGCCGTCATTGCTTCTAATTTGGAATTCTGTTTAAAAGAATGTACTTTCTGGGACCAGTAGATGGCGGAATGGCTATATTGCTCGACTTCCATGTAGTCAATCATGGTTTGAGTCCTTGACCCAGTGGCTTAAACACACCAGATGCATGTGTGTGCGTGCCCAAATCCTGAGAGGAGAATGGAGGAGAAGGGACTGGGGCATGGCTAAGCCCCCTGGGGTGTGATTTCTCACTTTCTGTCTCTCTGTCTCTGTCTGTCTGGTGAGCGCACGCGCCCTATAGCAAAAACCTCTCCAAAAAAAAAAGAAAGAAATTAATGTACTTTCTCTAATGTACCTACCATGTCAAAACAAAAGTTTCAGAAAAGTAAGTAGACATCTTCACAGCTGTGAGGTCGCTGAAGCTTTGTTCAGGATTCCCCATGTCAGTCTGTGACTGAGAAGGTCTACAGTGCTGCACACTGTACTCAGCCCTAGGCCATCCAGGATGACACACCAATTTTGACATCATGCTATTGATAAGCAAGCACTGAAAATTAACCAAAAAATCATAATGTACCTTAACTTTTGTAAACTTGTTTTATGGATAACTTTTCAGTTTTCCCAAAAGGTTGATACATTTCAATATTTGAATACATCAGTGTTAACTTTATTTTTTTCTTTTTTTTTGGAGAGGTTTTTGCTATAGGGCGCATGCATTCTCCAGAAAGAGAGAGACAGAGAGACAGAAAGTGAGAAATCATCCCCCAGGAGGGACGGCCACACCGCAACCCCTTCTCCTCCATTCTCCTCTCGGGATCTTGGGCACACACGCACACACACCCGGCGTGAGTTTAAGCCACTGGGTCTGGGACTTGAACTGCGGTCGACTACATGGGAGGCTAGCGACATAGCCATTACACAAACTGCTGGTCCCATCAGTGTTAATTTTGAGTTGGTAGAGATAACCTAAGCAACCACCATTATGTTTTGGTACTTAGAGATATACATTTCAATAAAGTTATTGAAATACAAAAAAAAAAGAAAAAGAAAGAAAGAAAGAAAGGAAGGAAGGAAATAAAGGGAATCTGATGAAGTGCAAACAGGTTTGGACATCTTGAAACAGAGAAAGAAAATAACTGCTCGGCCAAAGAGGCTGAGTTTGGTTTCCTCCCATCTTCCTCAAGTTCATAATTTTTAGTAGCAGAACTAGGGCTAGACTGGCCTTTCTCTTCTTAACCTCATTTTATTCACATGACCACGACCTCCCAAGCATTTATGTTAACGTGTTGCTAATATGACATGTAGTCATTTTGACACAGCTTTTAACAATGGAAGGAAATGCTGGTTTATACTGACCAATTTAATTCTACAAGAAGCTAATTTGGTATACAAAAGC
Organism: Tupaia tana; assembly: GCA_026018925.1. Taxonomy (NCBI): domain Eukaryota; kingdom Metazoa; phylum Chordata; class Mammalia; order Scandentia; family Tupaiidae; genus Tupaia; species Tupaia tana. Next base: position 58,468,428 of record JAKSZU010000006.1, on the reverse strand, counting down.
ACCAGGGCTATTACTATACTCAGCAATACCCATAGCATAAAAGTACACTTACAGAGTAGAACTTGGCAATGTGTCTTAAAAGTCTATGTACACTTTGGGGACCAGCAGGTGGCATGGTGGTTAAGGTGCTGGACACTCCATGGCCAACCATGGTTTGAGTCCCAGACCTGGTGGCTTGCTTTCTCTCTCTCTGTCCAAATTTAAAAAAAAAAAAAAAAAAAAAAAAAAAGTCTATGTACACTTTGACAATAATCCTATTTCTAGGAATTTACCCTGAGAAAAATCACAGATATGTAAAGAAACTACAAAGATACTCACTGCAGCATTATCTGTAACAATGAAAAAATTAGGAAACCTAATTATTCAATATACAGGAACAGATAAATGAAATAGGACCTCCATACAATTTAATAAGATGCAATATCAAAATTACTAAAGAAACATTAAATGATATAAAATATATCACTATATTTATAATAAATTAAGTAGAAATGTAGATTACAAAATAACATGGAATACATGATTTTTGCAGAAACATCCTACAGATAGAAAAAAAAATTAATACACACACACACACACATTTAATATTTTTAGGGAAAGTGAGAAATCACCCTCCAGGGGAGATGGCCACGCCGCCATACCTTCTCCTCCATTTTCCTCCTGGGACTTTGGGCACACATGCACATGTGCCTAGCATGAGTTTCAAGCCACCAGCTCTGGGACCTGAACTGCAGTTGGCCATATGGGAGTACAACGCTTAATCATTATGCCACCTGCTGGCCCTGAGAAAAAGAAAATATTAATAGCAGCAGTTGTCTCTGGGTGGAGGGATTTAGGAAAATGTTTTTTTTCTTTAGTTTCATTTGTCTTCCTAAATTTTTCACAAATAACTTTATTAAATTTTAAATTACAATTTTAAAACAAAAGTTACTTTAAATTACTTTGTAGATATAGAAATGTGATTAATAGAGTGAAGTGAAAATGTTGAATGTTTCCTACAGAAACTTCTTGAAATTAGTTTTAGTGTTACAAGTTTCTACTTGTTTTTCTTCCAAATTTCTTAACAATTAGCACTTACTGAATTACACTTACTTACATATTTTTTTTTTCCTGCAGCTGGTTTCTAGCAAGTAGTTCTGGGCATATTTTTGCCTTGGTAATTTTCTATGATACCACAACCTTCTAAGGCCTTATTTTCCTTCAGACACTTCTTTCCCTTAACATAAGGTGAACACTTATCTGTGACTTGGGTCACCTTTGCGAAAGAAAATGTTACCAGACATATATGGAGTCACTAATCTCGGAATATTAATAGTTGGGCTCTATAGGAAATATTCTCTGCCCTAAGGTAAATTCTCCACTCGAGCCAACTAAATCTCTCTTTAGAATACTAATGTTAAAAAAAACGTTTCCTGGGACCAGCAGTTAGCATAATGGCTATGTTGCTGGACTCCCACGTAGTCGACCACGGTTCGAGTCCCGGACCCGGTGGCTTAAACTCATGCCGGGCGCGTGTGCGTGCGTGCCCAAGATCCCGAGAGGAGAATGGAGGAGGAGGGATTGCGGCGTGGCCATCCCCCTTGGGGGGTGATTTCTCACTTTCTATCTCTCTGTCTCTCTCTGTCTGTCAGCGAGCGCACGCGCCCTATAGCAAAAACCTCTCCAAAAAAAAAAAAGTTTCCTTACATAAATGTAGATTGGGGGTGAGGCTGCTGGCTACCACATGGCCAACTATTCAGTTCGAGTCCTACATCCAGCAACTTGAAAAACATGCTGGACACAAGTGTATATGTGCCCAAAATCCTGAAATGAGAACTGAGGAAAGGATGCAATGCAGTGTGAGTATTCCCCACAGAGGTGCCTTCTCACTTCCCCTCACTCTCTCTTTCTGTCTCCCTCCAGTGAGCACACCCTCTAGCAATTTTTTTAAACTGTAAATATAAATTTTAAGCTTTATATAATTTACTTTTTTTTTAATTGCCAGAAAGTACTTGCGACTCATCAGACACAAGGGGAGAAATTACTCCAAAAATGGGGTGTCATCACACTACAATCCTTTCTTCTCCATTCTGTTGGCATTTTTGGCATGTGCGTGTGCACACACATACACACACACACAGAGTCTTGGATTTTTTTTCAGACTTTTTACTATAAAGTGCATGTGCTCACCAGAGAAACAGAGAGAGACAGAGAGACAGAAAGCAAGAAATCATCCCCCAGAGGGGATGGTCATGTCACAATCCCTTCTCCTCCATTCGCCTCTTAGGATTTTTGGTATGTATGCACGCACACACACCCAGAGTGAGTTTTAAGCTACCATGTCTGGGACTCAAATCATGGTTGACTATGTGTGAGTCCAGCAATGTAACCATTAGGCCAACTGCTAGTCCCTTTTTTTTCTTTTTTTTTTTTCATTTGCTAGAGGGCACATGCACTTACCAGAGACACAGAAAGGAGAGAGAGAAGGAGAGCAAGAAAGCAAAATCCAATGCCACAAGCCCTTCTCCTCCATATCTTTCAGGACTTCAGACAAGCATGGACATGCACCTGGTGTGTTTTTCGAGCCATGGGGTCCAGAACTGAACCACAGAGTCTGCCATGTGGGATCCAGCTGCTTTAACCACCGCACTACCAGCTGGCCCATACCTGACATGGTTTTCAAGCTGCTGAGGCTGGGATGTGAATCATGGTTATGTGGAATCCAGCTCCCTTAAGCACTAGGCTACGGGCTGGCTCCTATAATTTATTACTTTAAAATACTTCATGTGTTCCTTCTAAAATGCAACCTACCTCACGGTTGTGATCTTCTACCTGTACACCCCAAAAAACTAAACTAACTTCACGATACACAAATGCAACTTAAATTAAACATCGAACACAAATGTTTAGAATACTAATTTTATTAGAAAAACATTTGAGAGTTGTATTGGGTCATTTAATCAACCACTCAATCTAAAAACTGTGTGGCCTGGCCTGAAGGCACAAATTACAATATAGTTTTTTTTTTTCATTCAATCAACAAATATTTGAGCACCTACTAAGTAATAAGCATTGGAGATACAGGATCAGTAAGCAGGTCCTTGCTCTCATGTAGCTTACATTCTAGGGCAATATTAAAGAAATGTCTGAAGTAAAACAATGAGTTTGTGATACAGAAAGTAGATGATGTTTTACAAGAGATACAGCAAGAGGCTAGTCCAGTCCAGGGAAGTCACAGAGATATCCCTCAGGAAGGAGTGTGTTATAGGATGGTAGGTGAGGTCAAAGGCTTAAGTCGAAAGATAGGTGTTGAAGCAGAAGGGAGAACAGTTCAGAAAGAGGGAATCCTATAACCCTGAAGGTAAGGAGGTCTTGGTAGGTTCAAAGAACTGGAAGAAGTCTAGAAAGGTTAGAGCCATTCTGTGAAAAGAAGTCAAGGCAATGAGATTAAGGATGTGATGATTACGATCATGGAGAGTGTTAGAGGGTTGGCAATTTTACAAGAACCCCTGAAGGATTTCAAGTAAAAGAAGAGTATAATCAGATTAGCCTAATGCAGGCCTATGGTAGTAAAAAACAAAAATATGGGAGTATTGAGGAGATAGGAGCCAAAGTCAATGGGACTTGGTGTGTGCATCTGAGGTTCCTCTAGGACAATCAGTATGGATGTGCTTATGTCAGATATGTATGGTTGGCACACAGGAGAGAATTGGGCGAAGAGCAGTCACTGCAGGAATCATCTACATTTAGACAGCAACCAAGCCATGAGATGGGCTCGCGTGGGCCTGCGAGAATATATCAAGCTATGAGAACTACATGTACTTAAGGATAAGATGTGCCGGGAACTGGGGTAAAGGGAAATGGAAGTTACTTCTTAATGGATACACAATTTCAGTGCGGGATGATGAACAAATTCTGGAGATGGATGGTGGATAGATATTGTACAACAATGTGAAGGTACTTGATGCCACTGAACTGTACACATAAAAGGGTTAAAATGGTAAATATTATGTTGTGTGTATCTTCTGCAATAAAAGCAAATGAAGAGATGCTTCTGTATTATTTATATCTCTTAGAATAAGAATGTACTCAGCATCAGCAGATGGCGTAATGGTTACATCACTGGACTCCCACGTAATCTACCGTGGTTCAAGTCCTGGACTGGTAGCTTAAAACTCACACCCAGCCCGTGTGCATGCATGTCCAAAATCCTGAGAGGAGAATGGAGGAGAAGGGATTGTGGTGTGGTCATCTTTCCAGGGGGTGATTTCTTGCTTTCTGTCTTTCTGTCTCTCTGGAGAGTACATGCACCCTATAGCAAAAATCTCTCTTAAAAAAAAAAAAAAAAAAGAAAAAGAATAAGAATGTACTCATGTATTCCTAATGAAAATCAAGAGGAAAGGGATCTACAAAGGAAACTAAGATGGCCAAAGAGGGTGAGAGAAAACCTAGTGTGTTAAGTGACAGTGGCTATTGACGGCATTTCATGAAGAAAGTGCTCATCTGATAAGAATGCTCTAGAGTTAAATCAGAGGATGCTGGAAAAGAGCCCATTGATTTCAACAAGTTCAGTGGTGACCTTGAAGAGAGCTATTGGCAGTTGAAGCCACTAAGGGGTAAGGTGAAGCAAGAATGTGTTAGAAAATAGAGCTTAGCATGTGGACAATGAGAAGGCTGACTATTATGGGAAGGACATGGATGGGTGAAGGGGAAAGTAATGGATGCTTTTTAAAAATAAGCATGTTAAAATACCATTAAGCATAATCAGTGAAAGAATTCTTTCAGTGAAAAATACTTCACATTAATAATCTCAATAATCAATGGAATTTACAGATTATAGAACTTCCTGTACTGTTTGTGGGTTAGAAAGTTTAACTATAAATTATTCTCTTTGTTTTACAGGTGTTAAAACTGAGTCATAGAGAAATTTCTCCAAGAAAAATTTTAAAAGAATTGATGTTCATCAATTAAAGATCCCCACTGACTTTTTTTTTTACAGTAGAAAAGTACACTGTTGAAAAAAAAAAAGCCCTGTAACAGTCACATGTTCAGAAAGTATAACCATTTAAAGCTACTATATGTGTTGATTTTTGGTACATGTCCAACAGGAAACGTTTTACATTCCAATTATATCCTCAAGATGCCTAAATCAGTCTTCGGGATTGGAGCGTTGAGGGCTGCACTGATACTGAGACCCAGGACCAGTCTGGTGTCTGCCGGATCAATAATCCCATCATCCCACAGCCTGGCAAAAGAATGAAAATGAGTTAGGAATTTTCCACCAAACCACCATTTGTAAACTCCATGCCCAAAAACTGACCGGGTTGTTTTTCTTCGGTAATGTATGAATCTACTGATTAGCACTGTGCACTATAATCTCATGAGACAAAGTATGTTCAAGAGAGTGGGCAAAAGAGGAAAGAAAAACAGCATGATTACTGTCCCAGGACACCACAGAATGTCAAATTAAGCTTAAGACTTTAGGAACTACTTACTACAAGAAATCTCAATGTAATCCCTGGTTTAAAAATATTTTCATTTCAAGAAGAACTTGCCTGTTCTTTTTCTGCCTATGAAAATGTACAAATCAAGTTTGTATATTTCTGTCATTAATATGGAAAGGCACATAAACCCAGGTAATAATCATAAACCAGAGTTTTTACTGGAAAAGGTGTATTCCTCCCAAACACCCGCTACACTCTTAAGAAACTATGAAAGTTATTAAATATGTTTCAATATATTTTATCAATAAAGTATATATCTTCAAGTGTACCTGTTAATTTTTTGCCACAGTAGGAAACATAATCAATAACTTTAAACTGCTTTCAGAAGAAACTTTAAAGTAGAAATTTTAGTTTGCTTTTTTCACTGACAACCTCAAATTGATAAAGAAAAATAAATGAGAAATATTACTTTTTAAAGGTTGCTAGTAGGTAGCAATTTAAACAAACTGCCTTCAGAACCTGGACATAGCATCAATTATTAAACCATTCTTACACTGACAGACATGAATCAAATCTTTGTTCATAAAATATTCATAAGGGACCCTAAAGTATCAACGGGCAATAAAAATAATGGCATTACTGTCATCTATAACCAGATGAATTGATCACACTTCCTTCTGACGCCTATAGCAAAGTAACCCAGTAAACTCAAAAGGGCTGGTTGATTATGGTCATTAAAAAGATTGCTCCAAGTAAGAGGTGCTAATCAGATGGCTGATAATACTTGGATCATAAGAAGTAAGACATTTGTGGGAAGCAGATACGGTTTATTATCTACTGATGAGGATGTGTATAGTATTCTCAACTGGGCTGGACTGAGGAGTATATCATGCTGGGTAAAGTCTCTTTTTTTTGGAGAGGTTTTTGCTATAGGGTGCGTGCGCTTGCCAGAAAGACAGAGAGAGATAGAGAGACAGGAAGCAGGTAATCACCCCCCGGGGGGATGGCCACACTGCAATCCCTTCTCCTTCATTCTCCTCTTGGGATCTTGGGCACACATGCACACACGCCTGGCATGAGTTTAAGCCACTGGATCCGGGACTCGAACCACAGTCGACTACACGGTAGTCGAGCAACATAGCCATTACGTTATCTGCTGGTTCCAGTAAAGTCTCTTTACAATCTAAATGATGAACAGTGATTGAATGTATAAATAAAAAATAAATAAATAAAAATTGGATTATAATATAAAACTACTGAGCAGGGGCCAGCATGTGGCATGTTGGTTAAGGGCACTGGACTACCACATGATTGACCACAGTTGGTGTCCCGGACATGGCGGATGGCGGCTTGCTTTCTCTCTTTCTTTCTCTCTCTCTCTCTCCCCCCTCCCTGCTCCTCTCTGGTCAAATTAAACATAAACAAATAAATAAATAAAGTTAAATAAAATAATTCTTTAAAAAAAGAACTACTGAGTAGAGGGGCCAACAGATGGCATAATGGTTATGTCACTGGACTCCCACGTAGTCAACTGTGATTCAAGTCCCAGACCTGGTGGCTTAAAACTCACGCAGGGCACCTGTGTGTGTGTGTGTGTGTGTGTGCCTAAAATCCTGGGAGGAAAATGGAAGAGAAGGGATTACAGTGTGGCCATCTCCAGAGGAGGAAGAGTGAGTGCATTTCTTGCTTTCTGTCTCTCTGGCAAGTGCATGCACCCTATAACAAAAAAATCTCTCTACAAAAAAAAAAAAAAAAAAAAAAAAGAAAAGAAAAAAACTATTGAGCAGAAGCAAACTGGAATATTGCACATGTAACATGTAAGTATTCAGAAAAACATTGGAGGGTCCAGTAGCCGATAACAGAACTCTCTGAAAAGACAGATCTAACCATGTTCAAGCCTAAGCAGGCCAGATAATTTTATTATTAAACTGAGATTTACTAAACCCAAGGAAGACACCATAAAGTGACTTGAAAAAAAGAAATCCTTGAAAAGGATCTTTGAAAGATACTGTCTCACTGTCACAACTGTTTTAACTAAAGTGAAGCGTCTACGAATTAACAGAAACCTTACTGCCTTTTAGCATTTACTAAGATAAGTCTATCTTAGCCATTTGCCTCCTGCCTTGAATGTGATCTATTAAAAAATAATAATGTTAGTATAAAAATAACAAGGGATGCAATCTTTCTCAAAAAATGACTTCTCCTAGCCAGGGCTGAAAAACAAGTTAATGGCTCAAACAAAATATGTAATTTGTCAAAGTTTAATATTTCAACTGTATCTGTGTATTTCAGTCAAAATCTTATGTGAAAAACACCATAGGTAATAATAATATATATTTTATCTTAAGCTTTACATGTTTTTCTTTTGTTTCCTTGCTTCTACTACCTATTGATATGTTTGCATGCTGGTAAAATGAGGAGCATGCTTGAGATCAGCAGGTAGTTTCATGGCTATGCTGATGGACTCCCACATAGCTGACCACAGTTCAAGTCCAAGACCTGGCAGCTTATAACTCACGCCAGGAGCATGTGCGTGTGTGCCCAGATTCCTGAGAGGTAAATGGAGGAGAAGGGACTGCAGCATGGCAATCCCCTCCCGGGGGGGAGGGGGGGGGGGTTATTTCTTGCTTTCTGTCTCTGTGTCTTTCTGGAGAGTACACACACCCTATAACAAAAATCTCTCTCTAATAAAAAAAAAAAAGAGAAGCATGTTTATTTCTCAGATCAAAGACTCTAAATAATTAAATGAATTGATGATCCTGCATAACAAAATATACCTGTAAGTTTTGTTAATAGATGTATTTAGCAAAGAGAGAAATAGGCTTTAAAAACAATCCCAGTAATAGTGGGGCCCAGCAGGTGGCATGGTGGTTAAGGGCACTGGACTCCCACATGGCCAACCATGGTTCAAGTCTTGGACTTGGCAGCTTGCTTTCTCGCTTTTCCTCTCTCTCTTTGTCCCACTTTGGTCAAATTAAATCAATAAAGTTAAATAAAATAATTACTTTTTTAAAATCCCTGCAGCATTATTTGAACTTTCACACTAATTAAGCTCTTTAAAACCAGCATGGTTAGTCTGTACACCAGTACTTAGAGTAATCTTAGTGCCAAAGGATTTCTTCAAATGACTGAAATAGATTCTAACTTTTTATTTTTTTTCTCCCTCCTCTCCAGTTTGCCTTCACCAGTAAATGGCATAAATCACAGTATAACCTAACTTTAAAAGACACAAATACAGACCAGCAGTTAGCGTAATGGCTATGTTGCTGGACTCCCATGTAGTCGACCGTGGTTCGCGTCCCGGACCCGGTGCTTAAACTCATGCCACGTGCGTGTGCGTGCGTGCCCAAGATCCCAGGAGGAGAATGAAGAAGAAGGGATTATGGCGTGGCCATCCCCCCTGGGGGGTGATTTCTCGCTTTCTATCTCTCTGTCTCTCTCTCTGGCGAGCACACGCGCCCTATAGCAAAAACCTCTAAAAAAAAGAACAAAAAAATTTAAAAAAAAAGACACAAATAACAGGTTGTCGAAAAAGTCATGACACATTTTTGCATAGAAAAATATGTTGTGACTTTCTGACAACCCTAGAGTTACTTTCTTTTTTCTTTTCTCTTAGGTTAGTCTAGAGAATGCAGCACATTAAAGTTGTTGAAAATAGGTCTGAAAGCAAATGCCAGCAAGTGTCTAGCTGGGACAGGCTGTGATAATTGATGACCTCAGTAAGTGGCTTAAGAAACAAACAGAGCCTACAGCTGCAATGGTGTGTGAGGTAATTACTTGGCAGTGACACGGAGAACCCCGGCTGTGACTAATCACCTGCTGAGTGTACATGCATATTTGTTAACAAGTGCCAATAAGTGCTCAACCAATCTCATGCTTAAAATGGGTAAAAAATAAAAACCAAAGACAGTGTGGTAAGAGTCCATGTTGTAAGCAAAAATAACCCCTGGGCTGGTCCTACTGCATAGAGTTAAGAGCTATGTTATAGGGAGCCTGATAACATACGGCTGACCGTGGTTGGAATCCTGGCTCCGGCATATGGAAAAACACACTGGGTACATGCGCATGCATGCCCAAAAGCCTGACACAAATGGAGGAAAGTGGACTGAGGCATGACCACACCCCACTGGGGATACTCTCTCTCTCTTTCTGGCTCTGGTGCACACACCTTCTGGCAATTAAAAATTTTAAAAACTAATCCCTGAAAGTGACACAACTGAGATTATAATTCTACTCCTAGCTCCTAGCACAGCATCCTTACAGTCCCCAGATCCCTCAACCAGGGATGGGATTAGAGGAGGGAGGGCAGGTGTCAGAATTAGACCACTAGTTGTGGACCTGCATCACAGAGAAGCCTACCACAGTGGTAGCATTTCAGCAATGGCAGTCCCATTACATGGAGACAACAAGGGCCAGCCCCATGCTCTAGTGGTTAAGGAAGCCAGATCTCACATGGCTGACCACAGTTTGAATCCCAGCTCAGGTAGCTTGAAAAATGTGCCAGGTACATGTATATGCATCCCCAGCATCCTGAGGGGGCAAGAAAATGGAGAAGATGGGATTGCAGCATGACCACACACCATTGGGGGGTGCTTTCTCCCTCTCTCTCTCTCTCTCTGCCTCTCGGTCTCTCATGAGTGCATGCACTTATTTACTTTATCAAAATAAATAAACATTGGGGACGGCAGGTGGTGTGGTGGTTAAGGTCACTGGATTCCCACATGCCCAACATGTAGTTCGAGTCCCGGAACTGACAGCTTGCTTTCTCACTTTTCCTCTCTTTCTGTCTCTCTCTGGTCAAATTAAAACAATAACAATAATAAATAAAGTTAAATGAAAAAAATTTTAAATATATAAATAAATATAAACAAAGAGACAACAATACAAAATTAAGTGTGTCCAAACACTGTTTTTGATTCCTATAAAGGCTGGACCATTCTGACTGCACAGATCACTATGAAGTTGCTCCCAACCAACACCCAGGAGGGAGTTGGCTGTTTTCTGGCTCCCACCTTGCACTGGAATAGTAAGGGTTTCCTTCCTCTTCAAACCTCTTAATGATGGGCTCTCTTAAAGCTGCTTCATCAGCACTGGAGAACTAAAAGAAAAGGGACCATGAGTGAGTCAGCTTCAGGGAACAACTGATTGTGTTTAGATAATTAAGAAAAAGAGATACCAGATTTCACAAATAGTAATGTTACAACTAACATTTGCACAGTGAGGTATAGGTTACAAGTAGTACTTTAACACATATGATCTTGCCTGAGACATGCGTATCACATTATTGGGTCATCGGAAAAGTCATGATACATTTTTGCATAGAGAAACATGTCACGACTTCTCCAACGACTCAGGAGCACACCATGACATCTCCCTTATCAGAGACAACACGCTAAGGACATTTACTGTAAGGTTAAAAACAAGCGAACTGCAGTAGCTTGGTGGTTGAGGTGCTGGACTCCCACATGGCCGATAACTGTTTGAGTCCCAGGCCTGGTGGCTTACTTTCTCACTTTCCCTCTCTCTCCTTTTGTGTCTCTCTCTGGCCAAAATTTAAAAACAGTAATAATTAATAAAATTAAGTAAATAATTCTTAAAAAAAAGGTGGGGGGGACTGTGTATCACTGTACTCTAACAGGGTGCATTAATGCATGTGAATTCTACATTTAACGAAAGGGCTACATTACATTGAGCAACCTCTGGTTTAGGAAGTGGAAAAGTACAAGATTTTCATTCAAAATAAAATATTTTAAAGCTTAAACAGGAAAAGTGACCCATCTTTCAGTCAACTTTATAGGTAGCTAGAAGATATTTTTCTCTAATTAAATTTTTTTAATAATTATTTCATTTGACAATTATTATTTTTAAAATTTTGACCAGGGAGGGACAGAGTGAGAGAGACAGAAAGCGAGAGAGAGAAAGAGAAAGCAAGAAAGCAAGCCACCAGGTCCGGGACTCGAACCGCAGTCGGCTATGTGGGGTCCAGCACCCTTAACCACCATACCACCTGCTGGCCCCCTTTTTTTTTTTAAAAATAATTACTTTATTTAACTATTTATCTAATTAAATACTGAATGGCTTTTCTACCAATAACAGGGTTAAATGATAATTAACTTGGATGTAAAAATCTTCAGGAGAACTTATTTTGAAACCCTAAAAATATTTAACATTAAAAAAATTCCACATCAAAAACGAATGATTTTTTAAAATAAATCCTTCTTTCTTTTACGTAAATACTTTAATACTTCCATATCATTTTATTAGTCAGGAATTCAGAAAAGAACCACTAACACACTGAACTTTCCCTTAATATATAAAAGTGGCTAGGGCTGGCTTTGTACACAGTGGTAAAGTGCGGTGCATTTGGAAGCTGGATTCCATGTGGCCAAGTGCAGTTTTAATCCTGACCTCAGATTCATAAAACAGGCCAGACATATGTACATGTATGCCCCCAATCCTGATGGAATGGAGGAAAAAGGATTGCAGAGTGACGATGTGCCATTGAGGGGCTCTCTCTCTCTCTTTCTCCTTCCCTCCTTCCCTCCTTCCCTCCCTCTCTGGTGAGTGAACACATACTCTGGAATTAAACAGATAAATAAAATAGATAAATTAAAATATATCAAATTGATCAAAGAATAACTATTTCATTGTTATCATATAGAAACCCCCAGCCCTCTGCCTCATCGGGATCCTGGGCACCCACATGCATGCCTGGAGTGTTTTCAGGTCAACCCCGAACTCATGGTCAGCCGTGTGGTTTCCATTACTGCAGTCGAGTTTGTTACTGACTGCACCACCAGGCTGGGCCAGTATCAAATAGAATCTCATAGCCTGCCTCCTCCACCTCCACTACCAATACCCCCAGCACCACACCCCCACCTGGACACACACAGAGAGGCAAAGCTACCCTTTTGCTATGATATTAGTTGGTACCAATGTGATTCTGAAACCTCAATTTAAGTGTGCAGAGTTCTGCTCCTGAGAAAAGACAATTAGAAGTGTAAGGGACAGGTGGATGCAAGGAGGCAGAGGTGTAGGGCAGGTGGGTGCATGATGATCCCTGAACACCTTCCTGTGAGGAGACAACAGTGCACCAGAGCAACCGGAGGGACATACACCAATCAGTGTAAGGCTTGGTGCTTACACAAAATGTTTCAAGTTATAACTAATGAAAATTAATGTAAAATTTCAGAATAATCTCTGGGACAGAAACAAAAGAATCCAGTTAAGCAGTCACTTGCTGATTTGCCTTTCATCAAGCCTCTGCTGCCTTTCCATTTCTCTTCATTTATACTTTCACAGTATACTAATGTTCTGCAATTCTGATTAGATGACAGAGCCCACCCACTCAAGGTCTCCTTAATAGCAATCTAAAAGTAGAATAGAAAAAACAAAATTCTACTGCTTTTGGTCATAAAATCAAAGTAAATCAGATTTATTTAAATCTCACTAACTAGGGGCTGGCAGGTGGTGTGATGGTTAAAGCACTGGACTCCCACATGGCCAACTATGGTTCGAATCTTGGACCTGGCAACTTGCTTTCTCACTCTCCTCTTGCTCTCTCTTTCTCTGTCTGTGTGTGTCTCTCTCTCTGGTCAAACTGAAGACGAAGAGAAAAATAATATTAAATAAATAGTTCTAAAATTTTTTAAAAATAAATCAAACTAAAAATGACAAAGAATAAAATATTTTTATGCCTCAGGCATTCACAGGTAGTTTCTAAATTGTTTTCTTGAAAATTCTGAAAAAATTGAAAATGACCACAAAGAAGTTACCCCAAAGGAAATGGCTCCCTCCCTGCCCCCCGATTTTTGCCAAAGGCCATGTGCTCTCATCAGAGAGAAACAGAGAGGGAGAGAAAGTGAGAAATCATCCCCTGGGGGGATAGATATGCTGCAATCCCTTCTCCTTCTTTCTCATCTGGGGATTTTGGGCACACACACATATATGCCTAGTGCATTTTTAATTTTTTTTAGTTTGTTGCCATAGGATGCATGCACTCGCCAAAGAGGAGAGAGAGAGAAAGCGAGAGAGAAAGAGAGAGAGGGACAGGGAAAGTAAGAAATCACCCCCCAGCATGGATGGCCACATCACAATCCCCTCTCCTCTTTCTCCTCTTAGGACTTTGGGCATACACACACATGCACCCAGCAGGATTTTCAAGCCAATGGGTCCAGGATTCTAACTGCAGTCAGCCATGTAGGAATCCAGCCACCTTAACCACCATGTCACCTGCTCGCCCCCAGTGTGTTTTTTAAGCCGCTGAGTTTGGGATGAATCGCAAAGTCAGCCATGTGGGATCTAGCTCCTTAACTACCACACCACTTGCTGGCCAAGAAATATCTTTTGAAAAAAGAGACAGAAAATGAGTGAGTAAGCCAGAATTACTGAAATAAATCTGAGCAGTGCATGTTAGAATCCTACCCACAAACACAAGGGCACTCTGCTCCTTGGTTCCAGGTACTGACTGGGGAAAGTCAAGCCCAGGGGTGAAGGAATGGCATTTACCTGTTTTCCTTCTCGTGCTTTCTGGTCCTTTGCTACTGTGGCTAACACACTGGCTGCCTGCTCTCCTCCCATCACTGAGATACGAGCATTTGGCCACATGTAGAGAAATCTTGGGCTGGGAGGAAAAAAAGTGATCAAATTAATACAATGTACAACAAAGATTTTTCACAGGCCATGTTTGCTATCTACCTATCTATCTATCTATCTATCTATCTATTTATTGGAGAGATTTTTGCTATAGGGTGCATGCGCTTGCCAGAAAGACAGAGACAGAGAGACTAAAAGCAAGAAATCACCCCCCCAGGGGGGATGGCCACGCTGCAATCCCTTCTCCTCATTCTCTTCTTGGGATCTTGGGCACATACATACACACACTCCCAGTGTGAGTTTAAATCACCGGATCTAGGACTCGAACCGTGGCAACTACATGGGAGTCCAGCGACATAGCCATTACACCAACTGCTAGTCCCTATGTTTGTCATTTAAATTAGTGGTTCTTGAGTGTAGCTATATATTATAATCACCTGGGGAATGTCTAGAAACCTCCCCACACCAACCTCATGGATCTAATTTTTAAGCTCTCCTGGTACTTCTGGATATAAAAATATTCATGATATTCTCTTGTTATCTAATGGTCATGTCCTGTTTTCCATTCCTGATATGAGGGGACTTCAAGAATTTCATGAAAAAAAAATTGAATTATAGTAAGACTTTATTTTGGTGCAAAAATAACTTTGAAATCCACGCATAGTTTTGTCTTAATGCACATTTTTCCATGAACTTTTGGAAGACCCCACATACTGGTTACATGTGCCTTCTCTTGTTTTTTAGTTTTACCAGGAGATTAACAAGTCTGTTAATCTTTTCAAACAAACCAGCTTTGAGCTTAACTGATTGCTCCATTTTATGTCTGCTTTTAATTATGTCTTTTTTATATTTCTTGGGTTTAATATTCTCCTGTTCTTGAACTTTCTGAGCTGGATGCTCAACTCATGGATTTTCAGCTTTCTTTCCAATATAGGCATTTAAGGCTATAAACCTTTCTCTAAGTAAGACTAGTTGTGTCATGCAAGTCTTAATGTGCAGTATTTTCTGGCCAGTTCCATGACCTGATGGTTAAGGCGGGGGGGATCCCACATGACCAACTGCATGGTTTGAATCCTTGACCCAGTGGCTTGAGAAATATGCCAGGCCCATGTGCATTCATCCTGAAAGGAGATGGCAGAGAAAGAATTTTGGTATGACCATCCTCCATGGGGGTACTTTTTCCTCTCTTTCTGTCTCTCTTTGTGGAGTACATGTGTCCTCAAGCAAAAAAAATTAAACATTAAAAATTAAAATGTATATTATTTTCATTATCAGCCACTTTAAATGTTTCCTGATTTTCACTCTAGATTTTTTTCCAAATAGTACCTTTGGCATTAAATTCAATTTTACCCCTTTAGATAATACAAATTATGGTGTGATTAATTCAGATGTATGAATGTCACTATATAATTCAAATAAATCTGAAATAAACTATTTAAACTTGGAACAGGTTTCTTTCAGAGAAAATCATGATACCTACCTATATGCTCTGCCACACATCCCATAATTTCCAGCCCCATACGATCCCCCAATGATGACAGTTATCTTGGGAACTTGGGCACAGGACACAGCAGTCACCATCTTGGCACCATCCTTGGCAATTCCTTCAGTTTCATAGTCTCTCCCAACCATAAACCCTGAGATGAAGAACAGAAGCAGAGTGTCTACATGATGGGCTTAATGTGTAGGAGTCAATTCTACCATAGCATTGCAGGGACAGCTGTCTTAACCTTATATTGCTACAAGTCTCTGACCCTAAGGAAATATTCATGTGAGAAATATACTGCCCAAAAGAGTTTGCTTTAAAAAGTAAAATAAAATTTTCCTTAATAACTTTTAATCCTCTTAGAATAGTTCATCTGTACACACACGGAGATCTCCAAACAATATAAGGATGCAACCTACCTTCAAGAAATTATCTTAAAGGAGTCTGTTTATGATGAAAGAACATGACATGGCCAGCTAAAGAAAAAATACGGTGGCAAATCAAGGCCCTCAGTATTCACTGACCTGGTTTTAAAATATAGACTGTTCTTTCTGAAGTGCTGCTTTAAAATTTTGATGAAATAAAAATTAATGTTTCATAGAGATGCTAAGAGTGCCTGTCAGTGACTCAATAGCAAGGTTAAAAATATTATTTTTCATTATAATTACAGGATGTTTCTATTTCTCCAAGTCCCAGCTCTGCTGAAATTGCTCTGCAGTTTCTCTGTGCCTTCAACTCCTCTTTCTTCACCTATAACTACCACATCAAGCTTCATTTGTCTCCTTTTCCAAATGGGCCTCCAGTGAAGGTGTTCCTGACCTGTATGTTGTAGCTTCACTTACCTAACCGTCACTATTCCTGCTCTGTAAATCTCCAGTACTGGGTCATCCAAATCAACCCCACCAGCTCTTACAGGGCACCTTCCTTGCTGTGGTTACCACACAAATGACATACAGTCCTTGCCTTTGCTGGGTACTATCTGCTTCTTCCCACAATCCTTCTTTTCAAGATCCTCAGAAGAGCTCAGAACCTCCTTTATCTACCTCATCTTGACTCCCTGTAATATCCCTACCATAGCCATCTCAAATATCAGCTCTCTTCAAGCTCTCACTCCTAACCCTTGGATCTTCTAGTCTCTGTAGATGATCCAGTATTTCAAAAAAAGACTGAGGCCATCTCACTTGGCTTCTCAAATCCTTCTTTCTACTGTAAGAAAACTGCATAATCATGCTCTCTGTCTATTCCTTTACTCTGTGGAAGAAGTTAGGGTTACTCAAAGACTGTCCCTGAGCTTTTTCTCTTCTCCCTGGGGTGTTCTTATGTATTCCACAGCATTAAATACCATCCCCATATGCAATGATGCCTACATTTTAACCTCCAGCTAGAATACTCCTTCAGTCATCAAGATTTAATCAACTGTGTACTATATGCGAGGTCTTAGAAAAGTTCATTTAAAATGTATAGTATGAAAAAATTGTGCATAGATTTTCAGAATTTTTTGCATCAAAATAAATTTATGTTAATTTTACTTTTCTGTGATTTTTTTAAAATTTGCCAGAGGGTATATGTGCTCACTGGAGAGAGACAGAGAGACTGGGGAGTCCCTCTGAGAAAGCAACTCCCATGGGACACAGTTACAGTCACAATTCTTTCTCCATTTCTCCCTCCTTTTGGGATTTTGGCCATGCACACACACCTGCCTGGCATGTTTCTTAGGCTGTCTGGTCCAGAATTTGAACCACAGTGTCAGTCATGTGGGGCCCAGCCACTCTAACCATCAGGTCAATGGGCTGCCCCCATGAACTTTTTGAAGTCTCTTCATATATTTCCAAGTAGCTATCTCACAGCTCTTCAAAATTAAACATCACAAAATTCAGTTCAGCCTTTTTTCATTTTTAATTTGCTATAGGGCATGTGCACTCACCAGAGAGAGACGGAGCAACAGAGATAGAGAGAAAGGAAAAGTGAGACAACACCCCCAGCAGGGATAGCCATACTGCAATCCCTTTTCCTCCATTCACTTCTTGGGATTTTGGATATGCACACACACACACACACACACACACACACGCACGCACATCTTGGCCTGTTTTACAAGCCGCCAGGTCTGGGACACAAACCACACAGTTGTCATGCAGGATCCAGCCACCTTAAACACATCACTACTATCAGCCTCTGCCTTCTGCCCCTTAACACAGCCAAAACAAGACAAAAAGGTAGGGACCTTCCTAAGCACAAATGCTTACTATTCTGGTGAGTGATAATCCCTAAGTCATTATTAAAAGCAAGATCCTTGACCAATTAGGGTTCAGAATCCTTTCTAGCCACCCTTCTACATGGGTTGCCACACAAAGCCCTCTCAGGCTGCCATCCAGACAGCACTCCTCTCAAAGCTCATCTGATCTTACACCTAAGCACAGCACAGGAGGAGGATGTTTTAGCACCATTACTATGTAAAGCCCTGCTGACTCTCAAGAGCCCAACTCCTCTTGCTCACAAAGGCTTGCCTGACCCCAACTAATTAAAAGCCTCTCTTTCCTTTGATCCTGAGGTAACCATGTGACTTAGCCAACTAGGTAGAAATTTTCAGCTAACCAACATCTGAGTGCCTCCTACACGTCAAGCACTCACTGGGCAGCAAACAAAAACAATGTAAGAGAATCACAGAATTGGAGGAAAGAGAACTCTAGAACCACAAAAGGTCTTGGAAATAATCTATGAGACATGAAGTCCAGAAAGGTGTCATAATTCACTTTGGTCATATCATTCATTAGAGTCAAAACTCAAATCCCCAGACTGGATTTAGGATGTATGTGTACCTTTTAAAAAGACATTGCTTCAGGTACAATGAACTGTTCCATAAAAGATGAAGAAAAGGGTGGGCCAGCCCCACAGCACAGTTGTTAAGCACAGTGCATAGAGACCTGGATCCCTCATGGTCAACTACAGTTAAAGTCCCAGACCCGGTGGTTTGAAAGAATATGCTGGGAACATGAGTGTATGGTCAAAATCCTGATGGGATAGAAAAATGGAGGAGAAAGGATCATGGTGTAACTATACTCCATGGGACTTTGGGGATGTCCTTCTCTCTCTCACATGTATATAACCTCCTATCCTAGTCAGACAGAAGCAATAAATTTAATTTAAAAAAAAAGATTAAAAAACAGGAAAGACTATGGCATGTGTCTGAAATCCCTTCAGGAGAACAAAGGACTGGGGAAAAGACGATAGGCCTCTGGTAGCGACCAGACAGAGAACACCTGCTGCTTTCAGGGGATGTGCGTGCGCATGTGCGGGAGTAAACACAGGCCATTCGAATGTTTGTGACACACATAACTCAGCAGTTGCTTCACTCAGGAAATATGGATCATCTTCTCAAAACAGTTAACATTCATGAAGATGAGCGTTAGTCCTTAAAGAGACTCTAGAAAGAGCATGTCCAATAGCACTTTCCACCATGATATCTGTGCTGACCCATGCCTGGACCACACTGGACAGTGCAGCTCTACATTAAATGCAAACTACCCAAGTAGCTCTTTTCTTACCAGTAATGTTTTGAAGGAACAGCAGAGGAATATTTCTTTGGCAGCATAACTGGATGAAGTGAGTACCCTAAAGGAAATAAAAAACATTTTTCAAGAAAGAATTAACAGCTCTATAATCATGATGCATCCTACAAACACCACTTGAGCCAAAGACCAGAAAGATGACCCTTTGTTTGGGGAGTCAGACCTTAATAGTGCAGTGCTGTCCCCAACCAAGGGGATCTACGCGGCTGTGGTTGGAGCTGCACCTGTTTTGCAAGATCACCTAGAACAACTGGCAGGTGGCTGTTAAGCAGCTGCTGGGTTGGGGATGAAGTCCAGCACTGACATTACAAACAGCAAGTGAAATTTACATAATAGGAAAGAGAAAACTGCTGTCAATGAGAACTGATAAACTTTACTGTAAGATAATTCTCTAGTTCTCTGCATTAGAAAAGACAGAATATAAACCTTTTTGGGATATTAAGGATGACATTTACATTAATTTTTTTTTTTTAATTTACTATACTTCCACCAGAGACAGACAGAAAGAGGACAAAGTGAAAAGGCATCTCCTAGGGGGATGGCCATGCCACAATCCCTTCTCCTTCAATCTCCTCTTGGGATTTTGGGCACATGTATACACACACACACACACACACACACACACACACACACATACGCCTAATATGTTTCCCAAGGTGTGAGTTCAGGACTCAAACAATGCAGTCAGCCATGTGGGATCTAGTCACCCAACCACTATTCCATTGGCTGGTCTGACATTTACATTTTGATGACTGTCTAAAAGTTTTTCATGCATCAAGATTTTACTAAAATCTGGGAACCAGCAGTTAACGTAATGGCTATGTCGCTGGACTCCCACGTAGTCTACCGTGGGTCAAGTCCTGGACCCGGTGGCTTAAAACTCACGCCAGGCACGTGTGCGTACGTGCCCAAGATCCCAAGAGGAGAATGGAGGAGAAGGGATTGTGGCGTGACCATCCCCCCTGGGGGGTGATTTCTCGTTTTCTGTCTCTATGTCTCTCTCTGTCTGTCTGGCGAGCGCACGCACCCTATAGCAAAAAACCTCTAAAAAAAAAAAAAAGGATTTTACTAGCTATCTTTCTTACCAACATGCCCCAAATAAATGGGATTTTAGACTAGATGAGGGCTAGAAACCTTCTAACCTAAACGCAAGGCAACTGTTTAATGACACAAAAATATAACTACTCCTTTCCTATCTTCTAACAATTATGTAAGAAAACTCTTAAAAGTCATTTCCTCTATGTTCTACTCTATTTACAGAGTAAATAAACCCTCCACCTCTGCTGCAAATGCCTTGGCAGGGATGAAATTGCAAAGTAATGGCTCAACCTCAATATGACTATGATTACGAGAACAAAGAAATCACATAAACCTTTGGGGCTTATTTCAACAAATGAAATGTCAGGCCAAAGCCAAACATCACCTATCCTGGGTTTCCTTGTGCCAAGAAATAAAGTTGGTGGAGTTTGTCCTCAGTCTGACATTTCCTTTACTGAAGTATGTACATATACTATATATTCATTAAAAGCCATTATTTCAGAAATATTTAATATTGGGGAAACATTCACTTTATACTATCTATATTAAATGAAAACTAACAAAATCTCTCTATAAATAGCAGTATCGATTTTGCTTTTAAAACTAAAAAACTAAGGACCTATAATACAATGTTATTTATTAATGGTTATTTCTGATATGAAAATAGGTGATTTTTACTTTTTTAATTTTTGCTTTCTTGTTTTATCATCTAGCTGAAAGAATAATAATGAATAGTAGATTACAGAAACTGATTTCAGTGGTAAAACACTTCACCAAAGACAAATTCTCCCTTAATTAGGACATGAAGAACCTAACTAGCTATTATTTGCATCAATAAGATACACTTAATCTTATTATTTGAAGAAGAAAAAATAAGACTAAACTTTTTTCCCTAAGAAAACATTTTATTAAAAAAGTATATGTGCCCAGCCTATGGTTTGATGGTTAAGGCAGCTGTATTTCACATGGCTGACTGCGTGGCTTCAGTCCTGGACCAGGAGGCTTGAGAAACATGCTAGGCGCAGGTGCATGTATGCCCGAAAGGAGGGAGAGGTGGAAAAGGGATTGTGGTGTGACCATTCCCCATGGGGTATGCTTTCTCACTTTTCTCTCTTCATCAAGTGCACATGCCCTCTGGCCAAAAAAAAGTATGCGAATTACATTTATTCATGTTTAGGTAAATCTGAGACAATGATGTATGAATCAAACACAAAGCTGAAAGATACTCAAGAACTTCTCTCTCTCTCTCTCTCTCTCTCTCTCTCTCTCTCTCTCTCTCTTTTTTTCCCCGATAACAAAGACCCACTATTTTCCATTTACCAAAGAAAAAACAGAATAAAGTCTAACTGATAACTCGATAGAAGAGAATATACAAATCATGTCTCAGAACCATCTGAACGGGATCTTTGAATCCCTCTAACACATGAAGTACTACAGAATGAAACACTTTGAGGACAAGTATTCTATCTTCTTAGAGTACGTCCATGTCTTCCATAACAATTATAACTCAAGTATCTTATAAGAAATGTTCTAAAACAACTACATTGGTGTTTAGTGTTTTTTTGTTTTGTTTTGGGTTTTGGTTTTTGTTTGTTTTTAATCTGCCATGGAGCACATGCACTTGCTGGAAAGAGACAGAGAAGAGGAAGTGACTAAGCACCCCCAGGGGGGATGACCACATATCCTTTCTCCTCTCCTCTCCTCTCCTCTCCTCTCCTCTCAGGGTTTTGGGCACACACACACACACACACACACACACACACACACATATGCCCTAGCATGTATTTCAAGCTGCTGGGTCCAGGACTCAAACTGCTCAGTCAGTCATGCAAAATCAAGCTGCCTTTACCACCCCACTGCCAGGCTGACCCTATATCAGATTTGTTTTAAATAGTGTCCCAGATAGTTCTCACATCATGCTAGCCTAAACCACCACAAAAATGTTTCCAACACTAACACACAAGCATATGCTCACACACACATGCACACACAGTGTTATGTTTGCTATAGATCTGGCTAAACATCTTAAAGGTTTTATGTGATAAATTAATTTATCACTTGACCTTCAAAGTTAATTATGTTAAATTAAAACAGAAACTCTTGAAGCATCTTGAATAATACTTGCCTTTTTTGCAGATTCAGAAAAGAGAACTCCATTGTTTCCAATGATACCTACTGGGTATCCAAATATTCGAGCAAATCCTCAAAAGAAAATTCAAAAGATTCATGCTTTACATGGGGCTTTTAATTCAAACAAAAAGGCATATTTACACAATTTTTAATTTCAGATCAAAGTTTAAAATGTGAAGAGATTTTGTCTGCGGTATAAACAGCACATATCATAAATTTTTCATTCCCAAAACACTGGAGTCCAGTTTTTTTGCTTCATGAAAGGGTCATGTTACATGAAAAGTTACTCATTTGTCCTTTTATTATTGTTGTATTGCTATTGCTCACTTGTTTTATTTCATTTATTTTTAAGAATTTTCAGTATAATATTGTTATGTTAATATCTACATCATTCTAAGATCAAATCTACAAAAGAGTCAATTCAGAGAAGTGTAGCTTCTATCCCTGAGGCCTGTATTCTATTACTGCCCTCTTTACACAGGTAGGGTAGCCATCTTCTTCCTTCCTTCCTTCCTTCCTTCTTTCCTTCTTTCCTTCCTTCCTTCCTTCTCTCTCTCTTTTCTTCTTTCCTTTCTTCTTTCTTTCATTTCTCTGACTGGTTGGCACAGTTAAATTCATTTATTTAACTATGTCTGAGTGTTGAATATGTACCAGATATGAGGAATACTCTGAAATGTAACCAGCCAAAGGCATAGAGCCATTTAAAGGTCAATGTTCTGAGTAATCAGCCAGCTTGCCTGAAAATGCCTGTGGTAATGGACCCTTAAAATAAAAAGGATAAAACTCAGCAAAGGCCAGTTAAAGAGAGAGAGAGACAAAGAGATAAGAATATTCAAGCCTGGAGTAACCAGGAGTAAAGTAAGAAACCCTGTTAGGCTTAGAAGAATGAGTCACTCCACTTTCCTGTTCTTGTGTCTCCCCCTTTTCTTTTTCTTCCCGGCAAGTGTCATTTTTGTCTCACTATGACTTCCATTGCCACCCTCCATTGCTAAATGCCCACCCTCCATACACATGAACACAATGAAGAAGCAAGGAGAAGAAAAGACAGAGAAGACCATTGTTGTGTTCTAAGGCAAATATTTTTGGGGGTTTCAGAGAACACTAATTACTTTTGCAAACCTGAAGAACCTGACTAGAGAAACCCTTCCAAGAGTGATCTATTTCTCACTATAAACAGGTGAAAGATACTTAAAGTCCAAGAGATAAGGCAGGTCAAAGAAAGGAAGCTACAGAAGTCCTTGCAGCTAGACATGGTCTCTCCAGGCTCCAGCACAGGATGCGGGGCCTGACACGAAGCAGGCAGCAAAAAGCCCTGAAGAGAAACTAACGGATAAGAGAACGTCAACATATTGATAAGCCATTCTGCTGAGTTTTTAAATATTTGTTTTTGCTTTTTATGGTGGCCTTGTTTGATTTATTTATTTTAGTTTTTCATTCTTTTTTTCAATTTGCTACAGCGCTCATACAGTCATCAAAGAGAGACAGAAGGGAGAGAGGGAAAGTGAGAAAGTTCCCCACCAGGGGGTCAGGGGTGGCCATGCCACAGTCCAGTCTCCTGTCCTCCATCTTCCTCTCAGGATTTTGGGCATGCATACACATATGCCCAGTTTGTTTGTCAAGCCTCCAGGTCTGAGACTCAAACTGCTCAATTGGCCACGTGTGATCCAGCTGCCTTAACCTCCATGCTACCTGGCTGGCCCTATTTCTTTTTTTTTTTAATTGTAACATTTATTTAAGTTGAAAAAAAAAAAGCACTAATTTAATAGCTACCTAGATTTATCTTTGTCCCAGCCTGCACATCCTAAATGGCACCTCCATTTGCAGAAGCAATTCAGAGAGGGGTGAACTTTCAAAAAGATCCAGCAATCTACTCAGCCCTGTCCCACCCCATGAAGAGACAAGACTCTAGAACAGGACTTCCTAGTATGATGCTCCCCCTACACAGACTACTCTGTGACCTACAGAGAAACCCATCCACACTTAACCCTGCTTGGAGATCTCCAGGCACAGGGCTGGCTGAGGAGGGCCTGTGCCCTGACACACCACAGACACCCATAGGGGGAGGGCCTTCACCAACTGCCTGATCCAAACCTAAGGTCTGAACAGGAAGGCAAAATGTCCAAACAACTACCACAGCCTACATATCACAAGTGCTGGAGCAGGAGGAAACTCATAAAATATCCAGAAACGGAAGCTCAGAAAATCTGTTCAGGGTTGGTAGGTGGCATGGTGGTTAAGGCACTGGACTCTCACATGACCGACTGCAGTTTAAGTCCTGGACCTTGCAGCTTGCTTTCTCACTCTCTCTCTCTCTCTTTAGTCAAATTAATAATAAAAACAATAATGATAAGTAAAATTAAACGGATAATACTTAAAAAAAAAAAAAAAGAATATCTGTTCGTCTCCTTATCTCCTCATTCTTATTCCTGACTCCTCTCATCTACTCCCCATCCTTTCATTCCTTTCTGACCCTCTTGTTCCCTTCTTCTCTTTCTCACTTCTCTCCACTCCCTTTAGTCTTATTTGGATTTCCAGTACAGACAAGAAGAGATGGAGGTTGGCCAGCCCATGGCTTGGTGGCTAAGTCAGCTGGATCCCACATGGCCAACTATGTGGTTCAAATCCTGGACCTGGTGGCTTGAAAAACACACCAGGTTTATGTGCATGCATGCCCAAAATTCCAAAGGAGAGAGAAATGAAGAGAAAGGAAATGTAGCATAACCATTCCACATGTGGCAGGGGTTGCTTTCTCTCCCCTTCTCCGTCCCTGTCTGTTTCCCTCTCTCTGTCTGTCTCTATCATGCCTATGAGCCCTCTGGCATACTTTAAAAAAAGAAGAAGAAGAAGAAGAGATGGAATATACTGGATGTCTCCATGGTATTCCAGAGGACAAAAGTATCACAAGCCTTTTAACAAGTAAAGGCCAAATACAGAAAAGCAGATGACAAGGACAACTCGTCCATCTTTAGAGAAAGCAGAAGCAGCTCTGACTTGTTTTGAACTCCTACACAATGAGGGTTACATCCTGGACTATCAGGTGACAAATCCTGTCTATAGATCAAACAAAAGCTCTTGATCACTTAAACACCTAAATACGAAAACATAAATTCCAGTGTGAACCCTCTCTTGCTCACAAATCAAACCAGGAGAAAGTGCTGGGACTTATCCTGATGCCTCAACACGTAGCTGCCATTGGGATTTTCAGCTCGTTTTGTTCTTGCTCTGCTGTGTTACCTTCAGATTAAGCAGTTTATTTTTAAGCATTTTATGACCAGGTAAAATTCACAAAATTGTTCTACCATTTGTCCAAGGTAGACTTACGGACGGACTTAGCACCTACTTCAAATACTTTTCTTCAAAGGCCTACCAGTCTGGGACCAGCAGATGGTGTAATGGTTACACTGCTGAACTCCCATATAGTCAAGCATGGTTTGAGTCCTGAACCCGATGCTTAAACTCATTCCAGACTCATGCGCCCGCGTGCGTGTGTCTGTGTGTGTGTGTGTGTGTGTGTGTATGCCCAAAATCCTGAGAGAAGAGATTGCAGCATGGCCATCTCCCCCGGGGGGTGATTTCTCGCTTTCTTTCTGTCTGCCTCTCTCTGTCTCTCTGGTGCCCTATAGCAAAAATCTCTCTTAAAAAAACAAAAAAAAAGCCTACCAGTTTAATGCCTTAGAAGAAGGAAGGAATTAACTTTTACAAACACACTTATTTTGTTTTTCCTGATATAGCATATTCTATCCCGTATGATCACTCTAGTATTTACACAAATCAGCTTAAGATCTACACAGAGATTATAAGAAGGTTTAATTCACTTTGTATCTTTCTGAGAAGCTAAATATCACCTAAAACTTCCTAGTTGAATTAGAGATTAAAGAACAAAGGAGGGGTCCAGCAAGTAGTGTGGTAGTTAAGGCACTGGATTCCCACATGGCCGATCACAGTTTGAGTCCTGGTCTCGGCAACTTCAGCATTATGCCGACTAAGTTTGCGTGCATGTCCAAAATCCCAAGAAGAGATTGGAGGAGATGGGACTGCACAGCATGGCCATCCTCCCAGGGGGTGATTTCTCACTTTCCCTCTCTGTCTCTCTCTGGCAAGTACACATGCCCCATGGCAAAAAATCTAAATTTAAAAATAGGACAAAGGAGACAGTGCTGAAATTTACAAAATAATTTTAGTTATCTAGAAAAAGAAGAACTACAAATGGGGACTGACTCTGACACCAGCAAGAGAAGCGGATCCCACATGGCAACAGCTTGAATCCCTAGCCCAGTCCACCCGAGACACACCAGCACATGTACGCCCTGGGTCCAATGGGCTGGGGTGCTGGAGGAAGGGAGTCGTGGAGTGAACAGACCCCGCAGAGGGTGCTCCCCCCCTCCCTCTCCCTCTCCCTCTCACTCTCATGTGCACACCCATGTGCTCTATCATGAATAAAGAAAAGCATGCTTAAAAAAACTACAAATATGTTCTACTCATTTTACTATGGTAAGAACCTTTTTATACACCTGTCACAGAGATAAAGGACGACACTGCTACATCTAGCTGTCATTATTTTAAACTTTCTGTATCTCTGCAACCATTCAGCTACAAATGACCTTTATAAAACAGCTCCTTTTCAAAAGTGACTCATGCATTTGTAGTGTTTAAAATAACAAAGCTCATGCCAAGTGTTTCAAAACCTTAAGAGAGGAGTTCACTTATTTTCAAAGCTGCAGAACATGTTAATATTTTCAATTCATTGCCTTTATTACCTGTAACTAATGTGTCTCCATATAAGGCTTTGAACTCATTGAATCTGCTCCCATCTACAATTCTAGCAATGACCTGAGAAGGAAAAAAAAAAAGGTCCCTGAGAAATTATATTACAAAACAATTTCTGCACTAAAGTTATTTATAAGGAAAACAATTCACAGTGAAGTTGTCACTTTCACAAAAATGTCACCCTACGCACAAAGTCTTCTCAGAGAATTTTACTTGACACGCATGGTTGATACCCTGAAGTCTTTGTGAGCTCTGATCTTACACTTCATTATGAAAGCAACAATGCCAGGTTGCATATAAGAGGAGCAGAAAAGACTCCATTGGCTACTTGCTAACTTAGTCTTAGGGACTGTTCAAAAACATCAGCAGATCAGTGTCCAGGGATTTGATCAGAAAGCAGAGTATAGACAGGAATTAAAGTCAGAAGACAGAGGTGCTGACCTAACAATCACATATGATCTGTGTGTTCTGCGTAAGTCATTTAACTTCTCTGAGCACCTGTTTTCACGTCTAGAAGGATGGGAGCAAGCTGTGAAGATCTGACAAATAGGTAGTAAAAGGATCTAAGAAAATAATGCTGAGAGGAAGAACCAGCTCTGATTTTCAGCTCCACAGAGTCTGGTTATCCTTTAGGCCTTAGTTTATTCACCTGTTTTTTTGTTTTTGTTTTTCTTTTTAAATAAAGAAAGAAAAGAAAAGCCTAACTAAAGCACACAGTCTGCCTCTCATCAACAGGTAGCTACTATATTATAATTAGGCCCTCAATGAAGGTTCACTGTTTCTAAATTTGATATACTTGAAGGATCATTCACATATAAGATAGGACTTGAAAACATTTTTGTTAAAATGGAATTAAAGTACACATTTATTCTGGTGTAAAAAATGTGAGGGGCTGGCAGGAGGTGTGGTGGTTAAAGGCACTGGACTCCCACCATGGCCTATCATGGTTCAAGTCTGGAGGCTGGCATTCTCTCTCTCTCTCTGGTCAAATTACAAAATAATAATAACAAATGGAATTAAATAAATAAATAATTAGTTTTAAAAATTAAAACCTATAAATAGTTTTTTCACAGTATGCACTTTTCTTAAACTTTTTGAAGACATCCTTACATAGTGTTAATCTAAAAGGAGTAGATAGGGGGTCGGCAGGTGGTCTAGTGGTTAGAGGCCCTGGACTCCCACATGGCCGACTGCGGTTGGAGTCCCAAATCTGGTGGCTTGTTTTCTCGCTTTCCCTTTCTGTCTCTGTCTGGTCAAATTAAAAAATGATAATAAGAAATGGAATTTAAAATAAATAATTATTAAAAATAAATAAATAAAAGGAGTAGATATTACCAAATAGGTGATCCTTGGGGCTCATCATTATATACCAGGACTATAACAGAATTCTAAACATGGCATATATTCCACACTTCTTCAGAAACAATTTTAGATGATACAGATTATTTTTCTATATGGCTGGCACTTTCCTTTTTCTGTTTCCAATAATTGAAGCCTTCTTTTGTAAGATACAAGGGCTAAAGAAATGCTTCCAAACAACTTTCTTCCATACAGTAAAAGCTATATTCAATTATTTTTTTGTTTTTTTTCTCTAAAAGTTCCAGTATAATAATGAGAATAAAACAGTTCTTAGTATAATAGATCTCTAAAACTGTATTTTTAACAAGGAATCAACACATAACAAATAACATTTTTCCTTAAGATGTTAAAGCCACTCAAAGGACACAGTAACCTAGTGCCAGTTAGTATAAAATTACCTCACATTTGCTTTAAAATAAACACCACCAAGGCACATAAAATACATTAACTTATCTTCACAAAAACCAAACTCTAAGAAGCAAACAGTTAATAAGATACTATTGCTATTACTTGGAGCAGACACCAGTGGTCAGAGAATACCACAGACTGAGAACAAGGACTACAAACCTGGTTTTCCAGCTCAGATTCCAGTGCTGTCCCACAGCCCCATACACTACTGAAACCTCTATACAAGGCTTATTTGCTATTATGGAAAAATATAATAAACTAACCACAATGAGAAGCATGATTCAGCAAAAGGCGGAAGTCCAGGTTACTATTTAAGAAGGCTAGAGCCTGTCTTTTTTAGATGTTCATTAAAATGAAGTGTAAACAATATGAAGGAATGGACTGAAAATTATTGTGTTCACTTCGGCACCCCCGGTGCCTAAAATCGTACCTGCACAGAACATGTGTTCAATAAATACTGCTGAATAAGGTGAAGATACAAGTATACTGAAAAGGATAAACTTCACTCATCTAGAAAACTTGGTAACTCATTTTTTTTTGAGAGGTTTTTTGCTATAGGGCGCATGCGCTCACCAGACAGACAGAGAGACAGAAAGCGAGAAATCACCCCCAAGGGGGATGGCCACGCCGCAATCCCTTCTCCTCCATGCTCCTCTTGGGGTCTTGGGCACGCACGCACGCACACGTGCCTGGCATGAGTTTAAGCCGCTGGGTCCGGGACTCGAACCGCGGTCGACTACGTGGGAGTCCAGCGACATAGCCATCACGCTAACTGCTGGTCCCGGTAACTCATTTTTAAGCACATCAGATTGGAACTCCTATTTTTGTCTGTGCCTGTGATTAATTAAAAGTCAAACTGGGGGGACAAATAGATAGATAGCATAATGGTTACATCGCTGGACTCTCATGTTGTTCACCATGGTTCGAGTCCAGACCCAGTGGTTTAAAATTCATGCCAGGCACTTGTTCATCCATGCCCAAAATCCCAAAAGCAGAATGGAGGAGAAGGGATTATGGCATGACCTTCTCCCCTGGGGGGTGATTTCTCACTTTCTGCCTCTCTGTCTCTCCAGCAAGCACATGCGCCCTATAGCAAAAATCTCTCAAAAAAAAAAAAAAAAAGGCATGGGACCAGTGGATAGTGTAATGGTTACGTCACTGGACTCCCATGTAGTCAACCGCAATTCGAGTCCCAAACCTGGTGGCTTAAAACTCATGCCGGGCGCATGTGCATGCATGCCCAAAAATCCCAAGAAGAGACTGGACGAGAAGGAATTGTGGCATGGCCATCCCCCTGTGAGGTGATTTCTTGCTTTCTGTCTGTTTCTCTCTGTCTCTCCAGTGAGTACACGTGCCCTATAGCAAAAATCTCTCTAAAAAAAAGTCAAACTGAAAACCTCACCCTAAAATGTAGTTTTCGAAATCACCTTACTCAAGTAAAATGCAGGTAAAGCACTATAGAAGCCAGGATTTCAGACTCTCTAAATAATAGTGTATTACCTAAATCAGGAATTACACACATCTATACAGTGGAATATTTCACTCAACAATTCACGCAAAAAATATTTATTGACTGTTTACATGTTGCCTGGCACCATGACAGGTTGTAGAACCTAGCCACAGAAAATGTTACATGAAGTACTTATAACAACATGGGGAAATTTTTACAATTTAAACAAGAAAAAGTAGAGTTAGGGAAAAAAAAAGGATTTACATATATGTATCAATACTACATATAAATGTGTATATATATACATTAAGCCACAATATTAGCTGGTCTCTCTGGATGATAGATCTATAAGCAACACTATTTTTTTTTCTTTTCTGTATTTTCTTTTTTTTTTTTAAAGAATTATTTGATTTAACTTTTATTTATTACTACTATCATCATCATCATTATTATTTTCTAGTTTGATCAGAGAGAGACAGAGATGGTAGTAACTAAGAAAGCAAGCCACCAGGTCGGGACTCAAACCGTGGTCGGCCATGTGGGAGTCCAGCGCCCTCAAGCACCACACCACCTGCCAGCCCCCTTTTCCGTGTTTTCTACATGTTTCACTGACTTGTAGTTTTACAGTCAATGAGGAAAAGTAACTTAAAATATTAAAACTTCTAGTACATATACTGATATTAAGATAATTTCCTAATTTAAAAATTGTTCTGTCAATTGTGGATATGGACCAAAATAAAAGATGACACATCCTATGTGAACACTAAAGATTGTCCCTCTAGATTATAGAACAGTAGGTCAGCAAGCTGTAACCATGGCAACATCTTCACTTATAATCAAGTTTAATCTTTGCTAATGTCATATTAATCTATAAGAGTATGTTTTTTTCTTCCAACAACTTCCTGATAATTCATCCATTCCCCAAATAAGAACACTGAAAATTATAAGGTTGCCTACATCATTCCTAAAGTCCACAGGAATCTGAGACTGCTTATGAACAAGCCGTGTTTTGTCATATGCAGTGAAAACTTTCCAATCGCTCACAGGTTTTCTCCCCAGCACTTTTATTATTTACTAGGCACCAATGATAGCTACACTATGGAACAATATCTTTCCTGCATCTGTCATTCCATACTCAGATCCGCATCAGTTCCTAACTGAACATATCTTAACAAACTTGAGCTTTAAAAATGGACACACGGACCAGTAGTTGGCAAAATGGCTATATCACTAGACTCCCACGTAGTTGACTGCAGTTCAAGTCCTGGACCCAGTGGCTTAAACTCACGCTGGGCACGTGTGTGTACGCGCCCAAGATCCCAAGAGGAGAATGGAGGAGAAGGGATTGTGACGTGGTTATCCCCCTGGGGATGGGGGGTGATTTCTCACTTTCTGTCTCTCTCTCTGTCTTTCTGGTGAGCACACGTGCCCTATAGCAAAAAAAACCTCTCCCCACCCCCCCCCAAAAAAATGGACACATGCATGACAGGACTGACAGCCGGTTTATGGCTCACAGTTCTACTTTTATTTACCTCCCGAACATCAAAGTTCCTCTTAAGGTTAGCGCCAACTATGCCATACAATTCATCAGCAGGAAATAAAGGGTCTTCAGAAGGTTCGATGGTAACCTGCAAAAATACAATCGTATTAACCCATTTTGAGACATGATTACAAGGTGACATAAGCTCAAATGCTTTCAATAAAACAGTAAATATAAGACATATCCTACTCACATCCAATTTCTTCTGGTAATTCAAACTCCTCACGATTTTCCTAGTTATGTGAAGGGCATGATGATCATCCAAAGCATAGTGGTCAGTTACTCCAGACTTTCTACAGAATAAATGACATGAAAATAATCAGAACAGGAAAAAGGAAAGTGAACAAATGTCTTAAATCCCAAATATCTGCTCTCATCTAAGAATGACAGCACATTTTAATAAATGTTGGGCCAGCAAGTGGCACAGTGGTTAAGGCAAATGGATCACACGTGGCCATATGCACGATTTGATCCCTAGACTCACTGGCTTGGCAAATATACCAGGGGCATGAGTGTATGTGTCCAAAGTCTGAGAGGTGAATGTAATAGAAGGGATTGTAGTATGGCCATTCCCACTAGGGGGTTTTGACACTTTCCCTCTCTCTCTCTTCGTCTCTCTCTCTCTTTCTCCCTCTCTCTCTCTCTCCCTCTCTCTCTCTCTCTCTCTATCTCTCAGGCAAGTGCACATGCCCTATAAAAAATAAAATAAATAAACAAACAAACATTATTTTATTTGATCCTTATATGGCTCTTATCCTACAAACAGAAAAAACTAAAGTATACATAAGTTAAATATCTTGCCCTAAGATGAATAGCAGCTGCAAAAGAAGCTATGCCTTCTGTTTCTCAACCTTGACTTTCTGCTAGACCATGGGCCTTGCTAATGAGGGAGTCTATTAAGTGCTCATCCCATGCAACTCAAACAGAACTGCATATGATGCATATGATGAAGTCCCACCACTAGCAGCATATTCTCATGATGTGGCTGGCACCAGCTCAAAGCGTTTGGTGATATGCCAACTACAGCCTCTCATTCAGCCTCTCCCTTATAAAATCACACCCAGTAGTAAGCTGCCACAGGTAACAAAAAGGCTTGAATACACAGTCTCTTCGATTATGGGAAAAAATAGAAATTGATAAAATGGATCTTTGATAAGGGCTATGGAAATTTCTGCTCAAGTGCAGTTCATGGCCTTGCCCTGGTTATTAGTTCTGTCTCAATTACATGGCTTATTATTTTATATACAGATAAACTATTACTTTCTTTTTTGTTGTTTTTGAGAGAGAGATTTTTGCTATAGGGCGTGAGCACTTGCCAGAGAGACAGAAAGTGAGAAATCAGGGGGTAGACGGTCATGCCGCAATCCCTTCTCCTCCATTCTCCTCTCAGGATCTTGGGCATGCACACACAGACACTTGGCATGAGTTTTAAGCTATCGGGTCTGGGACTCAAACCACAGTCAACTATGTGGGAGTTCTGCAATGTAACCATTATGCCATCTGCTGGTCCGTAGATATACTATTTCTTTCTAATGAAATATTTAAACAAACAAACAAAAGCTGTGAAGACAGGCTCATAGCATGGTGGTTAAGCACTAGATGTAGACAGCCAGATTTCACATGGCCACCCATAGTTCAAATCCCAGTCCTAGTAGCTTAAAATACATATCAGGCACAAGTGTAGGCATGCCCAAAATACTGATGAAATGGAGAAATGGAGGAAAAGGACTGCAGTGTGACCACCCCTGGGGAATGCTCATACTCCCTTTCTCTTTCTCTTGTAAACATATGTGCCCTCTGGCAATTAAAAAATAAAACAAAACAAAAGGCTGGGGCCAGCTGGCAGTGTGGTGGTTAAGGTGGTTGGATCCCTCATGGCTGATTGTGTGGTTCAAGTCCCAGACCCAGAGGCTTGAAAAAATACACTAGGTGCCTGTGCGTTTGTACCTGAAATCCCAAAACAAGAAATGGAGGAGAAGAAGACTGTACATGGCCATTTCCCATAAGAGGTGCTTTCTCACTTTCCCTCCTTCTCTCTCTGACTCTCTCTGGTGAGCACGCACATCTTCCGACAAAACTTAAAAAGAAAAAAATTGTCGGGCAAAAATATATGCCTGAAAAAAAACAGAATTTCAGTTTATTTTGTAAGTAAGGACTGAGTTTTTCCAATTTAATTTTGGTGTCAGGCCAATCCCACAACACAGCAGTTAAGCACTCACAGAGGGAAATGGATCATACATTGCTGAACAAGGTTCAAATCCTGGCTCTGGGAGCTTGAACAACATGCCAGGAATGCACATGTGTGCCCAGAATTCTGGCAGGATGGAGAACTGGAGGAAAGAGGATTGTGACATACTTGGTCCCACTGAGAGGTGTGCTTCTCTCTCTCCCTCTCTCTCTCTCTCTCTCTCTCTCTCTCTCTCCCCCCCCCCCCCACCCCTCCTACAAGTATGTGCCTTCTGCCTTAATTTTTTTTTTTAACGTGTTGCTAGGGAAAACGCCAATCCCACAGGAGAGCTGGACTCTCACAGTGGCTTTGTGTCCCTCTCTACCTCTGAATGGAGTGTTCTTAAATAGAGCAGAGCTCATGTTACCCCTCTCTGTAGCCCTCCCATGCCTCACAAATGGCAGACCCTTGCACTCCCTAGGGGAGATAGCCACAATGCAATTCCTTTTACTCCACACTCCCCTCGGGATTTTTCAGCACTCATGCCCAGCGTGCTCTTCAAGCCACCCAGTCTGGGACCCAAACTGTGCGGTTGACCATGTGGAATCTGGACTCCAACCACCATGCCACAAGTGAGTCTGACCATATCTTTTAAATGCTCCATACATAATACCAGCTCTAATTGCTGACTTCTAGCTACTCTGTTAGCCAGTATGCAATCAAGCAGAAGGAACTGCATATAAATCGGTAAATATGTTTTTTAAATGCTTTCTTATTCTCAACTGGACTGAGATGTATATCATGCTGGGTAAAGTCTCTTTACAATCTAAATTATGTATAGTGATTGAATGCATAAATAATAATTATTATTATAAATTATAAAAAAAACAGCAGGGAAGAGATGAGGAGACACTATATATGTAAGACTTAGTGTCAAATTAGCACTTAAAGATAACTAATCAGAGAGGTATGAACATGTATTTCTAATGACAGAGAGAACCTCAAACAATCTATGAGTAGTAGATTTTATGATGCTGTTCAAAAAAAAAAAAAAAAGAGGGGGGGCCTCACCATCTCAGCATGTAAACAAGTTACTATGGATAAAAAGCAATGGTAACAGATCTCAGCACGCACCGGACACTGTGCTATGAGGGAGCGACTATTCATACCGTCATCTTGCACATGAGGAAGTGAGACTCAGGAAGGTTATGGAGTTTGTCCCGGTCACAATGGTAACAAGTGAGGCAAATACGATTTCTAGAACCTAAAGCCCTAATTGACTATATTCCCTAAAGCTTTATTTATTTATTAGCAGTCAAAATATTTTTAAAACTACTGCTCTTCCCATACTATCTTCAACTCCTTCCACTGATTAAGCACCTACAATCAACAGTAGTCTACTTTGTCCTCTGCCCCCAACTCATCCTTTTCTATCTGTGACCTCACTGTCTCTAGGTTGAAGTATCCACTTCCACCAGGCAAATCACTCGACCATTTCCTTCTAATGGGTGGTAAATGGCAAGGTAGATGGTGATGCTGAATCTATTATGCTTACCTAAACAAGGATCCTGTTCAAATTCAGACAGAACTCGATCTTTTCCTCTAAGCTTCTCTGTCTGCCTCAACTCCATTCCAACAATTGCCTTAACCATTCTCCTGTTAGCCTTCAGTTGTAAAATTGGTAGCCTGCTAACATATTTATTTTGTAATGTTATTAGTTCATTCATTTGTTTCTCGTATCTAATTAAATTATAAATCCTTGAGGGCAGAGAGTAGGCCTAGAATTTCTCCATATTACTCCTAATACTTAGTATAATCCATCTATCCACAGTAAGTGTTCAGTGAGAAAGGAATGAATAACTGAGGCAGAGGTCCCTTAACCAAAATTCAAAACACATGACACTGTTCCTTGATGAGAACATAGAAATGTTACTACCTATCGACCTCCCCCTACCTCCTGGGCTCCTCCCATAGCTACCTGCCTCCCTGGGTTGGCAGTATGGAAGAGCAAAGTCACTGGGCTTGATGATCAGATCTACTTACCACGCGTGCTTAGTGTCCTCCCTCCTTCTTATCTACATTTACTCCAAGGCAAACTCAGCTAGTGTCATGGTTTTCAGTCCCACCAAGTAAAGATCTCCAGCCCTCATCCGGACTCCACCTGTTGCAGCCCACTGCCTACTCAGCAACCTCTACTCAGATGTCTCATGTGATTTATCAGGATGGAGATGAATGCTTGATCCTTCTGGCTCATCCCTGAATCTGTTCCTCATCCAGTGATCCCAATTTCAGGAAATGAGACCATTTCATGTCATTATCTTTGTCACCTCACTTTTCTGTGCCCCATATGTGAAATCAGCGAGTCCTTCAAGTCCACCTCTACAACAGAGCTTGGGTATTCCTTCACCTCCACCTTCACTACCACTACACCATCGAGGCCCCCAGTGTCCTCTGTGCTATTAATACGGCCACCCAAACAGTTCCCCACTTATACTCCTGCCAACTCTCCAAGCACTTTCCACTTAGCAGCCAGAGGACTCTGTTTAAGGACATATTTGATAATAGTGTATCTCTGCTTAAAACCCTTTAATGATTTCCCAATTGCTTTTTTAAAAAAAGAGAGTCCAAAACCTTTACTGATCTATTAGGATGATAAACAACCCAGTAATATCATGGCAGTTGACACTGTTAACAGGACCAATTTAAAGCAGCTATTGTTTTGTGCAATTCACCTGCACTACCTCAGTTACTCCTCACAACACTCTCGGAGGCAGATGGTCTTGTCTCCACTGAACTGGTTAGACCAGTGATATGATAGCTCTCATCTGACTCACAGAAGCCAACCTCATGTCTCTGCCTGACTCCATGTACAGTGGCATCACATTGGCAGCTTGAAATCAGCCATGGTGGGATAATTTACACCACAGAAATTGGTAAATGCCACAAAAGGCTTTAATGCCTCCACACAGAAAGGTGTTCCCATTTACCTGCTCACCACAGGGTTAAACCACCTTCTAAATGCTCTCCCTATCTTTCTCCTTTACAGGCCATATCACACAGCAGCCATGTTTATAGAATTCTGAGGCAGTTACTTGCTATTGCCCAGCTTTCCAATCAAAGAGTGTCTACCTTATTATCCCAAGCATAACAGTGCCTGGTACACAACAGGTGCTCAATGGATGTTTGTAAAATGAATAAGAAACCTGTATCTCCAGTCCTTGCTGGCTGTAATGCTGACACTATACCTTGGAAATACAAAGAATTAAACAGTAAAAATTCAAACAATTCAAAGAATTAAATAGTAAAACAGCAGAACAAGAACAAATAAACCAATTTGGTTAGGAAAGTTTATAACTAGGAAAAATATATACATAAAATTTCTTTTAGACAAAATGGCAATCAATTCTGGAAAGAAACACCCGTTTTTGTGTCACCTGCAATGAAGATCAGCCCCTCCAAGATCCTCCGCAGACACCTCTTCTCCAGTCGCCGCTTTAACCTGCAAGGACAGAAGTCAGCAGTGAGACTGGCCCATCAGAGATACAGAAATGCTTTAGAAACATGCACACCTCCTAACCAGACTGTACTGCCCTCTGTCTTCCACAGAACTAAGAAACGTCGTTTTTTTCATTCCACCCATCTAACAAACCTAGAAAATAGTATGTCTAAATTACAGATGAGACATCTAAACCCGAAATCACTAAGAACTTGCCCACAACCCCTGAGCAAGTGATGCAGGCTGATCCGAGGCCGGGCATTTCCACCTGGAAGCCCATTCTTCTCCTCCCCCTACTTCATGCTGCCTTGACACACATGGTACAGCCCTGGATTCCGTCCTGTGCCCTTCCCACTGCCCCCAGATTCTTCTTCCTCTCATCTACCCATGGAAGTCCCACTTATCCTTCAAGCTCCACCTCTAGTCGCCTGCTCTGTGCGGCTTCCCCTGACCTGTCCAGGCCTCCTCATCACTAATGACACTCTGTGGTATTAACAGAGGAATGCTTGCTCATCTGTGGTCCGAGAGTATGACATGGACACCTCCAACATGGCACTTGCCAGACTACATTTCAGTAATCTGCATATACCTCTGACCTCTCCTCTCTACTGTGAGTTCCCTGATGGCAGAAATTGGGATTTATTCATCTTTGATTACTCAATAACTACGTTGGAAGGATCAACTCAGCAGCCAAAGAAGTCCGAAGTTCTGGAGAACTAAGCCCCAGTCCATAGACCACTTTAAGGAGAACAGCAGCTGTAGCTTCATCCACATGCGACTTTTTTATTCACTTTACAAACATCCATTGAGCACCTGTTGTGTGCCAGGCACTGTTATGCCTGGGATAGCAGTGACGGATGAGAAAGGCTTTGAGGTTTTGAGTTGCTTTCACTTATTCTCAATAAACTCTATATAATGCTTTTAAGGAGGGAAAAAGTCTCCAAGATCCAGCAGAATATAACCAGAAAGAAAGAAATTTCAAGTAAATAAATTAAGAATGACTTCATTTTAGACTGAGAAATTCTAATGGGAAAAAGAAAAGTCATTTACTTCTAATGCCAACTGGATCCTTTAGAAATTGCTTATTGATTCCTACTTGTTTCGGTTGATTAATTTGCTTCTTTTTTTTTCACATAGGAAAAGCTTTTATTAGAATAATGAACATTAATCTCAAATACAGCATAGAAATGACATTACTCACTACATCAAAAGCTCTGTCTTAAATAAAACATCTTTCTACAAGGAGAGGCAATTAAAATTTTTACCTCCAATTATTCCGCCCTCGGAACTAAAGTTTTGGGTTTTTTTCTTTCCAAACAATTCAGTGTAAAATAGCATTCTGTCTAGACAATAACTAATTATAAGAGGTGTCTGGACATTTAAAGATAAAAAAGGAATTAACAACAAATAGGTTATATTTTCAGGGATCTGACTAATAGCAACAGAAAAATAAGGATTTGTCATCGGTTAATATTTATTGAACACCCACCACATGTTTGTTACTGTGATAGGTGCAAGGATGATAAAAGTCAACGAGAAAATTAAAACAGCTCATTCTACTAAATAACAAGTTCACTAAATAAACAAAAGACAGGAGAACAAAAGTTTCTTCAAGAACTTATTACTGTCTGTTTTTTTAACCACTCAGCTACTGAAGCTCAACAACTGAACCCAACACTATGTGCAAAACCTCAGTCTTTTCTCAGCTTTTAGTAAGAGGAGTGTCAGAAAGCAGAATTCAGAAGCAGGCGAGGCTGCAGCTGCTGTTTTCTCTCCCAAACAAGATCTGTCAAAAGTGGGATGCTGAACGAGGCTTGCTTCTCCAACAGAACTTCAGGCTGCCCTGGCTTCCGAGTTCATTCTTTCTTTTTTTCTTAAGTTTATTTCTTCTATGAGACAGACACCCCCCACACCCAACAGGGTCTTGCCATACCATGACCCTCCCCACAACTTTCCAACCAGCCAGGATTATGGGTACACCGGGCACATTCGAGTCAACCCAGAATCCAGACCCTGGGCCTTCCCATCTGGCTCCAGAATCAGGCAGCGGCACAGCACGGCCTGCACAGCTGAGCCCACACTGCTTCCTCCTAAGGTATAAGTTAAATCTGAATCCACTGACTACACTGATCCTTCCAATAAATCTCCCTAAAGCACTTATCACCATTATTCCAGCATCATGATGCTGCCTATACTCCCAGTAGATGTTTTCAAATTTAAGTCACGTCTTACTTCATTTTCTAGTGAAAAATGAACAAGAACATCTCATGAAAGCCTATGCTTTTTATTATACAGAAGTAAATTTTGACTGTATTTTTCTCTCATTAACCAATGATAGCTATCGCATACAGATATATACAGCCAGAGAAATATCTAAAAATATTTCAATACTGGGGACATCAGGTGGCCTGGTGATTAAGGCACTGGACTCCCACATGGTCAATGTGGTTCAAGTCCCAGACCTAGTGGCTTAAAAATCACGCCAGGTGGGACCAGCAGTTAGCATAATGGCTATGTCGCTGGACTCCCACATAGTCGACCGCGGTTCGAGTCCTGGACCCGGTGGCTTAAACTCACGCCGGGCGTGTGTGCGTGCGTGCCCAAGATCCCGAGAGGAGAATGGAGGAGAAGGGATTGCAGCGTGGTCATCCCCCCTGGGGGGGTGATTTCTCGCTTTCTGTCTCTCTGTCTCTCTCTGTTTGTCTGGCGAGCGCACGTGCCCTATAGCAAAAAACCTCTCAAAAAAAAAAAAAAAAAAAATCATGCCAGGTGGGACCAGCAGATGGTGTAATGGTTATGACACTGGACTCCCACATAGTCAACCACAGTTCAAGTCCTGGACCCGGTGGCTTCAAACTCACGCAGGGCATGTGTGCATATGTATCCAAAATCCCAAGAGGAGAATAGAGGAGAAAGGACTGTGGCTAGCCATCCCCCTTGGGGGTGATTTCTCGCTTTCTGTTTCTCTGTGTCTCTCCGTCGAGGGTACATGCCTTATTACAAAAATCTGTCTTTAAAAAAAAAATCACACGAGACACTTGTGCATGCATGTCCAAAATACTGAGAGGAAACTGGAAGAAAAGGGACTGTAGTATGGCCATCTCCCCTGAAGGGGGGGATGATTTCTCACTTTCCTTCTCACTGTATCTCACTGTCTCTCAGACAGTGAGCACACATGCCCGATAGCAAAAACCTTAAAAAAATATATACTATCATTAGTGTTTAATGGGTTTCAGTTGAGGAAGATAAAAAAATTCCAGAGACGGACTGTGGTGATGGTTGCACAGTATGAACATACTTAATGCCACAGAGCTGGAGGCTTTAAAATGGTTAAAATGGCAAATTTTATATTATGGATAATTTACCACAATGTTTAAAAACCACCAAGAAACAGTTAAGATGATATATTTTAGATTATTGGGGGGGGGGGGGGGGGGGGTCTTCAAAAAGTTCGTGGAAAGTATGTATTATTGAAAAATTATGCACAATTTCAAAAATTTTTATACCAAAATAGGGACCAGCAGTTAGCGTAATGGCTATGTCGCTGGACTCCCATGTAGTCGACCGCGGTTTGAGTCCCAGACCCGGTGGCTTAAACTCACACCAGGAGCATGTGCATGCATGCCCAAGATCCTGAGAGGAGAATGGAGAAGGGATTGCAGCATGGCCATCCCCCCTGGGGGATGATTTCTCACTGTCTGTCTCTGTCTCTCTCTGTCTTTCTGGCGAGCGCATGCACCCTATAGCAAAAACCTCTCAAAAAAATAAAATAAAATAAAAACTTTTATAGCAAAATAAAACCCTACTTTAATGCCTTCTTTCTGTGAACTTTCTGAAGTATCCTAATATATTTACCTTCAATCAACCAACCAACCAATCAAGATTATATTCTTACCAATGGGGGTCCGCCCAAGAAAATGGTACCCTGCTTGCGTATGATGACGTTTTCATCGGCCATTGCAGGCACGTAGGCACCTCCTGCTGTACAGAAGCCCATGACCACCGCTATCTGGAATCCAAGCAGACCACAGCCCCTGAGACGCAGCTCAGACAGTAAACCTGACCATGTGTTATGTGCAGTCCCACAGACGGTGCAGTGACCAGGGATGTTACTAGCTGTCTCTGGACTTCATTTTATAAATGGAGTCCTCTGATCGTTTGAAAATAGTTTTCTGACTTATATTAAAGCATGTTGAAGGGTTGATGTTACACTTTCACAAAACTGACAGACTATCTCCCTGTAAGAGAAAAGACTGGCCTGATAGACTATTTATCTGACCTAATAATAGTGTAAAGAAGAAACCCATAATTTAGCAAACCTGCATCAAAAATAAGTTTCAAATCTAATAATAAGTTCTCTAAGCAACTGTGACTTACCTCATAGCGATACTGAAATAATTCTTAAAATGAATTTTATTAATATTCTGTTACCCTGAATATCATATTTTCTAAATATAAAACTAATGTTCACATTGCAGTTTAAAATCTTGCTTGCTTATAAGAAAGCCAAATTATGTTAAGCTGAGTGAAGTGTACACGAGGATGCACAGCACTATTTTCTCTACTTCTGTGTGTCTAAATTTTTCCATAATAGGGCCACCAAGTGGCGTGGTGATTAAGGCACGGGGTCCCACATGGAAAACTGCACAATTCAAGTCTTGGACCCAGGAGCTTGAAGAATATCCTGGGCATGTATACTTGTGTGCCCAGAATCCCAAGAGGAAAAGAAAGAGAGGGATTGCAGTGTGGCCAGCCCCCAAGAGGGTGATTTCTCACTCTCTCTCTCTCTCTCTCTCTCTCTCTCTTTCTTTCTCTCTTTCTGTCCCTCTCAGGCAAGCACATGTGCCCCATGGCAAAAATCTAAATAATAATAACAATTCCATAATAAAAAAAATTTAAAGAAATTCTTGCTCAGAAATTAGTATGACACGAAGAACAATACATATGGGTTTGGCTGATACCCCAGATAGGAATAAAAAATATTACCAAAGAAAAAACTTTTTAAGTGTACATAATGAATAATTTTTTAAATTATCATGAGGGGCTGGCAGGTGGTGTGGTGGTTAAGGGTGCTGGACTCCCACATGGCTGACTGTGGGTCGAGTCCCAGACCTGGCGGCTTGCCTTCTCACTTTCCCTCTCTCTTTCTCTCTCTCTCTCTCTCTCTCTCTCTCTCTCTCTCTCTCTCTCTCTCCCTCTCTCTCTCTCTCTCTCACTCACTCTGTCCCTCTCTGGTCAAATTAAAATAAATAAATGAATAAATAAAGTTAAATAAAATGATTCTTTATAAAAATTATCATATGAGGGACCAACAGTTAGCACAACGGCTATGTCACTGAACTCCCATGTAGTTGACTATGGTTTAAGTCCCAGACCCGGTGTCTTAAACTCATGCCGGGAACATGTGCGTGCGTGCCCAAGATCCTGAGAGAAGAATGGAAAATAAGGGATTGCAGCATGGTCATCCCTCCTGGTGGAACGATTTCTCTCTTTCTGTCTTTCTGTCTCTCTCTCTCTCTTTCTGGTGAGTGCACACGCCCTGTAGCAAAAAAACTCTCAAAAAAATTATCATATGGGGACCAGCAGTTCGCATAATGGCTATGTCACTGAACTCCCATGCAGTCGACCGCAGTTCAAGTCCTGGACCCAGTGGCTTAAACTCATGCCATGCACGTGTGCATGCGTGCCCAAGATCCTGAGAGGAGAATGGAGGAGAAGGGATTGTGGCGTGGCCGTCCCCCTGGGGGGTGATTTCTTGTTTACTGTCTCTCTGTCTCTCTCTGTCTTCCTGGAGAGCGCACGCACCATATAGCAAAAAAAAAAACCTCTCCAAAAAAAAAAAATCATCATATTAAAGCAATTTTTGCTACTTCTAATATTACATGAGTTTTCCTTCCAGTCATGCAAATAAATATTTTGAAAAACAGCATGTCATACCAGTATTACTCCAATGAAAAAATAGCATCAGTTAATACTTTTCCATCTAAACAGCCTTCACAAAAAAAT
Source organism: Tupaia tana (assembly GCA_026018925.1). Lineage (NCBI taxonomy): Eukaryota > Metazoa > Chordata > Mammalia > Scandentia > Tupaiidae > Tupaia > Tupaia tana. The sequence continues at coordinate 58,424,994 of JAKSZU010000006.1, read as the reverse complement.
TTTTCTTAAGCTTTCATGTATTTGAATGTGGTAGGCCAGGTGGTGACATGGTGGTTAAGTCAGCTGGATCCACCATGGCTGACAATGTAGTTAAAATCTTGGACGTGGCCACTTGAGAAACATGTCAGGCGTGTGTGTAAACATGCCCCAAATCCTGAAAGCTGAGAAGTGGAGAAAAAGGGATTGCAGTGTGACATTTCCCATGGGAGGTGCTTTCTCTTTCTCTCTCTCTCTCTCTCTCTCTCTCTCTCTCTCTCTCTTTCTCTCTCTCTCTGGCAAATAACCAACATATACATCAACATAAGATTTTAAATGGATAAATAAATTGTGTACTAAATTAATTTATAAATAAATAAATAACAGATGATATAGAAGTTGTGTCGCTGGACTCTCACATGGCCAACTGCGGTTCGAGTCCCAGACTCAGTGGCTTGAAATCACACCAAATGAATGTGCATGCCCAAGATCATAGGAGGAAAATGGAGGAGAGGGGATTGAGGCATGGCCATCCCCCTGGGGGATGATTTCTCATTCTTTCTCTCTCTCTCTCTCTCTCTCCTTCTCTGTCTCTCTGGTGAACACATATGCCTCAAGGCAAAAACCTCTTTAAAAAAAAAAAGAAATCTGAGGCAAAAATAACAAAACGACACATTTGTACAATAATATCAGGTGGCAGGTACATGAGTGTTCTGTTCTATTTTTCTCTGTAAATTCTGCATGTTTAAAATATTGTGTGGACTTTTCATTAATGTTCTTTATAGAATAAAGTATACAATTTCACGAGGGCACCGTGTTCTCTGCACTATAACATTGGGTTTGGCTCAAACGACTTCTGTATCCAAAAAGAAAAAAAAAAAAAAAAAAAAGGCAAGGAACTTGGAGAAGAGCTGCAATCTTGGAGAAGAGCTGCAATGATGTAACAACCTAAAAGAGGAGTTATCAAAAATAAGACCTAGGGAACTAAAGAGGCCTAGCAGAGTTCTGTGAGAACTAGAGAGCACAAGAGAGGCAAGAACAGCAACTGTCAGCAAGTACTCCAAGACCAAGGATGGGCACAGGAGGAGGAGAGAAAGAGGAATTATTTGGGCAAAAGTAATGAAACGAAAATGAGAGAAATAAAAGGGAAGGCTGGGGCCGGCAGAGGAGGTGCAGTGGTTAAGTCACTGAGCTCCCATATCGCCGGCCACGACGTGAGTCCTGGACCAAGTGGCTTAAAAAATCATGCTGGGGGACTGGCAGGTGGTGTGATAGTTAGGGGCACTGGACTCCCACATGGCCAACTGCGGTTCAAGTCCTGGACCTGGCAGCTTGCTCTCCTGCTTTTTCTCTCTTTCTCACTCTGTCCCTCTCTGGTCAAATTTTAAAAATAAATTAATTAAATAAATTATAGTTAAATAAAATAATTATTTTTAAAAAATCATGCTGGATGTATATGCATGCATGCCCAAGATCACAGGAGAATGAAGAAGGGACTGCGGTGTAGCCCCCTGTCGGGGGGGTGATTTCTCACTTTCCCTCTCACTCTCTCTGTCTCTTTCTGGCGAGTGCACATCCTAAGGCAAAAAAAAATAAAATTAAAAATAAATAAATAATAAAATTTTTAAAAATAAAATAAAATAGGGACCAGCTGGTAGCATGGTGTGGGACTCTCACATGGCTGACCACAGTTCAAGTCTCAGACCTGGCAGCTTGCTCTCTCTCTCTTTCTCTCTCTCTGGTAAGCATATATCCTATAGCAAATTTTAAAATGATAATAAATAAAAACAATTCTTTTTTAAAAAGTAAAATACAATAATCATAGGAACTCATAAAATGAAAGTCTATAAATAAATTAAAAAGTGAATGTCAGGGCCAGCGGGTAACATGGCAGTTAAGGACTCTAGACTCATACATGGCCAACTGCTGTTCGAGTCCTGGACCTGGCGGCTTGCTTTCTCACTTTCTCTGTCTCTCTTTCTCTTTTTCTGTCTCCCTCTGGACAAATTAAAATAATTTTTTTTTGAGAGGTTCTTGTTATAGGGCGCATGTGCTTGCCAGAAAGACAGAGAGAGACAGAGAGATAGAAAGTGAGAAATCACCCCCCGGGGGGGATGGCCACACCGCAATCCCTTCTCCTCCATTCTCCTCAGGATCTTGGGCACGCACACACACGTGCCCGGCATGAGTTTAAGCCACTGGGTCCAGGACTCGAACCATAGTCAACTACATGAGAGTCCAGCGACACAGCCATTACCCCAACTGCTTGGTCCCAATAAATTTAAATAAAATAATTGTTTAAAAAAAAAGTGGGTGACCAGCAGGTGTCGTGGACACTCCAACATGGTTGACCACAGTTTGAGTCCTAGACCTGGTGGCTTGCTTTCTCACTTTGCCTCTGTGTGTGTGTGTGTGTGTGTGTGTGTGTGTGTGTGTCTGGTCAAATTTAAAAATAAATGAATAAATAAATTAAATTAAGTAATTCTTTTTTTTTTTTTAAAGTGAATGCCATCAAATCATCTACTATGGAGACAATGTTTGTGTCCCTCCCCACAAGATTTGTAGATTGAATCTCTATCCCCACTGTGCTGATATTTAGAGGTAGAACTTTGGGAAGTAATCAGAGAAGCCTCCAATTAATAACCAGCACTGTCACATCATATCTTCTCATCATTTAATTCTGAGACATTCACCCACTTGCCAAAGGGACAAAGTGAATATATACCAAAAATAGTTCTGGGTCTGCTTATTCCTCTCACGGACTTCAGGGATCCTAGGGCCAAACAACAATGACAATGGTCCATGTCCTGAAGCATTCAACAGTGATGTAACAAAGACCTTACATGAGGCCACTCTGGGCATAACTGACTAGACAAATGATCTGGAACCCAAAAAACAAATTCTGAAGCATTTTCCACCATGAGGCCATTAATAAGTAGGATAGGGCCAGCTGGTGGCATGGTGGCTAAGGCAGCTGAATTCCACATAGCCAGCTATGCAGTTCAAGTCCCAGACCCAGTAGCTTGAAAAACATTCTGGTCATGTGTATGTACATGCCCAAAATCTTGAAAAGAAGGGGAGATGAGAGATGGAGAAAGAATTATGGCCATTCCTGTAGGCGGGGAGGTGCTTTCTTGATTTATCCCTCCCCTCTTCTATCTCCAGCCAGCGCACATGTCCCGGTGAATTTTTAAAAAGAAGAAATAGGATGCATGATTATACACTTCTCTGATCATACTCAGAAATGCCGCTCTGGCTCGTATTAAAGATACAACGCAGGCATTACACAAGTGACATCATGGGACCCTCATCTGCATCGTGAAGAAGGTTAACTTTAAAGAACTCCGCAAGAAACTACAATCCACCCAGTCACCAGTGAGGTGGGCCTGCTCTGCAGCAGGGACAAAGCAAGAGATTCCTCCCACAGGATGAGGGGTCGGCGGTGACTATGAGACTTGAATCAAGAGCAAGAAAGTATAAAGAAGGCTGAGGATAACATACAGCTGACAGCAACAAGTCATCACCACCGAAGGCACAACCCCAACTGCTCAGAAAAAGGAAATGAGATTACTACAAAACAGTAATCATCTGAAAAACTTCAGAGAAATGTCATTACCCTCCAAGCCTTGCCTGAGCAAATAGGATACAGATTCTCATTGTACCAAAAACAAATTACACAGTATAGGTCAGCAGTCTGCCCTACGAAAGAGTCTCTGACAGGGAGTCGGTGGGTTTTATACCTAATTCTGAAAAGATGTGTGAACTCTAGACCTCCATTCTTCTATGACAAAATTGTGGAGGAATACTGTGTTCAAAAGAATACTGTAATAAATGTAATGTAAGTTGTAGGCAGTAAAGAGTCACAATTGCTTTACAGAGAAAATATTAAAAATTAAAAGATTTTTTAAAAATCTCTCATCTTGAGCCAACAGGTGGCGTGGTAGTTAAGGCTCTGGATTCCACATGGCCGAACATAGTTTGAGTTCCAGACACAGAGGCTAGAAAATCATGCTGGGTGTGTGTGTGTGTGTGTGTGTGTGTGTGTGCGTGCGTGCACGTGCGTGTCCAAGATCCTGAGGAGAATTAGAAGGGATTGCAACCTATGGCAAAAAATGTAAAAAAAAAAATACAAACTCTCAGCTTCTTTTTCAATTCAAGACAATTGTGGAAAGCTGAGACTGCCTATATCACATTGTTCTTATCCCTATCAGAAGAACCACTATTAAAAAATAAATTCCACAACATTCCTCAATAGCTGTCCAAATTTTAAGAACATTATCAACTTCACTGACTAATCTACACCACTGATTCTGTAGGAGATCCTTTTTTACACCTACTAAGTTGGGTTGAAATGTATGCAAAAAACAAAGTCCTTCTTACCCAGAATGCGCTGTTTCTTTACTCAATCTTTTTTTTTTTTTTGAGAGAGAGATTTTTTTGCTATAGGGTACATGCACTTGCTAGAGACATAGACAGAGACAGAAATCAAGAAATCCCCCAGAAAGGAAGGTAACCTCAATCTCTTCTCCTCCATTTTGGACAGTATTTTGGGCACACACCCACACACATATATCCAGCATGAGATTCAAGCTGCGAGGTCCGGAACTCGAAGAGTGGTCAGCCACGTATAAGTCTAGGACCTTAACCACTTTGCTACCCACCGGCCCATACTTAATCTTTTTTCAGAACCTCAAAGTAATCAGAATCAGAATGACTTAATTTCTTCTAGACCCTCTCCATCTTCATAACAGATTGAAATACATTTTAGAAATAATGAGATACAGGGCTATTCTAATCATGCCCCACAAAACACTCATAAAGAACTGAATAAAGAAAAACAATTTTGGGACCAGCGGTTAGCGTAATGGCTATGTCGCTGGATTCCCACGTAGTCGCCCACGGTTCAAGTCCCGGATCTGGTGGATTAAAACTCACGCCGGGTGCATGTGCGTGCGTGCCCAAGATCCCGAGAGGAGAATGGAGGAGAAGGGACTGCACCATGGCCACCCCCCTGGGGGGTTATTTCTCACTTTCTGTCTCTCTGTCTCTCTCTGTCTGGCTGGCAAGCACATGCGCCCTATAGCAAAAACCTCTCCAAAAAAAAAAAAAAAAACAATTTTAAGGAACCAGCAGATAGCATAATGCATAATGGCTACATCACTGGACTCCCATGTAGTCAACCGTCAACCACAGTTTGAGTTCCAGACCCGGTGGCTTACACTCTCACTGGGCACGTGTGCAAACATACCTATGATCCCAAGAGGAGAATGGAGGAGAAGGGATTGCGGTGTGGACATCCCCCTGGGGGGTGATTTCTTGCTTTCTGTCTTTCTCTGTCTTTCTGGCAAGCACACGCACCCTATAGCAAAACCTCTCCCCCCCGCCCCCGCAAACAAAACAGAAAAACAATTTTAAAAATAAGGAGTTAGGCCCAGCCATAGAGGCACACAGTATGCACCACCACTTGGGAGGCTAAGAGCAACATGGGAAGCCCAGGTCTAGAACCCAGGCCAACATAAACAGGCTGGGCACAATTGCATTCACCTGCAAGCTTAGTTAATTGAAAGGCTAGGCAGGAGGTTCATGAGATGACAACACTCTTTCAAAAAATACTCAGGCCGGGAACCAGCAGTTAGCGTAATGGCTATGTCGCTGGACTCCCACGTAGTCGACCGCGGTTCGCGTCTCGGACCCGGTGGCTTACAACTCACGCCGGGCGCGTGTGCGTGCGTGCCCAAGATCCCGAGAGGAGAATGGAGGAGAAGGGATTGCGGCGTGACCATCCCCACTGGGGGGTGATTTCTCGCTTTCTGTCTCTATGTCTCTCTCTGTCTGTCTGGCGAGCGCACGCACCCTATAGCAAAAAAAAAAAAAAAAAAAACTCTCAAAAAAATACTCAGGCCGGGAACCAGTAGTTAGCGTAATGGCTATGTTGGTGGACTCCCACGTAGTCGACCGCGGTTCGCGTCCTGGACCCGGTGGCTTAAAACTCACGCCGGGTGCGTGTGCATGCGTGCCCAAGATCCCGAGAGGAGAATGGAGGAGAAGGGATTGCGGCGTGGCCATCCCCCCTGGGGGGTGATTTCTCGCTTTCTGTATCTATGTCTCTCTCTGTCTGTCTGGCGAGCTCACGCACCCTATAGCGAAAAACCTCTCCAAAAAATAAATAAATAAATAAATAAATACTCAGGCCATCAGGTAACATAGTGGTTAAGGTGCTGGATTCCCACATGTTCAACCGTGGTTCAAGTCCTATAGCAGGTGACTTAAAACTCATGCCAGGTGTATGTGCATGCATACCCAAAATCCCAGGAAGAGAATAGAGGAGAAGGGATTGCAGCATGACCATCCTCCCTGGTGGGTGATTTCTCACTTTCCCTCTCATTTTTTCTGTTTTTTCAATGAGCACATGTGTCCTATGACAAAAACACTAAAAAATAAAGAATACTTATCTCATGCCAGTCTGGTGGCATGATGATTAAAGAGCCTGGATCCCACATAGCCAACTGCACAGTTACAGTTCTGGGCCCAGTGGCTTAAAAACAAGCCAGGAACACATGCGTGCATGCCCAAAATCCTGAGAGGAAAAGGGAGAAGGGATTGCAGTGTGGCCATCCCCCTAGGGAGGGGTGATTTCTCACTTTCCCTCTACCTCTCTGTGTGTGACTTTCTCTCTCAAGCAAACACACATACCCTATAGCAAAAACTTAAAAATAAATAAATAAATACAGACACACAGGAAATAGAACCATTTGGCATGTTAGATACCATTTTAATAGTTCTAAGGAGATGTATCTTTTAATAAATATTAAATAAACATCACCTCAGGAAATAGATAGGAATATACAAATTTTAATAACATTTCTAATCTCAAGTAGGTAACAGTCTAATAGGAGAAATTAGCCAGAACTTCTCTAGCTAAAGGGATAAATGTCATTAGTTAGATACAGTTCAAGAATTATAAGCTGAGAAGAGGAAAAGACTACTTCCAGGAAGAGATTCTGGGAAGCTTTCTTGGAAAAGATGGCATGTGAGATGTGCCTTGGAAAACAGGTTGCAGACTTAGACTCAGTAGGACTGGGGGTAACAGAGCCAGGATGGGCCTGGGGGAACAGGAGGTGTGAGGAGGTGCAGATGGATGGCAATTTAGGGTGATGAATAACAAGGCCAGGGAGTTAGGCTGGAGTCTGATCACACAGAGTAAGAAGTATGAGGTTTTTTTTTTTTTTTTTTTTTTAAGAAAATACAGTTTGTGACAGAGCTACATGAAGAATACCCTTGTAGAAATGTATGAAAAAGGAGAAACTGGACAGTTAGGGACACCAGGAAGGGGACGTTGGTCCCACAGCATCAGTGGTAAAGAAGGCCTGAACACCAGGGGTGGTGGTGGTAGGATGGAGCAGAGACGGAGAGGACCAACTTGAAGGGAACTCAACTGGACTTCCTTCCTCAGGGCTAAGACGTGCTGATTATGTGCCCAGCATCAGAGCAGTGGCTGGGGACACCCACACAAGGAAGGTGCATTTGACCTGAAAGGACTAAGTAGGAGAAGCAGAGATAAGACCAGAGGATGACGTCAAGTTTTCAGTCCTAGGGGAAGAGCCAGAAGGTAGTGCCAACGGCAGACAGGAACACAGTGAAGGAGCAAATTGGTAGAGAAGTTAACGTCTAGTTTGAGACTAAGCCTGAAAAGATAGAGGAGCATACCAGAGTGTTTTCCTACTCACTTTGTCACTCAGCTCCTCTGGCACTGGATGTGCGGAGGGCTTCTCCCCACACATTCTCCGGTGGACAACAGCCGGGTGTCCTCTGATTCAACTGAACTCTGACACTGTGTACTTACAGATAGCATCAGGTGGCATAGGTTGTAAGCTCAGTCCTGCAAGACTGTGCCCAGATGTCAGTCAGATGTCAGTCACAGCAAGTAGGCTGTCACCTATAGCTCTGATCCACTGACTAAATAGGAGCTTCCACTGCGCCCTCTGGTGTTCAATTAATTTGCTTGAGTGGTTCATAGGACTCAAAGAAATACCTTACTTAGGTTTACTCATTTATTTACTAAAAAAAATAAAGGATGGGGAACCAGTGGGTGGCATGGTGGTTAAGACGCTGGAAACTCCCACATGGCTGACCACGGTTCAAGTCCTGGACCTGGTGGCTTGCTTTCTCACTCACTCTCTCTCTCTGTGTGTGTGTGTGTGTGTGTTTGTGTGTGTGTGTGTGTGTCTGGTCAAATAAAAATAAATGAATAAATAAATAAAATTAAATAAATAATACCTTAACAGTAAATAAATAAATAAAGGATTATGGCATGACCAGTTCCTGTGTAGGTGCTTTCCGTCTCTCTCTAGCTCTGTCTCTCTCTGGCAAGTGCACGTGCCCTCTAGCAAGCTTGTTTTGCTTTTTTTTTTAAAGAATTATTTATTTTATTTTATTTATTATTATCATTTTTTTTTAATTTGACCAGAGAGAGACAGAGAAAGAAAGAGGGAAAGTGAGAAAGCAAGCTGCCAGGTCTGGGACTCAAACCGTAGTCAGCCATGTGGGAATCCACCGACTTAAACAACAAAACAAGCCTCTCACCAACCCCACTCTCTGGGAAATCTGAAGGAAACAAAAAACAGAGAAGAGAAAGTCACAAATATATAGAAGACAAGGCCATATATTAAAAAGACATACAATAAATGCAAGTGAAGAATAATTAATTAGAATATTAATAAAGAGCCTGGTGGTGGTCAACTGGACCTACATGGAGAGGTCCTGGGTTCACATCACAGGACCTCCTTTAGCACACAGGGGGATGCACGCACAGGGGTCCATGATCTGAGTCAACTGAGATAAGGTGTGATCAGAGGCATGGGGACCCTGGTGGGAATGCCCATCTCTGTCTCTATGAGTGTGTGTGTCTCTCACAGAACAAATCATAGATAAACTTATATACATACACACACACACACACACACACACACACACACACATATATATATAAACAAGAAATACAGGCCCAGTCCCTGTAGCATAGCCTTAATGCAAGTGCCCTGAAGTGCTGGAAGCCACATGGCCTATGAGGGTCAGATCTCTGAGTCAGCCTGAAAACAAGCCTGGTTTACACGTAGGCATCCAGGACCCCAAGGAACCAGAGGGCTGGGAAAGGAGAGCATGGTGCGAGCACACCTTGTCGAGGTGCTTCTCTCTCTCTCATGCATGTGCACATGTTCTCTCTCATTAAGAAAATAATAAATAAAAATATTTTACAAGATATCCGATAAGGAAATAAAAACATAGGAGTAAATCAGTATTATGAAAGTATTTCAACCATGCAGAAAAAAATCAGAGAATAATTAACACTGACTCCCCTAATACCTCGTGTTAATAAATCTTGACATTTGGCCAATTTTACTTCAGCTTTTTCCTTTAAAAAAAAAAAAAAAACGTGTGTGTGCATGTGTACTGTGGTCTGGCCATTCCCCAAAGGGTGCTTCTTCCCCCCTCCCCAAATCTGGTGAGCACACGTGCCCTTTAGCAAAAAAAAAAAAAAAAAAAAAAAAATTTTATCTGTTTTCCTTAGGTGAATAACATTTATTATAGAAGAGTGTCATATAAGAGTATTCCCAAAATTAGCAAAACTTTTTAACTGTAGATAACTTTAAGATACTATCTATGGAAAAAGATGAAACTGTATTAAGTTCTGTTTTATTTTAAGGTTATTCTGGCATACATCATTAGCAAAAACATAGTAAGAAATTACCTGTGCAATATTTTTCGAAGACATAATTGCCTGATTATAGAATATGCGGCCAAAGTGATCTCGGTCTGGAAATATGTCTGCTTGTCGAGGTAAGTATGCCCCTCCTGAATCAACTGAAGACAGGAAAAAGGGGAGAAATAAGCACATCTCTAGGAAAATAACATGCTATGCACATGGACTTCTATCAGTGATGAGGTCAGTTCTTCATTACATTCACAAAAGGCTGGCCCCTCTTTCTACAGTGTTGTGGAGCTTTTTTTCACTCCACAATGAAACCAAAGGGATTTCGCTTTCCCCAAACCCACTGGGCATTCCTGCCTCTCTGTACATGGTTCTCCTTGAAATGTTAAGGACATTTTCTTTTTCTGAGGACCAGCTAAAGACCCAAAAACATCATAAATTCTTAACCAGTTAAGCTGAAAAAAGTAGCCTTCTTCTAAGTCAATACAAAAACCGTCTACAGAATTCCCATGACCATTTATCACATAAGGCCTTCTGATACTGATTACTACAGTTTGGAGTGTTGGAAAGGAATGACAGCTGAGTTCAAAGCAGAGCTTGTTACTTCCTAACTGTATGATTACAGGCGTGTTTGCAAGTCATTCCATGACTTGCTTCCCGGTGAAATGAAGATAAGGATAGTAGCTATCCAATCCAGTTGTTACTAGGAGAACTGTGAAACAGTATACATAAAGCACTTGGTTCAGCACACACTGGGAATTCACACAGTAAGTGTTTAAAACAGTAGCTACTGCTCTATCTAGTACTGCCTAGAACTACTAAATCTTGTATTGTTACTTAATACACTATATTCTATCTCCAACCCATTGCAAACGCGCTGAAGACAGAGATGGGTTAATGCTGCTATATGCCCGAGTGTGTGGCACGGCACCTACAAGCTGCTAGGACCGTTTGTTATTTTCATGTAAAGTAGCTCACAATGCCAGTCAACCACGTAAATTCACTTTTCCCACCCCAGACTCCCCCAAAATACTTACATCAGTACCTGTTCAAATACCTGTATAAATGAACAATATATGCTGGAGTTTTACCAGTATATATTTATTAAGTCAATATCCAGAAGGTACCAATGTGTGTGTGTGTCCATTAGAGGGTGTGTGTGCATGCCAGAGAGAGAGACAGAGAAACAGGGAGAAAACACCCTTTGTGGGGAATGGTCAATCACAGTCCCTTCTTCACCATTCCATCTTTTCAGGATTTTGGTCAGGCACTTGCACGTGCACACACAAGAACCCAGGGTGTTTCTCAAGCTATCAGGTCTAGGATTAGAACCACACAGCCAGCCATATGAGATCCAGCTACTTTAACTACCAGCCGAGAAAGTATCCATTTTAAACTGCTTTGCTTTTAGATTCTTTTAGAAATATCCTTTCATTTAAATGTACAGTATTTAAGTTCAAATATAAATTCACTTCCATTCAAGATTCAACTTTAAATTACCTGGACTGAAATGCTCTAATACTCAAGCAATGAACACAATACCTGGCACTCAAGCAATCCATAAATATCAGCTATTATCTTTTTCATAGTTGGAATCTATTACATTTAACCAAGGAAATAAATATATGGAAAAAAAAAAAAAAAACCACTTTTAGTGAAAACATTGGCATAGAGCCCAGAGAGTGGCGCAAACATTATATATGACGTTACGAGAAGCACTCCCTCAAGGCAAGGTTCCACCTAGAGGTTCCCTGATAGGCTGGGCATGCACTTGCCCTGGATCTAGGGCTGGCTGAAGGCAGGGAGTGAGTCATGGTGCTGAGACCCTGTTGGGGGTGCTGTCCCTCTCTCTCTTTCTGTCTCTCTCGCTCATGGAATAAATAAATAAATAAACTTAAAAAAAAGAAGAAGAAGAAGAACAGAATAAGGAAGGAACCAGTAGATGGCATGGCATAATAGTTACATCGCTGGACTCCCACATGGCCGACTGCCATGTTCTAGACCCAATGGCTTGAAACTCACACCGGGTGCATGTGTACATGCCCAAAATCCTGAGAGAAGAATGGAGAAGAAGGACTGCAGAGCAGCCATTTCCCTGGCAGATGATTTCTCGCTTTCTATCTCTCTGTCTCTGTCTCTCTGGAGAGCGCACATGCACTATAACAAAAAAGCTCTCTAAAAAAAGTGAACATTAAAATATTGTCAGGAATTATTCTTTAGTGATATTACTATGAGTAGTTCTTGTTTACTTTTTCCCCAAAGTTTTCAGCAAAAAAACACTCGTTTCCTTTGTAATGATGAGAGAAATCTACAATTTTTTTTAAAATACTCACTGAGGGCCAGCAAGTGACACAGTTGTTAGGGTGGTTGGTCCCACATGGTCAACTGCATGGTTCAAGTCCCATGCCCAATGGCTTGTAAAACACTCAAGGCACAAGTACACATGTGCCCAAAATCCCGAGATGAGAATGGAGAAGGGATTGTGGAATGGCCATCCTCCCGGGGTGGTGGGGGGGTGCTTTCTCACTGCCCTTACCCCCAGCTCCAGTGTCTTTCTCTTTGTCTCACTCTGGCAAGTATATGAACCCTACAAGTAAAAAGAAAGTTAACAAAATAATAAAATACCACTGATAACATCATATTTTTAGCCTTCCAAACAACCTGTATTTTACAAGCTAATAAAAGTTTGACAACTCTCGCAACTTACCCAAGTAGATGCATGGGAGCCTGTTTTGTAGAGCAATTTCTTGTGCCCGTAAATGTTTCTTCACAGTCACTGGGTAGTAGCTACCTCCTTTGACAGTGGCATCATTGGCAACAATCATGCATTCTACTCTGAAAAGCAGAAATTTCATGGGAAAGAGAATGAGAGCTTTCTTCAAAATTAAAAGCCATTAGAGCTCCTTACAAGACACTCCAATGTAATCTTCCACTTCTAGTACACTTCACCAATGACACTTGTTAGCAGACCATTTTATGATAAAAAAGCAAGCTTAAATGACAGTTCATATACTCATTTGTGTAAGGTAAAAGTACTACTTTTAACAAGTTTACAAACTCATACTAGATTATTTTTTTTAAACTCCTATATTAGCAGTAAAAACCTCAAACCTAAGCCACATTCCCTAATGGTTCTTTAAACCCAGAGTCCTAACAAGATAATAATACCAATATCAGAAAGAAAAAATAAATTCCAAGTGTCAAGGGTATAAAGCTCTTTCATAACAAACTTCAAATTTTCCTTTTAGGAAGGTCATTTGTAAAAATTGGAAAATTGGTTAGTGTAGAGGAAAACCAACACTCACCTGGTATCAGAAATGTTATGAGAGTACAGAAAAAAAGTTTTACTCTTTAGAACCTATACCAATATCCAACACTATGAAATAAATCATGTATAAAAGAGCAATAAAGATAGTTTAATGGGGACCAGCAGTTAGAGTAATGGCTATGTCGCTGGACTCCCATGTAGTCGACCGCAGTTCGCGTCCCGGATCCGGTGGCTTAAAAACTCACACCGGGCGCGTGTGTGTGCGTGCCCAAGATCCCAAAAGAATGAAGGAGAAGGGATTGCAGCGTGGTCATCTTCCCTGGGGGGTGATTTCTTGCTTTCTGTCTCTCTGTCTCTCTGTGTCTGTCTGGCGAGCGCACACGCCCTATAGCAAAAAAAAAAAAAAAGGATAGGTTAATGACTTTTTAAGTGGCCTAGGCTCTGTGAAGTTCCAGGCTGAAACGACCAATGACTCTGCTGTAAGCAGAGCCTCACTGCCCTCCCTCTCCTCTGCCTGTCTCCTCTTGGGACCAAGAGTACCAACCGTAGTACGCGCATCTCCTAAGGAACAGTCATGTCTCTCTCCCTTTCCTTGTTTCTACGTAGCTGAGTCATGGTCCTAAAGGAAGAGGGGTGAGGATAGGGAAGATCTCGCCTCTCCTGCCCCAGGTATGTAATGCAAGATTTACAAAAGTCTGACAGGCTATTATTCATGTCAACGGCAAAGCCTGGGGAGCTACATACTCGCACAGAGTCAAAGTCTTAGGCCATCGATAGTATATGTTTGGATTTAATATGGCAGCTGTCTTAGGAGGTATTAGAGCTGGCTCTCTGTATCCATGCATTCTGCATCCACAGATTTACGTAACTGCAGATAGAATATATCCAAGAGGAAAAAATGGTTGCATCTGTTTTTCTATGCAAAAATACATCATGCCTTTCCCAACAACCCAGTATATAGAAAACCGACCATAGGGGAAGCAGGAGCAGAAGGAGGCTGGTAACTGGTAGCCAGCTACTGCAGTCAACCAGGTGAGAGAGGAAGTAACTGGGACTAAAGTGGTAGCAGTGGAAAGGAAAAAAGCAAAAGGACTTGGCCAGCTGGTGATGCAACTGGCAGCAAACTAAACTTCAGTGCTGGAAACGATATGGCACCACAAGTTCGGATCCCTGGACTGGTCTGAAAACACTCCAAGAACAAGCACACACGCCTAGAATCCTAACAAGCTGAAGAGCTGACGGGAATCATAAAATGATGAGGAACCAGCAGTTAGCGTAATGGCTATGTCACTGGACTCCCACATAGTCAACCACGGTTCACGTCCCAGACCCGGTGGCTTAAAATTCACGCTGGGCGCGTGTGTGTGCGTGCCCAAGATCTCGAGAGGAGAACGAAAGAGAAGGGATTGTGGCATGGCCATCCTCCCTGGGGGGTGATTTCTCGCTTTCTGTCTCTCTGTCTCTTTCTGTCTCTCTCTGTCTGGCAAGTGCATGCGCCCTATAGCCAAAAAAAAAAAAAAAAAAAAAAAAAAAAAATCTCTAAATAAATAAATAAATAAAATTATGAGACTCAGTTGAGGATAGCTCTCTTTCTCACTCTCATACCTGTATGCAGTCTCTATCATGAATTTAAAAATGTTTAAATGGAAGTGAAGGGACTTGAGATGAGTTTCTGAATAAGACCAACAAGATCGTCTTAAGAACTAGTGGAGGGAGTGGCCCGGAGACTGAGTTGGCGGCGGGACGTGGGGGCCCCGGCCGCTGGAGAAGAGCTTTGTTTCTGTCAGCCAGCATGGCTTCCAAAAGGAGAACTTTGAGCTTTAGTGAACGGCATCAAAAATTAGTAGATGATAACTACCGTAAAAAATTGCATGTCCAGGAGCTAAAATATATACAGAGTCAAGTCAGGAACCAAATGGTGCAGAATGGAAATGATACCCGTGTTGAGCACAAGAGATTCCTCAGATTATTACAGAATGAACTATTTGAATTGGATATGGAAGAGGCCATTCAAAAGGCAGAAGAAAATAAGAGATTGAGGAAACTCCAGCTTGAACAAGAAGAAAAATTGGCTATGGAACTGGCAAAACTAAAACATGAAAGCCTAAAGGATGAAAAGATGAGACAAGTAAGAGAAAACAGTATTGAGCTCAGAGAATTGGAGAAGAAGTTAAAAGCAGCTTACATGAATAAAGAAAGGGCAGCTCAGGTTGCTGAAAAAAATGCCATTAAATATGAGCAAATGAAACGTGATGCTGAAATAGCCAAAGCCATGATGGAAGAACAGGAGCGAGTAATAAAGGAAGAGAGTGCTGCCGAAGACAAACGAAACAAAGTGAAGGCACAATACTATTTTGACTTAGAGAAACAAGTTGAAGAGCAAGAGAGAAAAAAGCAAGAAGCTTATGAACAGTTGTTGAAAGAAAAACTCATGATTGATGAAATCGTTAGGAAAATCTATGAAGAAGATCAACTAGAAAAACAACACAAATTAGAAAAAATGAATGCCACTCGAAGGTATATAGAAGAGTTTCAGAAAGAGTAGGCTCTCTGGAGAAAGAAGAAACGTGAGGAGATGGAAGAAGAAAACAGAAAAATCATAGAATTTGCCCACATACAGCAGCAAAGAGAAGAAAATTGGATGGCAAAAATTCAAGAAAATGAAGAAAAAAGACGCCAGCTTCAGGATGCGCTGGCTCAGAAATTGGAAGAAATGCTACGGCAACGTGACGATCTGGAACAAGTACGACAGGAATTATATCAGGAGGAACAAGCTGAGTTATACGCCAGAAAAATAAAAGAAGCAGCAGAAGAGAAATTGAGAAAGCAAAAAGAGATGAAGCAAGATTTTGAAGAGCAAATGGCCTTGAAGGAACTAGTACTACAGGCTGCAAAAGAGGAAGAGGAGATCTTTAGGAAAACTATGCTAGCTAAACTTGCTGAGGGTGATCGAATAGAATTGATGAATGCTCAGAAACAAAGAATGAAGCAACTGGAACACAGGAGGGCTGTGGAAAAACTTATTGAAGATCGCCGCAACCAGTTCCTTGAAGACAAACAACGTGAACTAGATGAATGGCATTCACTGCAAAGACAACAAGGATGTGTCAATACAATTATTGAAGAAGAAAGGCTAAAACTGCTGAAAGAACATGCTACAAAGTTACTAGGATAGCTCCCTAAAGGAATATTTAAAAAAGAGGATGATATTGATTTGCTTGGTGAAGACTTCAGGAAAACCTATCAAAAAAGGCGGGAAATTAGCATCAAGACTTAGTAACATATTGAAGAATCCAAACTTTGCCACTAGATGTCAGCATAACTTAACACTTCAAGGGCCGTAGGACTCCATTATCTACCTGGATTTCCCGAAACATCACAGTATAATTTGCAAACAATTAACAGTAATTTTGCATTTTTAAAAATCTGATATTTCTGTACATCTAACTTCTACACCATTACTATTACGTCAGGTATATTCACTGTGACTAACTCTAAATTGAACTGCATGTTTAGAATTTGGCTTTGAAGCATTTTTCCTGTCTACTATATCTAAATAAAGAGTAAGGAATTTCAAAGTGAAAAAAAAAAGAAAAAAGAACTAGTGGAGGGAGCAGCAGGTGGTGCAGTGGTTAAGGCAATGGACTTGAAAATTGAGTCAGGCAGGACCAGCAGGTGACATAATGGTTATGTCACTGAACTCCCACATGGCTGACTGCGGTTTGAGTCTGGGACTTGGCAGCTTAAAATTCACATCAGGAGCATCTGCATACATGCCCAAAATCCCAAGGAAAATGGAAGAGAAGGTATTGAGGCATGGCCATCCCCCTGGAGGAGCGAAAGTGAGAAATCACCCTCCTGGAGGTTATCACTCTGTCTCTCTGTCAAGCGCATGCACTCTATATCAAAAATTTCTCTCTAAAAAGAATTTTTTAAAAAAAGAAAATTGAGCCAGGTATGTGTGCATGCATGCCCATCCAAAATCCTAAAAGGAGAATAGAAAAAGGATTGTGGCATGGCCAGCAGCTGGCATAATGGCTATGTCACTGGACTCCCATGTAGTTGACCACAGTTCAAGTCCGGACCCGGTGGCTTAAACTCATGCTGGGTTCACATGCACGCATGCCCAAGATCCCAAGAGGAGAATGGAGGAAAAAGGATTGTGGCATGACCACCCCCTCTGGGGGCTGATTTCTTGCTTTCTGTCTCTTTTTGGCGAGCACGCGTGCCCTATAGCAAAAACCTCTCCAAAAACAAAAACAAAAACAAAAAAAAAGCAAAAAAATAGGATTGTGGCATGTCCATCCTTCCAGGGGGAGGGAGGGTGGATTTCTCACTTTCCCTCTCTCTAGAGAGAACATGCACCCTATGACAAAAAAAAAAAAAAAAAAAACCTACAAAACAAAACAAAAAAAGGAACTAGAGAATATAGCCAGTAACTAGAGAGAAACATGAACAATAAGATATGTTAATATGGTAAGATTTTCACCCCACTCGTAAGATTTACGAGTGGGGTGTTGGTTAAGGTGTTAGATTATTCCCACACGGCCAATTGTGGTTCAAGTCCTGGACCTAATGGTTTGCTTTCTCACTTTCCCTCTCTCTCTCTCTCTCACTCTGCCCCTCTCTAGTCAAATTAAGAAATAATAATAATGAATAAAATTAAATAATTAATTATTTTCTAAAAGAAGATGATAAGATTTTGGATGAATGTTTTTCCCCTCTGATTTTGATTGTTATAATATTAATTTTGCAATATTTTAAAATATCCTCTTTACGTCCCAAACATTCTCATTACTTCCTTTCTATCCATAATTCCTACTATATGCTAATAATTATTGTTAATAGGCATTATTTATTTACCTGTTACTATGTGCTAGGTACTGTCCTAAACATATTACCTGATTCATTTAATCTTCTCAATCTTAACAACTCTCTACAGTTCATATTTTATAGATGAGAAACTGAGGTACTGAGAATCAAGCAACTTGATAAAGGTCAAAAAACTGGAAGATGATGGAGCCAGGATTCTGAGGTGAGGCTGACCACTCCCAAATCTGGATAATTCCCAAGTGTAATTTAATTTCCTTCCATGGACCAGCCATTAGCATAATGGCTATGTTGCTGGACTCCCATTTAGTTGATGTGGTTTGAGTCCTGGACCCGGTAGTTTAAAACTCACGACGGGCGTGTGAGGGTGCGTGCCCAAGATCCCGAGAGGAGAATGGAGGAGAAGGGATTGCAGCATGACCATCCCCCTTGGGGGGTGATTTCTCGCTTTCTGTCTCTCTGTCTCTCTGTCTCTCTCTGTCTCTCTGGTGAGTGCACGCGCCCTGTAGCAAAAACCTCTCCAAAATAAAAAGATTTCCTTCCAAGTCAGGAACCTCACAAACAGAACAAAAATATAAAACATAAACAATAATAAAATAGTATTATATGCACAGGAAAAATGTGAATGAGCATTGTTTCAGGGTATTAGCAGTCATTTTGATTGGAGGTCTAAATAAAAGTATTAGTCTACTTAACTGCATATTTTCTATGATATGTGACTTTGCTTTAATTCTGCATTAAATGTATCTTTTTTTAAAAAAAAAAGATTTTTGCTATAGGGTGCATGTGCTCACTGGAGAGACAGACAGACAGAAAGTGAGAAAATCATCACAATCCTATCTCCTCCAGTTTCCTCTTAGGATTTTGGGGATGCATGCACACACGCCTGGTGTGAGTTTTTGTTTTTGTTTTTGTTTTTGCTATAGGGTGCATGTGCTCACCAGAAAGACAGTGAGAGACAGAGAGACAGAAAGCAAGAAATTACCCCCCCAGGGAGGATGGCCACACTGCAATCCCTTCTCCATTCTCCTCTCAGGATCTTAGGCACACACGCACATGTGCCCAGCGTGAGTTTAAGCCACTGGGTCTGGGACTTGAACTGCAGTCAACTACATGGGAGTACAACGACATAGCCATTACGCCAGCTGCTGGTCCCCTGGCATGAGATTCAAACCACATGGGAGTCCAGCAACGTAATCATTATACCTTCTCTTGGTCCCAAGTGCATCATTTTTAAGAACAGTTTTTTGGTTTTTTTTAGAGGTTTTTGCTATAGGGCGCATGCGCTCACCAGAAAGACAGAGAGACAGAAAGCGAGAAATCACCCCCCAGGGGCGATGGCCATGCCACAGTTTCTTCTCCTCCATTCTCCTCTCGGGATCTTGGGCACACACGCACACGCGCCCAGCATGAGTTTAAGCCACCAGGTCCAGGACTCGAACCGCAGTTGACTACATGAGAGTCCAGTGACATAGCAGTCACAACAGTCATGCAGCACTCTACAATGCTGAAGGCCATACAGAAGATGGGTGTTTAGTTCCCAGGTTCACCCTATGCAGGCACACATACACGCCCCATGATCCATCCTGACTAGCTGGAAAGTCTGGGGGTTTGGGGCGATCATGGCATGATATCCTGTTGAGGGTGATTATCCTTCTCTCTGTCTGTCTCTCATGAAAGAAGGAAAGAAAGAAAAACTTAAAAGAAAAAAAAAGAAAGAACAGAGATGATTATAATTATACCCATTCTCACAGAGCTGTAATGAGGATTAAGACAAATAATCAGTGGGAGGTATTTACTATAGCACTCAGCACAGTAACTATGTGGTAAGTGTAAGATTATAATAAAAATATACAAATCAATGTAACATCTAGCAATCTAGATTCTTTAAGTCTACAGTGGTTTACAAACTTTAGCTTGCACAACACAGATTACAGTTCCCCCACCCCCAGAATTTCTAAGTACTTCCAGGGGAGACCTGAGAATCTGCATTTCTAACAAATCCCCAGATGATAGTGGTGCTGAGAAGCACACTTGGGGAACTGTTCCTCTAAGACAGTGAATTTCACCCTGGATGTGCAAGAGCTCACCTGTGTAACCTTTGAAAACTATATATGCCAAGCCTACACCTGGAGATTCTAATTAAGTAGAGAAGTGTGAGTTGGAGCCCAAGGACCTTTGCCAGGGTTCTTTCTCTCCAATTTTTGATGCTAAAGCTCCACAGATTAATCTAATATAGTTTGGGGAGGAGGCCTCAGTCCTAAGTAATGTAAACAGCACAGAACTGCATGCTATTGAGTCACTGGGAAAGTCATGATGCATTTTTGCATAGAAAAACACAGAAAAATATGTCATGATTTTCCCGACAACCTAATAATATGCAAAGTGAGTGCTGGGTCTCCACACGTCATCACATTCTTCTTCCTGACCACATTCAGTGTGTGAGCACAGGTAGAATACTCACCCTGACACTCTTCCAATGCCTGTAATAATGCCAGCCGCAGGGATCTCTTCATCGTCATATAACTGGTAACCTGCAAACTGGGATAACTCCAGAAATGGAGACCTGAAGGAAAGAAAGGATGCTGTCTGGATTAATGTCATTAAACACACACACACACACACACACACACACTCTTAAAGTTTCACAGAGAGGAAGAGATTTTTCTTTAATGGGACAATGTTTCAAATATGTATTTGCATATAAAATCTATAAGAATACATAAAAATCCAGGGTGACTATTTTGAAGATACATATGGTATATCCATACAGTAGAACACTAGGTACAGGCTGAGTATCCCTCATCTGAAAAGCCAGTAACTGAAGAGTTCCACAATTTGAAATTTTTCAGTACTGACAAGTTGCTACAAGTAGAAAATGCCACACTTGACCTTGTGATGATCACAGTCAAAATGCTTCAATACAGTAAGAGTGCATTAAATTACTTAAGTCTATGTGTACAAGGTACATATGAGAAATAAATGAATTTCATTTTTAGACTTGGGTCCTATCCCAGGACCAGCAGATGGCATAATAGTTATGTCATTGGACTCCCATGTAGTCAACCATGCTTTGAGCCCTGGAGCAGGAGGCTTAAAGTCATGCCAAGCACATGTACGTGAGTTTAAGCCACCGGGTCCGGGACCCGAACCACAGTCGACTACATGAGAGTCCAGCGATACAGCCATTACGCTAACTGCTGGTCCCTCAGCTAACATTTTTAAAGTTTATTTCCTGGGTTCAGCAGTTGGCATAAAGGTTCCATCTCTGGACCCCCATGTAGTCGATGCAGTTAGAGTCCTGGACCCGGTGGCTTAAAACTCACACCAGGTCCATGTGGATGTGTGCCCAAAATCCCAAGAGGAGACTAGAGGAGAAGGGACTGCAGCATGACCATCCCCCCGGGGGGTGATACCTCGTTGTCTCACAGTCTCTCTTGCAAGTGCACATCCTCTATAGCAAAAATCTCTCTAAAAAATATAATGAAGTAAAATTAAAAGTTTATTTCCTTCCTCCATGACAGTGGCAGAGAAAGGAACTCCCAATTGGGTGTTCATGCCACGATCCACCCCTAGCTTGAGCCAACCAAAATCATAGAGGTGCATGAGTGTACCTGACCAGCACGCACAGGGAGACTCAGAATTCTCCCAGAGCTTTACTTTACACCACTACTACACTTGTGGCTGGGCTAACACCTAATATTTACATAGCCAGGTCTCTTCTTAAGGACTTAAGAAACTCCTCAGAACTACCTTCTGAGATGGATTCCATTATGATTCCCATTTACTAATGAAACTGAGCGACACAGAGACGAGTCACTTGTTTCAGGTCACACAACTAGTAAGAGGCAGAGCTGGGATTTTAACAAATGATCTGGCTCAGGGAACAGGCTCTTAGCTGTTGTACTGTTCTATCTGTCACTTACCTACATGTTCACGAAACACTAAATGGGAAAAGATTCTATGTGCCATATTTAATATGATTTCACTTTTTTTTTTTTGGAGAGATTTTTGCTATAGGGCACGTGCGCTCGCCAGACAGACAGAGAGAGACATAGAGACAGAAAGCGAGAAATCACCCCCCAGGGGGGATGGTCACGCCGCAATCCCTTCTCCTCCATTCTCCTCTCGGGATCTTGGGCACCCCACGCACACGCGCCCGGCGTGAGTTTTTAAGCCACCGGGTTCGGGATGCGAACCTGCGGTCGACTACGTGGGAGTCCAGCAACATAGCCATTACGCTAACTGCTGGTTCCCATCCCTTTCTTTTTTAAGTAAGTGTCTAACACACGCATCAAAACAGTCTAGGGCTGGCCCCATGGCCTGGTGGGTAAGGGAGTAGGATACCCCATGGCCAACCACGCACTTCCAATCCTTTCTCAGCAGCTTGAAAAACACACTGGGTTGGGCCCAGCAGATGGCATAATAGATACGTCACTAGACTCCCATGTAGTTGACCGCAGTTAAAGTCCCGGACCCGGTGGCTTAAACTCACGCCAGGCGTTGGGAACTAGCAGTTAGCATAATGGCTATGTCGCTGGACTCCCACGTAGTCGACCACGGTTCGCGTCCCGGACCCGGTGGCTTAAAACCCACGCTGGGCGCATGTGCGTGCATGCCCAAGATCCTGAGAGAAGAATGGAGGAGAAGGGATTGCGGCATGGTTATCCCCCCCCCGGGGGGTGATTTCTCACTTTCTGTCTCTATGTCCTCTCTCTGTCTGTCTGGCAAGCGCATGTGCCCTATAGTGAATACCTCTCAAAAAAAAAAAAAAAACTCATGCCAGGCACGTGTGCGTGTGTGCCCAAGATCCCGGGAGGAGAATGAAGGAGAAGGGCGTGGCCATCTCCCCTGAGGGGTGATTTTAAGCTTTCTGTCTCTCTGCCTCTCTGTTTTTTCTGGAGAGTGCACGCGCCCTATAGCAAAAACCTCTCCAAAAATAAAAAAGAAAAGAAAAATACACTGGGCAGGTGTGCGTGAGTGCCCAAAATCCCAACAGGATGGAGAAATGGAGAAGAAAACTGCAGCATGAACACTGGGGAGGATGCTTTCTCTCTCTCTCTCTCTCTCTCTCTCTCTCTCTCTCTGGTAAGTGCACGAACTCACTGGCAAGAAATAAAGAGAAGAGAAGAGAAGAGAAGAGAAAGAGAAGAGAAGAGAAGAGAAGAGAAGAGAAGAGAAGAGAAGAGAAGAGAAAAGAAAAGAAAAGAAAGAGGGAGGGAGGGAGGGAGGGGAGGGAGGGAGGAAGGAAGGAAGGAAGGAGGGAAGGAAGAAGGGAAGGAAGGAGGGAAGGAGGGAGGGAGGGAGGGAGGGAGGGAGGGAAGGAAGGAAGGAAGGAAGGAAGGAAGGAAGGAAGGAAGGAAGGAAGGAAGGAGAAAAAAAGCAGTCTAGAAGAGTATGTGCTAGGTGTTAACAGCATTTTGTCTCTAGGTTGGATGTGTGTGTTCAGGTCATAAGTAAAAATATTCTAGGGCCTTCAGCTCCTTCTCTCCCATTCTCACCCCATATCCAATTCATCAGGAAACCCCACTGGGTTGGCCACCTTCACAGTATTCCAGAATCTGACAGTCCCACCACCTCCACCATTATGACCCCAGTCCATGGCTCCAGCATGTCTCCTTGAACCACTGCAACAGCCTAGAACGATTCTCAGGGCTTCTACCCTTGCTGCTCATAGTCTGCACAA
Organism: Tupaia tana; assembly: GCA_026018925.1. Classification (NCBI taxonomy): domain Eukaryota; kingdom Metazoa; phylum Chordata; class Mammalia; order Scandentia; family Tupaiidae; genus Tupaia; species Tupaia tana. Next base: position 58,401,525 of record JAKSZU010000006.1, on the reverse strand, counting down.
AACAAAGCAGCTGAAACAATACTTTTAAGAGATGATGCAGATCATAATATTCTCTATTTGAAACTCTCCAACAGCTCACCATTTCTCTCAAGGTAAGAGATAGAATTTTTTAAGGAGGATTTTGCCTTAGGGCATATGCACTCACCATAGAGAGAGAGACAGAGACAGAGAGAGGAAAAGAGAGAAGACATACCCCTGAGGGGGAATGGCCACCTACAATCCCTTCTCCTCCTTTCTCCTCTCAGGATCTTGGGCACACACACACATGCACCCAGTGCGAGTTTCAAGCCACAGGGTCCAGGACTCGAACCATAGTCAGCCATGTGGGGAGTCCAGAGATGTAACCACTATGCCATTTGCTGGCCTCAAGAATCAGAATTTTTATAATAGCCTCTAAGGTCCTTCAGAATCTGACCCTCTCTCCTACCACTCTCCTCTTCACTCCCACCACCCCAACTACACTGGCCTCCTGGCTACTCACTGGGCATATCTACATATTGAGCACACTCCAACTCAGGACCTTGGCAGTGGCCATTCTCTGCAGCTGTAACACTCTTTCCTCAGATACTTACAGACTGTCTCTCACCCTCCTTCAAATCTTTGCTCCTCTTTGGTCTCAGCCACAGAAGCGAGATGACAAAGGGAACGTCATCGTTTGGGAAGCGTCGCAATAAGACGCACACATTGTGCCGCCACTGTGGTTCTAAGGCCTATCACCTTCAGAAGTCGACCTGTGGCAAATGTGGCTACCCTGCTAAGTGCAAGAGAAAGTATAACTGGAGTGCCAAGGCTAAAAGACGCAATACCACTGGGACTGGTCGAATGAGGCACCTAAAAAATTGTATACCGCAGATGCAGGCATGGATTCCATGAAGGAACAACACCCAAATCCAAGAGAGCAGCTGTTGCGGCATCCAGTTCATCTTAAGGATTTCAACGATCAGTCAGGCAATAAATGTTCTCGGTTATTAAAAAAAAAAAAAAAAACCACTTTGCTCAAATATCACCTTCTCAATGAAGCCTACTTAAATCAGTCTACTTAAATTGCAACTTATCACTCTTCTTCTCCCTTACCCTGGCTCACCTTTTTCTTTTTCCCATATTTATCACCTTCTAAAATACTATAAAATTTACAATGATCAAAAAAAAAATTTACAATGATCATTGTTTTATTGTGTTTTACTTTTTTTTAAAGAATTATTTTATTTAACTTTATTTATTATTATATCATTATTTTTCAGTTTGATCAGAGAGAGACAGAGACAGAGAGAGAGAGAGAGAGAGAGAGAGAAAGGAAGTGAGAAAGCAAGCCACCAGGTCCGAGACCTGAACTGTGGTCGGCCATATGGGAGTCCAGCGCCTTTAACCACCACGCCACTTGCCAGCCCCTATTGTGTTTTACTTTTATCTCTCCTTGCAATGATATAAACTCAGAAAGGCAAAGATCTTCATCTATTTTGCTTATTGATAGATGTAACATGAGTGCCTGGATCAGTGCCTGACATATAGTGGGTTCTCAATAAACACTCATTGTTAAATCTTACTCTAAGAACGGGAATTCAAAATCATTTGTTTACAATGACTTTGTTTAATAAGATGCCATGGAATAAAGAACACTGAGGTTAATAGCACATGGGTGTGTACCAACCCTGGGTCTATAAGATTGTCGATTCTGTCTCTGGGTAGCAGTTTTCCTCTTGATGTGTGACGTGCTCGGGCTTTCTCACTACCTCCTGTAATAAAAACATGACTAGATTAGATTACATTGACATGACATAATGTCACCATCTAACTTAATGTCAGAAAAACATACAACAGTTCTTGGGACCAGCAGTTAGTGTAATGGCTATGTTGCTGGACTCGCACGTAGTCGACCACGGTTCGAGTCCCGGACCTGGTGGCTTAAAACTCACACCTGGCGCGTGTGCATGCGTGCCCAAGATCCCGAGAGGAGAATGGAGGAGAAGGGATTGCAGCGTGGCCATCCCCCCGGGGGGTGATTTCTGGCTTTCTGTCTCGCTGTCTCTCTGTCTGGTGAGTGCACGTGCCCTATAGCAAAAACCTCTCAAAAAAAAAAAAAAAAAAAAAAAAAATACAACAGTTCTTCAAAAGGTTCATAGAAAAGGCATATTACAAAAAATCTATGAATTTATTTCAAATTTGTTTTGCACCAAAATAAACTCATACTTCAATTCTATTTTTTTCTTTCACTTTTTTCTTTTTTTTTTTTAAATTGTCAGAGGGTGTGTGCACCGACCAGAGAAAGAGAAAAAGAAAGAGAAAGAAAAACCATCTTCCAGCAGGGTGTGGTCATGCCACAATCCTTTTCTCCTCCCTTTCTCCATCCCACCAGTATTTTTGGCAGGCACACACACCCAGCATGTTTTTGAATCCACTGAGGTCAAGATTTGAACCATAGTTGGCCAACTGGGATCCAACTCACTTACTCTGAGATACAGGGCTGCACCCCAAGACTTTTTAAAGTTCCCTCAAACTTAATCCAAAATACAACACCTTTTTTTTCTAAAGTTCAACATATCCTTTGAGAAATGGTTAATTTCTCAGATAATTCACTCAGTTTACAAGTTGACAATTTTCTGAAGTAAATAAAGAAATGTCATTTTTAAAAGTTAGTCTATTCCTAATACTAGAGTATATCATACATTCTGAATCCACTAGTAATTACTTTAAGAATTCATGTCACGCTGGTCCCAAAAAACAAACACTTCTGAATTTCTCAACACACAGCCATTTAACCAACTTGTCTTAGTCAAAATACTTAGTTCTGGCTATTACAAAGAATACCACAGGGGACCAGCAGTTAGCATAATGGCAATGTCGCTGAACTCCCATGTAGTTGACCATGGTTAGAGTCCTGGACCCGGCGGCTTAAACTCACGCCGGGCGTGTGTGCGTGTGTACCCAAGATCCCAAGAGGAGAATGGAGGAGAAGGGATTGCAAAGTGGGCATCCCCCCTGGGGGGTGATTTCTCGCTTTCTATCTCTCTGTTTCTGTCTTTCTGGCAAGCGCATGCGCCCTATAGCAAAAACCTCTCCAAAAAAAGAAAGAACAGAACACCATAGGAGTAATCCTCTTTCAGCCTACACAAATGATTCTTCAAACAACTCTACATACCCCAACAGGAACAAAAGGAAAAACCAAAGATGATGGCGCCCTGAGAAGAAAACTGACAGAAGTAAGACAGTAAGAAAAAGGAGGAACAATGAGCCAGTTGGTGGCACAGTGGCAAAGGAGGCTAGATCCCATAGGCTGACTGCATGGTTCAAGTCCCAGACCCAGTGGCTTGAAAAATATGTCAGGTGCATGTGTGCATGTCCACAATCCTAAGAGGAGAATGGTGGAGAAGAGATTGGATCATGGCCATGTCCCTCGGGAGGTAATTTCTCACTTTTCCCTTCTCATCATTTTTAAACACCATTTTCCAACACTAGGATAGGGATTCAAGAGCTACTTGACCATGGGGCTGGCAGGTGGCATGGTGGTTAAGGGCACTGGACTCCCAAATGGCCGACCATGGCAGCTTGTTTCCTCACTTGTCTCACTTTCCCTCTCTCTCTCTCTCTCTCTCTTCCTCTCTCTCTCTCTCTGTCTCTGTTCAAAATAAAAATAAATAAATAAAAAATTAAATTAAATTAAAAAGTCAACAAAGTTAAATAAAATAATCCTTTAAAAAAAAAAAAAGAGTTACCTGGTCAACCTATGCTCAAGAGAAGCCAGATCACATAGCAACCATCATTCAAATCCCGAGCCCAGTCAGCCCAAAACATAACAGGCATGTATGCAAGTACCCAAGATCTAACGGGCTAGAGGAGTGAAGGAAGAGGACCCTGAGAAGGGTGTTCAGCTTTCTTTTCCTCTCACACATGCGTGTGTGTGCACTAGCAAGAATTTAGAAATTTTTTTAAAGGCAACTACCCAGCACCTGTGTTTTCACAAGTAGCCCTCCACTGACACACCCCTACTTAGAGGAGGGAACATGAGGGTAGCCTCAGGCCAGGATAATTGACATTCATTGCTTTTGACTGGTTGCTTTCCTTTCTCTTTGTCCATGAAAATAGTACTGCCAGCAACTCGAATTTCCAGGAGCTACCAGCCACAGTATCCTAAAGCCCTGGCTAAGCATAGATCCACATGACACAGTTACAGTAAGGACCATATCCCCCCACAATGATTGGGCCAGGCTGTGAAGACGTGACTCAACTGGACCAATCAGAACTTGCCAAATTGGACATGAAAGGACAACTATCTCCGCATCAGATGGTAAATTTTAAGGATGTAATCCCTGGCCCAGCAGCAACCTACTCCCTATCTCATGGATTAGCCCCCCAGGAATGAGGTCTGCATACATATACAGATCCTCAGATGAGAGATGGTGGGACCAAGAGACTAAGCCTTGGAGGTGTGGGAGCACGTGGAGCCAGTCAACACTGCCTTCCCACTCGTTACAAGAACCAATACATGCTGCTTCCCAAGTTAAACAAATTTTATTTGGATTTGTGATAAGGAACCAGAGAGAATGAATAAAGGCCATTTTCAATTTCCTTTATTGTCAGTAGGTATGTGTGCTCACCACAGAAAGAGAGAGGTAAACAAGAAAGTATCACACAAAGGAGCGTGGTCACATTGCAATCCCTCTCCATTTCTCCATTCCATTGAGACTTGGGGCAGGCATACAACGTGCCTAGTGTGTCTTTCAAGTCACCAGGGCCAGGATTCTAGCTATGCAGTCAGCTATGCGGGATCCAGCTACTTTAATCCCTAGGCCACTGTGGGAGGCTGCGCACCAGCGAGTCTGCTGAGGCCATTTTTCATGAGTCTCTTACTATTGCCATCTTAGGCTCAGAGAGCAAACAATTACCTCACCTTCAAAATCACACTCTGATTGGCCACTTCCCATAGCAAATCAGTGAGCTTAGAATCCCTCAGATTTGCATATCTGGGTACCTTATGATTGGTCCACAAAGCAACCAATCATAACCCACCTTTACTATCCGTCATTCAACCAATCACGGCCCACCAATGTGTATATAACCACGGTCCCTGGGCCATAATCGCCAGACGACCCTGAAGACCCTGAAGAGCTGTGACACCGCATCATCTCCGGACGACCCTGAGCTGTGACACCGCGTTGTCTCCAACGACCCTGAGCTGTGACACCGTGCCGTCTCCGGACGACCCTGAGCTGTGACGCTGCGTCATCTCCGGACGACCCAGAGCTGTGATGCCATGTCATTTCCGGATGACCCTGAATACTGTGTCGTCTCCGTGCTGCCCGCAATAAAGAGACGACCCTGAAGAGACACTGTGTCGTCTCCGTGCTGTGATGGTGCGCTGTTCATCCCGTCTCTCACTCCTTCCCTCAGGGAACCTGTTGGACTGTCCCGCGGGTCGGGACAGGCCACAAGTCGGCCCACTTAATTTATTAGAATAGCAAACCAGTCCATCCCAACACTCTCAAAATGCTACAAAGGGCCAAAATACTGAGCTTATTCCTCCCCTAATACTCTACGCAAATGAAGAGGCAACGTTAGATGTTCTCTCTATTTGTCTGCTGCTAATCAACTACCTTGCCTTTATAAAGTCATCAGAGACAAGTAATATAAATAATATTTTTAAGGCCAGCAGATGGTGTGGAGGTTAAGGTGGCTGGATCCCACAGGGCCAACTGTGTGTAGTTCAAATTCCAGATCCAAAGGCTTAAAAAACATGCTGGGTACATGGGTATGCATGCCTAAAATCCCAATAGAAGACTGGAGAAGGGGTTGCAACAGGGCCATCCCCCCTAGGGGGAGATTTCTCACCTTTCGCCTCTCCTTTTCTCTCTCTTTGGCAAGTACATGCACTCTATATTTAAAACAAAACAAAACAAACCACAAACTGAAGAATAAATGCTGTGTTTACCTTTTCTTATATACTGTGCTCGTTCATGGAGTTGGTCTACTAATGCTTTCATCTGTTCATAGTTCTCCTAAAACAGAAACAAAGGAGGAGATGAATATTAGAAAGCAACTATCTTTTTACTAAAATAAGGGTCAAGAAAAACACCAGTCTGTGCCATTTCTATGTTGGCCTCCACACTGGACCGCCTGCCCCACCCACATGGTCTCAGTGCTGGAAACCACTGTTCAAGCTCTTCACAACCACCACTCACCACTCCAGGCCCACACAGCCCATCTCTCTAATCACACCCCTTTTGTAGAGTCTAATTCATGTTTCCTCTCATCTCCAACATCATTTTTGGTGACTCCTCCTACTTTAAAATCCTTTTTTCTTAAACATCTACTGAACTTAATTGATTTCTGTTCTTCTTACCTTAAGAAACATACTTTCAGGACCAGCAGATGGCATAATGGTTATGTCTCTGGACTCCCATGCAGTTGACCATGGTTCAAGTCCCAGACCCAGCAACTTAAAACTCACGCCAAGACTTTCCTGGACTGCCAGCAGGCAATAGTGTCTCCTGCAAGCCTCTGGCCAGCAACGGATACTGAGGGAGGGTCACCTCTGACCCCCACCCCACTTCCAGACCCCCAGGCCCCAGACTCCACCTTCTAGACTTTCCTGGACTGCCAGCAGGCAATAGCGTCTCCTGCAAGCCTCTGGCCAGCAACGGATACTGAGGGAGGGTCACCTCTGACCCCCACCCCACTTCCAGACCCCCAGGCCCCAGACTCCACCTTCTAGACTTTCCTGGACTGCCAGCAGGCAATAGCGTCTCCTGCAAGCCGCGACTTTTTCTTTATTTTTCTGTGTTGTCTTTCCTTTCGTTGCATATTGTCCTCTCCTCCTTATTTTTTACCGTGCCAGACAGACTAGACAGGTCTAGAATCTTATATCTGAAATTTCCTAGGAAGGTAAGTGTCTCTGGGATCCTCCCTAGTACTGATCCCCTTTGAAAAAGGAGATACTGCTTGTTAGACACTTCTGTAGAGTTCCCCTCCTGAAAACACATTGGTAAAAACAACAGAAGAGAGACTTCAACAAACAGCTATTCCCACCAAAAAGGAAAGACTCTTACTTCTCGTGGGACAAAAGTTCTCCCAAGAAGTCTTTAAAAGGGAAGTAATCTTCCAATGGCTAAAAGTAGAAAAAGAGCCTCAGGTCTGAATAAACAAGAAAATATGTCTCCAACAAAGGAAAATGCCCCTCCATGTCTCGTAAATATGGAGGACGTTACCAAAATGACAGACACAGAATTTCGAACATTCATGGTGACCAAATTCTGTGAATTGGAAAAAAAAAAGAGACAATGAACTACAGGAAATTAGGAAGTCCTTCCAGGATATGAAAGAAGAAATGGATACTCTGAGAAAGAATCAGGTGGAACTATTAGAGATAAAGTCTATAATACAAGAAATCAAAAACTCTCTGGAAAGTATTAAGAGCCGATTAGACCATGCTGAAGATCGAATCTCTGATGTAGAAGATAAAACCTCTGATCTAGAAAAAAACTACAAAAAGATCGAGAAAATAACTAAAAAACATGAGGATAATATACGAGAAATACTAGACTCTATTAGACGCCCAAACATCAGAATAATCGGCATCCCAGAAGGTGAAGAAACTAATAGCGGAATGGAAAATCTATTCCATGACATCTTGGAAGAAAATTTCCCAAGCCTAGAGAGGCACCGAACCATCCGGACCCAAGAAATACAAAGGACCCCAAATAGAATCAACCCCAGAAGATCTTCCCCAAGGCACATCTTAGCCAGGCTGTCTAACGTCACAGAAAAAGACATGATACTAAAACTGGCAAGAGAGAAACGAGAAGTAACTTACAAAGGCCATCCCATAAGACTAACACCAGACCTCTCATCAGAAACAATGCAAGCAAGAAAAGAATGGGAAGACATACTGAAAGTGTTAAGAGAGAAACAATTTCAGCCAAGACTATTATACCCTGCAAGATTATCCTTCATTTGGGAAAAAAAGATTAAAATCTTCTCAGACAAACAAAACCTGAAAGAATTTGCCAACACCAGACCAGCTCTTCAAGAAATCCTGAAGAAAGTACTGTTCCAGGAAAACTAAAGACGCAACAGCCAGAAACAAAGAAATAACAGGCAACTAAGACAATGGCTAACTTAAATGTCGGTACAGATCCTATAACATCGATAATAACATTGAATGTTAATGGGTTAAATTCTCCAATCAAGAGACACAGACTGGCTGAATGGATAAAAAAACAGAAACCCTCTATCTGTTGCCTACAAGAAACCCACCTCATGGAAAAAGACATACATAGACTGAAAGTGAAGGGTTGGAAAAAGGTTTTCCATGCAGTTGGGAACCAAAAAAGAGCTGGAGTTGCGATACTAATTTCTGACAAAATAGGCTTTAAAACAAAAAGTGTCCGAAGAGACAAAGAAGGGCACTATATCATAGTAAAAGGCTCTATAGATCGAGAAGATATAACGCTTATTAATATCTATGCTCCTAACACAGGAGCACCCAAATATGTGAAGGAAAGATTGTTAGATCTGAAAGGGGAGATAGACTGCAACACACTAATTGTTGGAGATCTCAACACCGCATTATCCCCTCTGGACAGATCATCTAGGCAAAAAATAGGTAGAGAGATCAAGGACCTAAATGATACCATAAATCAATTGGACTTAACAGACATCTATAGAACTTTCCACCCAAAAACCACAAGATATAGTTTTTTCTCACCCCGACATGGAACTTTCTCGAAGATTGACCACATCATAGGACACAAAGCAAGCCTCTGCAGATTCAGAGGCATAGAAACTATTTCCAGCATCTTCTCTGACCATGATGGAATTAAACTCGAGTTTAATTTCAAGAGAAATCCTCAAAAATACCTAAAAACATGGAAACTAAATAACCTACTCCTGAATGACTCCACTATTACCGAAGAAATAAAGTCCGAAATCAAAAGATTCATGGAAGCCAATGACAATGAAGATACAAGTTTCCATAATCTTTGGGACACTGCCAAAGCAGTCATAAGAGGGAAGTTCATAGCAATTAGTGCACATAAGAGGAAGACAGAGAAAAGGCTAATGGATCACCTAACATCAAGCCTTAGAGAATTGGAAAAGCAACAGCAAAAAAATCCAAAAAATTACAGGAGAAAGGAAATAATAAAGATCCGAGCAGAAATAAATGAAATAGAAAATAAACGTACTATACAGAAAGTAAGTGAAAGCAAAAGCTGGTTCTTTGAAAGGATAAACAAAATTGATACCCCACTAGCGAGACTTATTAAGAAGAAGAGAGAAAGGAACCAGGTGAAACAAATCTGCAATGAGGCTGGTAACATAACAACAGACATAGTAGAAATTCAAAACATCATTAGAGGATACTTTGAACATCTATACGCTAAGAAACAAGATAATCTGGATGAGATGGACAAATTCCTGGACAAATATAATCTACCAAGAATGAGCCAGGAAGAAATAGAAAGTCTGAATAGGCCCATAACAAGCCAGGAGATTGAATCAGTAATAAGTAACCTCCCAACAAAGAAAAGCCCTGGCCCCGATGGATTCACCTCTGAATTCTACAAAACTTTCAAAGAAGAGTTAACTCCCATTCTGCTCAAATTATTCCTAAAGATCCAAAAGGGTGAATCTCTCCCTAATTCATTCTATGAAGCCTCTGTCACCCTCATCCTCAAAACAGATAAGGACAGGACAAGGAAGGAAAACTATAGACCAATATCTCTGATGAACATAGACTCAAAGATTCTCAACAAGATACTAGCAAATCGTATTCAACAACTTATACAGAAGATCATACACCATGATCAGGTAGGCTATATTCCAGGAATGCAAGGTTGGTTCAACATACACAAAACCATAAATGTAATACACCATATTAATAGGAAGAAAGACAAAAACCATATGGTCATATCGATTGACGCAGAAAAAGCATTTGATAAGATTCAACATCCCTTCATGATCAAGACTCTTAGCAAAATTGGCATAGAAGGGCCATTTCTCAATACAATAAAAGCCATCTATGAAAAACCCATAGCGAACATCATCCTGAATGGAGAAAAGCTGAAAGCTTTCCCACTAAACACAGGAACAAGACAAGGATGCCCACTTTCTCCTCTCCTTTTCAATATAGTACTGGAAGTCCTCGCCAACGCAATCAGAAAAGAGGAAAAAATAAAGGGCATTCGAATAGGAAAAGAAGAGGTGAAACTCTCTCTATTTGCAGATGACATGATTGTATACATAGAAGACCCAATGGTCTCCATGGAAAAACTACTGGAAGTAATACATGAATTCAGTAAAGTTGCAGGATATAAAATCAATATACAGAAATCGATAGCATTTCTATATACGAATAACAGGCAGACTGAGATAGAACTGAAAAAACTTATTCCGTTTACCATAGCCACTAAAAGTATAAGATATTTAGGAATAAATCTAACCAAAGAAGTTAAAGACCTCCACAAGGAAAACTACGAGAAGGTAAAAAAAGAAATTGAAAATGACACAAAAAAATGGAAGGACATCCCATGTTCATGGATTGGAAGAGTTAATATAATCAAAATGGCAATTCTACCCAAATTAATCTACCTATTTAATGCAATGCCAATCAAAGTACCAGACACATTCTTCACAGATCTAGAAAAGACAATCTTAAAATTTGTCTGGAATCATAAAAGACCCCGTATTGCCAAAGCACTTCTACACAAGAAGAATGGAGTGGGTGGCATCTCAATCCCCGATCCAAAAATATATTACAAAGCTGTGGTAATAAAGACAGCATGGTATTGGCACAGAAACAGACATGTGGACCAATGGAACAGAATACAGTCCCCAGAAATAAGTGCCCAAACATACAGTCAACTGATCTTTGACAAGGGGTACCAGTCAATCCAGTGGGAAAATGAAAGCCTCTTCAGCAAGTGGTGCTGGAGAAACTGGACTTCCACTTGCAGAAAGATGAATCTGAACCCCTACCTCTCTCCTTTGACAAGAATCAAGTCAAGGTGGATCAAGGATCTAAATCTAAGACCTCAAACTATAAAGCTGCTCCTGGAGAATGCTGGGGAAACTCTGGGAGACATTGGTGTAGGGAAAGACTTCCTAAAGAAGACCCTCAAAGCAGAGTCCATCGTCCACAAAATAGACAAGTGGGATTACATCAGACTAAGAAGTTTCTGCATGGCCAAAGACACAGTAGTTAGTGTGAATCGACAGCCCTCAGAATGGGAAAATATTTTTGTAAATGTTGCATCAGATAGGGAATGATAACCAGAATACACAAGGAACTAAAAAAGGTGTTTGGAAAAAAGATGAGCAACCCTATTAAAAGATGGGAGAAGGAGATGAAGAAAACACTCTCTAAAGATGACATACGAATGGCCAAAAGGCATATGAAAAAACGTTCAACCTCCCTCATCGTAAGGGAAATGCAGATAAAAACAACAATGAGGTACCACCTAACCCCAGTCAGATTGTCTAATATTAAAAAAACAAAAAATGATAAGTGTTGGCGGGGGTGTGGTGAAAGGGGAACTTTTTTACACTGCTGGTGGGAATGTAGATTGGTCCAACCACTGTGGAGAATAATTTGGAGATTCCTCAAAAATCTACAGATAGATCTGCCATATGATCCAGAGATCCCACTCCTCGGTATCTACCCAAAGGACAGAAGAATTCTTCATTGGAAAAGTGCTTGCACATCGATGTTTATTGCGGCACTATTCACAATTGCTAAGTCATGGAACCAACCCAGATGCCCCCGTATGGAGGAATGGATTGAAAAACTGTGGCACATATACTCTATGGAATACTACTCAGCCATAAAAACCAACAGAGCCCTGGCTTTTGACAGAAAGTGGAAGAATATGGAAGATGTACTGCTGAGTGAGGCAAGCCAGGCTATGAAGGAGAGACATTGTATGTCCCCACTTAACATATACCGTTTGTCTGCATTCTATGTCTGAAACTGATTGACTAACAGTTGAACAAACACAAGAGATGGGTGTGAACGTCAGATGAGGTGTATGTGGAGGAGTGGGGCCCAACGAAAGACATTTGGAGAAGGGATAGAGGTAGAGCATTGACGGGATGGGGAGGTGTGGTGTTATCTGTTGAAGATATTTCGATCAACGGGTCTGGGGAGAAATGTTCACATATCGAAATGGTCTCATTGTAAGCCAAACAATATGATTGAAAGTATATACAAAAATAAATAAATTAATTAATAATAAAAAAAAATAAAAAAAAAACCTCACGCCAGGCCTGTGTGTGTGCATGTCCAAGATTTCAAGAGGAGAATGGAGGAGAAGAGATTGTGGAGTGGCCATCCCCCTGGGGGAATGGCTTTCTGTCTCTCTGTCTCTCTTTGTCGCTCTGGCAAGCACAAGCACCTATAGCAAAAATATCTCTATTTTTAAAAAAAGAAGAAGAAGAAGAAAGAAAGAAACATACTTTCTGAGGGTTAGAATGCCATCCTGGGTCAATTAGGTGGCATGTGGCTGGATTCCATATGGCTGACTACATGGTTCAAGTCCTGGACCTGGTGGCTCAAAAAATATGCCAAGCATGTGTGGGTGCGTGCCCAAGATTCTGAGAGGAGAATAGCAGAGAAAGGACTGCAGTAGGGAAAGGTCCTGCTGGAAACTTAGTTTAAGAATCTGCCTAGAACAGTGTCTCTCAGACTTGGCTCTACACTGGACTTACTCTACACTCGACTCCCTTTTATTCACATATAGCAAATGACTTTTTAAGAATTATTTTATTTAACTTTATTTTATTATTATTATTTTTTTAATTTGACCAGAGAAAGAGAGAGAGAAAGCAAGCTGTCAGGTCCAAGACTTGAACTGCAGTCAGCCATATGGAAGTCCAGTGTCTATAACCGCCACGCCACCTGTTGAGCCCTACATATAGCAAACAACTTTTAAAAACAAAAACAAGGGACCAGCAGTTAGCGTAATGGCTATGTCGCTGGACTCCCACATAGTCGACTGCGGTTCGAGTCCCGGACCCGGTGGCTTAAACTCACGCCGGGCGCATGTGCATGCGTGCCCAAGATCCCAAGAGGAGAATGGAGGAGAAGGGATTGCGGTGTGGCCATCCCCCCTGGGGGGGGGTGATTTCTCGCTTTCTATCTCTCTGTCTCTCTCTGTCTGTGTGGCAAGTGCACGCGCCCTATGGCAAAAAAAACTCTCAAAAAAAAAAAAAAAAAAAAAAAAAAAACACTGACACCTGGCACCTGGTTCTGTTTCCAGAGACTCTGGTGCCATAGATGGTAGGTGTGGCCTAGACATTAAGAACTTCAAACTCTGGGAGTCAGGCAGTGGTATAGCAGTAACCCTGTGCAGTTCTGGACTGTCATGGGAAGGTCCAGGGTTTGCATCCCAATGCCTCTCTGTACACGCTCTGCATACTCACGCATGCCTGTGATCAAGGTTAGCTGACACTGGGAAAAACGATGGTGTAAAGAATCAACTAAGGGTACCTGTCATGCCCCTCCCAACCCCTGTGACTCTTTCTCTTATGAAAGAAATAAATAAACTTGCGAGAAAAAAAAGATCTTTTAAAAAGTTCCTTTGGCCAGCCCCATATTCTAATGCTAAGGGAGTAGGATCCCACATGGCCAACCACAGTTCAAATCCTAGCCCTGGAGTCTTGAGAAACACACTAAGCATATATAAGTGTATGTATTCCCAAAATCCTGACAGAAAGGGGGAACAGAGGAGAAGGGATTGTGGTGAGTTCATACCCTTTCGGCAGTAGCTTTCTCTCTCTCCCTCTCTCTCTCTCTCTCCCTCTCTCTCTCTCTTTCTCTCTCTCTCTCTGGTGAGTACACATACCCTCTGGCATTTAAAAAAAAAGTTCCTGAGGTGATTCTAACATGCATCCAAAATAGAACACTGGTCTGGAATTTCTGAGTTTCTATTCAGGAACATTGGAAATATACCAAAAAGAAGGATGTTTATTAGAGGCACACCCCACTTCTTACCACAGGAACTTTTTCAGATTATCGTAGTATTTGTTGTTATTGACAACAGAGGCAGGGGAGGGTGAAAACTCTGCTCTGTTATTACTAAACCCACATGATGGGATCCCGTGTATTCACACAGAGCAAAGGCAGAAACTCCTCAACTTAGGAACTGCCTCAGACAGAAACACAGCCAGGTTCTTGTGCACCAGTGATGTCTGTTCCGCCTGTCACCAAGAGGTGGCAGGAGAGCAGCCTGTATAACCTCACTTGAAAGTATGAAGAGATGAGAACAGCCTTCGGGAACCCCTGACCTGAGGACACTCCATATAGCAAAAAAAAAAAAAAAAAAAAAAAAAAAAAACCTCTTTAAAAAAGAGAGAGAAAATGAGAAAGTCACTAGTTCCAGGACTCAAACCATGGCCAGTCATGGGAGAATCTAGCACCTTAACCACCATGCCATCTACTGGCCCCATGCCCTCCTAGTATTATTGGTTATTGGCACTACCATTCACCTAAATAACCTGTCCATTTCGAAAAGCTAAAATTGTCTGTGACCTCTCTCTCAACTTCTCTTCTGTTCAGTTGTTAACTCTATTGTTTGTTCTTCAGATATTCATCCCCTCCTTACCCTTACCCTTACCCTTATCATGTCAAGACTTGTCTCTTCCAACAGTCTTCTCACTCTGGTCTCTCCGCTATACCAATCCATCCTCCCCACGGCCACTACCTTATTCATTTAAATATCTTACTGGATAGCCTGCAAAACAAAATCTAAATATGGCTTTTACAGGCAAGACCATCCTCTATCTGGCCCCATAATCTCCAAACAGTCCTACATAAACGCCATGTCCTAGCCATGACTTCCAAGTCCTCACACACACTACACTTTCATAACTTTGTGCCTGTGTCCATCTAACTCTCTTGGTTTGTACAGTCTCACTTACCAACCACCACCATAAACCCAGCCAGCTCTTACCCAACCAAGATCCATCTCACCCATTATTTCCTAATCATAGCTTTCTGTGACTGTCTTAAGTTTCAGATACCACTTACCATAATGAACTAGTCACCTGCTTTCTATTTATTTATTTATTTTTGCTTTTGTTTTTGGCTATAGAGCATGTGCACTTGCCAGACACAGAGTCAGAGAGAAAGAGAAAGTGAGAAATCCCCCCAGGGTGGGAGGTGAGGATGGCTACACTAAAGTCCCTTTTCCTCCATCCTCCTCTTGGGATTTTGGACACACATGCGTGATTTTCAACCTGCTGGGTCTGGGACTAGAACTGCTCAGCTGACCACGTGAGATCCAGCACCTTAACCTCGACTCTGCCTACTGTACCTTAACGTCCACTCCACCTACTGGCCCCAGTTACTTGCTTTCTTGCTCATCTTCCTCACAAAATTATGAGTTCCATTTCTACATATCTATAGCAAATACCTAAAATAGTGCCTAGACCACAGTAACCACTTAATGTCTCTATATTAAACTATCTCTTCTAACAAATAATTATCTTAGTTGCACAATTTAAATGTTATCTGTATGGGCTTGAAAACCATGGGACAGATTAAAATTTTCCTGTTCTAACAATTCACAAGCTGTTAGTTGTTTCTTTGACCTTGCGTTATCTCCCAAATATAAGAAAGACATTCAAAGACACCCAGATTAAGCATTTTCTATTAATATAGCCAACTATTTACCTAGTCTAGTGGGCACAACCCAGGGCTGACTGTTCTAGGCCAGTGGTTCCCAAAACTGGCTGCCACCAGCTCTCTAAGTACTTTGCTAACGATGCAAACACCAGGACTCCAGCCACAGACCTGCAAGGTCCAGGGTCGGGGCTTCTGCAGCCATATATTCAACTCTTTTGGAGACAAAGCTAAGCCAGGTTTTGTAGCACCACTTATCTCCAATGTATAAAATACAAAGCCGCTTCTAACAGTGAACTAAAATTTATTTGATCTGCAATGATTTTCGTTTTCAAATTTCACAACACCCTAGTGCGTCCCTGAATCGTGACTGCGGCTCAAAAGAACCAGAACAGCAGCTGTCAACGTGTGCCAACTTTCCCACGCTTCCTGGTCCCGACCAGCGCTTTCTCCCATCGGTCAGGCACTAGCAAACAGATACAAAACGAATGAGACTCCGGCCGGGGACTCCAAGACCAGGGCCACCGGGGCGCTTACCCACCTACCTGATAGACTGCAGAGCCCGAGTCTACTTGGGTGCCCAGCGCGGCCACCGAGTCTCCGTGATAAGCACGCGATCTCGAGGCTGCGGCGCGGGTGCACGGCCGCAGTCCTAACCTCAGAACAGCCCACATGGCAGCAGGCACAGAGAGAGAGGGAAGAGCGAGAGAGCGAGAGAGCGAGAGAGCGAGAGAGCGGCCCGCACCAGCTCAGAGCGGGCGCTTTCCTAGCTGCTCTCCTGCCTGGGACTGCAGCTCGGGAGAGTACAGACAGCGCCAACCCACCCTTGCACGTGGCTGCGTGTGCCGCCCGCGATTGGTTAACGCCACGCGCCACGCCCCACAACCCAGCCAATAAAGGACAGAGGCGCGGCCCCGCGAGGCCCTGTCCCATCGCGAGCGCTGGAACGCCAGTCCGTGGGCGGTTCGCCAGTTACGCGGCTGTACCCACAGGCGCTGATTACGCTGTGATTGAGATTGTATAGGTATAGTGTTTAACCCAGCAACCAAATCAAGATAACGACTGTATCGACAACGCTGGCGAATCCTATCTATCCTATGAGAGCGTACAGCATGACACGCCTCTGGCCTTTTGACTGGAGATCTTAAACACACCTCTGATTATTTTCATTACCCTAGTGAGATTGTAAACCTCCCCGCTGTGATCTTAAATAAAGGACCCTAAATACATCCATAAAAATTAAAAACGCTATACAGCATGCCCCAAACTTAAACTTTTTCATTCAAATATTTACTGAGAACTTAACTACACACTGTCCCTTCCAGTTACTTAAGAGGGCAGAGTAAAAGGGGAAGAACCGGCGAGGTTTGGGCAGGATAAAGAATGCATCTAGCTTCAGAAGATTCCGCATGGATACTGGGAACTAGATATTTCAGGGGACAGGAGAAATGAAGATTTTCTACTCATAATTCAGCCTCCAGCAAGCAAAGCTAGTGTGGCAGGAGAGTTGAGCCCTTCCTTCAGAAGATTCCGCATGGATACTGGGAACTAGATATTTCAGGGGACAGGAGAAATGAAGATTTTCTACTCATAATTCAGCCTCCAGCAAGCAAAGCTAGTGTACGATCACAACAGAACAGCAAACAGATTCTAGAACACCTCTGTCTGCTTGCTCCTGAACATTGAGGCTTAACTTCAAGAATTTGAAAGAAACATACCATCCATCAGATGACAAGAAATCACCGTCGGATCACGAGAAATATGGGAAAACGAGAAAATACCTCTCCTCCAATGGAAAAGAGTAACTCTCCTTCATCCACAAGCAGTTCGGTGAAAGTCATGGAAATGTCTGATAAGGAATTTAGAGCATTCATAATGTCGAAGCTAACAGAGATGGAAGAGAAGAGAGACAATGAACTGCTAAAGAGAAAGGAGAAAGAAGTTGCTGAGTTCCAGGAGATGAGGAAATTCTTGCAAGATCTAAAAGAGGAATTACACACTTTACAAAAGACTCAATCGGAACTGCTAGAGATGAAGGCTATAATACAAGAAGTCAAAATCTCCCTTGAAAGTATTAAAAGCAGACTAGATCATTCAGAAAATAAAATCTCAGATGTAGAAGAGAAAATGGCTGGCTTAGAAAAATCCACCACGAAGACTGAGAAAATGGCCCAAAAATTTGAGAATGATATGCGAGAAGTACTGGATACCATCAAACGTCCAAATATCCGGAAAATTGGCATTCCAGAAGGTGAAGAGACCCATAAGGGCATTGATAATCTATTCCATGAAATCCTGCAAGAAAACTTTCCAAACCTAGAGAGGCATTCGAAGATCCAGTCCCAGGAAATACAAAGGACCCCAAATAAAATCAACCCAAGAAGATCTTCTCCAAGACACATTATAGCCAGGTTGACCAAAACCGCAGACAAAGACAAGATACTAAGATTGGCAAGAGAGAAACATCAAGTTACCTACAAAGGACATCCCATCAGGCTAACAGCAGATCTCTCATCGGAAACAATGCGAGCTAGGAGAGAATGAGAAAATATATTCAAAGTGTTACGAGAGAAGCAATTTCAGCCAAGAATACTGTACCCGGCAAGATTATCTTTCAGGTGGGAAGAAAAGACAAGAACATTCTCAGATAAACAAAACCTGAAAGAATTTACCAGCACCAGACCAGGTCTCCAAGAAGTTCTCAAGGGTATGTTGTATCAAGAAAATTAAACACAGACACATGGAAATAAGAGTCCAAAAACTATGAAAGTGGCCAACTTAATCATAGGGACAAGTATGGAGTTGAATATTATATCCCAGAATTTAATCAGGAAAATTGAACCAGAAGAGAAGATAAAAAGTACATGAGACTGATAGGTTCATACACCTACCATTTGAACAGAATCCTAACTTGTTTCCTGGCTTTAAGCAAAGTTCCTTGGCACTTCTTTGAGTTAAGTTAAAACTGGTTTTCTTAGTAGTAATGAGTGAACTCACCATTGAAAGTAGTTAGATTATGTAGGAAATTGTGTGATCAATGCAACGTGGGTGGGAAGGGAATGAAGGACAATTGTAGACACCGGAGGTGGTGTGAGAGGAGGGTGGGAAGGGACAGAGGGTCAGAAAGAGGGGTGGAAGTAATTCTAGGAACTAGTAATGGAAAATTTTTTGTAATGTGCCTGATTGTGTCACTATGCAGTGTGTACTGGATGGGAGATTGCATTTTGTATGCTGTGATGAAGCTTAGGGAAGGAATGTAAATTGAGTTACAAAAAAAAAGTTTCAGAAAAAAAATATATATCTATTCAATGACTGCAGTAGGATATGTAGCCACAGCTAGGTGCTACTTTATAGGATGCGTAAAGTAAGACTTGTGCTCATGGAAATGTGTGTATCACCTGTGTTTGCTACGAGGGTATTTGGATTGATTGGGGTCTTTGGCGATACAATAAAATGTGAGGAGAAAACAGTATAAAAAGCAAACATAGATACCAGAGACAGTGTGGGAGGAGAGTGGGAGATGGGAGAGGGTAGGAGATAGGGAATCAAGGATGGGGGGGGGAGCAAAACATACAGAAGACAAGAAATGGAAGATCATTTGCTGACAATAACATGTTTGTTGATGTGCTTGATTGAGACAATATGTAGTGTACTTTGGATGGGAAAAAAAAAAAAAGAATGATGGAGTATGAACAAAAATTTTTTTATATGTAAAGTAAATGTGGGAAAATCCAAAATAAATAAGTGAATGATAAAAATAATTTTAAAAATAAACTAAAGAAAATAAAAAAGAAAATAAAAAGAAAAAGAATGCATCTACACCCTAAAAGCAAGCTTAGTTCCAGACCTCAAGGTGTTTATAAAAAATAATACAAGTGACCACATGACTCAGTACTGAAGTGTATAAGGCAAAAACAAAACTATAATACTTTAAAGGTCTTGACTGGTTTTACTTGTGGGTTCTAGACTTGGGCAACACTTCATTCCATAAAACAGGATAAGTGTTCCAAGAAGTTGAACAGAAGAGGTTGGTTTTATAGACAAAAGGGATGAAGAAAATACAAATGCAGTACAAAAAGATGGATCATTTCAGAGATACTTACCTTGTAAATGGGGACAGGGAGACAGAACAGATTGGAAAATAACAAAGTTGTTAACATAAGGTTGCTTATTTTGTGTAAGAATTAAGAGAAAAGGAATTTCATTAACATGCCAATTACAACTGGCCAGTTTAGAAAATTAGGCCATCTTGCCAGATTTCTCAGTAGGTCAGATAAGAACTTGAGTTTGCCTTAGTGACATGGAGACATGAGTGACTCCATTTTGGTGTTTTTTTTTTTTTTTTTTTAAGAATTATTTTATTTAACTTTATTTATTCATTCATTCTTTCATTCATTTAGTTTAATTTGACCAGAGAGGAACAGAGTGGGGGAGAAGGATGAGAAATCAGGCTGCCAGGTCCAGGACTCGAACCACAGTTGGCCATGTGGGAGTCCAGCGCCCTTAATCACCACACCACCTACCAGCCCTTCCATTTTGATTTTGAGGCTGGTGTGTTAGGGCCTAGTGCAGAAGCTTAATCTGAAATAATGGTCTGCTATAATTTTTATTTAACAGACATTATAGGAGCAATTGGGACAGGGTTGTAACTGAGCAAAACCTTGCAGAAGCACTGCTTGTAGGCTAAGTCTTACAGCAAGGCCAAGCTTTCTAGGAATGGAAAAGAGCCTGCAATATCTGAGGCAGGCACAAGCTCATGAGCTACATCAGAGGTAGGATTTACAATAAGTGCACCTCCACAGTCTGCAGAAAACAGACCAGCCAGCAGCACTGTGACTCTTCAAATGTATTAAGGAAACAGGAGAGCGCATATGTGTGTTTAATTTAAATTGCCACACTTTGGTTTCCTCTAAAAAGGTCTTCGATGATGCTGTTGTTGGACCAGGGTCTCTGTACCCCTAGTCCAGGAACCCAAATCCAGTCTGACCCCTTGGTCCACTCAACAAAACAGGCAAAACTGTTGATGAGAGAGAAAAGGAAAATTTATTACAGTGTGGCCACACAACAGGAAGACATGTAGGAATGCCTTTGATCAATCAGTCAATCTACAGATATTTTTATAGAGGTAAGGGGAATGGTATGTGGCTTACAGACATCTATAAAAAAACATAGATCAGGTTAATTTTTAGCTGGGAGACAATCAAATAATTTGTCTCTGGGACAGGAGTTTCAGTCTTAGCTAAAGGGCACAATCAAACAATCCATCTTTAAAGACAGGAGTTTTTTCTTGTGGCTGGTGCAGAGCGTTCCTCATTGTTCCACGCTCTAGGTTGGCCATGCATCTCCTTGGAGTTCCTGCGAAAAATCTCAAAGAGTATCAGGATGAAAGAAAAACAGTTTCTGATTTTTAACAAGATGGACTTAGTTTGACTAAGCAGACCCCAGTTACAATACAAAATACTCAAGAGCACCATCTGAAGAAAGAAAATACACAATAGGATATAATGTAGTTCAAAGAAAAAACTTGAGTGGAGTTTTAATTGAGCAAATCTTTACATGATTTAAATTGGGCAGTTGTCCCTGAGCCATTTCTGGACAACTCCAGGTAGCCTCTTGGTCAACTCAGTATTTTAAGTTCCAGAAAGAGAAAGTGATGTGCAAAAACAAAAGTGAGGGAGTGAGGTAGAGAAATCAACAGTTAGATGGTAGGCTACAGAACAGCCTAAGATGGGGTTTCTGTGATTGTCTGAAGTGGGGCTAGTGTGATTGGCTGTAACTCAGTAACCAGCTCAGGAAAATAGCCTATCATGCAATTTCAGCTTATCCATAGGAATCTAAGTGTGGGACTACAGCAGCCATTTTAGGCCAAAATAGTTTAGTTTAACAATGCTTTCATTTTTTTTTTTTTTGGAGAGGTTTTCGCTATAGGGCGCATGAGCTCGCCAGACAGACAGAGAGAGACAGAGAGACAGAAAGCGAGAAATCACCCCCCAGAGGGGATGGTCATGCCGCTATCCCTTCTACTCCATTCTCCTCTCGGAATCTTGGGCACGCACACACACGCGCCCGGCGTGAGTTTTAAGCCACCAGGTCCAGGACGCGAACCGCGGTCGACTACGTGGGAGTCCAGCGACATAGCCATTACGCTAACTGCTGGTTCCCAACAATGCTTTCTTAAAAGTCATACATATTTATTCTATATGTCTTTTTTTTTTTTTTTAATTTTGCTACAGAGCACAGAAGTTCACCAAAGACAGAGAGGGACAGAGATAAAGAAATTAACTCAAGGGGCATAGTCACAATCCAGTCACAATCCAGTCTCTTCTCCATCTTTCCCTCCTTTAGGATTTTTGGGCTTACATGCACACGTACCTGGTGTATTTTTCAAGCTGTTGGATCTGGGACTAGAACACCTGGTCAGCCATGTGGGATCCAGCTACTTTAACCACTAGGCCACTAGGCCATCCCCCATGGATTCTTATTTATGTTTTGTTTTGTTTTGTTTTGTTTTTAATTTTGTCAGAAGGCATATGTACTTTCCAAGAGATTCTTGACCTGAGTTCTTCTCACAAAAACACATTCTATGGTTATTTCCTCCATTCCACAATGTGGAATAGAAGTAAGATATAGCAGAATCATCATACTGCTTCTAAAACCAAGATGAGGATTAAGGAAGGACCAAATAGAGGACTTGAATGCTCTTCCTCCTTTCTTTCCTTTCTTTCTTTCTTGAGAGAGGGAGAGAAACACCCTTTACAGGGGTTCGCAGTGTGATCCTCCCCCTCCCCCAGTCTTCCAGTCATGGGTACATGTGTGCCTGGCTTGTACAAATTGATCTGGGAATCAAACCCCAATCTTCCGTATGGCCTCCAGCATAGAGTGACACACCGTTGCACCAATGCAGCTGAGCCAAATGCTATATTTTCCATTCTAATTATTAAGGAAAATTAAAAGCACTTGCATTTACATTTTTGGGGGGGGACCCAGCAGGTGGTATGGTGGTTAAAGGCGCTGGACAGCCACATGGCCAACCATGGTTCAAGTCCTGGACCTGGTGGCTTGCTTTCCCTCTCTCTTACTCTGTCCCTTTCTGGTCGAATTAAAAATAAATAAATAAATAAGGTCAAATGAAATAATTCTTTAAAATAAATAATTTTTTTTCTTTTTTTTTTTTTTTTTTTTTTGGAGAGGTTTTTGCTATAGGGCGCGTGCGCTCGCCAGACAGACAGAGAGAGACAGAGAGATAGAAAGCAGGAAATCACCCCCCAGGGGGGATGGCCACGCCGCAATCCCTTCTCCTCCATTCTCCTCTCGGGATCTTGGGCACGCACGCACACGCGCCCGGCGTGAGTTTAAGCCGCCGGGTCCGGGACTCGAACCGCGGTCGACTACGTGGGAGTCCAGCGACATAGCCATTACGCTAACTGCTGGTCCCAATAAATAATTTTTTTAGGTGTTTTTTTTTGTTTGTTTGTTTGTTTGTTTTTGCCATAGGTTCCATGCATTTGCTGGAGAGAGATAAAGAGAGATAGTGAGAGGGAAAGTAAGAAATCACCCCCTAGGGGGATGGCCACACCCAATCCCTTTTCCTCCATTCTCCTCTTGAGATTTTGGTCATGCATGCACATGCATACAGCACGATTTTCAAGCCATAGGGTCTGGAACTTGAACCATGGTTGGTCGTGTAGGAATCCAGCACCTTAACCACTACACCACCTACTGGTCCTGCATTTAAATTTTTTAAATTGACACGTAATAACTGTACATATTTATAGGGCACAGTGTGATTTTTCAGTAAATGAATGCAACGTGTAATGATCAAATCAGGATAATAGCATATCCACCATCTCAAACATTTATCATTATCTTATGTTGAAAACATTCAAAATCCTATCATTGGGGATGGCAGGTGGTGTGGTGGTTAAGGGTGCTGGATTCCCACATGGCTGACCGTGGTTCGAGTCCCGGACATGGCGGCTTGCTTTCTCACATTCCCTCTCTCTCTCATTCTGTCCCTCTCTGGTAAAATTTAAATAAAGAAGAAAATAAAGATAAATTAAAAAACCATACCGTCCCTGTTGTTACAGAGTCACAAATAAAATTATTTTTAAAAATCCTATCATTTACCTATTCTGGAGTTTACAATAAGTTATTGTTAACTATAGCTACCTTTTGTGCTATAGAACACTAGAATTTATTACTTCTGACTATAATTCTGTATCAGTTAATCAACTTCCAAACCCTCCTTACCCCTACTCTACTTTTAGGAATCCCTATTCTTCAGACAACATAGGATCGCCTTTTTTCATTTCCACATATGAGTGAGAATATGTGATTTTTCTCTTTCTGAGTCTGGCTTATTTCACTTAACATAATGACTTGCAGGTTTGTTTTCATTGTTTCAAATTACAGAATGTCAGTCTTTTTTTTTCCTTTTTCTTTTTAGTTTTTGCCACAAGACTCATGTATTCACCTGAGACAGAGAGAAGGAAAGTGAAAAACCATCCACCAGAGGGGATGGCCAGACCACAATCCTTCCTCCTCCATTCTCCTCTTGAGATTTTGGGCATGCATGCATGCATACCCAACATAATTTTATTTTTATTTTTTTTATTTTTTTGAGAGGTTTTCGCTATAGGGTGCGTGCGCTCGCCAGACAGACAGAGAGACAGAGAGACAGAAAGTGAGAAATCACCCCCCAGGGGGGATAGTCACACTGCAATCCCTTCTCCTCTATTCTCCTCTCGGGATCTTGGGCACACACGCACACGCGCCTGGTGTGAGTTTTAAGCCACCGGGTCTGGGACGCGAACCGCGGTTGACTACGTGGGAGTCCAGAGACATAGCCATTACGCTAACTGCTGGTTCCCAATTTTCTTTTTATTTTTAATAATTATTTATTCAATTTTATTTCCTATCATTATTTTAATTTGATCACAGAGAGGGAGGGAAAGTGAGAAAGCAAGCCGCTGGGTCCAGGACTCAAACTGCAGTCAGCCATGTGGGAGTACAGTGACGCAACCGCCATGCCAGCTGATAATCCCCCAACATAATTTCCAACTGCCAGATCTGGAACTGAACCCACTGTTGGCCATGTGAGAATCCAGAGCCTTAACCACCATGCCACCTGCAGGCCCATGTCATTTTAAAAAATGGCTCAATAGTATTCTATTGTGTGTTTGTGTGTGTGTGATATTTTCTTTATTCATTGATTGATGGACCCCGAGGCTTATTACATTTCTTAGCTATAATGAATAGTGCTACAGTAAACATTGGAGTTCAGATATCTCTACAATGTACTAATTTCCTTTCCTTTAGGTATATTCCTAGTAATGGGATTGCTGATTTTTCGTTTTTTGAGAAACCTTCATAATATTTTTCATAATGGCTATACTAACTTAAATTTGCAACAACAACATACACCAACAGTATAAAAATTCAGATTTCCCCTTTCTCCACATCTGCAATAGCATTTGTTATCTTTTGTCTGTTTTTTACCTTTTAAAAAAATATTATTTTTTTCTACAAGTTAGAGAGAGAGAGAGTATGGAAGAGAGCACCGACAAAAGGGTCTTGATGCCACAATTCACCCCCAGCTTCACCCAGCCCCAGATCATGAGTATACATGTGCCTGGCATATTCACAGAGGTCTCTGCATGAAACTGGAACTCTTCCACATAGATCAGCCTGGCAGAGCTTTGTGTTTTACCACTGTTCCACTGTCCTTTTGTCTTTTCAATAAAAGCCATTTTAACTCAAGTTAAATTGTATCTCATTGTGGATTTTGGTAATGTTTTGTTTTCGTTTATTTGTTTCTTTGTTTTGTTTTTAAATTTACCATAGGCTGGGGCTGGCAGGTGGTGAAGTGGTTAAGGTGCTTGACTCCCACATGGCCGACCGTGGTTCGAGTCCCAGACCTGGCAGCTTCCTTTCTCACTTTCCCTTTTGCTCTCTCTGGTCACAATAATGATAATCATAATAATAATAACAACAACAATAAATAAAATAAATAAATCTATGAAAAAATTACCATAGGGTTAGTGTGCTCACCAGGAAACAGATACAAAAAAGAGAAAAAGAGAAAGCAAGAAAGCACCCCCTGGGGGGTGGCCATACTGCAATCCCTTCTCTTCCATTCTCCTCCTGGGGTTTTGGGCAAGCACACACACATGCAGCTGGCATGCCTTCCAAGTCACCAGGTCTGGGGCTCAAAATACATCGTCAGTCATATAGGGTCCAGCCACCTCAACCACCATCCCACTGGCTGGCCCCGGTTGCAGTTTTAATTAGCATTTACCTGATACTTATTGATGTTGAGCATTTTTTATATCCTTTTTGACCATTTTGATGTCTTCTTTTGAGAAATGTCTATTCAGATCATTTGTTCAATTTTTTTTAATTATTTAACTTTATTTACTTTTACTCATTTGTTTATTTCAATTTGACCCAGAGAGGGAGAGGGAGAGGGGAAGGGAGAGGGAGGGAGGGAGGGAGGGAGGGAGGGAGGGAGAGAGAGAGAGAGAGAGAGAGAGAGAGAGAGAGAGAGAGAGAGAGAGAGAGAGAGAGAGAGAGAGAGAAAGTGAGAAAGCAAGCCGCCAGGTCTGGGACTCAAACCGTGGTCAGCCATGTGGGAATCCAGCGCCTCTAACCACCATGCCACCTGCTGGCCCTCATTTGTTCATTTTTAATCAGATTATTTGGAGGTTTGTTTTGGTTTTTGCTGGTGAGCTGTTTGAGTTCTTTATATATTCTGGTTTTTAATTTCGTCAGAGGACCAGCAGATGGCATAGCAGTTATGTCACTGAACTCGCACATGGCTGACCAGACTTTGAGTCCTAGACCCAGTGGCTTAAAATTCATACTGGGCATGTGTGCATGCGTGCCCAAGGATCCTGAGAGGATAATGCAAAAAGGATTGTGGTGTGGCCATTGCTCTGGGGTGGAGGAGGAGCAATTTCTCACTTTCTCTCTTCCTGTCTCTCTCTCTCTCTCTCTCTCTCAGGCAAGTACATGTGCCCTAAGGCAGAAACCTCTAAAACAAAACAAACTCTTGCCAGGTGTATGGTTTCTTTGTATATTCTGGATATTAATCTCTTGTTGAACGTATAGTTTGCACTGTGTAGGTTGTCTCTTCACTTTGTTTATTGCTTCCTTTGCTGTGGGAAAACATTTTATTTTTATATAATCCCGTTTGTCTATGTTTCCTTTTGTTGCCTGTGTTTTTGAGGTATTATGCAAAATCTCTTTGCCCCAAAAAAAGTACTCATGTCTTTATGTAGCAGGGACAACTAACTTACTATTTGCTCCAGAGTGATACTAATACTACTTTCTTTCATAATACAGTGTGGAGGAAACTTTATTTTTTGGATTTCTAATAAAGCATTATAATAAACCACAATGTGGATAACATTATGCTAACTAGATCTATGAGCAGAAATTAAGAAGCACCTAGATGTCTTAGGAAGACAAACATGTCCAAGAGGTTGGATGTAAATTCTGCAAAAGTTTAGAAACCTGACACAGGTAAATCTCCTAAGGGTGTGGTGGTGGTCTGAGGCCATGATGAGATATCTATTTTTTTTTATTTTTTAAGTCTATTTATTTATGTATTCCATGAACAAGAGAGACACAGAGACAAAAGCAAGCAAGCACAACTAACAGGGTCCCAATGCCATGATCCACACCCAGCTTCAGCCACCTCCAGATCATGAGTACACATATTCCTATTGTACTGAGAGAGGTCTCTGGAGTTGAACTGGGAATCTTTTCAGGTGGAATTGCCTCACAAAATGTTGCATTTTACCACTGTGCCACCAACCAGCTCTATAAGGCATCTATTTTAAAAGGCAGACAAGATCCTGCACCGTACAGTTTCCACCAAGAAGACAGAGGCAACAATGGTTGGAGAACCTCTTTGAATTTTAGAGGTAACATATTTGGACATGATGTGCCAACCCATTTTCTGTGTAATTATAAACTATCAAGTGTTAGTGGGACCCAAAGTAAGAAAGGGTTGTACAACAGGAGCCAGGCAGAGGTGCAGTGGCAACAAAACTGAACCCCATGAGAAAGGTCCTGGGTTTGTATCCCAGTATCTCTCTGAGCTGCCTAGTCATGCAACCTGTGATCCAGGCCAGCTGAGACTGGGATGGCACCTCTCTCTGTGTCAGGAAGAAAAAAAAAAAATTATAAATGAATGGGCTTTTAAAATGTTTCTTAATAAATAAATAAATTTTTTAAAAAAAGAGGACTCTGCAGCAGACTAGGGATGCAGTGCTGTGGCAAGCAGAGATGCTGTAGAGCAGTAGTTCCCAATCTTTTTGTCACCAGGGACTGGTTTCATGGAAAACCATTTTTTCAGACTGGGGTGGGGGTGGGGTATGGTTTGGGGTGATTCAAGTGCATTATATTTATTAAAGACTTTATTCCTATTATTATTACACTGTAATATATAATGAAATAATTATACAACTCGCCAAAATGCAGAATCAGTCAGAGCCCTGACCTTGTTTTCCTGCAACCAGACACTCTCATCTGGGAGCCTCTATGGAATCTAATTCCGCTGCTGATCTAACAGGAGGCAGAGCTCAGGTAGTAATGCATGCGATGGAGACTGGCTGTGAATACAGATGAAGTTTTGCTTACATGCATGCTGTTCATCTCCTGCTATGCAGCCCAGTTCTGGGGGCTGGGAATTCCTGCTGTAGAGCATCTCTTATCAGTGCTATTAGGATATCACATTACAGACTTCCCAGGGTTTTGGAATAAAGATATGTACTCTTCTTTCCAAAATGATTCTTTGAGCCAGCAGATGATATGATGGTTAAGGCTCTGGATCCCATGTGACCAACTGTGTGGTTCAAGTCCCAGACCCAGTGGCTTGAAAAACATAATGTGTGACTAGGGACAACTGAACATTTTCTGTCCAGACTTCACCCTTTTGCCCATGCCCCCAAAGCTAATCAGGACAAGCCAATCACTAGCCATTTATATTTGAGTTCCGAGCAGCCCCTTTCAAGGACTAGGACAACTGAAGATTTTCTGCCCAGACTTCAACCTCCTGCTGCCCAGATCTAGCCAGGTTAGAGCACC
The DNA here is from genome assembly GCA_026018925.1 of Tupaia tana. Taxonomy (NCBI): domain Eukaryota; kingdom Metazoa; phylum Chordata; class Mammalia; order Scandentia; family Tupaiidae; genus Tupaia; species Tupaia tana. The sequence continues at coordinate 58,372,823 of JAKSZU010000006.1, read as the reverse complement.
CTCTTTATTCTCTCTGTCTCTCTTCATCTCTATTTTTTTTTATTTAAACTTCCTCTTTTCATTTAAAATTAAAATTTTTAATTTTAAACTTCTCATTTTTTGCATTAAAGTTTTTTTCTCTCTTCTTTTTTCATTGCTTTTGTCTTGTTCTCTCTCTCTTTTTTTCTTTGTTTTATTTTCCTTTCTCACTTTTCTGCTCAGCCTCTGCACACTAAGTTTCTAGTGAGGTCTAGGTGCATCGTACGGTACTCAAATATCCGAATACTTTTAAGGTCAGAGAAATCCTCAATTTCTATTAAATCGCTGCACAAAGAGAGAAAAATGATACTGCTTAGAGATTGCAGATCACCTCCTCCTACATGTCTCTGAATGCTCAGCTTTAATTCCAAAAACTAGGAAAAACTGTATAATCCATCAGATGACCAGAAACCATCACAAAGTAACAAGAAATACGAAAAGTCGAGAAAATATCTCTCCCTTAAGGGAAAAGAGTAATTCCTCATCTTCCACAGACAATACAAGGGAACTCGTGGAAATGTCAGAAAAATAATTTAAAATATTCACAGTGACAAAGCTAACAGAGATACAAGAGAAGAGAGACAATGAACTCCAGAAGATGTGGGAGAAAAGAGACAATGAGTTCCAGGAGGTGAGGAAGTTCCTGCATGATCTGAAGAAGAAAATATACACCATGAAAAAAAGAATCAAATAAAATTGTTAGAGATGAAGGTTGTAATACAGGAAATCAAAACCTCCCTCGAAAGTATTAAAAGCAGATCATTCAGAAGATCAAATCTCAGATGTAGAAGATAGAACCTCTGACCTAGAAAAATTCACCAAAAAAGAATGAGAAAATAACTCTTCATAAAAATTAAAATAATATTGGGAACCAGCAGTTAGCGTAATGGCTATGTCACTGGACTCCCACGTAGTCGACCGCGGTTCGCGTCCCGGACCCGGTGGCTTAGAACTCACGCCGGGCGCATGTGTGTGCGTGCCTAAGATCCCGAGAGGAGAATGGAGGAGAAGGGATTGCGGCGTGACCTTCCCCTCTGGGGGGTGATTTCTCGCTTTCTGTCTCTGTGTCTCTCTCTGTCTGTCTGGCGAGTGCACGCACCCTATAGCGAAAAACCTCTTCAAAAAAAAAATTAAAATAATATATAAGTAATATACCATTACTTATAGAGATACCATTAAGTGCCCAAACATCCTGATAATCGGTATCCCAGAAGGTGAAGAAACTAATAAGGGCACTGATAATCTATTCCATGAAATACTGGAAGAAAACTTTCCAAACCTAGAGAAGCATTCAAATATACAGACTCAAGAAATACAAAGGACCCCACATAGAATCAATCCAAGAAGATCTTCTCCAAGGCACATCATAGCCAGACTGACAAAAACCACAGACAGGGAACCAGCAGTTAGCGTAATGGCTATGTCGCTGGACTCCCACGTAGTCGACCGCGGTTCGCGTCTCGGACCCGGTGGCTTACAACTCACGCCGGGCGCGTGTGCGTGCGTGCCCAAGATCCCGAGAGGAGAATGGAGGAGAAGGGATTGCGGCGTGACCATCCCCCCTGGGGGGTGATTTCTCGCTTTCTGTCTCTATGTCTCTCTCTGTCTGTCTGGCGAGCGCACGCGCCCTATAGCGAAAAAACCTCTCCAAAAAAAAAAAAAAAAACCACAGACAGAGACAAGATACTAAATTTGGCAAAAAAGAAATGTCAAGTTACTTTCAAAGGCTATACCATCGGACCTCTTAACAGAAACAGTGTGAGCAAGGAAAGAATGGGAATATATATTCAGAGTATTAAATGAAAAACAATTTTAACCAATAACACTATACCCAGCAGGATTATCTTTCATATGGGAAAAAAAGACAAAAACATTCTCAGAAACAAAACCTGAAAGAATTTACCAACACCTTACCAGCTCTCCAAGAAGTTCTGAATGGAGTGCTATACCAGGAAAACTAAAGTCAGACACACAGAAATAAGAGTACCAAAACAACCAAGAGAATGGCCAGCCTAGTGTTAGGAACAAGTCCATAGCTGAATGTTAACTTCCAGAGTTTAAATGAAAAGATCAGACAGCAGTAACACTGCAAATTCAATAGAAGAGAGATTAATTACATGAGTCTGAACTCATGTAGTGAAATAGAATTTTTTTCACTGTAGACTAAAACATTACTGATTTTCTTCAACGCTTTGATTTCCATATTTAAGAATTATTGTCGGGAACCAGCAGTTAGCGTAATGGCTATGTCGCTGGACTCCCACATAGTGAACCGCGGTTCGTGTCCAGGACATGGTGGCTTAAAACTCACGCCGGGCGCGTGTGCGTGTGTGCCCAAGATCCCGAGAGGAGAATGGAGGAGAAGAGATTGCGGTGTGGCCATCCCCCCCTGGGGAGTGATTTCCTGCTTTCTGTCTGTCTCTCTCTGTCTGTCTGGCGAGTGCACGCACCCTATAGCAAAAACCTCTCCAAAAGAAAAAAAAAGAATTATTGTCATCTCTTGGGACCAGCAGTTAGCATAATGGCTATGTCGCTGGACTCCCATGTAGTCGACTGCGGTTTGAGTCCTGGACCCGGTGGCTTAAACTCACACCAGGAGCATGTGCGTGTGTGCCCAAGATCCCGAGAGGAGAATGGAGGAGAAGAGGTCGCCGCGTGACCATCCCCCCAGGGGGGGCAATTTCTCACTTTCTATCTCTATGTCTCTCTCTGTCTTTCTAGTGAGCGCACACGCCCTATAGCAAAAACCTCTCAAAAAAAAAAAAAAAAAAAAAAAGAATTATTGTCGGGAACCAGCAGTTAGTGTAATGGCTATGTCGCTGGACTCCCACGTAGTCAACCGCGGTTCGCGTCCCGGACCCAGTGGCTTAAAACTCATGCCGGGTGCGTGTGTGTGCATGCCCAAGATCCCGAGAGGAGAATGGAGGAGAAGGGATTGCGGCATGACCATCCCCTCTGGGGGGTGATTTCTCACTTTCTGTCTCTCTGTCTCTGTCTGTCTGTCTGGCGAGCGCACGCGCCCTATAGCGAAAACCTCTCCAAAAAAAAAAAAAAGAATTATTGTCATCTCTTGAACTGTTAATAGGTTAATCTATCTGCTATTTGAACTGAATCCTAACCATTTTCCTGGCTTTAATTCTTAAGCAAATTTCTCTTAACATTTTTAAAAATTTTGATTAAAACTAAAACTTTTTTTCTGAAATTAAAAAATGCATTCAAAAATTCCTGTTTAATGATTGCAGTAATCTATATAGCCCCAGGCAGGTGTTGCTTTATAGTATGTTCATTCTACTCACTGAGGTTTATGCCTAAAGTCAGACATGTGTTCAGATATGTATATACCAGCTGCGCTTGCTATTGAAAGTATTTAGATTAATTAAGATCTTCAGTGAATCAGTAAAATGTGGGGGGGGGGGAAGGCATGAAAAGCAACTGTAGATACTAGAGACAGCGTGGGAAGAGGATAGAAAATGGGAGAGGGTAAAAGGTAGGGACTCAAGGGGGGAAAAAAGCAAAATGTATAAGAAATGAGAAATGGAAAATTATTTGTTGACGATAACACATATGGTAATAACCTTGATTGAGCCAATATACACTGTATTCTGGATGGAAAATCTCGTTTTGTCTACTGTACAGTGAATGAATGTAAATAAATAATTTTAGATAAATTTAAAATAAAAAATAATAAAGAAAATAAAAATTGAAAAAAAAGAACACTGTGCATGCATGCCCAAAATTTGAAGAGGAAAATAAAGGAGAAGGGATTGTAGTGTAGCCGTCCCCCACCTGGGGGTGAGGCAGTGATTTCTCACTTTCTCTCTGTCTCTGTCCAGTGAGCACACGTGCCCTATAGCAAGTAAACAATAAATAAATAAACATGATTTTTCATTTAAAAAAGAGTTTCTGGGGACCAGCAGAAAGCGTAATGGCTATGTCGCAGGACTCCCATGTAGTCGACTGTGGTTCCCGGACCCGGTGGCTTAAACTCACGCCGGGCGTGTGTGCGTGTGTGCCCAAGATCCCAAGAGGAGAATGGAGGAGAAGGGATTGCGATGTGGCCATCCCCCCTAGGGGGTGATTTCTCGCTTTCTATCTCTCTGTCTTTCTGGCGATCGAAAAAGCATTAATGACCTACATGAGGCCCTGACTCCCATGAGACCTACCCCTGTGTTTCACTCCCTCTCCTCAGCCTATACCTATGGGCTTCTGGGAAATTACTGTATAATGGCAAGGTAAAAGCACAGACTTGATTTAAAGATGGGTCTCCAGCACTAGTCACAGCGAAGGGTCCCTGAAAAACAGCCACTGTCTGTGATGGCCCTGGAAGGCAATACTGAAAGAAAACTCAGTTAGTGAGTAAAAAAATCATGCAGTATATCTGGAAGTCCATTTTGAGTGGAAGGAAAGATAGCCTGAGATATGACTCTGTATCAGCTTAGGAACAGTGGTTAAAAATTGGCAGGTTAGGCCTAGAAGTAGTGACACAGGCAGTAAGGGCACTGCTGCAGGGTACTGGAACCACATAGGAAGACCCAAGTTTTAGATCCTGGGTTGACTTGAACTGGGCACACCTGTGATCCTGGGTAGCTAGGAGGCTGGTGGGGGGTGAATTATGTTGTGTCAAGATCCTATCAGAGGGAACCAGCAGTTAGCGTAATGGCTATGTCGCTGGACTCCCACGTAGTCGACCGTGGTTCGCGTCCCGGACCTGGTGGCTTAAAACTCACGCCAGGCGCGTGTGCGTGCATGCCCAAGATCCCGAGAGGAGAATGGAGGAGAAGGGATTGCGGCGTGACCATCCCCCTGGGGGGTGATTTCTTGCTTTCTGTCTCTATGTCTCTCTCTGTCTGTTTGGCGAGCGCACGCGCCCTAAAAACCTCTAAAAAAATTTTATTTATTAATTTTTTAAATATGACCAGAAAGACACACACACACACACAGAGAACAGGAAAGTGAGAAAGCAAGCCACCAGGTCTGGGACTCAAACCGTAGTCGGCCATGTGGGAGTGTCCAGCGCCTTAACCACTATGCTACCGGTTGGCCCCCAAAAATGAACATTTTAAAATATCATTTATAATGGCATCAAAGAATAGCAAGTACCCAGAAATAAATCTAACAAAAGATGTGTCACTCCTAGATATTTACATAGGAGAAATAAATGTTGGGATGTCAGAAAAGCCAAGATGTGCTTTTTCTGTTTTTCTATGCAAAAATGCATCATGATTTTTCCAATGATCCAATATATATTCACAAAAAGATTTGTTCAGTCCAGTCGATGGCATGGTGGTTAAGGTGACTGGGTCCCATATGGCCGACTGCCCAGCAGTTTGAAAAACATACTGGGTTCAAGTATGCTTACACGAAATCCCAAAAGTACAGAGAAGGGATTGTGGCAATATCATCTTGGGGTGAGGGATGCTCTCTCACTTTCTCTCTGTCTCTTTCCTGTGAGCACCTGTGCTGACAAACTTTTTTAAAAAAGATATGTTCAAGGGCCAGCAGGTGGCGTTAAGATGCTGGAATTCCCACATGGCCGACCACAGTTCGAGTCCTGGACCTGGTGGCTTGCTTTCTCACTTTCTTTCTCTGGCAAAATTCATGTGCAATAATAATAATAAATAAATAAAATAATTATTTTTAAAAAAGATTTGTTCAAGAACGTTTTTAACAACTTTATTTGAAATATCCAAAGTTTGGAAACATCCAGTGAGAAAATAGATAAAAAATTATGGTATATTCAGATGGAGTACTATTCAGCAACAAAAGGGAACAACTACTAAGATGCTGATGAATTCCAAAAACATGTTGAACTAAAGAAACCAGATGCATAAGAATACGTCTGACTATACTTACAAATATATGTAGAGATATATATCGGGAAAGTTGTGACTGATTTTTTTGCATAGGAAAACATAGAAAGATATATCATGACTTTCCCAATTACCTAATAGTTCAAGATTAGGCAAAAGTGCTATCTGGATAGGAGGGGAAAAGGGTCTTAAGATAACATTCTGGAATAATGAAAATGTGTATTTGTTTGGGTGGTGGTTACATAAGTGTATATATTAAATACATTGTCAATATTCAAATTGAACACTTAAGATCAGTGTACGCTATAGAATGTTAACTTATGCCTTATAAACGCTAATTTAGAGAAGTATATTGGCTCAAGAATAAGAACTAAGGCAAAGGATGATGGTTTTACTAGCCAGTCTTGTGATACTCACATTCTGTACTTGACTCTGTAACTGTTAGACAAATTGAGACTGTCTTGATCTTCTACCAATTTTGTGACTAACAAATTCACTATAAAAAGCCATGGAATGGGGCCAGCGGGTGGCATGGTGGTTAAGGGGCTGGATTCCCACATGGGTGACTACAGTTCAAGTCCTGGACCCAGTGGCTTCAAAGTCCCCCAAAATATATATATATATAAATAAATATTTTTTTAAAAAGCCATGGAGACTTCCAATTCTTTAATAAAAGTCAATATTGGGGACCAGCAGATGGCGTAATGGCTACGTCGCTGGACTCCCATGTAGTCAACCCGTGTTTTGAGTCCTGGATCTGTTGACTTAAATTCACGCCAGGCGCGTGTGTGTGAGTGCCCAAGATCCCAAGAGGAGGATGGAGAAGGGATTGAGGCATGACCATCCCCTCTAGGGGTGATTTCTCACTTTCTGTCTTTCTGTGTCTTTCAGGTGAGTGCAACACCCTATAGCTAAAACTTCTCAAAAAAAAGTCAATATTGAGAAAATATTCCCTCTCCTGCTAAAAAAGTGCCAAAAAAATAAATAAATAAATAAATAAAATAAAACCAGCAAAAAGGAAGAGGAGAGAAGAGGGAGAAAACAGAAAGACAGATTGGAAGAAATAGAAAACAGCAGAGATAAAATAACTGAGAACCAGTAAAGGAAGTCCATAAGCTAATTAATAGGAATTGATCAAAGCATTAATACAGTAAAACATTCCAGAAGGGAGTGAAATCAATTTCCATACTGAAAAAGTTCATGAAGCAAAAAGTAGGATGAATGTGGAGGCGGCTTTCACCAAGGTCCATGGCAGTACAGAAAACCAGGGTCAAAAGATAGCTAAGTAGCAGGACCCAGTCAAAGGATCGGATGGCACCAAACTTCTAATCACTGAATACTGGAAGAGCACACCTTTGAAATTAAGTGAAAATTATTTTCAAATTACTCAGGAAATCTACTCACAGTGCAACTTAGCGAGTCGAACAAAGAAACTTTCAAACATGTAAAATCTCAAGTAATTGTATCATCCCGGCATTCTTGCAGTAACTGAGCAGATGTGAACCTTCAAAACAAAACAAATAAGGAAGACAAAGACATGGGCTCCAGAAACAGAATCCAAACCAGGAAAAGAATTAAGAAATTCACAGGCAAATGGCAAAGGAAAGTCCCAGGATGACAGCTACACCACATGTGAAGATCTATGAAACCACTAGTTCATGTTAAAGCAAGAAGCAAGAACTCCACCAAGTTTTTCAGGAAAAAAAAATGGGACAGCTCGGGGCAGACAGTGGCATAGCAGTAAGACACAAAGACGCTCCATGAGGCAATCCCACATAGGAAAAGTTCCTAGTTCAAGTCTGAAGACCTCCCTGAGTACTATAGGCATGCACATGCCCATATTTTGGGCTGACTAAAGGCTATAGGGGACATCATGGCATCAAGATCTTGTTGGGGATACTGTCTCTCTCTTTCTTGCCCATGAAAGAAACATAAATAGGTTAAAAAAAAAAAAAAAAAAAGAATGGAAGTCAGTGAGGTACTGTGGTGGTTAAGGTGGCTGGATCCCACATGGCCAACTGCACAGTTCAAGTTCCGAATCCAGGGGCTTGAAAGACATACTGGATGTGTATGTGCTCATATCTCACATCCCAAGAAGAGAACGGGGGAGAGGGAGTTGTGGGGGGGCCAAAGTAATTTCTCACTTCCCTTCCCTCTTTCCATAAGCATATGCATCTTATAGCACACTTAAAACAGAAATTAAAAAAGAGACAGTTTATCTGACATTATGACTATGTTGACAATTATAAGCAGAGGCATTTTTAGACTTGTTAGAACGGTGTGAAAAGTTAAATGAACCCTAAAGAAAATAAAAAAGTGAGACAATGATTAACTTGAAGAAAATTTATATCTGAAAGGAAATGTCATCATCATGTGGTGCAGCAGTGAGTAATTATAATACAATGAAAATTCTGAATATGGGTTAACCCCAGCTTGTGGACTGTGACTAACAGAAATAAAGCAAGAGGGAAGGGTTGTAAGAAAGCTAAAATTCTTATGTGCCACTGCAAAAAAGTCAGTGTTTAAATTTTGTAAATAAGAGATAACAGAATATTTAAAAATATGTACCCCCAGAACCAGCTTTTTATTTGAAGTCTTTTAGCACTGCTTAACTTTTAAAGCCATGCATAAAAACAAAAACAAAACACATACGAAGAGGTTATTAACACGGCACCTAACATAATACATGGTAGCTTATTTTAAAAATCCAGGCAAGAGGAAAACGTACATAAAAAAAAATCAGAGTGAGTTTAGTATATATAATGTGTGACATCTTGCCACATGTGAACTCCAAATTTGGTTTTGTATTGCAAAGAAAACAACATGAGGATTCACAGAACCCATATGACCAAAAAGAGAAAAAGGCCGATAGGACTGAAGAGAATTATCTCCTATAAGATCTCATAAATAGGATATTGGATGATATAGTAAATAAAGCCTATATTATTATTAATAAAAATAATTTTCTTAAGCTTTAGTACTATTTCACACTATCCCTAAACATGAGCAAACCATAGAATGCAGCCCAGGCAGGCAGCTCTGACAGTCTGACAAAATCTAAGAAGATTTTTGTGTATCTGGAGAAATGGCTAACCTACCCTTTGGTACAGTTTCCACATACATTTCTCTCAGCTAGTACTTTGTGCCAATTGAGATTTTTTTCACCTCAGAATCTAAGTTTAGATTATTGGATCTTCAGAAAAAGTCATGACACATTTTTGCATTAAAAAAAAAAAAAAACCAGAAAAATACGTCATGACTTTTCTGATGATCCAATATATGTGGGGCACATTTCCCATTTGTCTTTCTCTACAGAGAAAACAAAGGGGGAAGGGGAAAAAAAAGTAAGATTCTTATATCTAAAAATCCATTAAATAAAGAATAAATAAAAAGCAATGCTTTGCATATCCCAAATATAGGAGAAAATTTATTCTATATTCACAGCAAGCATATAAGAATAAAGATGAATTCTTCTAGTTACACAATATTCCTATGGTGGGAAGAAGTAAGTAGAGTTGAAAAGTAGTAATAGTTTTGGTTAGCTGAATGAATATAAAATCTTGTGTTTGGAAAAAAAGGACACAACAAGAATAGTATAAAATAACTTTTATTTACATAATTTATATCTATAGAACATAACTGCTTTCTTTAGAACAAGAAAATTTACAAATGACAGATATTGCTTTTTTTTGTCAAAAACTTCTTCAAACGAGATAATATACAGGTCACTTCTATTTCAAATAACATGGTGGTAATCAGTGGATATTAATACTTTCAACTGTGCCTCAATCATTTATTAACAATTAAGCTTTTACACCATCATGTTGATCACCTGTTAAGACTCAAGTGTTCAGAAGGAAATGTCAGGAAAAGTTAAGACCCTTAATCAGATCTCCTTTAAGATTTAAAAAATAACAAATTCTTTGCAACGTTCTTTACATGAATCAGACTTCACATAGGTCTTTCCACCTTGTAAGATAAATACACTGATTGTTTCTCTTTTTTTTCCCCAAGATTAGTTTTAAGGATATATCAGTAATATAATTTAGCTGGCCAACTTGATTCTCTAATAAAATGAATGCCCCTGGATTCTTTATATAGTAAGAAATTACATCTTCCATAAAATCAGTTTATTATAAATGAACAAGAGATGATATTAATTTAACAAAGTTAAAAAAATAAATCATAGCTCAGTCATTGCAATCTACCACCAAAATTAACACTAAAATAAAAAAATTTTCAGATTATGAGATTTAAAAAATTTTACAAAACAGGGTATTAAAATAGCAATGTAATTTACTACCATGATTCTTATGACATATTAATCATGAAATAAACACATACTTAAAGAAAATTCCCACTCAGATTTGTAGCTCCTCCTTTGTGATAAAGAAGTTAAACTGTAAATTTCACTAGAACACAATGAATAAAAATGCCCTAATAGCAATAGTTGCAATAAATTAGCATTATTGTTTACTTGTTAAGCCATATCTTTTACTAAGGAACTTGAAAACTGGTCACCATTTTTTCAGTATACAAACACAATTATCTAGACTTTAAAATATCTTCCCAATTGAATTACTGATCATTTCATAAAGGAATCAGCAGTTTTAACTTTTAGGTACAAAGCATAATTTCGATGAAAAATAATTTATACACACAAATATCAGTACTTTCAGGTGAGAAAATGACTGTCTAATATAGGCAGTTAAACTAAAAGATCAACCCAGACATGGCGTTTCATTCAATTAGTCAGTGGCTGTTTTCATTCTGAATTGGCAGAGCTGAGTAGCTGCCCCAGAAACTACCTAAACTTTAAACCCCAAACTATTTTGCAGAAAAGGTTATCAACTCCTAAGTCAATGTATTATTAACCCAGTTTGGTTTTCAAATAAAATCAGAATACATCTGCTCTTCAAGATGTTTCATTTCAGCCACTAAAGATCTACTTGGGTAGAAAAAATATATATATAAATTATCAAATCTCAAAATTAAAAACCCTTAATTAACATTGATAATAATTACTAACTTTATAATGTCTTATCTTATTTTTTCTTTTTAATATCACAATTATGTTCTGTGCTTAAAGACTTAAGTGTTCCTTGAGCAGAAATTAATGGGAAAAGAATATTAAGAATTTTTCTTTTTTAAAGGAGATAAGTGTATGTAAAGGAGATTAGGGTTTTTTTTTTTTTTTTTAAAGAGATTTTTGCTATAGAGTGCATGTTCTCACCAGAGAAACAGAGACAGAAACAGAAACAGAAAGCAAAAAATCAGCCCGCAAGGGGATGGCCATGCCGCAATCCCTTCTCCTTCATTCTCCTCTTGGGATCTTGGGCACGCACGCACACACGCCCAGCATGAGTTTTGTTTGGAATTTTGTATCATAAGTGAAGTTGAGTTTTCCCTCCATGAAAATCCTGAGGTTATCAAAAAAATGTTTTTAAATTCATAGTAAGTCAATATACTAAACTATGAGGAAAAAAGTATTCAAAACATATACACTACTCAAACACTTTTAGTTATATCATTTTAAACATATTTAAAATTAAAGAGGAAAAGGAGACAAACGTAAGTTTGTTAATGCCTTCTTTACCCACAATCTGAGGAGTGAAAATAATTAAAACTGAATATCCTTTTAAATAAAAAAATTTAAAAATAAATAAGCTCTTTGATGTGTCCTTTTTATAAATAATAAGTTTAAATACTAATTCTTCAATTAGGACTAATGTTATATCACCATGAATTAGAAAAATACATATTTTCAGTCAGCCAAAGAGCTGATAATAGAAAAGTTTATAACATTTACCATACTAAAGTGGAGTTTAGACAATTTGCTTTTGCCTACTTAGAGGCAACTGAAAAGGCCTTCATCACCCCGCCTCCTACCAAAAAAAAAAACAAACAAAAACTTCACAAAAGAAGTTCACTAAATATTAAATACAATCAACCCCCAAATACATCCTCACTGTGATTTATACAGAAACATTTATCTACAACATTCTCAAATGTCCATGTGTGCTCACCCTAGGAAGAGTCAAAATGTAAACAAGAGTTGCTATTTCTGTCAGAGAAAGCAGTCTTAATTGCTTGGTAGTTCCAAAATGCTGAATCAATCAGGTGAAAGGAACCTCAGCAAATGTTTTCCACTGATTACAAAAGCTTCAAATCAGCTGGGTGTGATGGCACATAGCTGTAGTCCCAGTGACTCAGGAAGTTGAGGCAGGAGGACTGCGAGTTCGAGACAAGCCTGGCACATAGCGAGACCCTGTCTCTAAAACAAAAACAAAAACACAACAAAACTTCAAATCAAGCTCATTAAATATTCAAAATCGACCTAAAGAAAACTACTGATTTTTTTTTAAAAATATACATAAATACTGCTTTGTTGATATAATTGACTCTGGAAATCCCAGAATTAAAAAAAAAGTAAAAAAAGATTGTTTTATTATGTTTCATCCACTTCAATGAAGATATCACTGAAGAAATATTCAGAGACTGAGGTTGGCTCCTCTTCAGGTGCCCGTTTTTGGCCACTTTTAGATCTTTCTTTCAGTAAAGGCTGATCACTAGAAACCTAAAAAGGCAGTAAAATAAAAATACAACATTTACAAATAAAAATACAACATTCTATGTAAATTGATATAATCCGTTTGAAATGCAATATGGTAGTAAGTATTGAGCTTTTAACATGTTCATATTTACTGGCCCTACAATTTCATTTATTAAGGAAATAACACTAAACATAGTAAGAATTTTATGAATAAGATCATCTTTAGGGCCAACATGTAGCAGGTGGATCACACATAGTCAACTAGGTGGTTTGAGCCCTGGATCCAGTGGCTTGGCTTGAAAACCATGCCAGGCTTGTGTGTATGCATGCCCAAAATCCAGAGAGCAGAATGAAGGAGAGGAGATTATCGTGTGGCCATCATTCCTGGGGGACGCTTTTTCACTTTCCCTCTCTCTCTGTCTTGGTCTCTCTGGTGAAAGCATGTGCCCTATGGCAAATTAAAAAAAAAAAAAAAAAAAAAAAAAAAAAGGAGGCCAGCAAGTGGCATGGTGGTTGGAGTGCTGGCTTCCTGCATGGCCAACCGCAGATCATAGTCCAAGACCTGGTGGATTCGTTCCCGCTTTCGTTCTCTCTCTGGTCAAGTTTAAAAAAATAAATAAGATACCAACAGTTAGCATAATGGCTATGTTGCTGGACTCCCATGTAGTCGACCACAGTTCAAGTCCCAGACCTGGCGGCTTAAACTCATACCGGGCGCGTGTGCGTGCATGCCCAAGAGCCCAAGAGGAGAATGAAGGAGAAAGGATTGCAGCATGGCCATCCCCCCTGGAGGTAATTTCTCGCTTTCTGTCTCTCTCTGTCTTTCTGGCGAGCACACGTGCCCTATAGCAAAAATCTCTCCAAATAAATAAATAAATAATAATAATAATAATAGGGGCCAGCAGGGGGCTTGGTGGTTAAAGGTGCTGGACTCCCAGAACCTTTATGGCTGACCGCAGTTCAAGTACCGGACCTGGTGGCTTGCTTCCTACCTTTCCTCCCCTCCCTCTGATCAAACTACAAAATAATAATAATAATAATAATAATAAATAAAGTTAAATAAAATAATTCAAAAAAATAATAAATAATTCTTTAAAAAAAGGATAACTTTTATAACATCAACTTTAATTATAAAATTAAAAGCAACTAAATCTACAAATCTAGACATGATCAGGCAAATTATAGGATATTTATAATCCATTACTTTACCCTAATTTCCTTGAAAAAAAATTGGTTTTTTTTGGACACAGGGCACATACACTCACCAAAAAAGAGACAGAAAGAGAGAGGGAGAGAGAGAGCACTCCCCAATGGAGCATGGTTATGCCACAATGCATTCTACTTCCGTTCTCTGCCTGTCAGGATTTCATGTACATAGGCACCGAGTATGTTTTTCAAGACACTTGGTGCTTGGATTCAAACTGTCATCAGCCACGTGGGATCTGGCTCCCTTGACCACTATTGCTATGGGGCTGGGCCTGAAAAAGTGTTTTAACAATATAGAAAAATGTGTTTAATCTATAATTAAAACATTTCAATTATTAGCGTAATGACAGAGAGACCCATAAAACAGAACAGCATCCCCCCCAAAAAAAAATCACAAACACACATACACAAAACCCTTCTCAAAAATTAGCGTACTGGGACCAGCAGTTGGCGTAATGGCTGTGTCGCTGGATTACCATGTAGTTGATGGCAGCTCGAGTCTCAGACCTGGTGCCTTAAACTCATGCCGGGTGCGTGTGCATGCATGCCCAGGATCTCGAGGAGAATGGAGGAAAAGGGACTGCAGTGCGGCCGTCCCCCCTGGGGGGTGATTTCTCATTTTCTGTCTGTCTTTCTGGCGAGCGCACACACCCTATGGCAAAAACCTACCCCCCCCCAAAAAAAAAGCATATTTACATATCTATAAAAAATTAAAACAGCTGGACCAGCAGTTAGCGTAATGGCTATGTTGCTGGACTCCCACGTAGTTGACCGCAGTTCGTGTCCCGGACCCGGTGGCTTAAACTCATGCCGGGTGCGTGTGCGTGCGTGCCCAAGATCCCGAGAAGAAAATGGACAAGGGACTGCGGCATGGCCATCCCCCCTGGGGGGTGATTTCTCGCTTTCTGTCTCTCTGCCTCTCTCTGTCTGTCTGACGTGCGCATGTACCCTATAGCAAAGACCTCTCAAAAAAACAAAACAAAACCAAAAAACCTATCCCCCCCCTCCAAAAAAGCATATTTACATACGCATATTTACATACCTATAAAAAATTCAAACAGCAGGACCAGCAGTTAGCGTAATGGCTGTATCACTGGACTCCCATGTAGTCGACCGCGGTTCAAGTCCCGGATCTGGTGGCTTAAACTCAAGCCGGGCGCGTGTGCATGCGTGCCCAAGATCCCAAGAGGAGAATGGAGGATAAGGGATTATGGTGTGGCCCCTCCCCCCGGGAGGTGATTTCTTGCTTTCTGTCTCTGTCTTCCTGGTGAGTGCACACACCCTATGGCAAAAATCTCTCAAAAAAAAATAATAATAAATTAAAACAGCAGAGCCAGCAGGTGGGTGGTGTGGTGGTTAAGGGACTGGACTCTCACATAGCTGATGTGGTTCAAGTTCCAAACCTGGCAGCTTGCTTTCTCACCTTCTCTCTCTCTCTCTGTCCCTCTCTGGTCCAATAAAAATCAATAAATTAATTAAAACGTTAAATAAAATAATTCTTTTTTTTTTCTTTTTTTGGAGAGGCTTTTTTCTTATTGGGTGCGTGTGCTCGCCAGAAAGAGAGAGACAGAGAGATAGAAAGCAAGAAATCACCACCCAGAGGGGATAGCCATGCCGCAATCCCTTCTCCTCCATTCTCCTCTTGGGATCTTGGACACACATGCACATGCACCCGGCGTGAGTTTTAAGCCACTGGGTCTGGGACTCGAACCAAGGTCGACTACATGGGAATCCAGCGACATACCATTATGCTAACTGCTCGTCCCAAATAAAATAATTCTTTATGAAAAATTAAAACAGCATGATATCGGCACAAAGATATATATATATGTAATATATGTATGCATATATATGTGTAAGTATATGTGTGTGTGTGTGTGTGTGTGTGTATAAATGTGTGCCTGTGTAAAATCTCAATGAAACATACTAGAAACAACTGTAAAATATGTGGCAATTCAGGATCTAATAAAAACTAGCATTTCAACAGGCCAACCCCATAGAACAGCAATTAAGAGCTATGGAGGGGAAACCGGATCTCACATGGCCGACCAGGATTTGAGCCCCGGATGTAGTAGCTTGAAAAACATGCTGGGCACATAGAGGAGTGCCTACAATCCTGATAGGATACAGAACTAAAGAAAAAAGGACTACAGAATGACGGATGCCCCATTTGGGGTTGATTTATTCCCCTCCTTTCTACACATACATGCATTCTCTGGTATAAAAGAAAACTGATTTTAAAAAACATTGAGAGCTTTTGGCCAGAACCATCATCTTCCAATAATTAACTAAAATGACGCACACAAAGGGTAAGTGGAGAGGCACCGATATATGTTCTCTAGGCCTTTTAGAAAACATGGAGTGTTTCCTTTGGCAATACATAAGTGAAAATCTACAAGAAAGTTGATATTGTAGCATCAAGGGAATGGGTACTGTTCAAAGAGGAATGCCCCACAAATATTACCAAGGCAAAACTGGAAGAGTCTACAATGTTACCCAGTATGCTGTTGGCATTGTTGTGAACAAACAAGTTAAGGGCAAGATTCTCGCCAAGAGAATCGATGTGCATATTGAGCATACTGAGCATTCTAACAGCAGAGATAGCTTCCTAAAATGTGCAAAGGAAAATGACCAGAAAAAGAAGGAAGCCGAAGAGAAAGGTTCCTGGGTTCAACTAAAGCGCCAGCCTGCTCCACCCAGAGAAGCACACTTTGTGAGAACCAATGGAAAGGAGCCTGAGCTACTGGAACCTATTCCCTATGAATTCATGGCATGATGGGTGTTAAAAATAAACTAATCTATAAAAATGTTTTCCTTAATTGAATAGAATTATATTCCCTCCCCAAGGCTAAATTGGGCTCTAATGCATTTTGTGATATCTTTATTCAAATTTAGTATTTTTTTTACCTGAAAGATGTTAGGTGGCTTATTATGCAACAGATAAACCTCAGTTGGTTAGGAAAAAGAATTGTGGAGTGACCATCCCCCCGGGAGGTGATTTTTCACTTTCCCTCTGTATATATCTCTCTTGTCTTTCTCCTCTTTGGCAAGCACACATGCCCTATAGCAAAAACCAAAAAAAAAAAAAAAAAAACCTTTTAATTTTAAGATCATTGTAGATTCATACTATTTTAATTAATACAGAAAACTTCCATCTACCCTTTATGTACTATTTCCTCATGGAAGCCTCTCTTAAAACTGTTACAGTATCACAATCAGGATATTAAAATAACTCTAGTTAAGATGCAGAAAGATTTCAACACCCCAAGGACCTGTTATGTTGCATTTTATAGGTATACCACTTCCCTCCTACTCCCACTCCCTCTTTTTTTTTTTTTTTTTTTTTTTTGGAGAGGTTTTCGCTATAGGGCACGTGCGCTCACCAGACAGACAGAGAGAGACATAGAGACAGAAAGCGAGAAATCACCCCCCAGGGGCCATGGTCACGCAGCAATCCCTTCTCCTCCATTCTCCTCTCGGGATCTTGGGCACGCACGCACACGCGCCCGGCGTGAGTTTTAAGCCACCGGGTCCGGGACACGAACCGCGATCGACTACGTGGGAGTCCAGTGACATAGCCATTACGCTAACTGCTGGTTCCCTCCCACTCCCTCTTTAATTTCTGGCAACCTGCTCTTCAATAAATTTGTCACTTCAATAATGTTATATAAAAAAAATAGAATCTTATATACAGTTATTTAAGTGGAATCATACATTTGGAATTGACTTTTTTTTTTTTTTGGAGAGGTTTTTTGCTATAGGGTGCGTGCGCTCGCCAGACAGACAGAGACAGACAGAGAGACAGAAAGCGAGAAATCACCCCCCAGGGGGGATGGTCACGCCGCAATCCCTTCTCCTCCATTCTCCTCTCGGGATCTTGGGCACACACGCACACGCGCCCGGCGTGAGTTGTAAGCCACCGGGTCCGAGACGCGAACCGTGGTCGACTACGTGGGAGTCCAGCGACATAGCCATTACACTAACTGCTGGTTCCCTGGAATTGACTTTTTACATTTAACATAATTTCCTAAAAATTCATCCATATGGTTTTGTGTACCAGTAGTATATTCCTTTATTGCTGAATAGTATTCCAGGTATGGATGCATCACAGTTTTATTTATCCATCCACCCACTCTGAAGGAAAACTGTACTGTTTTAAATTTTGGGTTATTATGAAAAAGCTACTATAAATATTCATATACAGGCCCTTTTATGAATATAAATTTTCACTTTTCAGGGATAAGTGCTCAACAGTATCCTCACTTTTTTTTTTTTTTTTTTTTTTTTTGTAGAGGTTTTTGCTATAGGGCGCGTGCGCTCGCCAGACAGACAGAGAGAGACAGAGAGACAGAAAGCAGGAAATCACCCCCCAGGGGGGATGGTCACGCCGCAATCCCTTCTCCTCCATTCTCCTCTCGGGATCCTGGGCACGCACGCACACGCGCCCGGCGTGAGTTTAAGCCGCCGGGTCCGGGACTCGAACCGCGGTCGACTACGTGGGAGTCCAGCGACATAGCCATTACGCTAACTGCTGGTCCCGTATCCTCACTGTTTTTAATGATCATATAGTATTCTGTTATTTGGTTGTACCATACTGATTTCACTTTGGTAGGTATTAGGTTGTTTCTAATTATATTTGCTATTTCAAACATAGTTAATATTTAACTTAAAAGGTCATTTAGTGGAGCAAATAGGTAGCGTAGTGGTTACATCACTAGACTCCCACGTGGCTGATTGTGGCTTGAATCTTGGACTCAGGGGCTTGAAACTCATGCCAGGCACAGGTGCGTGTGTGCCCAAGATCCCAGGAGAATGGATGAGACAAGATTGTAGCATGGCACCCCCACCTTGGAGGGGATGTCTCGTTCTTCCTGTCTCTCTTTCCAGCGAATGCACGCACCCTAAGGCAAAAAACTCTTAAAACAAGAAAAAGAAAAAAATTTAAAAAGGAACCAGCAGATGGCGTAATGGCTACATCGCTGGACTCCAATGTAGTCAGCTGCGGTTCGAGTCTTGGACCCAGTGACTTAACACACTGGGCACGTGTGCATGCATGCCCAAGAGGAGAGAAGACTGCGGTGTGGCCATCCCCCCAGGGGATTTCTCGTTTTCTGTCTCTCTCTTTCTGGTGAGCGCATGTGCCCTATAGCAAAAATCTCTCCAAAAAACAAAAGAAAGAAAAAATAAAAGAAAAAGAAAAGGTCCTTTTGCATGTATATTCATAGAATTAATTACAGGTCAAAAGGGATGATTATTCCTCTTATAGGTATTGCCTTATTAGCTGACAAAGGGATTATATCAACCTCTACTCTTGGCAACAGTATGGGAGGACCTATTTCAATCTTTCACTTTTGACATTCTTTATAGGCTTAATGAGTACCTACTCTTCTTTTTTTTTAAAAGAATTTTTTAACTTGGGCCAGTAGATGGTGTGGTGGTTAAGGACGCTGGACTCCCACATGGCTGACCATGGTTCGAGTCCCAGACTTGGCGGCTTACTTTCTCACTTTCTCTCATTCTCTCTGTCTGTCTTACTCTCACTCTGTCCCTCTCTGATCAATTAAAAATAAATAAATAAAGTTAAATAAATAATTTTTAAAAATTATTTAACTTTGGGGACCAGCAGTTAGTGTAATGGCTATGTTGCTGGACTCCCATGTAGTCGACCACGGTTCGCGTCCCAGACTCAGTGGCTTAAAACTCACACCGGGCACGTGTGCGTGCATGCCCAAGATCCCGAGAGGAGAATGGAGAAGAAGGGAGGGATTGCGGCATGGCCATCCCCCCTGGGGAGTGATTTCTCGCTTTCTGTCTCTTTGTCTCTATCTGATGAGCGCAAAAACCTCTCCAAAAAAAAAAATTAACTTTATTTATTTCTTTATTTAAATTTGATGAGAGAGAGAGAAAAAGTGATAAAGCAAGCTGCCAAGTCCAGGACTTGAAACACGGTCGGCCATGTGGGAATCTAGTACTCTTAACCACCATGCCACCTGCTGGCCCTCATATTCATTTCTTAAGAGGTATTTTTGCCTTAGGGCATGTGCACTTGGCAGAGAGAGAGAGAGAGACAGAAACAGTGAGAGGAAATGTGAGAAATTGCCCCCAAGGGGATGGCCAAGCTGCAATTCCTTCTCCTCCATTCTCTTCCTGGGATCTTGGGCATGCAAGCACACATGCCCTGTGTGACTGTCAAGCCACCAGGTCTGGGACTTAAACTGTGGTTGGCCATGTGGAATGTCCAGCCATGTAACCACTATAGCATACGCTGGCCCCATTGAGCACATACTCGTACCAAATGGAGTTGGAACATCTCTTCACGTGTCACTTATGGTTATTTTCTATGAAATACCTGTTCATATTATTTGACTTTTGAAAATAACTGGGTTATTAGTCTTTTTCATAATGATTTGCAGAAGCTCCTAACATATCAAGGGAAAAAAGCACTTTGTTATACAGGCTGCAAACTTTTCCCCCATATGCTATTTGTCCTTTGATTTCGTGTGTAGTGGCAGTGGCTTTGGTCATGCAAACATAATCGTCAAGCTGAAGAATCTCTGCATGAAAGGAATAGCAATTCAATGCCCACTTATGGCCAGTTCAGTGCTCTGCACTGAATTAGCTGTAACGTCCTAATTGAACACGTTATCTTCTTCCAGTATGAAGGGGTCAATAATCTCTGGAGAAAATTTTCCAGTTATGGATAGTTCAAAGGCTCTGTACTAAAAGAGTTGTAACTTTCTATCAATTGTTCAACACCTTGTCTTCTTCTAGTACGGAGGGGTCAATAATCACAGAGTTGAAATAAAGAACATGGATGGGCATTGCTCTGAAATAATTTCTGATACCCAAATGAAAACAATAATCACCACGTTTCTCATTTTAGTCTGACATCCAACCCATGTTATATAAACAATGAAACACAATAGTTATCACATACCTGAGCTGTTGAACTTTGAGGATTCTCAGGCTGAGTATTAATAACAACACTTGAAGACGGAAGCAGATCAGAGGACTCTTGATTTTGATTTTTTTCCTGGCTTTCACTGAGCGGCTTAGATCTTTTCAAATTCTTTCTTAGCACAGGTATAAGAGGTTTTAGGCGCTTCCTACTGTGGACGTGAGTAGGTTCATCAGACTCCAAACTATTCTTTGAACATATTAAAGACAAAAATCCCAGAGGTCTTCTGCCAGGTCTAGAAAGGTAAATGTAAAGTTACACAAGAATATCCAGGAAGACATATTCTGAATGCCATCTTCTTCCATTAATACACACTCTATTAGGTCTGATACCACCATGCCATGACCTGTGAGAGAGGTCAAGACTTAGACTAGAGCAGCGCTTCACAAGTTCAAAACTACATATAAATCACCCTGGGCTCTTATTTAAAAATAGAGATTCTGGGACCAGCAGATGGCATAATGGTTATGTCGCTGGACTCCATGTAGCTGACTGCATTTCAAATACCAGAACTGGCAGCTTAAAACGCACACCAGGTACGTGTGCGTGCAAGCCCAAGGTCCTGAGAGGAAAATGGAGAAGGAACTGTGGCGTGGCCATGCTCCCTGGTGGGTGATTTCTCACTTTCTGTCTCTCTGGCAAGTGCACAAGTCCTTTAGCAAAAATCTCTCTCTCGGATTAAAAAAAAAAAGGAGATTCTGACTGAAATGTTAGCAGGTAAGGTATGGCCTGAGTTCTTACATTTCTAAGTTTTCAAATGATGTCTATACTATACCAGACACAGGACCACACTTTCAGAGTTGCAAGGTCCTAGAGCAGGGGTCAGCAAACTTGTCCACAGGCCAAATGCAGTCTACCACCTGATTTTGTAAAGAAGTTTTACTGGAACACAACCATGTTCATCTCTTTATATAAGGTTTATAGTTATTTTTGTGCTAAAACTAAAGTTGAGCAGTTGCAACAATACTATATGGCCCATAAAGCCTAAAATAAATACTATAAAGATGCTCTTTTGGGGGGAAAAAGTTTGCTGACCTCTGTTATAGAACACTATTTCCTTTTTACTCTATTTTAATCCAAACCCCCATGATGCTTCCCTCATGCTATTTTCATCATAGCTCAAAGACCAGAAAAAATACTGCTGATCTTTTTTCTTTTCCCTTAAAGATTTTTTTTTGCCATAGGGCATGTCCACTAGTGGAGAGAGACAGACAGAGAAACAGAGAGGGAAAATGAGAAATCGCCCCCCCCAGGGACAACAGCCTTGACATAATCACTTCTCCATTCTTCTCTAGGGATTCTGGGTATGCATGCTCATGTAACCAGTGCGGTTTTCAAGCCATCAGGGCCAGGACTCGAACTGTGCTTAAGCATGTGAGAGTCTAGTGCCCTGAACACATGCTACCTGCAGACCCCCATACTGCTGATCTTTACTTCTCATCATTTAGAAAAAAAATAGATTTATTAAATATGCCTTTTTAGGATACAGATGTACTTTCCTCACTTTTCTCTTAGAGGCCAGTGCATATCCTTGCCTTTTCTATTCACCAACAGCTTGTTAATGTCTTTTTTTTTTTTTTTGTCATAGGTCATGTGCCCACATTGAAGAGACACAATGAGAGAAAATGAGAAATCACCTCCCAGGTGGATGGCCATGCCACAACCTCCTCTCCTCCAATTCATCTCACGATTTCGGGAGGTGCGGAAGCACGCGCGCGCGCGGGCACACACACACACACACACACACACACACACACATCTGGCATGATTTGCAAGCCACTAGGTCTGGAACTTGAACCACGGTTAGTCACATGGAAGTCCAGTGACTTAATCACCATGTCACCTGTTGACCTCAATGATTTTTTTTTTTAATTTGCTGTAGGGCATGTGTGCTCTCTGGAGAAAGACAGTGAAAAAAACAGAAAGTGACTGAGCATCCCCTGGGGGAATGACCATGGGACAAGCCCTTTTCCCTCCACTCTCCTCTTCGAATTTTGGGTTCATAAGCATATGCACCTGGGGGACCAGCAGTTAGCGTAATGGCTATGTCGCTGAACTCCCACGTAGTCGACCGCGGTTCGAGTCCCGGACCCGGCGGCTTAAACTCACGCCGGGCGCGTGTGCGTGCGTGCCCAAGATCCCGAGAGGAGAATGGAGGAGAAGGGATTGCGGCGTGGCCATCCCCCCTGGGGGGTGATTTCCTGCTTTCTATCTCTCTGTCTCTGTCTGTCTGGCGAGCGCACGCGCCCTATAGCAAAAACCTCTCCAAAAAAAAAAGAAAAGAAAAAAAAAAAAAGCATATGCACCTGGCATGTTTCTCATGCCAGCAGGTCTGGTTAGCCATGTGAGATCCAGCTGCCTTAACCACCACACCACCTGGCTGGCCCACATGTTAATGATTTTTTTTTTGTTTTTGAGAGGTTTTTGCTATAGGGCGCGTGTGCTCACCAGACAGAGAGGGACAGAGAGACAGAAAGCGAGAAATCACCCCCCCAGGGGGGATGGCCACGCCACAATCCCTTCTCCTCCATTCTCCTCTCGGGATCTTGGGCACATATGCACACGTGCCCGGCGTGAGTTTTAAGCCACCGGGTCCAGGACTCGAACCGTGGTCGACTACATGGGAGTCCAATGACATAGTCATTACGCTAACTGCTGGTCCCCATATTAATGTTTTGAAAAAAACTGATAACCTAGAAGATCTGCTTCTAAAGTATGAGGAAAATTTGTGAGAGAAGTTGGCCTTGAGCTTAAATTACACATTTACTTTAACAGGGAGAAAAGAATGGTTGATCTCTGGTAAGAGGTTAAAAAAAAAAAAAAGATACATCATTTCATCATTTGTGATTTAAATAAATAACTTTCAGAGATACCTTTGATGCTGGCCTCATGTCTCATAAAATCTGTGAATAAGTAGCTACTATATGGTAGACTGTGTTTAATGATCAAAATAACCACCAGGACAATCTGGAAAGGAAAGTATGTGATATACTCTACAGATTCCCTAGTCACAGTTTCAGCACTTAAACTCTCTTATGGAATGTGTATTTATCTGGAACATTACTGTGCTTCCTTTCACACTATGGATAGAGGAGTACGTTCACTGAACCCATTCTCAGTACTGGATTTACTCATACCACATCTGTTCTGCATAGGTTATATTCATCCAAAAAGAGACAGAAGCACTTTATTAAAGGCTTTCTCACGGTACCTGGACAGTGGGGTTTTTGAAGATGATGCTCCGCTACCCATTTGCTCAGTCTTATTGGCAGCACCAATTCTTTCTTCCTTATCAGACACAGTCATTGCATCCTGAGGTAACTGAGGTGTGTTCTTTTCCATATGTGTGTCTATTACTTTATCCAGAGGTCTAGGTTCAATACTCTGAAAAGTTGGTTCAAATTGCTCTTTTTGAGGTTCTGGAGTTTTATGCATACTTCCTGAGGTAGGAAAAACACCTTGTCCTTTGTAAGATTCCTCTTCAAAAAAAGAAAGCAAACATATACTGAAATCACACATTCAATTTAACGAAGAAAAAAAACCACAGCATTTTCTATTAAGCCTAACCTTATAAAAGTAAGCTACGTTATAATTAGTGGAGTGTTACTTGGATTATCAAGAATATTGTAACTGGTTAAAAACTCTAAGAGGTTTACATTTAGATATAAAATAGTCACATCAATTTATTTTGAGAGACATAGAGACAGAAAGCGAGAAATCACCCCCCAGAGGGGATGGTCACGCCGCAATCCCTTCTCCTCCATTCTCCTCTTGGGATCTTGGGCACGCACGCACACGCGCCTGGCATGAGTTTTAAACCACCGGGTCCGGGACGCGAACCGCGGTCGACTACGTGGGAGTCCAGCGACATAGCCATTATGCTAACTGCTGGTTTCCTCCATCAATATTTCTTGAACTATCAAAATTAAAGGGTGATCACTTTCCACAAATCTAAAGCTTGTTAAATACAAAAGTTAAACCAACCCAAAAAATATATATGTAAAACCCACATACTCCCAAACATTCAAATTTAACTAAAGAATTTCCATTCTTTAACTAAATAACAGACAAAAGCCAACATGCAATTAATTAAGACATAAGAAGAAGAAATTCTTGTTAAATAAAAAACCTATTTTCCCTTAGGATAACTGCTTCTAAAGCTTTGATCCCAATGTGAGCCTTCTAGCTCCATACAGTTAGAAGGATGGTAAAAAGCATATTTGCTAAAAGAAATGCCCTGATTAAAGATGGTAATAACATATCCACTTACACTTCCCTGTGCTGCCATTTGTTTAATGTTGTATTGGAGAGAAGGTAGCTCTAGAGGCTTGAAACTGTAACCAGATTACAACTGACAGTCAAGGCTGAGGCAACTGGGATCAAGTCTTTGACCTTGCACTGACATGGTTTTAAAGAACCAAAACTATCATAGCTTACCAAACCCTTCCACTTTGTAACTGTTAACTCTTTAAGATGCCATAAGCAACTTTCTTTTTATTCTCAAGTGCCATTACTATAGTTTAGCAATGGCTATAGATGCGACTGATAGGCCTAAAGCACAGTAAGTTTGAAAGAATAGACTAATAATATATATATGAAGTAAAAACCAAAGAGATGTATAAAATACAGGATAAATGTGGCTGGCTGCCTTAATCATGAGGGAAATAGACACTAAATGGCTTAATGCCCCAGAGAGATTTTTAATTCCTATAAAAAATAGAGGACTCCAATATTTTATGAACCTCCATTGGTAGCTTAAGCTGAAAAGGATCTCTAGCATTATAAACTAAGCCTCTGGGTAAAATTAAGGACCTATACGGAAATAATTCCTAAATGTAGTGGTCGGACTTTATAGAAAATCCTCAGAGCCACAAGATTTACTATTAATTATAGGGCAAAAGGAAATTCTTTGAGCTACCAAAATACCAAATCCAAGGCCTTAATAAAGAAAAATTTAATCTCACAATGAGCAAGATGCATCAAAACTAATCATGGGTACTAGTAAACTGTACTCATATTAAAAATTATTTCCCTTACCTGTTTCCTCAAAAACGTTTAATAATTCCTTTGAACATACCTGTTTTAAGAAAATTTACAAAAATTTGAGAAGTCCATTTAACAAGTAAAATTGAAACAAACATACCTGCCTCTCTTCTAATCAAAAAAGCCTGTTATTGCTCAGAAAGCTCTAACATCAGACATGTCTGATAGTAATTCTACTAAGCACTTATGAAGATAGTCTATAGTTATTAAACACATGATCAAGCAGAGTTTGTTTCAGGGATGCAAAAATTATTCAACATTATGAAGTCTAATATAATTCAACAGATCTAAGAAGAAAGACCTTAACTATTTGCAGAAAAGGTATTCAATAATCCTTGAAAAAATAATAAAATGAAATAGACATTTTCTCCTTTTTTTTAGTTAATTTGTCTTATTCATGATAAACAGTACATGTATATGCACCAGAGAGAGAGAGCAAGAGAGAGAGGTAGGTGCCCTCCAGAGGTCTCATCACACCATGATCTCCTTTACCCAACATTCCAACTCTCAGGATTTGGGGCATGTGTGTACATGTTTGGTATGTTTTCAAGCTGACTCAGGAATCCAAACGAACATACTGGAGTTAAGCTTACCACCAACTGTGCCCCCTTGCTGAACCCAAATTTTCTTTTCATTTTTTCTTTCTTCTTATTGCCAGTGGGTACATGAGCTTGCCAGAGAAAGAAAGCACTCCCCTAAGGCCAACAGGTGGCATGCTGGTTAAGGCACTTGACTACCACATGGCTGAGCATGGTTCAAGTCACAGACCCAGTCACTTAAAAATCGCACCAGGCACGTGTGCATGCGTGTCCAAAATCTCAGGAAGAGAATGGAAGAGACTGTGGCATGGCTGTCCCCTAGGAGGTGATCTCTCCGCTTCCCTCTCACTGTCTCTCTTGAGGCGAATGCACATGCCCTATGATAAAAACTTTAAAAAAAAAAGGAAGAAAGAAAGAAAGCATCCCCCTAATGGGGTTGAACATGCCACAATCAATCATTTTTTCCTCCATCCTGTCAGGATTGTAGGCATGAACGCATGCATGTTCAGCATATTTTTCTTTAGAGAATTATTTTATTTATTATTTTTATTTTTTATTTGACCAGTGAGGGAAAGAGAGAGAGAAAAAATGAAAAAGCCAGCCGCCAGGTTCAGGACTTGAACCATGGTCGGCCATGTGAGAGTCCAATACCCTTAACTGCCATGCCACCTGCCAGCTCCCAGTATACTTTTCACCAGGATGAGGGTTCAAACCGAGGTCTGTCACATCGGATCCAGCTTTCTATGCATAGGAGTTAATTACTGTGCTATAAGAGCAGCCCTAACACTTTCTTCATGCTATAAAATATGTCTATCAAAATCCAAAGCCAACATCCCACCTAATAAACCCTTATAAGTATCTCCATTACAGTCAAGAGTGGAGATAGGTCTGTAGCACAGTGACGAAGCCCCATGCACAGGGAGCTGGATCTCACAAGGCTCACTGTGGTTCCAAGTGTTGGCCCTGGTGACTTGAAAAACACACTAGGCATGTGTGTGTGTGTCCCAAATCCTAAAGAGACAAAGAAATGGAGGAAAAGGATTCGGATGGGACCACGCCCTATGGAGGATGTTTTCTCTCTGACGAGTGAACACACCCTCTGGCAAAAAGAAGTAAGTTAGGAATAAGAAAAAGGTATGCACTACAGGGACTACTTTTTAACTTTTGAGTTATAGTAGCCAATATAATTAGAAAACACAAAGAAATTAGAACTATTAAAAAGTTCAAGAATTAAAATTATACTTGTATATGACGTCTGTTTACATACAAAACTCAAGAAAATCAACAAAAAACTTGTGCATATGAGAAAATTCAGTAAGTTCTCTAGATAGAATTCAATAACAGCAGCAACAAAAAAGTTAAAATTCTTAGGAATAACCTAATAAATGTTTAAAATCTACATGAAGAAGAAAAGACACAAAACAAGATTTAAACAGAGACATACATCTTTTTGGAAAGATTCAATGTAATAATTACGGTGTCAATTTCGCCCTAAGTTAATCTGTCAAGTTAATGTGATTCTAATATAAATATCAAAGTAAAAAAAAAAAAAAATCTAACAACAAGCAAGTTCCCAAGATCCAACAGGTCGAACAGGCTGCAGGATGAGAGCGAAGAGATCATGACCAGACCCTGTGGAGGGTGCTTGTCTCTTTCTCTGTCTCTCTCGTGTGTGTACATCTTCTACCATGAAGGAAAAAAATAGGAAGAAAAAGGATCTAAACAAGCTAATTCTAAATTTTATATAAGCGATGAGGAAAATTTTGAAAAAAGTAAACTATATAGAGTTGGGGAGAGACTGTCCCTAAAAAATACCAAAGCACGATTTAAA
Source organism: Tupaia tana (assembly GCA_026018925.1). Lineage (NCBI taxonomy): Eukaryota > Metazoa > Chordata > Mammalia > Scandentia > Tupaiidae > Tupaia > Tupaia tana. The sequence goes on along the minus strand of JAKSZU010000006.1, from coordinate 58,344,865 downwards.
GCTATAATTTCAAAAGACTGTGTACTGACTACAGAACAAAAAGGTAAATTAATGTAAAAGAGAAAGTTCAGGAATACATCAAACATATATGCAGATTTAAAATCTGATACAAGCAGAATTCTTCTTTTTCTTTTTTTTTTTGATTTTGCTAGAGGGCACGTGCACTCACTAGAGACACACAGAGAGAAAGGACAATGAGAAAGTACCCTTCGTGGGACATGGTCACATCTCAATCCCCTCTCCTCCATCTCTCCCTCCTTTTAGGATTTTGAGCACACATGCACATATGCCTGGTGTGTTTTTCAAACAATCTTAATCACTAGGCCACAAGGGGGCCTAAGAATGTCACATTAGGGGGAGGAATGTGAATTATTCAATAAAGTTAAGACTACTGGATTATCCAGCTGAAGAAAATCAGATTGGGTCTATTCCTGAATATACTAAAATAAATTCCAGACAAATCAATAAAACTAGAAAAATTTATTTAAAATCTCATCATCTTGCTTGCTTAATGATCTGTCTTACCTCAGAAGTGTATTCCTGACAATCATCTCTTGAAGCAAGTGGACTTTTTTTGGCAGGTATAACATTGTCACTTTCATCATGGCCACAGTGAAATCTCTTTCTAGATATAAGATCCAAATTAGCAGGAGGCTTTTCAGAATCATCTCTTCCAGAATTAGATAAACACATGGTATCTTGACCAACTGTAGTTACTGGTAAATTCATACTACATAGAAAACAAATATATTACAAATCAGTGAATTAGGAGTTGCTTAATCAAAGATTAAAGACTGGGCTATCCTTGGATCAGCGGATGGTGTAATGGTTACATTGCTGGACTCTCACATAGTTGACCGCGGTTCTATTCCTGGACCCGGCAGCTTGAACCTTACGTTGGGCATGTGCACGTGCATGTATGTATGCATGAAATCCCAAGAGGAGAATGGAGAAGGGGCTGCAAGTGTGACCAACTCTTGGGGGGTGATTTCTTGCTTTCTCCCACCCTGTCTCTCTGGGCGAGTACACATGTCCTATAACAAAAATAAGACTAGGCTTGGGACCAGCAGTTGGTGTAATGGCTGTGTCGCTGGAATCCCATGTAGTTGACCACGGTTCGAGTCCTGGACCCAGTGGCATAAACTCACGCCGGGCATGTGTGCATGCATGCCCAAGATCCCGAGAGGAGAATGGAGGAGAAGGGATTTGGTGTGACCATCCTCCCTGGGGGGGTGATTTCTCACTTTCTATCTCTCTGTCTCTATCTTTCTGGCAAGCACACGCACCCTATAACAAAAACCTAAAAAAAAAAAAAAAAAAAAAAAAAAAAAGACTGAGCTATCCCAATGAAACCAAAAAATTCCAAACTAATGCATAACCACAGCCATGCCTATAAAAATGCCAGTTTCAAGTTACACTCATACTTTAAAGTTCACAACTTAAATTCTGTAATATTGAGGTAAATAGTCGTTTCTTGGTCTTAAAAGTTATACTTGCCTCTAGGGAAGGGATTCAAACCATGGTCAGCCATATGGAATTTGGCTCCTAAAGCACACTACTTAACCCGTGGCATACAGCACCTGGCTTGTAAAGTTAAACTTTTTAATCTAAAATGTCCTTTCCTAATATAAAAGTTTTCAATTCTAATGGTACTTGATAGACAATTAAGTATCTTTTCTTAAAGTTTATTTATTTCTTCAGAGAGAAGGACAGAAGGATCACCAACAGTGTCTTCACACTACAATCTCAGCCTCAGTCAGTGGGATCACAGGTACACACGGCATGGGAGACCTTGGACTGCAAATATGATCTTCCCATTTGGCTTTAGAATCATGGCGCATTATGTTCCTGCTGTGTCACCATTGCTGGCTAACAATTACGTGTCTTAACCAATGGCAGTTAAAATACAACTTAACACTTCTACAATAAAGAACTCGAATAAGAGTATCAAGGATATATAAAAAATGGGACCAGCAGTTAGCGTAATGGCTATGTCGCTGGACTCCCACGTAGTCGACCGCGGTTTGCATCCCGGACCTAGTGGCTTAAAACGCCGGGCGCGTGTGCGTGTGTGCCCAAGATCCCGAGAGGAGAATGGAGGAGAAGGAATTGCGGCGTGGCCATCCCCCCTGGGGGGTGATTTCTCGCTTTCTGTCTCTCTGTCTCTCTCTGTCTGTATGGCGAGCACACGCGCCCTATAGCGAAAACCTCTCTAAAAAAAAAAAAAGAAAAAGGGATATATAAAAAATGTTACCTCTCTGTACTGTTTTTCTGTAACTTTCTGTGACTATGTATTTCATAGTTTTATATATGCATGTTGTACACACACACACACACACATACACACACGCATGAGCGCACACCAAGTAAGTCACTTTATAAAAACATTGTGGAATACAATTTTTAAAAGTTTTTTTCTTCTTTTCTCTGAGTGAGGGACAGAAAGAGAGAAAGAAAAACAAATACCACCAATGGAGTGTTCATGCTACAATTCACCCCTAGCTTTGGCCAGCTCTTAATCATGGGCACACATGCACCTGGTGTATTCAGGGAGGTCTCTGGGCATGAACTCAGAACTTTCTCAGGTTGCCAGTCTTGTAGTGTCATCTTACAGCTGTGTCAATTCCCAGCCCCTTTAATGACACTTTCAACAGTTGTCCTTTTCTGATTCAGACTGCTAATTTATTTATTTATTTAAGAGGAATTTTTGCTATAGGGCATGTGTGCTCGCCAGAGAGACAGAAAGCGAGAAATCACCCTACAGGGGGAATAGCCACGCCAAAATTCCTTCTCCTCCATTCTCCTCTTGGGATTTTGGGCACACACATACATGTGCCCAGCTTGAGTGTTAAGTCGCCAAGTCTGGGACTTGAATCACAGTCAACTATGTGGCAGTCCAGTGACATAACCATTATGTCATCTGCTGGTCTCTCGGATTGCTAAATTTTTTTTTGGCTTTCAAATAACTTAAAAATATCAAACATGCCCCAGCTAGGGTGGTGCACAGCAGCACCATAACTTGGGAGGCTGAAGCAGAAGGATCATAACACAGAGAGCCCCTATCAAAAATGCTATCTCTGTCTCTAAACTTTTACCACCACCACCCCCCCACCCCGTCTCTCATAAAGGAAAAAAAAAAAAAGTTTCATACAGAAGTATTAAGATATACATTTAAGGGACCAGCAGTTAGCGTAATGGCTATGTTGCTGGACTCCCACGTAGTCAACCGCGGTTCGAGTCCCGTACCCGGTGGCTTAAACTCACGCTGGGTGCAAGTGCGTGTGTGCCCAAGATCCCAAGAGGAGAATGGAGAAGGGATTGCGGCGTGGCCATCCCCCCTGGGGGGGGTGATTTCTCGCCTTCTGTCTCTCTGTCTGTCTCTGTCTGTCTGGCGAGCGCACGCGCCCTATAGCAAAAAAATCTCTCAAAAAAAAAAAGATATACATTTAAATCACAATTTTACTTATATGTTTATTTATTTTATTTACTTATTTTTTTTAAGAAAGAGGTTTTTGCTATAGAGCACATGCACTTGCCAGAGAGAGACAGAAAGTGAGAAATCACTCCCCAGGAGGGATGGCTATGCTGCAGCCCCTTCTCCTCCTTTGCTCTCCTAGGATCTTGGGTATACACGCACACATGCCAGCATGAGTTTTAAGACGCTGAGTCGAGGACTCGAACCCTGGTCAACTACATGGGAATCCAGCAACATAACCATTACACCATCTGCTGGTGCCTAAATCACAACTTTATCAGATATAAAACTAACCACATTGATTTCATTAAGTTACCAATTAAGATCTCCGTTACAATGACAATGCTGATGAACAGTTTGTTCAATCAATACTATTATTTTTAAATTATTTTATTTAACTTTATTTATTCATTTATTTTAATTTGACCAGAGAGAGAGAAAGTGAGAAAGCAAGCCAGTAGGTCTGAGACTTGAACCACGGTTGGCCATGTGGGAGTACAACGCCATTAACCACCACGCCACCTGCCAGACCCAAATCAATACTACTTGATTTAGAAAGCGACTTTCCCCCTAGCAAAAAGAATTGAGCTTATACATTACCTCATGTCACCCCGTTCTTGGGTATTCACTGATTTGACCAATATGGGTGCTGGCAATAAAGAGTTTGGCAGTAACTGTGCAGAGGGATCAGTAAAATTTTCTATTGCACTGACTGGGATTTCCACCAGAGTAAGAATGAATGTTTGCTCATCCTCTCCATCTTGAGGTTCTTCAGCTACTAGGTTCACTGACAAAGTTTAAAAGTTAGTTGTAAAAAGCTGATCCATGAAAAAATGAAAAGTTATCAATTCATTTCATTTCTAAAAAGACAGCCTCATGATAACTTGTCATTAAGACTAAAAAGCTAAATTACACCAAAAAGGGGGAAAAAACAATTTCATAAAAGATAAACACAATAAACTACATAGAGGATTTATAAATCTGAAAGACAAAACGCATGGACAAACTACTTCAAGTAATTTTTTTTAAGGCTACTATAGACAAAATAAACCTGTTTTGTTTACTCTCACAATTAAATTAGAGGTAAAAATCATACTATTAGATTCTATGACATTTTACTAAAGCAGATTATCATACCTGTTAGGTCTTGAGGACTGATTACATTCTCTTGTTGGACTTCTGGAATATTAGTTGGTGTACACTACCATAAAAAAGTAAAATAGTAAAGTCAGCTAAATCTTCATTTGAAATTTTTTTCTTGACAATCTGATATAGTGATGAGATACTATTTCAAAACTCAATAACTTATTTAACCATATATAATTTCCCAAGTGTTTTAAAGCTTTTAGCTTTGCCAATTAACTTTTTTAAAAATAATTATTTTATTTAACTTTATTTATCCATTTATTTATCTTAATTTGACCAGAGAGGGATAGAGTAAGAGAGAAAGAGAAAGTGAGAAAGCAAGCTGCCATGTCCAGGATCGAACTACAGTCGACCATGTGGGAATCCAGCACCCTTAACTGCCATGCAACCTGCTGGCCCTGCCAGTTAACTTTTTTTTTTTTTTTTTTTTTTTTTTTTTTTTATTATAGACCACAGATTAGTTTATTTTTAACACCCATCATGCCATGAATTCATAGGGAATAGGTTCCAGTAGCTCAGGCTCCTTTCCATTGGTTCTCACAAAGTGTGCTTCTCTGGGTGGAGCAGGCTGGCACTTTAGTTGAACCCAGGTACCTTTCTCTTTGGCTCCTTTCTTTTTCTGGTCATTTTCCTTCACACGTTTTAGGAAGCTATCTCTGCTCTTAGAATGTTTAATATGCTCAATACGCACATTGATTCCCTTGGCAAGAATCTTGCCCTTAACTTGTTTGTTCACAACAATGCCAACAGCATGCTGGGTAACATTGTAGACTCTTCCAGTTTTTCCATGGTAACATTTGTGGGGCATTCCTTTTTTAACAGTACCCATCCCCTTAATGTCTACAATATCACCTTTCTTGGAGATTCGCATATATGTCGCCAAAGGAACAACTCCATGTTTTCTAAAAGGCCTAGAGAACATATATCGGGTGCCTCTCCTCTTTCCCTTTGTGTTCGTCATTTTGGTTAATTACTGGAAGATGGCGGTTCCGGCCAAAAGGCCTGCTAATTAACTTTTAAAAAAAAATTTTGCCAGAGGATGCATGCACTCATTAGAAAGTGAGAAAATGTCCCCTATGGGGAATGATCCTGTTGCAATCCCTTTTCCTCCATTTCTCCCTCCTTTCAGGATTTTGAGCATGCATGTAAATGCATCCAGCGTGTTTCGGAAGCCATTGGCTCTGAGGTTTGAACTGGTCAGGTGGCCATGTGGAATCCAGCTTGCTTAACCGCTATGCCATGGGCTAGCCCAACAATAAACTTCTGATTCACTTAAATAAACATAAATATGAACAATCCATACCAAATTGTTAAATATTTGCATTCAATGAAATGATTTTTGAAGTGACGGGATAAGGAGACCCAATCTCTTCAATCTTCTCTCCACTCTCATCATACTAGCCAGTTGTATTCTCAGTGACATCTGAATAGAGGCTCTGCTTGCTTCTAGAACTGTTCCTTCTATTTTCCACAAAACTGCAAAGACTGTTTTTTTTTCTTTTCAAGTTTGTCTATTCCATGTGTGACAGAGGCAGAGAGATAGAGAGACAGAGATACAGGATCTCCAGCAGGGCCTTGGTGCCACCATATACCCCTAGCAGCAGCCAGTCCAGATCATGGATAGATGTGGGTCCAGTGTACTCAAGGAGGACCCCAGCTGTGACACTTAAACCCATGTGGGTCAGCTTCACAGAGTGATGTGTTTTACTGCTGCTCCACAGACTAGCCTGCATTTTTCCCCCTAAAAATGCAATCTTTGGGGTCAGCAGGTAGTATGATGGTTTAGGGTGCTGGACTCCCACATGGCTACCCATGGTTGGAGTCCCAGATGCGGCAGGTTGCTCTCTCACTTTCCCTCATTCACTCACTCTCTGTCCCTCCCTAGTTGAATAAAAAAGAAAGAAAGAGAGACAGAAAGGGAGGGAGAGAGGGAAGGAAGGAGACAGAGAGAGAGAAAGTTAAATAAAATAATTCTTTTTAAAAAATTCAACCTTCATTTTAATTCCCTATTGCTTAAAATCTTAAAATCTTTCATAAGCAACAATGCCAATAATTGAAACTATCAATGGGTATATAGGTATTGGTCACACATATAATGGGGTCTTCAGAAAGTTCATGAAAAATGCTCATTATGAAAAAAAAACTATGATGAACTGAAAAAAAAATCTGCACCAAAATAAACTTGTACTTTAATTTCATCTAGCCAGAAATTTTTTGAAATTTTTTTACTCTTATAGAAGTAACATCTTAATAAACACTTCCTCTACGAATAAAATACTCAGATCCAGGGGCTAAGAAGAAGCCAAAAGTGAATTCTCTATGTTCGAAACACTTTCTTTTTCAAAGGTTTTTTTTTTTTTGGAGTGGTTTTTGCTATAGGGCACATGCACTTGCTAGAAAGACAGAGAGAGACAGAGAGACTGAAAGTGAGAAATCACCCCCCAGGGGAGATGGCCACGCCACAATCCCTTCTCCTCCACTCTCCTCTTGGGATCTTGGGCATGCATGCACACGCACCTGGCGTGAGTTTAAGCCACTGGGTCCGGGACTTGAACTACGGTCCACTACATGGAAGTTCAGTGACATAGCCATTACACTAACTGCTGGTCCTGTTTTTCAAAGCTTTTACTGCAAAGCTGGGTATTAGTTATTTTATCTCTATACTCCAGAGACTGAAGACATAATTAAGCTCCTATTTTAATAGTCTTGCAAAGGTAAAAATCTATTGGGAAGACAGATCAGCTGTTGCTAGGGGCTAGGGATAGAGAGAGACTAAAAAAGGGCACCAGGGGACTTGTGGGTGATGAAAGTGCTCATGCATTGGTTACATAATTGTATATATTTATAAAAACTTATAAAGCTGTACACCAAAAAAGGTGAAGTATGTTGTATGTAAATTATACCTTAATTTTTTTTGAATGGGGGAAAAAAATCACCTTGCTACCCCTCCTCATATGTTAGATTCTTTTACCTCTGGCACATGAAGGGTAAGCACACTGTCTTCTTTAGAGTCCTTGTTCAGGAGCTCCTCAGCAGAACTCTCCCTGAGACTCCTATCCAAACCAAGGGTATGGGGCCCTGTCTCAGAGGAAACAGCGGGAATGACCGACAAAATCGGAACCTCTTGAGATCTCTCTTCTTGATCTTCATTTCTGAAAGAGAATTTCAGTGTATTTGAAATAAGGCAACCAACCACAGCATTATCTTTACAGGTAAGTGTGTCAAAGATCATCTAATCAAATGGTCTCGAGATTTTAAAATACATTTAATGGAACATTTAAATTTCAAAGAAATTCTTTCAACTAGAGTTTACAACTATAGCTGAAAACAGAGTATAAATCAAACCCCAAAATCTCTTCCCACCTTTACCTCTCTGTAAGGTTTGCTTCTTGACAAACACTGGTCTCTTCAGTGCCATGTACACATGCCAGTTTGCTTTGCTCCTTACTCTCTGCTGTTATAACTGATTCAAGGTATTCACCTTCCAATTCTGATGCTTTGGAAACAGTTTCCTTAGTTTCTTAAAGAAAAAACACATAAGATATTATACAAAATAGTACAATTGAACTCTATTAAAAATGTATTCTCTCGGGACCAGCAGGTGGCGTGGTGGTTAAGGCGCTGGACACTCCCACATGGCTGACTGTGGTTCGAATCCTGGACCTGGTGGCTTGCTTTCTCACTTTCCCTCTTTTTCTCGTTCTCTCTGTGTCTCTCTCTCTGGTCAAATTAAAATAAAATGAATGAATAGATAAAATTAAATAACTAATTATTTTTTTAAAAAATGTATTCTCTCTGGGCCAGCAGGCAGTGTGGTGGTTAAGGGTGCTGGATTCCCACATGGCCGACCACGGTTCGAGTCCCAGACCTGGCAGCTTGCATTCTCACTTTCCTTTTCTGTCTGTCTGATCAGATTAAAAAAAAAAAAAAAAAAAAAAAAAGAATTAAATAAATAATTAAATCTTCCTTCCTTCCTTCCTTCCTTCCTTCCTTCCTTCCTTCCTTCCTTCCTTTTTCAAATGTGTTCTTTCTCTCTCTCTGGTGCCAGCAGATGACATAGCAGTTACAGCGTTGGACCACATGGCTGACCCAACATGGCCAGCTGTAGTTTGAGTCCTGGATCCAGTAGCTTGAAACTCACACCAGGTGCATATGTGTACATCTCTAAGATTCTAGGAGAAGAGTGAAGGACAAGGGATTGTAGTGTGGCCATCCCCACTAGGGGTGATTTCTCACTTTCCCTCTCACTGTCTCTCTCTCTCTGGAGAGCACACACACCGTAGGGCAAAAACCTCTAAAACAAACAAACAAGCAAAAAAACACTTTTCTTTTTTAAATTTTACTTTTTATAAGTGAGCTGTTTGAATTCCCAATATATTCTGGCTATCACTCCTTTGTCTGAGGAATAATTTACAAATATTTTCTTCCATTCTAAAGATTGTCTTTTCACTCTAATTATTGTTTACTTTACTATGAGGAAGTTTTTTTTTTGTTTTTTTTTTTTTTGAGAAGTTTTCTTTTTGCTATAGGGCATGTGCGCTCACCAGAAAGACAGAAAGAGAAAGAAAGCGAGAAATCACCCCCCGGGGAGGATGGCCACGCCGCAATCCCTTCTCCATTTTCCTCTCAGGATCTTGGGCACGCACGCATACATGCCCAGCATGTGTTTAAGCCACTGGGTCCGGGACTCGAACCACGGTCGACCACATGGGAGTCCAGCAACATAGCCATTATGCTAACTGTTGGTCCCCCAAATTTTTACTTTTTACAAAGTCCTTTCTTTCAAACTTCTCTTAATCCGAAAATGAAAGTTTATTCACAAGACAGAAGGGTAGTCCTGGCCAGTGAGATTTTACCTTTTTAAAACTGCTAGGGGGTATGTGTTTCCACCAGAGAGAGAGAAAAAAAGAGACAGAGATGAACAGAGAAAGAGAGGAGGAAAGGGAGGAAAGCACTCCCAACTGTGTGTGGTTGTGCTACAACCCCTTCTCCTCAACTTCTCCATCCTGCCAGGATTTGGGGCACACACACATGCACTTAGCATGATTTTTCAAGCCACTAGGGTCAGGATTTGAAATGCAGTCAGCTGTGTGAGACCTGGCTACCTTAACCACTAGGCCCCAGGGCCAGGCCCTAACCAACGTAATTTTTAAATAGTAAAAGAGATGATTAATGAATTCTGCACTGTACATTATCAGTCCTGGTTGACACAGCAATTGTATCCCCACTTACCATACTAGAATTAGGAACTCACATACAAAAAAAGTTTAGAGGCAGAGGTACTCAGGAAGTCTGGCTAGTTCTACCCTAGATTAGTAGCTGTGCTGCCAAGAAGAATGTCATCAAGAAGAAAAAGATTTCTACATAAAATAGGTACACTGAATCTGCATACTGAGAGCTTCTAGGTACTTCTCAAACCACGAATAGGGCCATACGTAGAGTAGTGATTAAGCCTGTGCCTAGAAAGACAGACCCCATGAGGCCGACTACAGTTTGAATCCCAGCCCTACTGACTTAAGAAACATGCTGGATGCATGTGTGTGTATGCTCAAAATACTAATGGGCAAGAGAAATGGAAGCAAAAGGATTGCAGTGTGACCACACAATCGGGAGGATTCTTTTTCTCTGTTTTCAGTGGGCACAGGAAACAAAGTGCTAACTAAGTGCATAGGTACACTATACAACAGGTATCAGTAGTTGAAAGGATATCCCAGAAATTAGGCACCCTCAAACAGGGAAAAGATGATGCTAGCTATCCAGATATTCTAAACATGGATTCAATATAATCTAGGTGACCTGCCATCGGCAGTACTTTATTTGCTCTTATTAATTTTTTTAATATAGATTTTTAGCTATAGGGCATGTGTGCTCACCAGAGGCAGAGAAGAAAAATGAGAAAGCACTCCCCAAGGGATATGGCCATGCTGCAATCCCTTCTCCCCTCTGGCTTTTGGACATGCAGACATCTGCACCTGGCATGTTTTTCAAGCCACTGGGTCAGGGGCGCAAACCATGCAGTCATGTGGGATTGAATGCCTTAACCACAACGCCACCTGCTGGTCCCCTGCCCCTACTATTATCCTCTTCAGGCCCTTGGTATAAAGAGAGGAGGCAGGAAAGGAAGTGGGACTGCATGCACATTACAGTATAAAAAAGTCACTTTAAAAATGAGAGCATTATATAAACACGCAGAAAGATTTTTTTCAATATCTTGGGCTGTTCGAAAAAGTCATGGCATAGTTTTTGTTTTTCTATGCAACAATGTGTCATGACTTTTCCAACAACCCAATATTAAGCTTTAAAAATAGTGCCAAAGGGACCAGCAGTTAGTGTAATGGCTATGTCGCTGGACTCCCACATAGTCGACTGCGGTTCGAGTCCCGGACCCGATGGCTTAAACTCACGCCAGGCGCATTTGCGTGCGTGCCCAGGATCCCGAGAGGAGAATGGAGGAGAAGGGATTGCGGCGTAGCGATCCCCCCTGGGGGGTGATTTCCTGCTTTCTGTCTCTCTGTCTCTGTCTGTCTGTCTGGCGAGCGCACGCACCCTATAGCCAAAAAAAAACCACAAAAACCTCTCAAAAAAAAACAATAGTGCCAAAATTGGGGCTGGCAGGTGGCATTGTGGTTAAGGAAGATGCACTCCCACATGGCCGACTGGGGTTGAAGCCCCACCTAGCGGCTTGCTTTATCACTCTCTTTCCCTCTCTCCGTGTCCCTCTCTGGTCAAATTAAAATAAATAAAAAAAATAAAGTTACATAAAATAATCCTTAAAATAAACCAAAATAGTGCCAATATATAAAGAACTCTTAAAACTCAATTAGAAAAAAACTCAAAAATAAAAAGACAACCTCATTTAAAAACAAGCACAGGGGTCAGAAGATGTTAATGTACCAAAGTAGTAAGGTGTACCTTTTTGAGTGTCCATTTCTTCCCCTTTTGTTACAGAAAACCTGGAAACTTCCTGATGAGCACGAAACCTGCTGGTCCTTAAAATCTTCTCAAGATTTGGTTTAGGTTTGGCAAATCTATTTCTCATTCTCAAATTAGTGGACACTTTAGAGGTTGTATTCCTAGAAACAGAGAGATGGAGAGTGAAGTTTAACAATCAGGAAAGCATTCTCTCTTGCTCTCTCAAATAGATACAGTTTAGCACTAATCAATGAACATACCACACATCAGGTGCGACACTGTGTGCAAATACTCATTTAACACTAAAACTACCAAGTGTATTACCAAGTTTACAAGAGGTCTTCAGAATCTGAACCATGTTTGTAAAACAGAGACTACATTGACCTGCATCTATTTTGTTAGAGCTTGAAAGACATAACACTTACTGTTATAATTTTAATAGGCAAGTTATTTAAACTAAAATCAAAACCAACCAGTCTGTATTATAAAGAGTAAGAATTCAGCATTGCCTACTTTACATTTATATTAAGCATTAGTCAAAGCTATTAAACAAATTGACGAAGGGTTTAATGATTTAATATTAGTTGAATACTAAAACAAACCTGGTTGGTGTAGGGTCCTCTTTCTCCTTTAAACCAATCTCTTCGCCAGTACTTTGTTCCTCCACTACAATCTTGTTTTCTTCCAATGATGCAGGACATGTACTGATGACAGGTGAAGAAAGCTCCTGATGTTCAGGAATAATTCTTAGATTTACACTGTCTGTGTTAAAATGAATATGGCTTTTATCCTCTGAATGAACATCAGGAAGAACAAATACTCCTACTGTAAGAAAAAAATGGAAAGTTATAATTGACTCAATGTAAGTAAATGTCCAAATAAATTCTTCTTGTGCTAAGTAACTTCTTTAAATGAAGATTTATTTATTTAGGAACCAGCAGATGGCATAATGGTTATGTTGCTAGACCCCCATGTCACTGACTGCAGTTTGAGTCCCAGACCTGGAGGCTTAAAACTCACACCGGGCATATGTGCATGTGTGCCCAAAATCCCGAGAAGGGACTGTGGCATGGCCATCCACTCTGGGGGGTGATTTCTTGCTTTCTGCCTCTCTGTCTCTCTCTGTCTTTCCGGCAAGTGCACGCACTTTATAGCAAAAATCTCTTTCCAAAAAATAAATAAATAAAAATAAAGAATTACTTAATTTTATTCATTAATAAAATGAATAAAATTAATTTTATTAATGAATAAAATGAATAAAATTAAAAATTAATTTTATTAATGAATAAAATTAAATAAATAATACTTTGGGAGCTGCCAGTTGGTGTGGTGATTAAGAGCACTGGACTCCCACATGGCCAACTCCGCTTCGAGTCCTGGCTGGACCTGGCGGCTTGCTTTCTTACTTTCCCTCTCTTGCTTTCTCACTCTGTCCCTCTCTGGTGAAATTTAAAAAATAAATAAGTAAATAAAGTATAAACAAAACCAAAAACTTCTTTCTTTTTATTTATTATTGGTTTTTAATTTGACCAGTGTGAGAAAAGAAAAGTGAGAAAGCAAGCTGCTAGGTCCAGAACTCGAAATGCAGCCGGTCATGTGGGAGGAGTCCAGTGCCCTAACTGTTACTATGCCACTTACTTAGCAGGGGCCAGCGCTGGCCTCTGCTAAGTAACTTTTTAAAATTTTACTTTTTTATTTAACTTTATTTATTTACTTTTAATTTGACCTGAGAGTGAAAGAGAGAGAGAGAGAGAGAGAGAGAGAGAGAGAGAGAGGAAGTGAGAAAACAAGCCACCACACCAGGTCCAGGACTTGAACCATGGTCGGTCATATGGGAGTCCGGTGTCCTTAACCACCACGTTACCTCATGGCCTGCTAAGTAACTTTTTAAAAAAGTTTTATGAGTTCTTTTGTTACTTTCAGTAACTATGGATTTCAAGACAGAACTATATTCATTTAGAATTTTTTTTTAGTTTTGCTATAGAGTATGTGCACTTACCAGAGAGATAAAGTGAGAAATCATCTCCCCAAGGGGTTTACTACCCTGCAATACTTTCTCTTCTATTTTCCTCTTGGGATTTTTTTTGCAAGCTGCTGGAAGTCTGAAACTCAAACCATGTAGTCAGCTATGTGGGATCCATTGCCTTAACTACCACACCACAGACTGGTCCTATTTAAAACTTTTTAATTTTCATTTTTTAGAGAATTGTTTTGTTTAACCTTTATTTATTTATTTATTTTAATTTGATCAGAGAGGGACAGAGTTAGAGAGAGAGAGAGAGAAGTGAGAGAAGGCAAGTTGCCAGGTCCAAGACTCGAACTGAGGTCAGCCATGTGGGAGTCCAGCACCATTAACCACCACGGCACCTGCCAACCCCTATTTATAACTTTTTAAAACCTATTATTTATGTGGCAGGCTCTACTGCAATAGAACAAAGATCAGAAACTTTCCTAATAAATATATGGTGATGAGACTAAATGTCTAACATCTAAAAGGAATGGCAGGCTACTCATCATCACTCAAAATAATTACCAGAAATAAAATAGCATAGCTATCCTCATTAATGAAGCTACAGTTCTTAAGATAATAAAGACCATGGTTTCTAAATTCGGCCTAATACATTAAAAACCTGGATTGACATCTCTTTGGCTCTGTCCAAACTGCAAGAACAATTTACACTAAATTATCTCAATAACTATTATTCCCCTTTCACACTGTATTTGTCAAATAACTGTAAAGACCATTCCAAGCAGCAACTGTTTTGCTAAAGACATAAGTGAAGTGATCAGTGAGCTCAGTTAATCAGTGGTGTTTATGATCATAAAGGAAGAAAATTCAGTAGATCAACTATTCCACAAATAAAGATTATTCCTCATTATAACCACTGAAGATCCTCTGCCAAGATTTCACCCTTCTGTCCCCCAGATCTAGCCAGGAGCTAGGACAAGCCAATCAGAAGCCATCTATATTTGAATTCTGAGTAGCCCCATTCAGGCATTATGACCACCGAAGACCATCTGCCCAGACTTCACACTCCTGCCCGCTAGATCGAGCCAGGAACCAGGACAAACCAATCAGCAACCATCTATATTTAAGTTCAGAGTGGCCACATTCAGGGATTATGACCACCCAAGACCCTCTGTCCAGACTTTACCCTCCTGTCTCCCAGATCTACCCAAGAGTCAGGCTGGAGCACCCTACTAATTCTTCTGTCTCTATCTCTATTTTTAATTTCTTTTTTCATTTTTAAACTTCTTAGCTCTCTGCCGCTATTCTGTCTTGCTATTTCTTACATTTTCTCCTGCCCCCAATAGGGCAAGTCAATCATCAGCCATCTATATTTGAGTTCTGTGTGGCCCCACACAGGAATTAAAACCACCGAAGACTCTGCTCAGACTTTACCCTCCTGACCTCCAAATCTAGCCAGGAGCCAGGTTAGAGCACCCTACTTATTCTTCTGTCTCTCTCCATCTCTCTCTTTTTTTTTTTTTTTTTTTTTTTTAAATTTTCAAACTTCTTAGCTCTCTGCCATATTTTTGTCTTGCTAATTCTTACCTTTCCTTCTGCTCCCACAGAATAAGCCAATCAGCAGCCATCTATATTTCAGTTCTGAGAGGACCCATTCACGTGGTGCACTGAAATTTTTTTGACAAAAAGTTTTTCTTTTTTTTATTGTTATTGTTTTTGTCTTTTTTCTCTTCTTTTTTTTTTTTCCTTCCTATTCCTCTTCCTTTCCTTTTTACCTTTCTCACTCTTCTGCTCAGCCTCCACATACTGATTTTCTTAACAGGTCTAAGTGCTCAGTAGCCAAATATCTGAATACTTTTAGGGTCAGATTTATCCTCAATTTCCACTACAACAGCTATGCAAAGGGAGAAAAACAGTAGTGTTTAGAGACTGCAGGTCACCTCCTCCTGCATTCCTCTGAATGCCCAGATTTAACTTCATAATCTAGGAAAAAAACGTATAATCCATCAGATGATCAGAAACCACCGCAGAGGCACAAAAAATATGAAAAACAAAGAAAATATCACTCCTCTAAGGGAAAAGAATAACTCCTCTTCCTCCACAAAGAATACAAGGGAACTCATGGAAATGTCAGATAAAGAATTTAAAATGTTCATAGTGACAAAGCTAACAGAGATGCAAGAGAAGAGAGAGAACGAACTCCAGAAGATGCAGGAGAAGAGAGACACCAAGTTCCAGGTGAGGAAATTCTTGCACAATCTTAAAGAGGAGATACAAATCATTAAAAGAATCAAACTGAATTGTTAGAGATGAAGGCTATAATACAGGAAATTAAAACTTCCCTTGAAAATATCAGAAGCAGATTAAATTACACAGAATATAGATTTTCAGATGTAGAAGATAGATGGGACCAGCAGTTGGCATAATGGCTGTGTCGCTGGACTCCCATGTAGTCGACCGCAGTTCGAGTCCCAGACCTGGTGGCTTAAACTCACACCAGGGGTGTGTGTGTGTGTGTGCGTGCCCAAGATCCCAAAAGGAGAATTGAGGAGAAGGGACTGCGGGCGTGGCCATCCCCCCGGGGGGTGATTTCTCACTTTCTGTCTCTTTGTCTCTCTCTGGCTTTCTGGTGAGCACACACACTCTATAGCAAAAGAAAAAAAAAAAAAAAAAAAAAACCCAAAGCAACATGAAACAAAAAAACTATCCAAAATAAAAAAGATATAGAAGATAGAACCTCTGACCTAGAAAAATTCACCAAAAAGAATGAGAAAATAACCCCCAAAAATGAGAATAAAATACGAGTAATACTAGATACCATTAAACACCCAAACATCTAGATCATCAGTATCCCAGAAGGTGAAGAAACTAATAAGGGCATTGATAATCTATTCCATGAAGTGCTGGAAGAAAATTTTCCAAACCTAAGAGGCACTCAAATATCCAGACCCAAGAAATACAAAGGACCCCACATAGAATCAACCCAAGATCTTCTCCAAGGCACATCATAGCCAGATTGACCAAAGTCACAGGCAGAGACAAGATACTAAATTTTGCAAGAGAGAAGTCAAGTTACTTTCAAAAGCTATCTCCTCAGGCTAACATCAGACTTCTTATCAGAAACAATGCGAGCAAGGAAAGAATGAGAACATGTATTCAAAGTGTTAAGTGAAAAAAATTTCATCCAAGAATACTATACCCAGCAAGATTATCTTTCATGTGGCAAAGACAAAAACATTCTCAGTAAACAAAACCTGGGAGAATTTATCAACACCAGACCAGCTCTCCAAGAAGGGCTGAAGGGAGTGCTATACCAGGAAAAGTAAAGTTGGACACACAGAAATAAGAGTATAAAAAACAACCAAAAGAATGGCCAGCCTAATGGTAGGGTCAAGTCCATAGTTGAATGTTAACTTTCAGAGTTTAAATGGGAAGATTAGACCCCAGTAACACTGCAAATTCAATAGAAAAGAGATTAATTACATGAGTCTGAACTAGTGAAATATAATTTTTTTACTGTAGACTAAAACATTACTGATTTTCTTCAATGTTTTGATTTCCATGTTCAAGGATTTTTGTCCTTTCTTGAACTGTTGATATGTTCATCTACTTACTATTTTAACTGAATCCTAATCTTTTTCCTGGCTTTAAGTTTTAAGCAGATTTCTCTTAATACTTTTTTGATTTTGATCTATTAAAACTAAGGCTGTTTCCCTTAAAATTAAAAAATGCATTAAAAAATACCTATTAATACCTATTTAATGACTGTAGTAAGCTATATAGCCCCAGTGAGGTGCTACTTTATATTATGTTCACTTTACTCACTGAGGTTTATGCCTAAAGTCAGACATGCCCTCATAAATATGTACATATCAGCTGTGCTTGGTATCTAAAGATTTTAAATTAATTAAGATCTTTAGTGAATCAATAAAAAGTGGAAAAAATTGGCATGGGAAACAACTGTATATACCAGAAACTGTGGAAGAAGGGGGGTAAATTGGCAGAGGGTGAGAGGAAGGAAATCAAGGGGGAAAAAAATAAAAAGCAAAATATGTAAGAAACAACAAATAGAAAAGTATTGGAATCAGCAGTTAGCGTAATGGCTATGTTGCTGGACTCCCATGTAGTCGACTGTGGTTTGAGTCCCAGACCCGGTGGCTTAAACTCACGCCACATGCATGTGCGTGTGTGCCCAAGATTCCAAGAGGAGAATGGAGGAGAAGGAATTGCGGCATGGCCATCCCCCCGGGAGGGTGATTTCTCGTTTTCTATCTCTCTGTTTTACTGGGAAGCACGCGTCCCCTGTAGCAAAAAAATCTCTCTCTAAAAAGAAAAAAAAAAAGAAACAGAAAAGTATTTGTTAATGGTAAGCCAATATACAATGTATTCTGGATGGAAAAATCTCACTTTGTGTACTGTACTGATGTATAGTGAACGACTGTAAATAAATAAATAACTTAAAATTTTAATAAGGCACAAATTATTCTTTTTAATATTTAAATTTTTAAAAAATTTTGGAAAAGAGCACCTGTACACTCCAGACACAGAGAGAGAGAGAGAGGGAGAGACAGAAAGCATTCCCCCAACAGGGCATGGTCAAGCTGCAATCCCCTCTCTTCCACTGCTCCATTCTGTCAGGATTTGGGGCACACATGCCCACATGCAAAGCATGTTTTCCAAGGCACTGGGGCTAGAATTCAAACTGCACATTTGGCCATGTGGGATCTGGATCACTAGGCCATGGGGCTGGTCCCAAATTCTTCTTCTTCTTCTTCTTCTTCTTTTTTTTTTTTAAGAATTACTTAGGGATCAGCAGTTAGAGTAATGGCTATGTCGCTAGACTCCCATGTAGTCAACCACGGTTTGAGTCCTGGACCTGGTGGCTTAAACTTATGCTCGGTGCGTGAGTGTGTATACCCAAGATCCCGAGAGGAGAATGGAGGAAAAGGAATTGCGGTGTGGCCATCCCCCCCAAGAGGTGATTTCTTGCTTTCTGTCTCTCTGTCTCTCTCTCTGCCTTTCTGGCGAGCGCATAGGCCCTATAGCAAAAGCCTCTCCAAAAAAAAAAACTTTAATTTTTATTAATTATTATTATTCTTCAGAGAGAATAACAATTTGACCAGAGAGAGACAGAGAAAAGGAGAGTTAGAAAGCAAGCCACCAGGTCCAGGACTCGAATCATGGTCAGCTACATGGGAGTCCAGTGCCTTAACCACTGTGCCACCTGCTGCCCGTCCCTCAAATTATTCTTAATAAACCAAGAGCACTGTCTAAAATTGGTTGCCACCATTCCTAAATGGGCAAAGTAAAATAATGAATGGATTAATAACCACATATTACCTTTTCTAGAAACCAACAAAATGTGATGACAAAACAACTTCAAATGTTACAATGCTTGCTTCTTAAATATGGGTATAGCTCCTTAAAAGTTAAATTTAAATATTCCTCTTTTGGGTAGGACTTATCTTCCATTCTTACCATCACCCCGTTCAGCGCTGATCTCAGACTGCAATACTAGGTCTCCCATTGTAATTAAAGTTATGGCAGCTTCAGTGCTTCCATCATTGGTGCCTTGTAAGAAAACAACATTGAAACAAAAGAATGAAATCTGGACATTTGGCTACTTAAAAAAGATGTTTAATTCAGTTTTATGTTCTAGTAACAGTTTTCAATATCCTCTGTACTGCTACTCCATTAGTAGGGTAGTACTTTGTTTAGATTATATACTAAGAATAAAGAAATCAACTGTTAGCTTTTACTCACTGAAAATGCTTTCCTCCCCATTAAATAATACCTTTGCAGAAAATGTCTCATCTGTACAGATCCAGAGGAAATGTTCAAAAAAGTATTTCTTTATTAAACATTTAACTCTTAACTTCTAAAAGTAGCATTCCAAGAATCCTAGTTTCTCATAGAGATAATATTTTCAATAGTTGGATCTTTATGTTCAACTCTACAACAAACTGACCCATTTATTAACTATCACCACTATTAAATCACCGTGATAGTATTAACCACATAGTTTCAACAGTTTCTTTAAGTTACCTGGTTCATCTTGGATATGTTCACCTGTGGTCACTCCCTAAAAAAAAGGAAGAGATAAGTAACATCTTAGGTATTTCCCTAAACACATTTTCTGTTTCTCAAAAAACACTGCATTTTACAGGCCTTTCTATATTAGTTACAACAGTGGAAACTAGGAGTTTTTGCTTAATTTATAATCATAAAATTTCATAAACAAAAACAGAAATAACTTAAATGCCAAATTATTTTGTCTCTTATTCCTGATTTTACCTTTTCTTAAATCAAATGCAAATTTTAACTCCGATCATATTGCTATGTATAGTTACCACTTTTTTTCCAAGTTTCTTTCTTTCATGAAACAGAGACAGAGAAAGAGAGAAGGACTGGCACCATCAACAGGGTTCTCATATGCTGTAATCTGCCCTTGAGCCAGCCAGGGTCACAGGTGTGTACCTGGCAAGTACAAGTCAACCCAGGAACTGAAACATGATCTTCCATGTAGGAAGTATTCAACAGAATACTAGCATACTGAATCCAACAACATATAAAAATTACAGGGCTAGGCAGAGGCACAGCAGTACACACTGGACCCACATGGGAAAGGTTTGCAACCTGGAGCCTCCCTGAGCACATTGCGAGCATGCTCATCTGCCCATGATCCAGGTTCGCTTCCACTGAAGGTAGATGAGCACAAAGACTTGACTAAGATGTCTGCCTCTGTTCTTCCTCTCTCAGTAGATATTAAATAAATTTTTTAAAAAAGTTATATATTGGGGTCAGCAGGTGGCATAATAGTTAAGGTGCTGGACTCCCACATGGCCGACCACAGTTCAAGACCCAGAACCAGCAGCTTGAAACTCATGCCAGGTCCATGTGTGCCCAAAATCCTGAGAGAAGAATGAGGAGAAGGGGTTGCAGCATGGTCCCCCCTACAGGGAGTGAGTTCTCACTTTCTGTCACTCTCTCCAGTGAGGGCACACACCCTATAGCAAAAATCTCTAAAAAAAAAAAAAAAAAAAAAAAGATATATCATGATTAAGAAGGATTTATCCAAAGGATGCAAGGTTGGTTTAACATAAAAAATAATAATAATAAAAAAATGTATTAACAACTTATAAATATAATTTAAAAAACAAAAATAATTTAAACAGATTCAGAAAAAGCATTTGACAAATTCCAACACCCTTTTCATGATAAAAACTCTCTACGAACTAAGATTAGAAGGGAACTCTTAACTTGACACAAGATGTATAAAAGCCCACAGCTAATATCATAATTAATGATGAAAGACTAATTGCTTTTACCCTACGACCAGGAAAAAGGCAAGAATGTCCATTCTTACCACTTTGGTTAAACACTGAACAGAGGTTCTAACGAGGGCAAATAAACAAGACAAAGAAATAAAATGTATTCAGATGGAAAGGTGTCATAGGTTGAATTAATTTATTTGATTGTGCGTTTGCTGTTTGTCAAAGGGTGTGTGCATTTGCCAGAGAGACAAGACAGGCGGGAAAAGGAAAAAGGACAGGGAGAAAGTAGCCCCCAACGGGGCATGGTCAGCCACACTCACTTCTCCATCCTTATAGGATCTGGAGCACATATGCACATGTATCCAGCACATTTTTTAAGTCGCTAGGGTTTTGGGATTCAAACTGCATTTGGCCATATGGGATCTGGCTTCCTTAGAGCTCACCCAAATTTGTGTCGTCTTTTTTTTTTTTTTTTTTTTTTTAATTTGCTATAGGGTACATGTGCTTGCCAGCAAGAAACAGTGAGGGGGGAGAAGGAAAGAGAAAGAAAAAGTGAGAAAGCACACACCCAGGAAGGTGCCTACACCACAATCCCTTCCACTTTCCTCCTGGGATTTTTGGTATGTATGCACACACACCAGGTGTGTTTTCAAACTGCTGAGGCCAGGGCTCAAACCGCACAGTCAGCCATGTAAGATACAGATATCTTAAACCCATGTGGGATCCAGATATCTTAACTACTATTCCACTGGCTTGGCCACAGACTTCTGTGATTTTAAGCCACCCAACTTGGGTGTACTTTGTTACAGCTGCCCTGGGAAATGAAGACAGAAAGTTCTGAAGAAATAAAATTATCCCTATTTGCAGATGATACAATCTTGTATGTAGAATTTCCTAAGGAATCTACTAAAAACTTCTATTGGGTTGTCAGAAAAGTCATGACATATTTTCTTTATGTAAAAATGTGTCATGACTTTTCCGACAACCCAACAGAACTAATAAAGTGAGTTCAGCAAAGTTGTGAGACTAATATATAAAATCAATTGTATTTCTATACACTAGCAATGAACAATCCAAAAATGAAATCAAGAAACCTATCCACAATAGTGACAAAAATAACATACTTGGAAATATATTTAACAAAGTACAAAGCTTTGACTCTAAAAAGTGCAAAACACTGTTGAAAGAAAGCAAAGATCTATCAATAAATAAATGGTAAAACATCCTATTGTTCATGGACTAAAAGTCTCAACATTGCTAACAATGTAATACCATCCAAACTGATCTACAGATCCAATGCAATTCCAATTAGAGTACCAGGTAACTTCTTTATAGAAACTGACAAGTTGATTTTAAAATTCACACGGAATTGAAAGAGACATACGATAGCCAAAACAGTCCTGATAAAAAATAAGTAGGACAACTCATACTTCCGAAATCTAAAACTTACTACAAAAGATAGTAATAAAGCATCACGAGAACAAGGATACACATATACATTAATGGAACAGAACTGGGAGTCCAGAAAGTTATATATTTATAATCAACTAATTTTCTAAAAGAGTTCTAAACCATTCAGAGGAGAAGAAACAAATCTTTTCAAACAAATGGTGGCAGGACAACTGAATGGCCACAGTAATGAAGTTGAACCAAAAGGTATCATCATACATAAAACTACTCAAAATGGATTAAACACTTAAAACATAAGAGTGGGGGGACCAGCAGTTAGCGTAATGGTTATGTCGCTGGACTCCCACGTAGACAACCGCGGTTCGCATCCCGGACCCGGTGGCTTAAAACTCACGCCGGGCGTGTGTGCATGTGTGCCCAAGATCCCGAGAGGAGAATGGAGGAGAGGGGATTGCGGCGTGACCATCCCCCCTGGGGGGGGTGATTTCTCGCTTTGTCTCTCTGTCTCTCTCTGTCTGTCTGGCGAGCGCACACGCCCTATAGCAAAAAACTCTCAAAAAAAGAAAAAAAAACATAAGAGTGGGAGGCATTGTGGTCCTTTGTGGAGGAGGTGTTTAGAGAGGTGACCACAGCCCTAACTCAAGATAATAAGAAAAACACAGTTGGCAGATTCACACATCCCAATTTCAAAAGCTACAGCTGTCAAGACAGCATAGCACCAGCATATGAACAAACATACAGATCAATAGATTAGAACTGAAAGTTGAAAAATGAACCCTTTCGATTATGATAAATTGATTTTCAAAAAGAGTACCAAAATTATTCAGTAGGGGAAGAATAATCTTTTCAACAAGTGATGCTGGACAACTGGATATCCTTGTGGAAAACAATGTGCTTAGAACATTACCTCATATCATATACAAAAACTAACTCAAAATGGATGAAAGACCTAAGAAGAAAACATATACCTCATTACCTCAAACTAAGCGAAAATTTATTATGACACCATGAAAGCACAAGCAAAAAAGAACAAATGTATTCGGTTGTCATAAAAGTCATGATGCATTTTTGCACTGAAAAACATAGAAAAGTGCATCATGACTTTTCTGACAACTCAACAGATAAACTGGACATTGTTAAGATGAAAACCTTTTTGTCTTCCAAAGACACTGTCATGAAAATGGAAAGAGTTGCCTAGCCATGGTGGTAAGTGCTGCTAAGCCACTGTGCCATACAGGCTGGGATCACCTGGGAGACCCAGGTTTGACTCCTGGTCCTACCTAAAGGCCAGAGACAAGTGGTATATAACTGTAATCTTAGGAATCTAGGAGGCTGAAGTAGGAGGACCACAAGCTTAAGGCTGACTTGGGCAACACAGTGAGACCCTATCTAAACAAGAGCCAGGTGTGATGGCACGCACCTGTAGTACCAGCTGGGAGGCTGAGGCAGAAGGATCGCAACAGTGAGACCCTGTCAAAAATGAAAACAAGGAAAAAAAGTGGAAAGGCAACCCACAGAATAGGAGAGAATTTTGCAAATTAAATATCTGATGAAAGATTTATATCTATTACACATAAAGAATGCTTACAAGTCAATCATAAAAAGGCAAATAATGGGACCAGCAGTTAGCGTAATGGCTATGTCGCTGGACTCCCACGTAGTTGGCCGTGGTTCGAGTCCCGGACCTGGTGGCTTAAACTCACGCAAAGTGCGTGTGTGTGCGTGCCCAAGATCCTGAGAGGAGAATGGAGGAGAAGGGATTGCGGCGTGGTCATCCCTCCTGGGGACTGATTTCTCGCTTTTTGTATCTCTGTCTCTCTCTGTCTGTCTGGCGAGCGCACGTACCCTATAGCAATAGCAAAAAAAAAAAAAAAAAAAAGGCAAATAATTCAATTTAAAAATGGGCAGAGTTGAGTAAACATTTCCTGAAAAATGTATTAGTGGTCAATAAGAACATAAAAGATGTTCAATTTCATTAGCCATAAGAAATGCAAATCGGGAACCAGCAGTTAGCGTAATGGCTATGTCGCTGGACTCCCACGTAGTCGACCGCGGTTCACGTCCCGGACCCGGTGGCTTAAAACTCACGCCGGGTGCGTGTGCGTGCGTGCCCAAGATCCCGAGAGGAGAATGGAGGAGAAGGGATTGCGGCGTGACCATCCCCCCTGGGGGGTGATTTCTCGCTTTCTGTCTCTCTGTCTCTCTCTGTCTCTCTGGCGAGCGCACGCGCCCTATAGCAAGAAAAACCTCTCAAAAAAAAAAAAAAAAAAAAAAGAAATGCAAATCAAAACTAAAAGAGGGGAACCAGCAGTTAGCGTAACGGCTATGTCACTGGACTCCCACGTAGTCTACTGCGGTTCGTGTCCCAGACCCGGTGGCTTAGAACTCACGCCGGGCACGTGTGCGTGCGTGCCCAAGATCCCGAGAGGAGAATGGAGGAGAAGGGATTGCGGCGTGACCATCCCCCCTGGGGGGTGATTTCTCGCTTTCTGTCTTTATGTCTCTCTCTGTCTGGCGAGCGCATGTGCCCTATAGCGAAAACCTCTCCAAAAAAAAAAAAAAAAAAAAAAAAAAACTAAAAGATACTACTTCACAAACAAGAGGATGGCTATAGTAAAAATTATAAATGCTGATGAGGATGTTGAGATATTGGAACTTTCAAATGCTACTGGTTTAAAAGTGAAATTGTGTAGCTGCTTTGGAAACCAGTCTGGCAGTGCCTCAAAAGGACAAACATAGAAATATTATATGACCCAAATATTCTACCCTGGGTGTATTCCCAAGAGAAATAAAAAAATAGGTAAAAACTTGTGCACAAATTTTCATAAAGCATTATTTAAAATTTATAAGAAGTGGAAATAGCCCTAATGTCCCTCAAATTATGAATGAAAAAAATGAAAGGTGACTTCTATTTTTTTTTTAAAGGTAAAAACATAAAACTTTTAGGAAAAAAAATAAGGGTAACTAAAGAATTCTGAATTTGGCAAAGAACTCTTAGATATGACACCAAAAGCTTGAGCAGCAACAACAAAAAATAAACAAATCTGACTCATCAAAATAAAACAATCAGGAAAGTGAAAAGACAACCCATAGAATGGGAGAAAATATTTGTAAATCATGTAACTGATAAGGACTTGTATCCAGATTATATAAAGAACTGTTATATCTCAAATATAAAAAGACAAATAACCTTATTATTTTTTAAATGGGCAAAAGATCTGAATAAAACATTTTAAAAAATGGCCAAAAGGCACATGAAAGATGCTCCACATCAATCATCAAAAGAAATGCAAATTAAAATTAAAACCATGAGATCCCACTTTATACTGACTAGAAAAGTTATATTTAAAAAGTAAAATAACAAGTATTGGCAAGCATGTAGAATAAACAGGGACTCTCACACAAGCTAATGGGCATGTAAGACAGTGTAGCTGTTCTGGAGAAGTTTGCCAATTCCTCAAATGATTAAACAGAGTTATCGTATGACCTAGCAATTATACTCCTAGGAAGATACTCAAGAGAAATGAAAACATATGTCCCTATGAACACCTGTACAGGAATGTTTATAGTAGCATTATTTCTAATAGACAAAAGACAAAAACAATCTAAATGTCTATGAATGGGTATATGGATTAAAAATATGTAGTATATACACATAAAATATTATTTGGCTGAAAAACGGAATGAAGTATTGGTACATGCTACAAAGTGAATGAATGTGAAAAATATTAGAGGGCCAGCAGGGGGTATGGTGGGTAAGGATGCTGGGTCTCCCACATGGCTGACCGTGGTTTGAGTCCCAGACCTGGCAGCTTGCTTTCTCACTTTCCCCTCTCTCTCTCACTCTGCTCCTCTCTGGTCAAATTTCAATAAACAAATAAATAAATAAGATTCAATAAAATAATTTAAAAAGAAAAAGAAAAATATTAGTATAAGTAAAAAAACCCAGATACAAAAGACCATTTTTTTATTACTGGGTTGTCAGGAAAGTCATGACACATTTTGGCATAGAAAACTACAGCATAACTTTCCTGACAACCCGATATTTAATTTCCATGAAATGTGAAAAATAGGCAAATATATACAGGCAAAAACCAGATTATTATTTCCCTAGGCAAGAAGAGCACTGAAAGAAATGAGGACTCTAAGGGTATCTGTCTGAAGTGATGAAAATGTTCTAAAATAGACAGTGGTGATGTCTGCAAAACTCTATGTATGTGAATATGTAATTGAGCTAAAATGGTTCTGACTGAGTTGAATTTTTACCTGGGACAGTCATTCAGACCCCCTAACTGAAATAATTTGCTTTCTTGCCCTTAATAGTAAGGAGGCTAGCAGCCTTTGATCTTCTAGCCATGAAGATTTATATCTTCCTATCAATCTTTGCTCTATTATTTACCTCCTTTACTTTAGGTCCCAGCTTACAGAAAGGAGAGGTGTAATCTGCAGCTGTGTAGTGAGAATCAACCTCCACTGAATTTACCTCCTGTTTTGTAATGTACAGTAGAGATAGTAAACTTATATCAAAATCAGTATGAAATTGTTTGTCTGCTTTGTTTTTTGGTCTTAGAACACACAATCGAACACTACAAATATACTATAAACCACTGACATGTACACTTTAAATGGATGAATGATACAGTATGTGAATTATGTTTTGGTGAATTTTTTTTAAAGATTTACTTAATTTTATTTATTATTATTATTATTATTATTATTATTATTTTAATTTGCTATAGGCCATGTGCACCCACCAGAGAGAGAGAGAGAGAGAAAATGAGAAAGCAAGCCACTAGGTTCAGGACTCGAACCATGGTCTGCCACACGGGAGTCCAGTGCTTCGAGTACCATACCACCAGCTGGCCTCTGAATCTGTCTTGTTTTTCTTTTTTTTTCCCAGAGAATTTTTTTTCCTATAGGGTGTGTGTGCTCAACAAAGAGACAAAGACAGAGAAACAGCCCCAGGGGGTTATGGCCATGCCACAATCCCTTCTCCTCCATTCTGCCTTCAGGATCTTTTTTTTTGTTTTGGAGAGTTGTTTTGCTCTAGGGCATGTGCACTCACCAGAAAGAGAGAGACAGAGAGAGAGAAAGCGAGAAATCACCCCCCGGGGGGATGGCCATGCCACAATCCCTTCTCCTCCATTCTCCTCTCGGGATCTTGGGCACACACGCACACACGCCCGGCATGAGTTTAAGCACTGGGTCCGGGACTTGAACTGCGGTCGAATACATGGGAGTTCAGCGATATAGCCATTATGATAACTGCTGGTCCCCCTGCCCTCAGGATCTTGAGCACACACGCACACCCGCCAGGTCCGGGACTCAAACCATGGTCAAGTACGTGGTAGTCCAGCAACATAACCATTATGCCATCTGCTGGTCCCTGAATCTGTTTTTTTTTTTTTTTTTTTTTTTTTGAAAGTTACAATTCTGGACCAGCAGATGGTATATAGTGGTTATACTGCTGGATTCCCATGTGGTCAACCGTGGTTTGAATCCAGACTTGATGGCCTGAAAATCATGCTGGGTACGTGTGCATGCTTGACCAAGATCCCAAGAGGAGAACGGAGAAGGGATTATAGTGTGGCCATCCCCCTGTGTGTGTGTGTGTGTGTGTGTGTGTGTGTGTAGGGGGTGTGATTTCTTATTTGCCCTCTCACTGTGTCTATGTCTGTCCCCCTGTGCAAGTGTATGCACCCTGAGGTCAAAACCTCTAATAAAAAAAAAAAAGTGACAATTTCAGGACCAGCTCCATGGCCTGGTGGTTAAAGCAGTCAAAATTCCTCATGACCAACCATGCCTTGCACCCAGCAGTTTGAGAAACATCAGCTATATGTGTGCTCATGTGTATTTACCCAAAATCCCCAAAGGGAGAAATGGAGAAATGCAGCATGACATGGGGGAGAGTGGGTGCTTTCTCCTCTTTTATACCTCTGTCTCTCTCTGGTGAATGCCCTCTAGCCAAAAAAAAAAAATAGAAAAGTTAAAATTCCAGTCTTCATTTGTAAAAACGAGTACCTAAAATAGAATAGCAGAAAAGAAAATGCAACTAAATATATCTTAAATATTTTACATTCAGTAGATTTAGTGCAATAGAATTTATTTCATTAATGAGAGAGACAGAGGCAGAGATAGGCACTTCCAATAGAGTCTTCACATAACGATCCTCCCCAAGTTCTGCAGCCAGCCACGATCATAGGTTGGTGTATTTAGGTTACTCTGGGATGCGAACCCAGAGCGTTCCCATATGGTCTCCAGTATCACTCAGGGGCAACTGCACTGCCCACACCACTGCAGCTAGGCCAATGTAACAATTCTAATGTAAAAATCTAGAAGGATATTAAGAGCTCCGCCCCTTCACACACATACACAATCAATGATCTCTAAGTCAATATAAAAATCTTGGGTTATCACTAATATTTACTATTTATACTAACAGCTCCCTACTGAGAGAAATGAGCAAAGAATTGGTATAAACCTAAAGCTATAAAAATAAACCTCTAGTCTTTTGAAAGTAAACAAAGAGTATAAGGCATATTAAAAACATTAAAATGGATGCTTACAAATGATGCATTCAAATTTTCTTCTTGTTTCATTTCCTGAGTAGTCACATCTGTGTTTGAAAGCTGATGTTCATCAATAGCTATGCATCCTACATCTGGGACATTCACAGTTATTTCAAGCTGTCAAAATAAAGTTTTATTATTTCATTTTGGCACACAAAGAAAAAAATACATAATTTTCCAAATGAATAAAATGAAAAATTAAAATAAAGAAATAATTCATATTATTTATGATTAAAATACTGAAATACAGTAATTCTATTTTTAAAGTATTATTTTATTTAACTTTATTTATCATTCATTTTAATTTGACCAGAGAGGAACAGAGTAAGAGAGAGAGAAAGTAAGAAAGCAAGCCACCAGGTTCGGGACTCAAACAGTGGTTGTGATGTGGGTGTCCAGCACCCTTCACCACCATGCCACCTGCTGGCCCCAAAATACAATAATTCTTAAACTGACATCAACTTGGCAACAGTAAAACATTTATGGTTTTTGGGGAGTCTGTGCTGATAACCAGTTAAGCAAAATTCCTAAGGCTAATCTTCGTGCCTGGTATTTCACTTTTCCTACTTACCCCTAACTTTTCTCTTTAGTCAGTTAACATTTATGGAATGCTTTCTAAAAACTAGAGGGCTATAGGTACAGGGATACAAAATAAAATAAGACAAATTTGGTTCCTACCCCAGTGAACGTACAATCTAAGAGAAATAGACATGCAATCAACTAACTATACACTGTCATAAATGCTCTAATAGAGATGAATTGAAAGTGCTTTAAAACATTTATCATTTCACATACCCTCCACCAATTCTCTCCCACAACCCCAAAACCACCATGGATTCTTCATACACATGGGAACAGTCATATAAAATAATGGACCCACTCCCATTTACTCTTCATTTGGCAGTCCTATTAGTCAAAGGGCCCTATAATCTAAGAGCTAAAAAGATGTTGATTTATCTCCTAGAATACATACAATTCACGGGGACCAGCAGTTGGTGTAATGGCTATGTCACTGGACTCCCATGTAGTCAACTGCAGTTCAAGTCCCAGACCTGGTGGGTGGGTTAAACTCACGCCTGGCAGGTGTGTGTGCTTGTCCAAGATCCCATGAGGTGAATGGAAGAGAAGGGTTGTGGTGTGGCCATCCTCCCGGGAGAGATTTCTCACTTTCTGTCTCTCTGTTTCTCTCTGTCTTTCTGACTAGAGCACACACCCTACAGCAAAAACCTCTCCAAAAAAAAGAGAATACATTCAATTCAGTCTGGTGTCTATTCCCTTATTAACAAGATGAATAGAAAAGGCTGTTTACTTCAGCAGAAAATGATTATAAAGACTTAAGTCTAAGGGTCCACCTTTGGCCAAGCTATTGTGGTGCAGTAATACTATTTACCACAGTGCTGGAGGCCACATGGCAACTGCAGTTCTGATCCCAGGTGACCCTTAAAAACATGTGGGGCATGTGCAGGATCCTGAAGAATTAGAGGGCTGGGGGAACTGGCAGTTAGCGTAATGGCTATGTCGCTGGACTCCCACGTAGTCGACCGCGGTTCGCGTCCAGGACCCGGTGGCTTAAAACTCACGCCGGACGCATGTGCGTGCATGCCCAAGATCCCAAGAGGAGAATGGAGGAGAAGGGACTGCAGTGTGACCATAACCCCTGGGGGATGATTTCTCACTTTCTGTCTCTATGTCTCTCTCTGTCTGTCTGGCGAGCGCACGCGCCCTATAACGAAAACCTCTCAAAAAAAAAAAAAAAAAAAGAATTAGAGGGCTGGGACCAGCAATTAGCGTAATGGCTATGTTGCTGGACTCCCATGTAGTCGCTGTGGTTTGAGTCCTGGACCTGATGGCTTAAACTCACACCGGGCGTGTGTGCCCAAGATCCCAAGAGGAGAATGGAAGAGAAGGGATTGCGGCATGGCCATCCCCCCCAGGGGGGTGATTTCTCGCTTTCTGTTTCTCTGCTTTCTGGTGAGCACACTCACCCTATAGCAAAAACCTCTCCAAAAAAAAAAAAGAATTAGAGGGCTAAGGAAAAGGAATTGCAGTGTGACGACACCTTGCCAAGGGTGCTTTCTCTTTACCTCCCCCTACCCAACACCACCTAGATACGTGTGCACACCTTTTCTTTTTATTTATTTATTTGAGACATCTGCTATATATATGGCACATACACACACCAGAGAGACAGAAAGAAATCATTCCCTAAGGGGATGGCCACACCATAATCCTTTCTCTTCCATTCTCCTCTTGGGATTTTGGGCACACACACACACATACACACCCAGTGTGAGTTTCAAGCCACTGGATCTGGAACTCAAACCACAGTCGGCCATGTGGGAGCCCAGTAATTTAACCATTATGCCTATTATGCCATCTGCTGGTCCCATACAAACTTCTCTATCATTTAAAAAAAGAAAAAAATCTGCCTTCAAGCTGTATTACAGTAACACTTTTGTGTCCTGTGTCTGTTTCTTCAGATAAAAAAAAAGTGAGAAAAAAAATCTTTGCTAACACCCAATGGGTCTAGGACAAAATAAAAGTTCGAGTGATTTTTTTTGTTTTGTTTTCTTTTTATATTTTGGTCTGCTGCAGGACATGTGTGCAGAGGAAGAGAGAGGAATCACCCCCCCAAGGGGTATACCATGCTGCGATCCCTTCTCCTACATTCTCCTCTAGGGATTTGGGCTACAAACACACACCTGGCACGGTTTTCAAGCCGCTGCACTCAACCGGCCCCATGGGATCCAACTACCTTAACCTCCATGCCACCTGCTGGCCCAAAGCTCAAACAATCTGAAAATGAAAACTTTCTGAAAGTATTTGGATTGGATAGGAAAATAAAATATTCTAGAGGGACCAGGAGGTGGTGTGATGGTTAAAGCACTGGACACTACCACATGGCCAACCTTGGTTCAATTCCCAGAACTGGTGGGTTGCTTTCTCACTTTCTCTATCTCTGTGGTCAAATTAAAATAAATGAATGAATGAATAAAATTAAATAATTCTTTAAAAATATTCTAGATAACCGAAAGTTGTCATGTAAATACCATACGGTTTCAATATTTAAAATGTTTTTAATTGTTTAAAATTTATTTCTCCATGAGAGAGAGAGAGAG
Source organism: Tupaia tana (assembly GCA_026018925.1). NCBI lineage: Eukaryota > Metazoa > Chordata > Mammalia > Scandentia > Tupaiidae > Tupaia > Tupaia tana. The sequence goes on along the minus strand of JAKSZU010000006.1, from coordinate 58,312,991 downwards.
AAAGACAGACAAACTCAGAGAGAGAAAGGGAGGCAACCCAGCTCAACAGGGTCTTTATGCCACAATCTATCTCCAATTTCAGCTAGCCTGGTTCATAGGCATGTACAGGTGTGCCCAACATACACAGGGAGGCCCTGGCATGAAAACCTGGTAAAGGACCTTCCCATGTGGGTCCAGCTGAGTTGGAACTGTACCACCATCTGGCCCCTCAATACATTATTATTTTTTTTTTTAAAAAAGATTCTGAACTCTTACTACATTTTTTTCTTCAGATTTTTGCCACAGAGCGCATGCGCTCACTGGCAAGAGAGGCAGAGAGAGAGAGAGAGAGAGAGAGAAAAGGAAAATGAGAAATCACCCCCCCCCCCCAGGGGGAATGGCCATGTCACAATCCCTTCTCCTCCATTCTTCTCTCAGGATTTTGAGTATGCACCCATAAGTGCTCAGTGTGTTTTTCAAGCCAGTGGGTCAAGGATTCAAACCACAGAGTCAGCCATGTGGGATCCAGCTCCTTAACTACCATGTCCCCTGCTGGTGCAATACAATATTTTTTAAAAGCTTTAAGGAGATAGCTTTAATAATGCACACACCACACAATTCACCCATTTAAAGTGTACAGTTCAAAATATTTTGGAATATTCATAGCTATGCACAAGAATCACTACATTCAATTTTAGAACATTTTCATCACTTCAAATAGAAACCCATACCCATGAGCTGTAACCCCTCTCTCCCCCATCTCCCAGTCCCTAAGCAACCACCAATCTATCTTCTGTCTCTATAGAGTTCCCTATTTTTGACATTTCCTATGAATGGTATCATATATGTGGTATTTTGTTACCAGCTTCTTTCACTTAGCACGATCTTTTTGAGGTGCATCCAAATGCATTCCTTTATGGCTAAGAAACATTCTATTTCATTTCAATGCTTTTAAAGAAAAGTTTTTCTTTACTTTTAATATATACTATTAAAGTGTATTTATTCCTCCCATAAGGAAAGGGAGTGAAAGAATGAGCAAGAGAAAGAGATTGGGGGATACCCCCAACCAAGTCCTCAAGTCTTGATATGCTCCCAGTCACCTAGATCAGTTGCATGCTTGTGTATCCAGTGTGGGAGCCCTGAGTCATAAACCCCAGACCTATGCATGTGGGCTCAATGTCATAAAGTGATATGGTACTGCTGCACCACGAGCTGGTACCTAAAGGAAATTCTTTGGGTAACATATAAACAAACTATCATTTTTTAGTAAGCTGGCTATAACATATAATTTAAGGATTTCTTGTTCAATTATGATGATTAATCCTATTAAAGACGACAGGCTAAAGAATTCAGGGCTACATCATAAGGGAACCCAATTTTTAGAAGTTACTTTCTGATAACAGTTTTCACTAGAAATATGCCTTCTTCCAAAAAAAGAAAACTACAAAACATACAGCTAAAGGAACTCTCACACAGTATCAGCCAGATGTCTTCCACAAAATTAACTTTCCCTGTGCATTTTCCTGGTCACTAAACACTTATTCACTATCTCTACTTTAAACTTTTCGTTGAAAGAAACAATTTCATTTTGCATTATTTTTAGTTTGCCTCAACTACCATACTCACTTACTTTAAAACATTTAGCATGTTGTTGTTGTTGTTGTTGTTATTATTGTTAAGGATTTTGCCTTAACAATAACAACAGAAGTGCAGTTTCAGAAGGAAAAATAATATGCTCATTTCCAGCTTGATGCTTCACTGCCTAATGCCCATTGACCCAGCAGCTTGAAAAACACATTGTGTGTGTGTGTGTGTGTGTGTGTGTGTGTGCCCAAAATCCCTAGATAGAGGAGAAGGAATTGTGCTGTGGCCATCCCACTTGGAGGTGGGAGGAGATTTCTCGCTTTCCCTCTTTTTTTCCAGTGAGCACACGTGCCCTATGGCAAAAAATCTAAAAAGAAAAGAAAAGGACAAATACTCTATGGTGCTACTTACATCATGTTCCCAGAGTAGTCAAATTCCTATAGACAAAAAGTAGTAGTCGACAAAGAATGAGATGTAGAAAAATAGAGTCACAGCCTAATGGGTATAGAATTTCAGTTTTGCAAAATAAAGAGTTCTGTGGATGGAAGGTAGTGCTGGTAGCACAATTAATGTCAATGAACTGTATACCTCAAAATGGTTAGTGAAGACATCAAATTTTCAGTCAACTGTATTTTATTACAATTTATTAAAAAAAAAAAAGAACTATGTCCCTTCTACTTTTTTTTTTTTTCTTTTTTTGGGAGAGGTTTTTGCTATAGGGCATGCGTGTGCGCTCGCCAGACAGACAGAGACAGAAAGCGAGAAATCACCCCCCAGAGGGGATGGCCACACCACAATTCCTTCTCCTCCATTCTCCTCTCGGGATCTTGGGCACGCACGCACACGCACCCGGCGTGAGTTTTAAGCCACCGGGTCCGGGACACGAACCACGGTCGACTACGTGGGAGTCCAGCGACATAGCCATTACGCTAACTGCTGGTCCCCCTTCTACCTTTTCAACTGACACAACAGAACTCAAACTAAGTCTATTACAAACTTAATAGAAAAACACCTGCCAAAGTGTTTCCAAAATCAATCAGAAAATAGAAGAAGCAGCTTCCCCCATACAAGTATAAACAGACTCCCATCACTATTATTACCTTGACTTCCTTGCTGGGCCTGGACTATAGGGACTTAGTAATCAAAGGAGGTCATGCAAGCCCACTTCTGCAGATTCCTTAAGCTATTCAGTAGGCTCCAAACAAATTATATTTGGTAAAGGTTAAAGAGTGAATTCTTCAAATGCTAATAGTAACTAAGAGAAGAAATAATGATCTGCTAGTATAAAAAAAAACAAAAAAAGAAAAGAAAAGAAAAAGGAAAATTAACATTTGGGATAAAGTGCCTGGGAGTCAAAACAGACAGATTACCTCTTCCATTGTTTCCTCAATCTGGGCAGAAACAGGTTCAGGGGATCTGAGACCAACAGGAACAAATACTGGGGCTTTGTTTACTTCTTCTGGGGCAAGATGATAGCTTTCTTCATAGTCTGACTCAAAATCGTCAGTATCATCTTCATCTTCTTCCTGGGAAGCCCGAAGAGTCACCAGCACGGGTTTGGATGCTTTAGATTCTTTCTTACTAGTCTTACTCCGAATTCGTTTTAACCCACGACCTCTGGTGACATTTGGTTTGATCTTTCTTCGCACTCTCCTTTCAGCACGACCTGTCTCATATTCAGAGGCAGAAGACACAGTTGTTCTTCGATCCGGAGTAATTTTAGAGGACTGTGGTTCTTTTAACAGCTGTGGACAACTAGATGTTTAACGGAGATAACAATATGGTCATAAATACACAAAGGTAATTTTAATAAACAAATTTTTATAGTAAAATTGCAGTTCTAGCCATTAAAATGAAAACTCCCATCATTCTTTTAGAAACTTAAATGATAAACATAAAAAAGGAATGAAATGTTACTTAGTTTCTCATTCTAAGTTAATTCTTAGTTATCTACCCCTAAAATTATTTTTAGATTTTCACCATAGAGCACAGGTGCTTGACAGAGAGACAGAGAGAGAGGGAAGGTTAGTAATTACCCTCAAGGGGGTAAATTCTGGCCCATTTTTCCCCTGTGACATGGGAGTGGAAACAAAATAAATACAAAATGAAAATTATTAGAAGACCAAGAGACAAATATATAGAACTAATAAATATAGAAAAAGGAATCAAAAAGTGATACTGGTAAGGCAGGCAGGTGGCACGAAGGTTAAGGCGCTCAATCTTACATGGCTGGCTGTGTGTTTCAAGACCTGGACCTGGTAGCTTGAAAATCATGTCGGGCATGTTTGTGCATATACCCTAAGATCCCAAGAGGAGACTGGAGAAGAGACTGAGGCATTTTCATCCCTTTTTAGGAGGGTGAATTCTCTCTCTCTCTCTCTCTCTCTCTCTGATAAGCACATCCACAAACAAACAAATAAATGCTACCAAGTAGAGTGGTGGTTAAGGCACTAGATTCACATGGCCATCTCAGCAGTACAAGTCCTAGAAGTGGCAGCTTAAAAAACACACTGGGCATGGGACCAGCAGTTAGCGTAATGGCTATGTCACTGGACTCCCACGTAGTCGACTGCGGTTCGTGTCCCGGACCCGGTGGCTTAAAACTCACACTGGGCGCGTGTGCGTGTGTGCCCAAGATCCCAAGAGGAGAATGGAGGAGAAGGGATTGTGGCGTGGCCATCCTCCCTGGGGGGTGATTTCTCGCTTTCTATTTCTCTGTCTCTCTCTGTCTGGTGAGCGCACACGCCCTATAGCAAAAAACCTCTCTAAAAAACAAAAACAAAAACAAAAACAAAAAACACTGGGCATATGTGCGTGTATGCCCAAAATCCCAAGAGGAGAATGGAATAGAAGAGATTGTGGCATAGCCATCCACCCTTAGGGGTGATTTCTCACTTTTCCTCTCTTAAGAGTTTCTGGCAAGCTCATGTGCTCTAAGGTGAAAACCTAAAAATAAATGCATAAATAAAGTTATACTAGTTTATTCTCCTAGGCAAACAGATTACAAGAGTGAGAGGGAGGGGACCAGCAGATGGCATAATGGTTATGTCGCTGGACTCCCACATAGTTGACCATAGTTCCAGTCCTGGACCCAGTGGCTTAAAACTCACACCCAGTGGGGACCAGCAGGTGGCGTGGTGGTTAAGGTGCTGGACACTCCCACATGGCTGGCCAGGGTTCAAGTCCTGCATCTGGTGGCTTGCTTTCTCATTTCCTCTCTCTCTCTCTCAATCTCACCCTCTGTCTCTCTCTGGTCAAATTAAGAAATAAATGAATGAATAAATAAAATAAATAATTTAAAATAAAAAAAAAAACAACTCATACCCAGCATGTGTGCATGCATGCCCAAGATCTCGGGAGACAATGGAGGAGAACAAACTACAGCTTGGCCATCCCTCCTGGAGGGTGATTTCTCACTTTCTGTCTGTCTCTCTCTCTCTCTCCAGCAAACACACGTGCCCTATAGCAAAAAATCTCTCTTAGAAAAAACAAAGGGGGGGAGGCAAAAAAAAAAAAAAATCCATCAAAAAGCACATTATTTTTAGAACTTAGATTACTAGGTGCTGACAGGTGGCACAGTGGTTAAGGGTGCTGGACTCCCACATGGCCGACCACAGTTCAAGTCCCAGACCTGGTGGCTTTCTCTCTCTCTCTCACACTCACTCTGTCTCTCTCTAATCAAATTATAAATAAATAAAAGTTAAATAAAATCATTCTTTAAAAAAAAAAAACTTGAATTACTTTCTACTTTGTGACTCTGTATGAATTAATACCTTAATTATTTAGGTAATACATGCTACTCTTTACTGATGCTTCTGCTTATGTCTAACAAACTTAACATAGAAAATTTTCAACCTTTTGGAGAAGAAAAATCTTCCTAGCTAGATGACCAGAAAACAAACAAACAAACAAACAAACAAAACTAATAAATAAGTCAAAGTGAGAAGGAAATATATCTATCAATAAAAACCAACCTCCATGTGTATTTGCATTAACAAGTCATCTTACTGTTCTATGTCAGTAAGTTAAGATAGTATATCCATAAAGAATAAGTGACTTTTACTTCCTATTCTGAAAGTATTGTTAAATAAAACATTACCTTGTTGGTTTACTGAGATGCTGTTCTTCAACCATTGAAGAAACAGACTGATCTCTTACAGGTTCATCGCTAACACTGCCCGATGACACAACTTCTAATGGAGCATCTTTTTTGGCCAAGACAGACTCTCTTGAACCTATACAATCTTTTCTTGCTGAAATCTCCACAGAGGTCCGAAGCTCAGACTTTTCCTAATATTTAAGAAGAAACAGGTAATATTATCATAGAGACAATCTCTGTATTAATTTGGTTTGGCAGTTTGACCTAAACCTCTATGCTCATACATGTGCATGATTGATTAGTTTCTAAATTTTCATGATACTAGACATTCACTTTTCATACAAATAGTTTCAATACAGAAGTCAAAACTGTATTTTACTAATGCTCTCCTTCATAATATTGACCAAAAACATTTTTCTTTGCCAAACTTACTTTTAAAAGCAGTTGAGTGTCAGAATTTCCTTGCTGTAGCAAATTATCTTCTGGCTTGCTTGCCTCATTTTGATCTGTTGTGCTTTTTCCTATACCTGGTTCATTTTTCTTACAATGTGCTCTTCCCAAATTTGGCTTAGGCTTCTGGAATTTTCTTCTTATCAATTGTGCTGGACTAGGAGTATTTGGTTTATTTTCACATCTAGAATGAAGTACAAATCATGAAAAAGGATAAAAGTCAGAAATTGTTATTGATGTAACAGCTGTTAAATCAAATAACTTAAGATAATAATTTAAAGGCCAGCAGGTGGCATGATGATTAAGGTGTGGGACTCTCACATGGCCAATGACAGTTTTAAGTTCCAGACCTAACGGCTTGAACCTCATGCCGGGCATGTGTGACCAAAATCCTGAGAGGAGAATGAAGGAGAAGGAATTGCAGTATGGCCATCCCCAATGGAGGGTGATTTCTCACTTTCTCTCTGACCTTCTGGGGCATGCACACAGTCTATAGCGAAATATCTCTCAAAAAAATAAATAAATAAATTTTATATATATATATATATAATTTGATATAGGTTTAAGATATAAGCCAATTTTGTGCTCAAAGGATATATAAATCAGCTATAAAATCAATCATGTATAATGAAACACACATTGTTGATATGAAAGAAAAACATAACATGTTTTCATTCACTTCCATTTTCTGCATAACCTAAAGAATAGTTTTATAATATTAATCTTTTTTTTTTTGAAAGAGATTTTTGCTATAGGGTGCATATGCTTGCTGGAAAGACAGACAGCGAGAAATCACCCCAAGGGGTGATAGTCACATCACAATCCCTTCTCCTTTACTCTCCTCTCAGGATTTTGGGCATGTATGTGCACATGTGCCGAGCATGAGGTTCAGGTTGTTGGGTCTCGGACTCAAACCATGATCAGCCATGTCATAGTCCAGTGCCTTAATCACCATGCCACCTACTGGCCCTAATATTAACCTTTTGCTTCCAGTTTTTGATTCCGATGTGTACTTCATGCTACTTTAAATAACTTTCTGAGAAATAACTAAATACCCCAACATGATAGTAGCTGGAGATCATAACTGCACTTAAACTAATTCCTTCAGCTGAGCTCCAAAGCATGAACAAGTTATACGATGGTTATTACAACTGTGGTCTGTCTGGGTCAAGGACAAATTTGAGGCCTAGAGTCTATTCTCCCAGCACATGCCTGAATGTGCTTAGGAAAGGGTTTATCAACAGCCAATGTTATTAGGTTCTCAATATAACGCACTTGTATCTGCCAAATCAGACAAAAACAAGGTTTTAGCATACAACAGATAAATACAACTCCCAAGGAAACTCAAATAACTATCTTAAGGCTTCCTGTAAAATATTCTAAAAACTGACAAGGATCTGAATTAGGAAGTTTAAAAACGAATATAAACCTGAATATAAACAATGACTAGGTATTTAAGTATTATTATGAGTTCTCTGAAAGATTTGTATTAAAAATTAATCTTGGAGAGGGACCAGCAGATGACATAATGGTTATATCTCTAGACTCCCATGTAGTTGACCACAGTTCAAGTCAAGGACCCAGCAGCTTAAAGCTTATGCTGGGCACATACGCATGTGTGCCCAAAATCCTGAGAGGTGAATGGAGGGGAAGAGATTGCAATGTGGCCATCCCACTTGGGGGATGATTTCTCACTTTCTGTCTGTCTCTCTCTCCCCAGAGAGCACACACATCCTATCCTATAGTAAAAATCTCTCTCAAAAAAAAAATAAACTTGATGAGGCCAGCAGGGGGCATAGTGGTTAAGAAGCTGGACTCCCACATGGTCAACTGCGGTTTGAGTTCCAGACCCAGCAGCTTGAAAATCACACACATCATCATACCGAGTGTGTGTGTATGTATGCCAAAAATCCCAAGAGGAGAATGGAGAAGGGACTGAGCATGGCCATCCCCCCAGGGAGCAACATTTTATCTTCCCTCTTACTGTCTGTCTGTCTCTGTCTATCTGTCTGTCTGTCTGTCTCTCTCTCTCTCTCTCTCTCTCTAGCAAGTGCATGTACCTTATGGTAAAAACCTTAAAAAATGAATGTATAAAAAAATCGCTTTCAAGTACCAGCAGGTGGCATGGTGGTTAAGGTGCTGACTCCCACATGGCTGACAGCAGTTCAAGTCCTAAACCTGACAGCTTGCTTTCTCACTTTCCCTTTCTTTCTCTCTCTGGTCAAATTAAAAAATAAAAATAACAAATAAAGTTTTAAATTCCTTTAAAAAAAGTAATTAAAATAAAAGGAAAACACTTTCGAGCAAGAGAAAAAATTTGCTGGGTCCATGTGCACATATGCTCAAAATCCCGAAAGGAGAATGAAGGAGAAGGGATTGTGGCATGGCCATGCCCCTTTGGAAGTAATGTATCACTTTCTCCTTCTCAGTCCCTCTCAGGCAAATGCACATGCCCCAAAACAAAAACATAAAAAATAATAATAATAATAATAACAGTATTAAAAATTAATCTTGGGGGATCAGCAGATGCTATAATGGTTACATCGCTGGACTTCCACATAGTCAACTGCAATTCGAGTCCCAGACCCAGTGGCTTAAAACTCACACCAGATGTGTGTGTGCCCAAGATCCTGAGAGAAGAATGGAGGAGAATGGACTGTGGTGTGCCATTCCCCCAGGGAGTGATTTCCCACTTTCTCTCTGTCTTTCTGGCCAGAGCACAGGCCCTTTAGCAAAAAAAATTTAAAATAACCTTGGGTCAGCCCATGGTCTAGTGGTTAAGGGAGCAGATCCCACATGGCCAATAGTGTAGGATTCAAATCCTGGTCCTGGCAGCTTGAAAACACATAGGGCACATGTGCATATATGCCTAAAATCCCAATAGGATGGAAGATAAGGAATTGTGGTGTGACTGCACCCCATATCCCCCTCTCTCCCCAGAAAAAGCATGTAGTTTTGAGGAAAAACAAACAAACAAAAACAAAACACCTAATCATGGCCTAAACCAGCAGGGCCATTGACAGCAGATTCAACTGTGGTATGAGAAGGCACAGGGCCCACCATGGGTTTGGATTCCTGGATTGGTTTAAAAAAATGCCAGATACATGTATGTGTGCCCAAGATCCTGACAAGCTAGAGGAGGATGGTGGTGTGATGAGAATGTGCCAGGGGTGCTTCGCTCTAGGATGCACACATGTGCTCTCTATTATGAAACTAAAAAAAAAAAAAAAAAACCTAATAAAGTAATATTTTCAAATAAATTACCAAGAAGAAAAAGTAGTTATCAGCACATTTCCAAATACATCAAATCTACTGAGTTTTTCTAGCAGTGAAACACCAAGGAAGTTCACTAAGTTCTAATGAAGTTATGATGCTGGCTAAAATAATCCAGCATATGAGACCAGCAGTTAGCGTAATGGCTATGTCATTGGACTCCCAAGTAGTTGACTGCGGTTCGAGTCCTGGACCCGGTTGCTTAAACTCATGCTGGGTGCATATGCGTGCATGCCCAAGATCCTAAGAGAATGGAGGAGAAGGGATTGTGGCATGGCCGTCCACCCTGGAGGGTGATTTCTCACTTTCTATCTCTCTGTCTCTCTCTTTCTAGCGAGTGCATGTGCCCTATAGTAAAAACCTCTCCAAAAAAAAAAAAGTCTAAAAGAATCCAGTATAGAGTAACGTATATGAGAAAACAAATTATATTTAACTTAACTATAAACTATTTATAATCAAGTATGATTGTATATACCTAAGTCCAATGTGTTCCTGAGATCAAAATGCTGGGAACCAGCAGTTAGCGTAATGGCTATGTCGCTGGACTCCCACGTAGTCAACCGCAGTTCGTGTCCCGGACCCGGTGGCTTAAAACTCACACCGGGCGCGTGTGCATGCATGCCCAAGATCCTGAGAGGAGAATGGAGGAGAAGGGATTGTGGCGTGACCATCCACCCTGGGGGGTGATTTCTCGCTTTCTGTCTCTGTGTCTCTCTCTGTCTGTCTGGCAAGCGCACGCTCCCTATAGCGAAAATCTCTCCAAAAAAAAAAAAAAGCTGAATATAAGAATAAGCGAGGGCCAGCTCCATAGTACAACTGTTAAGGGATCCAGATCCCACAGGGCCGACTGGAGAATATCAGACCCAATGGCTTGAAAAACACACTGGGCATGTATGCCAAATCCTAACAGGAAGGTGGAACTGGAGAAAAAGGATTGCAGCATGACCAGGCCCAATGGGAGGGAGCTTTCTCCTTCTCCATTTCTCTTTTCTTCTCTCTTTGGTAAGCACAGGAACCCTTTGGCAATTAAAACAAAAAAAAAAAGCGCTAATTTTAAAAAACTAGACAAAGATACTCTCTGTCATGGTAAAAGGTGGAATAAATTTAACAAACTACGAAAGACTGAACAAACAAACAAACAAAAAAAGGAGGGGGATCAGCACATGGTACAGAGGTTAAGGCAGCTGGAACCCATTTAGCCGACAGCATAATCTGGGTACCAGATTCAGCCCTTTGAAAAACATGTTGGGCGCATATGTGTGTATGCCCAAAATCTTGAGAAAAGAATGGAGAAGGGATTGCTGTGTGGCCATCCCCACAAAAAAAAAAACTGGTAGTTTTTTTGAGAATGACTTCTCACATTCTCTCTCCCCTGTAGTTGCACATACCCTGTCAGCAACACCTCCCCTTCCCAAAAAACAAAACAAAAAAAACTGGTAGTAATGGATTTTGATACAGGAAGTTTAAAAATTAGATTTCTCATTAAGAAACACAAAGACAGGACCAGTAGGTGGTGTGGTTAAGGCACTGGACCCCTCACATGGCAGGCCATGGTTCAAGTCCCAGACCTGGATACACCGAGCACATTGTGTGTGCATGCGCAAAACCCCAGAAGAAGATTGAATGAGTAGGGACTGTGGCATGGTCACCCACCCTGGGAGGTAATTTCTCACTTTCCCTCTCACCGTCTCTTTTTATCGGGTGCACACACCCTATGGCAAAACCTTAGAAAGAAAGGAAAGGAAAAAAAGAAAACAAAGAAAAGAAAAGAAAAGAAAAGAAAAGAAAAGAAAAGAAAAGAAAAGAAAATTGAAGCTGGACGTTTCTTTCAGAAAACACTGTCTATAGAACTAGGAATCTGTTACTCCAAAAGCAATAAATCATGAAAATTTAAGTTTAAAATCTAAACTGCTAATTTGACTTTGAATAAGTTATTTAAGTCCTCTAGCTCTATGCAATCAATTACAAATTACTACATTACAAGAGGCTAACCTCACAGATCACTAGTGTTGAAGGCTCCCTTGGAGTAAGAATTAAAATCATTACAATGGTCCTACATATTCTAGCCTTTTCCACCCTCAGTCTTCACCTCTCATACATCTACTACTCTTCCTCTTTTTCATTCTATTCCACATTGGCATCTTTGCTGTTCCTCAAGCATGCCAGGCATATTCTTGCCTTAGTGCTTTTGAATTACTGATTCCTCTTCCCTAGGATATTCCCCTTGACTTGCTCCCCTACTTCTTTCAGGTCTTCTCTCCAGTGGTATCTCTTCAATGAAGCATTCTCTGGTCACCACTAATGAAAAAAGGAATCCTTAATCATGATATTCCCTACCTCACCCCCATTTTATTTTTTTCTACTTCTTTCTCTTTTTTTTTTGGAGAGTTTTTTTTTTTTTTTTTTTTTTTTTTGCTATAGGGCGTGTGCACTCTCCAGAAAGACAGAGAGAGACAGAGAGACAGAAAGCGAGAAATCACACCCCCGGGGGAATGGTCACGATGCAATCCCTTCTCCTCCATTCTCTCGGGATCTTGGGCATACACACACACGTGCCTGGCATGAGTTTAAGCCACCAGGTCCGGGACTCGAACCACGGTTGACTACATGGGAGTCCAGCGACATAGCCATTATGCTAACTGCTGGTCCCTCTACTTATTTCTTACTCATTCAATTTATTTCAATTGTTTATAACCTGCTTCCTCAAGCACAATATAACCTCCACAATGACAAGTTTTTTTTGGTTTGTGCATTTCTATATCATTAGCACCTAGAACAATGACTGGTATATAGGAGCTACTAAATTGATTGTTGAATGAATAAATATATAAGGTTATTTTCAGTAGCAAAATTCTTTCAATCCAAAAAGAGATTGAATTGTACATAAAAATAAACCCATAATTAGTAACCAGAAGAAGCCAGAAGATATAAACAGGTTCATCATAAGATTTCATTATTTTTTGTTTTAGGTTTTTGTCTCAAGGTACATGCACTCATCAGAGACAGAGACAGAGACAGAGACAGAGAAAGTGAAAAATTTCCCCCCGGGGGGGGATGGCAAGGCTGAAATTCTTTCTTCTCCATTCTCCTCTTGGAATTTGGGGCACACACGCACAGTGCCCGGCATGATTTTCAAGCCAGGGGCTCGAACCATGGTCAGCCATGTGGGAGTCCAGCCAACTTACCCACCACAGCACCTGGTGGCCCCCACTTTAAAATCATCTTATTTCTTTTTCCCTCCCAGTGGGTATGTATGCTCTTGCATGTGCTCACAAGAGAAAGAGTAAAACCTCCCCTTAATGGGGCATGGTCACACTGCAAGACCTTTTCTTCCTTTTGGGCCCTCAAGTACACATACCCACTATGTCTATCAAGCTGTCAGGGCAGGGATTCAGACCACTGTCAGCCATGTGGGATACAGCCCTCATGCACAGGGCTTAACTCACTGCACTATGGGGTTGGCCCAAGCACTTCATCTTTAACGTTGGGGGAAGTGTTTCCTAGAATCATTCTTAGCAATGACTTACTCCATGGGATCAATCATCAGCCTAATCCACACATAGCAACTGTAATGAATTTTAGTAAAAAACCTTTCTAAGTACCAAACACTTCAAACACTCAGTTTTGTTTATTTCGTTTTTTTAAAGATAGGATCTCGCCAGGTCAGTGATCCTCTGGCCTCAGTCTCCCAGTTAGTAATATAAACATGGCTCGTTTTTTCAGACAGGGTCTTACTGCCCAGGCAAGCCTCAAGCTCGCCCATCTGCATCAGCCTCCAAGTTACTGGGATTAAAGGTATATAACACCACCCCTGGCTTTTAGGTTAGACTGGAAATTGAACCTGAGCCTCCAATGTGGTTGGAGCCTCTGGAACATGGCATCTTAGCAGAGAGCACCAAAATTGTGCACAAATATTTGGTTTTTAAAAATGAAATGTGCTAGTGAGGAAACTTGAAATTATTGCAATGTTAAAAGTGGCCTTTATCTTGGAGCCATTCTCTGAGAAGATTCCTCATGGAAACTGGGAACTAGATATTTCAGGGCACAGGAGAAATGAAGATTTTCTACTCATAATTCAGCCTCCAGCAAGCAAAGCTAGTGTGGCAGGAGAGTTGAGCCATTCTCTGAGAAGATTCCTCATGGAAACTGGGAACTAGATATTTCAGGGCACAGGAGAAATGAAGATTTTCTACTCATAATTCAGCCTCCAGCAAGCAAAGCTAGTGTGCAATCACAACAGAACGGCAATCAGATTCTAGAACACCTCTGTCTGCTTGCTCCTGAACATTGAGGCTTAACTTCAAGAATTTGAAAGAAACACGCCATTCATCAGATGACAAAAAATCACCGTCGGATCACGAGAAATATGGGAAAACGAGAAAATACCTCTCCTCCAATGGAAAAGAGTAACTCTCCTTCATCCACAAGCAGTTCGGTGAAAGTCATGGAAATGTCTGATAAGGAATTTAGAACATTCGTAATGTCGAAGCTAACAGAGATGGAAGAAAAGAGAGATAATGAACTGCTAAAGAGAAAGGAGAAAGAAGTTGCCGAGTTCCAGGAGATGAGGAAATTCTTGCAAGATCTAAAAGAGGAATTACACACTTTACAAAAGACTCAAACGGAACTGCTAGAGATGAAGTCTATAATACAAGAAGTCAAAATCTCCCTTGAAAGTATTAAAAGCAGACTAGATCATTCAGAAAATAGAATCTCAGATGTAGAAGAGAAAATGGCTGGCTTAGAAAAATCCACCACGAAGACTGAGAAAATGGCTCAAAAATTTGAGAATGATATGCGAGAAGTACTGGATACCATCAAACGTCCAAATATCCGGATAATTGGCATTCCAGAAGGTGAAGAGACCCATAAGGGCATTGATAATCTATTCCATGAAATCTTGCAAGAAAACTTTCCAAACCTAGAGAGGCATTCGAAGATCCAGTCCCAGGAAATACAAAGGACCCCAAATAGAATCAATCCAAGGAGATCTTCTCCAAGACACATTATAGCCAGGTTGACCAAAACCGCAGACAAAGACAAGATACTAAGATTGGCAAGAAAGAAACATCAAGTTACCTACAAAGGACATCCCATCAGGCTAACAGCAGATCTCTCATCAGAAACAATGCGAGCGAGGGACCAGCAGTTAGCGTAATGGCTATGTCGCTGGACTCCCATGTAGTCGACCGCGGTTCGAGTCCCGGACCCGGTGGCTTAAACTCACGCCGGGCGCGTGTGCGTGCGTGCCCAAGATCCCGAGAGGAGAATGGAGGAGAAGGGATTGCGGCGTGGCCATCCCCCCTGGGGGGTGATTTCCTGCTTTCTATCTTTCTGTCTCTCTCTGTCTGTCTGGCGAGCGCACGCGCCCTATAGCAAAAACCTCTCCAAAAAAAGAAAAAAAAAAAAAAAAAAACAATGCGAGCGAGGAGAGAATGGGAAAATATATTCAAAGTGTTAAGAGAAAAGCAATTTCAGCCAAGAATACTGTACCCGGCAAGATTATCTTTCAGGTGGGAAGAAAAGACAAGAACATTCTCAGATAAACAAAACCTGAAAGAATTTACCAGCACCAGACCAGATCTCCAAGAAGTTCTCAAGGGTGTGCTGTATCAAGAAAATTAAACACAGACACACGGAAATAAGAGTCAAAAAACTATGAAAGTGGCCAACTTAATCAGAGGGACAAGTCTGGAGTTGAATACTTAATCAGGAAAATTGAACCAGAACAGAAGATAAAAGTACATGAGACTGATAGGTTCATGCACCTTCCATTTGAACAGAATCCTAACTTGTTTCCTGGCTTTAAGCAAAGTTCCTTGGCATTTCTTTGGGTTAAGTTAAAACTGGTTTTCTTAGTAGTAATGAGTGAACTCACCATTTAAAGTAGTTAGATTATGTAGGAAATTGTGTGATCAATGCAACGTGGGTGGGAAGGGAATGAAGGACAATTGTAGACACCGGAGGTGGTGTGAGAGGAGGGTGGGAAGGGACAGAGGGTCAGAAAGAGGGGTGGAAGTAATTCTAGGAACTAGTAATGAAAAATTTTTTGTAATGTGCATGATTGTATCACTATGCAGTGTGTACTGGATGGGAGATTACATTTTGTATGCTGTGATGAAGCTTAGGGAAGGAATGTAAATTGAGTTACAAAAAAAAAAAAGTTTCAGAAAAAAAATATATATCTATTCAATGACCGCAGTAGGATATGTAGCCACAGCTAGGTACTACTTTATAGGATGCGTAAAGTAAGACTTGTGTTCATGGAAATGTGGGTATCACCTGTGTTTGCTATGAGGGTATTTGGATTGATTAGGGTCTTTGGCGTTACAATAAAATGTGAGGAGAAAACAGTATAGAAAGCAAACATAGTTACCAGAGACTGTGGGAGGAGAGTGGGAGATGGCAGAGGGTAAGAGATAGAGAATCTAGGATGGGGGGGAAAAGGCAAAACATACAGAAGACAAGAAATGGAAGATCATTTGCTGACAATAACATGTTTGTTGATGTGCTTGATTGAGACAATATATAGTGTAATTTGGATGGAAAATCTCATTTTGTATGCTGTAATGATGTTCAGAGAATGAATGCAAATAAATAAATTGAAAAAAAAAAAAAAAAGTGGCCTTTATCTTAAAAAGAAAGCAATATAAAAGGATTTTCCAGGCCAAAAAAAAAAGGGACAGGAAACAAAGGAAATGCCTATTAAATCACTAACAGCTTTGCAAGAGAAATCTGTGTCAAGGAGAGCAAACTGTGTAAAGCCATCTAATCAGTATAGCCCCACCGATTCAGAGAGATGACATAAAATGCCCATATTCTATTGAGTTGTTGGAAAAGTCATGAGTCATTTTTCTTTTTTTTTTGGAGAGGTTTTTGCTATAGGGCATGTGCGCTTGCCGGAAAGAGAGACACAAAGACATAAAACGAGAAATCACCCCTTAGGGGGGATGGCCACGCCACAATCCCTTCTCCTCCAATCTCCTCTTGGGATCTTAGGCACGCACGCACACACGCCCAACTTGAGTTTAAGCCACCGGGTCCGGGACTCAAAACATGGTCAACTATGTGGGAGTTCAGTGACACAGCCATTACGCAAACTGCTGGTCCCCATGAGGTATTTTTCTATGTAAAAAATGTGCCATGACTGAGACCAGCAGGTAGCGTAACGGCTATGTCGCTGGACTCCCACGTAGTCGACTGTGGTTCACGTCCCGGACGTGGTGGCTTAAAACTCACACCGGGCATGTGTGCGTGTGTGCCAAAGATCCCGAGAGGAGAATGGAGGAGAAGGGATTGCGGCGTGGCCATCCCCCCAGGGGGTGATTTCTCACTTTCTGTCTCTCTGTCTCTCTCTGTCTGTCTGGCGAGCGCACGTGCCCTATAACAAAAACCTCTCCAAAAAAAAAAAGTGTCATGACTTTTCTGATGACCAATTATTTCCATAGTTTCATTTGTCTAGAGAGGGTAAAAAAAAGAATACAATAACAACATCTCATCTGCATTTTCCAAAATAACCAAAGTCATTCTACCTAATTTTAAAAAGCTGAAGGCCAGCCCTATGGCCTAGTGGATAAGGGAGCTAGATCCCACATGGCCAACCGTGCAGTTCAAATCCCAGCCCTGGCAACTTGAAAACCATGCTCAGCACATGCACATGATGTTGTGTATGTGTGCATGTCTGGAGCCAAAATACCAACAGGATGGAGAAATGGAAAAGGGATTGCAATGCAATCGAGGTCTTCTTTTCTCTCTCTAAAGTGCACATGCACCCTCAAACAAATAAACAAATAAAGCTGTTTGAAACAAAGTGCTGGGAGGAGGTGTGGTAGTTAGGGGTGCTGGACTCCCCACATGGCTGACCACGGTTTGAGTCCCAGATCTGGCAGCTTGGATTGTCACTTTCTCTTTCTTGCTCCATCTCTCTCTGGTCAAATTGAAATAAATAATTATAAGGACCAGCAGATGGCACAGTGGTTACATCACTGAACTCCCACATGGCCCACCATGGTTTGAGTCCCAAATCCAGGGACTTAAAACTCATGCCAGCCGTGTGTGCATGCATGCCCAAAATCCCAAGAGGAGAATGGAGAAGAGGCTGCAGTATGGCCACCCACAGAGGTGACTTCTCATTTTCTGTCTGTCTGTCTGCCTGTCACTCCAGCTTGTGCACATGCTCGATAGCAAAAAATCTCTCGGGTTAAAAAAAAAAATACACACACACACACACACACACACACACACACACAATAACTACTTCACAGCATTTCCAATTTATGAATTTTGGTAATTAGGTCATAAAAAAGGAACTTAAGTGGGATCAGCAGTTAGTGTAATGGCTATGTCGCTGGACTCCCATGTAGTCGACCGCGGTTCGCGTCCTGGACCCGGTGCCTTAAAACTCATGCCGGCGCGTGCCCAAGATCCCAAGAAGAGAATGGAGGAGAAGGGATTGCGACGTTGCCATCCCCCCTTGAGGGTGATTTCTCGCTTTCTGTCTCTCTGTCTCTGTCTTTCTGGCAAGCGCACACACCCTATAGCAAAAACTTCTCCAAAACAAAAAATATTAATAAAAAAAGGAACTTAAGGAAAAAAAAGAGAACTTAAGAACCTTTGTCTACTATAAAAGTGTAGCTTTTATACCAAAACAGGATGCTTGCCAATTACATGCTCTTGTACAGAATTTGAAGAAACAGATTTAAAATACTATAGTTCTGTAATTGTTACTTAATCCTTTCATAAAATTTTCAGAATATCAAGTTATGTAAAATCAATTGTGCAAAGATTTCAACTTTAAAAAAGTTTTACTTTTTTTCATTAAAAGCACACTCACTTAGCTTCATCTTTTTGTAGACTCATTCTTTCTTCCATAATTATGCCTTTGGCTTCAACTTTTTCTACCACTTGCCTCTGTCCAGGCTTTCTTACATTTGGCCAAGGTCTCTGAAGGCGGCCCCTTACTGGTTGAGAAGGTTGGATAACACTGTCCTTCACTTCTTCTTGGAATGTGTTCCTAGTAGGAATCCTATTATGGAAAAGGGGTTAGGGAGAAAAAGAAGGAGCTCAACTATAGAAAGTTAAAAACAATGATAAAAATATAAAATTTAAATATCGCCTAATAAACACTATAAAGTATCCTTGTACCATTACAGAATTATTTCCTGATTATAAATATACCTTATTTTATAAAAGAAAATAGTTACTTTAATACTCAAGAGAAAATAAACTTATATGATGTACTTATAGGAACTAAATTGATAAAGACAAAGTAGAATGGTAGCTGTCAGGGACTAGAAGACAGGGTGAGTAGGGAGTTATTGTTTAACAGGTACAGAGTTTCAGTTTGTGAAAATAAAAAACTTCTGGAGATGAATATACAACAATGTTAACATACTTAATACTACTGCACACATAAAAATAATTAAAATGGCAAATTTTATTCTATGAACATCTTATCAAAGGGCATGTGGCATAGTGATTAAGGTGCTGGATTCTCACATGTTGGACCACAGTTCAAGTCCTAAACCTGGTGGCTTGCTTTCCCTTTCTTTTTCTGGTGAGTGCATATGCTCTTCAGCAAAAATTTAAAAAAAAAATTATTTATTTTATTTGTTATTATTATTATTATTTGATGGGAGAGAGACAGGGAGAGAAAGGGAAAGTGAGAAAGCAAGTTGCCAGGTCCGGGACTCAAACCAAGGTCGGCCATGTGGGAGAAGCCCAGCACCTTAACCACTGTGCTACCTGTCAGCCCCCCTACAGCAAATTTTTTAAAAATAAAAATAGTGGGACCAGCAGTTAGCGTAATGGCTATGTCGCTGGACTTCCACGTAGTCGACCACGGTTTGCGTCTCGGACCCGGTGGCTTAAAACTCATGCCGAGCGCGTGTGCGTGCGTGCCCAAGATCCCGAGAGGAGAATGGAGGAGAAAGGATTGTGGCGTAGCCATCCCCCCGGGGGGTGATTTCTTGCTTTCTGTCTCTGTGTCTCTCTCTGTCTGTCTGGCGAGCACACGTGCCCTATAGCAAAAACCTCTCAAAAAAATAAATAAATAAATAAATAAAGTAAAAATAGTAATAATAAAAAAAAAAAAGTGATGAACATAAGAGAATTTAAAAAGAAAACTAACAGGAAGGCTAGCAGGTAGTGTGGCGGTTAAGCTGCTAGACTTCCACGTGGCTGACCACAGTTTGAGTCCCAGACCTGGCAGCTTGAGAATCACGCCAGGCACGTGTCCATGCATGTCCAAAATCTCAGGAGGAGAATGAAGGAGAAGGGGCTGCAGTGTGGCCATGTCTCCTGGGGAGTGATTTCTTACTTTTCCTTTCACTGTCTCTATCTAGCGAGCGTGCATGCCCTATGACAAAAATCTTTTAAAAAACTTAAGTTCATGGAAAACTGAAATTAAAGTACGAGTTTATTTTCGTGCAAAAAATTGTTGAAACCCATGTGTAGTTTTTTTATTATATGCATTTCCCATGCATATCTTAAAGGATGCCTTGTACAATCTACAATTTTTTCATGTTTTTTTTTTTTTTTGAGAGTTTTTTGTTTTGTTTTGTTTTGTTTCGTTTTTGCTATAGGGCGCATGCACTCGCCGGAAAGACACAGAGAGACAGAAAGTGAGAAATCACGCCGCAGGGGAGATGGCCACGCCACAATCTCTTCTCCTCCATTCTCTTCTCAGGATCTTGGGCACACGCGCACACGCGCCAGGCTTGAGTTTAAGCCACGGGGTCCAGGACTCGAACCACGGTCGACTACATGGGAGTCCTGCAACACAGCCATTACACTAACTGCTGGTCCCAATTTTTTCATGTTTATATGTGTGCTGAATAGGATCTTAGGCAGTTAACAATGAAGATAAATAAGCAAGCATTAAAAGGTAGTGAATTCTATCTGATTTTCTTCTTTTTTTTTTTTATTTGTCAGAGGGTATGTGCACTTGAGAGCGCATAATCCCTTCTCTTCCATTTTTCCCTCCTTTCAGGATTTTGGACAGACACACAGACACACACACACACACACACACACACACACACACACAGTGTGTTTTTCAAGCTGGACAGTCAGCCGGACAGCCAGCTATCTGGAATCCAGTAGCCTTAACTACCACACCACCAGGTGGTACTGATTTTCTATTTTAGGCAGTTTGCTGTATCAGTAACAATAAACCAAATATTGTTTGTATTCACTTTTAGAATACATTAACATATTCTACTAAAAATAAGTAAATATTTGATCTCCCAAATAAAATATGTCTCTTATTTTAAATTTCTAAGGAAGTATCATTGTTTACCCCGTAGAAACAACTAAGTCATTTCCCTGGGCATGTGTAGACTGAGACACCTCTTCAAATTCACAAGTATTTGAAGGTGAAAGGTCCTCTGTGGTCTGTACACATGGCGATTCAGCCTCTTCCTTCTTATAACCTGATTTATCTTTTTCTCTTGATGTCATGAGGGAAGCCACATCCTAGAAGAAAAAAAATTTTCATTCAGGGTTAGTAAAAGTAAAGGAAATAATAACTTTCATATGCTATCAAAAGAATAAATAGGTATAGTCTTTGTAGAGGACAACTGTTAGAATGTACCAAAATTTGGGACCAGCTGATGGCAGAATGGTTATGTCACTGGACTCCCACACAGTCGACCGTGGTTCAAATACAGGACCTGGCAGCTTAAAACTAATGCTGGGTCCGTGTGTGTGTGTGCCCAAGATCCCATGAGGAGACTGGAGGAGAAGGGACTGCATTGTGGCCATCCCCCCAGGGGGTAATTTCTCGCTTTCTGTCTCTCTCTGGTGAGCACACGTGCCCTATAGTAAAAACCTCTCTTTAAAAAAAAAAAAAAAAAAAAAAAAAGAATCTACCAAAATCGCAAATTCCCAGCAATTTCACTTCTAGAAATTAATCTTATAAAAGTACTCAATTATCTAGAAATGTATATACAAGGATATTTATTGCAACAATTTAAAAACTCTCCTCCAAAAGAAAATTTAAAAATTGTAAATAAGACAATTGTATCTGTAGAGGATTAAATAAATTTTTCTTTACAATGTAATCGTGCATAGTCAATAAGACAAAATAAATTTTTTTGTACTGATCCAAAATATGTCCACAATATTGTGTTAAGTGAAAAAATCTGAAGGTCAGGGATAATGCCATTTTTGGAAAAGAATAAAAATATTTGTAAATTTTGGGACCAGCAGTTAGCGCAATGGCTATGTCGCTGGACTCCCATGTAGTCGACCGCGGTTCGAGTCGCGGACCTGGTGGCTTAAACTCATGCCAGGTGTGTGTGTGCACGCGTGCCCAAGATCCCAAGAGGAGAATGGAGGAGAAAGGACTGCGGTATGGCCATCCCCCCTGGGGGGTGATTTCTTGCTTTCTGTCTCTGTCTTTCTGGCGAGTGCACACACCCTATAGCAAAAACCTCTAAATTAAAAAAATAATAATAAAAAAAAAACTTGTAAATTTTACTATTTTATAAATATGTACAAAGAAAAGTCTAAATGATTACATTCAGAATTGCTTTATGATTTAACTTGAGATAATATGGGATATTATAAAGGACTATCACTTTTTAGAATATATCATTTTTTTCCAAAATTAAAGTTTTCATAATCAGGAAGAAAAATTAAATATTAGCTTTTCTTTAAAGATATAAAGCTAGGAGAAAAAAGTATAACTGTTGATATACAGTAAAGAACTAAGTATTTTAAGATGTCAAGTAAGAATTTTAATACTAGGGACCAAAAGATGGTAAAATGGTTACATTGTTGGACTTCCATGTAGTCAACCGCAGTTCAAATCCTGAACCCTGTGACTTAAAACTCATACCAGCATATGTGTATGTGTGCCCAAAAACCTGAGAAGACAATGGAGGAAAAAGGATTGCGGCATGGCCACTCCCCCCCCGCCGGGGGGGGGGGGTGATTTCTCACTTTCTATTTCTCTGGTAAGCTCACATGCCCTATAGCAAAAATCTCTCCCCTAAAAAAGAAATTTTAATTCTAAAAAGTAATTCTATATTTATAAACACTGCCTTTATTTATGAAATTAACATTTGATTTAGAAATTTTTGAAGCTATATCACACAATCTTAATCTGTCATGGGCTAAGTTAATGAAGTTAATAAAGTACTTTAACTCATATCAAGATTTTCACTTTTCACTTGACCTTCAGGACAGAAAAAAGAACTATTTCTCCCATTTTTCCAATGAAAAACCTTGTTAATCATTTGGTTATGGTTGCATAGCCAGAACTTGAATTAGAGTTCAGGCCTCCTAAGTGCCTTCCGATGCACACTTGCCCATCATCAGACACCAAAGTCTTATGCAATTATGCACAACAATATCACACACAATAAAAATTATATGAAAAAAATTGTAAAATTTTAATTCCAGATATTTTAATAACACTGTCTTTCTCACACATACCACCTCGATCTCGAGTATCACTCACATGTTGAGAAGGCAGAGTATCAGTCTGTTCACGATTCTGTTGTATCACAACAGTCTCCACTTTATCAGTTTCTGATTCCTTCCCAGGTACATATTTTTTGCCTTCTGTAGTCTCTCTCTTTAGAACTGCTCTCGTTAGGTTTGGTTTTGGTCTTTTGAATCGACTTCTCACAAAAGGTGCTGGTTTAACTTCAAGTGGCTTCTGTTCTTGAGGAAGAGATTTGCTTTTGGGACAAGAATGATTAAACTTTAGAATTAACTGAAGGCGCAGTGAGAGTAGAGTCTTGAACCAATCTTAGAGGCTGGCAGTAAACATTTAATACTAATTCTTAACAGGAAAAGAAATCAAACTATTTGGGAGATCCTGAAAACCATGAGTGGTACAATTCAAGTATGAGCCTAGAACTATCATCTTTGCACAAAGAAAGTACACATGTGTCAAACTCATATTGACTTAGGAGTTTGTGCTACATACCCTTTTATGTGTTTCTAATTCTCACAACCATCAGACTGACCTCAATGCTCTCTACCTGTCTTCCAAACGATCTTAAAATCTCAAACATTATCCTATACAGCCACTCTTTATTTAGTGACCTACCTGTTAATGACCTCTTGGACTTAACAACCAGCACAAAGAATCCCCTTTCTCAGTTTTTGTCTCATTCCGGTAATCGGTTAGTGTTGACTAATCCAAAGAGTCACAACTACGCGAAGACTACATATTTTGTTTATAAATTTATACTTTACTATGCAGCCACAGTAGTATTCAGAACATACACAAAAAAATACACCAGATTTATATTATCGAGTTGTGGTATGTCTTGTCTCTTTCTTGTGCTTATCTAATGTATGTTTTTTGTATGGGTAGAATTACATTGTTCTAGTGCGGTGTTGCATGATTTCTATTGAAAAATACATGCCCTATGGCACCATGATACGCTACAAGACATCCACCTTTAAGCTCCTCACTTATCGATCAATTTGCTTAATGACCTAGTCATAACAGCTTACAAGAGGAATGTCTGTATATGTTATGCCTTGAAACCTTATCTAGTTTGATATAATCTACAAATATAACTTCGTATGTTTTTTCTTTAAAAGTACACAGATCTATATACTTGTACCTTAAATTAATGTCTGAAAACTGTTCTGGAACATCTGGAGGTCTCATCTTCTGGTCTACTGTTTTACCAAGTTCAGAAGTCTGTGAAATCTTCAAATGACTTAAGTGACTTGATACTTCCTTTTCAGAATTGCTTTTTTCTTCTACAGATGCATGCATAGGCAACAGGACTTCACTGGTAATATTCTGGAGGAAGTCATAGTAAATCAGCACATACAGAAGAGTTCTTAAGCTTTCCTATTCTCAAACAAAATCCTCCTTTACATTTTCCTTTAACATTTTAGAAGTTTGCTTTAATTTTTAAACAAAATAAAAATGTAGGGTCAGCAGGTGGCGCAGTGGTTGAGGGAGCTGGACTGCCAAATGACCAACCAGGGTTCAAGTCCTGGACCTGGTGGCTTGCTTTCTCATTTTCTCTCTCTCTCACGCTATCCCTCTCTTGTCAAATTAAAATAAATAAATAAATGGATAGAGTTCAATAATTCTTATAAAAAATAAATAAAATAAAAATTTAACTTACAAATGTTAAAACCTAGAATTCTAAAAACTCCCTTTTGCATGGCATATTATAATTATTCCAAACCACAAATGCCTTACTTATCAAAAAAAAAGAAAAAAAAAAAGCTTTTAAAAATGTCATTGAAAATGTTGGGGCAGGCAAATGGCATAGTGGTTAAGGGCACTAGACTTCCACAGGGCTGGCCAGCAGGTGGCGTAGTGGTTAAGGGCACTAGACTCATACAGGGCTGACCGCGGTTCAAGTCCTGAACCTGGTGGCAGCTTCCTCTCTCTCTTTTTCTCTCTCTTGCTCTCTCTCTCTCTCTCTTTCTCACTCTCTCTCGTTCTGTCCCTCTCTGGTCAATCTAAAATAAATAAATAAAGTTAAATAAAAAATTCTTAAAAAAAAAAAGTCACTGGAAATGTAGAGGAACATAAGCTTCAAGTAATTAGAACATTCAACAAAAGGAACTTTTAGAAATGAAATAAAATAGAATGGGATCAAAAAATGAGAGAAACACAGAGAAATAATTACATGTATGTTCATACAAGGGTTGGTACAAATTCAGTTCAATTTCCTACACTCCTTTTACTTAAAGGAGTAACTTAAACTAAAGTTAATAATCAGCTTCTCCACAATTAAAAAAAAAATTTAAGTTCCCTTTTAAAAAAGATTTTAGGGGCCAGCAGGTGGTATAGTGGTTAAGGTGCTGAACTCTCACATGGTCAACCATGGTTCAAGGCCCAGACCTGACAGTTTAAAACTCACACCAGGCACTTGTGCGTGTGTGCCAAAAATCACAGGAGACTGGGAAACCCCCTCCCAGGGGGCGATTTCTCACTTTCCCTTTTACTGTCTATCTATGGGAGTGCACGCACCATATAGCAAAAACCAAGACTCAAAAATTAAATAGAGGCCAGGAGGTGGCATGGTGGTTAAGTTGCTAGACACCCATATAGCCAACCCCAGTTTGAGTCCCAGACCCAGCAGCTTGAAAACTACACCAGGTATGTGTGTATCCATGCTCAAAATCCCAGGACAATGAAGAAGAGATTATAGCATGACCTTCCCCTACAGTGGTTGATTTCTCACTTTCCCTGTCTCTCTCCAGCAAGCACACTCATCCCATGGCAAAAACCTTAAAAAATAATAACACTAAGAATAAAATAAAACAAATCCTGAAACTGGCAAAAAAAAACCTTAGAAACTTTAAATGTTGTTGGACTTCATCGCAATAATCATTAAATTATTTTAGTAACTTATAAAACATTCAAGAAAATTTTTAAATGATAGAAAAATACCCACTTTTATATCTAGTGAAGGCATAGCATTGCAGTCATCATTACTGCTCTGAATTGGATTTGTCTCAGTCTGTCTTGTGGTATCAGTTTCCTCTGGTTCATTTTCCCTTGGAGAAAGGTCTGCTTTTGCACTTTGTTCCAAATTTGCCACCATTTTCTCAGTAACAGTAATCTCTTCAGAACTACTCTCCCTCAAAGAAATTTGTCTTCCAGTTTCTTTCAAATCCACCTCTGTTTCTTCAATGGCAGTCATCATTCCTGATACCTTTTCTACCAGGGAAACGTCCCTTTTTCCAGTTTCTTTCAAGTCAATCTCCCTTTCCTCTATGGCACTGACCTCCACTGGTACTTTTTCCCTTTGGGAAATTTCTACTCCAACTGCTTTCAAATCTGTTTCCATTTTATCTACAGTTTTGACCTCCTCTGGGACCTTAACTGGAGAAAATATTTGTCTTCTTTCAGTTTCATCCAAATCTGTCTCTTTTTCCTCAGTGGCATCTATCACTTCTCGTATCTTAACTCTTTCATTGTCTTTCAAACCTGTCTCCATTTCACCTATATGCTTGACCTCTTCTGGGACATTTTCCTGTGGGGATATTTCTATTCTTCCAGTTTCTTCCAAATCTTTGTCTATTTCATCTATTTCTTCAGTGATATCCATCACCTCTAATATCTCTTCCCTTAAGGAAATTTCTACTCCAGTTTCTTTCCAATCTCTCCTCATTTCATCTATAGGCCTTGCCTCTTTTGAGGCATTTTCTAGTGGGAACATAAGTCCTCTTCCATTGTTTTCCAAATCTCTCTCTTTTTCCTCTGTGACATCAATCATCTCTGTTATTTTCTCCCTTGAAAAAATCTCTTTTTCAGTTTTCAAATCTGTCTCCATTTCACTTATAGGCCTAGCCTCCTCTGGGGCATTTTCCTGTGCAGGTCTTTCTCTTTTTCCAGTTTCTTCCAAATTGGTGTCTATTTCCTCAGTGACATCAATCACCTCTGGTATCTCTTTCCTTGGAGAAATCTTTCTTTCAGTTTCTTTCAAAACTGTCTCTATTTCACTTATAGGCCAAGGATCCTCTGAGACATTTTCCTGTGGAGCTATTTCTCTTCCAGTTTTTTCCAAATCTGTATCTACTTCCTCAGTGACATCCATCATCTCTGGTGTATCCTCTCTTGGAGAAATTTCTCCTTCAGTTTCTTTCAAACCTGTCTCCATTTCACCTACAGGTCTAGCCTCCCCTGGGGTACTATCCTGGAAGGATATTTCTCTTTTTCCAGTTTCTTCCAAATTGGTGTCTATTTCCTCAGTGACATCAATCACCTCTGGTATCTCCTCCCTTGGAGAAATCTTTCTTTTAGTTTCTTCCAAAACTGTCTCTATTTCACTTATAGGCCTAGATTCCTCTGAGACATTTTCCTGCGGAGCTATTTCTCTTCTTCCAGCTTCTTCCAAATCTGTGTCTATTTCCTCAGTGACATCCTTCAATTCTAATATATCCTCCCTTGGAGAAATTTCTCTTTCATTTTCTTTCAAAGCTGTCTCCATTTCACCTATAGGTGTAGTCTCCTCTGGAGTACTATCCTGGAGGGATATTTCTCTTTTTCCAGTTTTTTCCAAACATATGTCTATTTCCTCAGCAACATCAATCACCTCTGATACCCCCTCTCTTGGGGAAATTTCTTTTTCAGGTTCTTTCAAACCTTTCTCTATTTCACATATAGACCTGTCCTCCTCTGGGATATTATCCTGTGGTAATATTTCTCTTCTTCCAGCATCTTCCAAATCTGTGTGTATTTCCTCACTGGTATCAAATACCTTTGGTATTCCATCACTTGGAGAAATCTCCCTTCGAGTTTCTCTCAAATCTGTCTCCACTTCACCTATAGGCTTAACCTCGTCTAGGGCATTTTCCCGTGGTGATATTTCTCTTCCTGCAATTTCTTCTAAATCTGT
This sequence comes from Tupaia tana, assembly GCA_026018925.1. Taxonomy (NCBI): domain Eukaryota; kingdom Metazoa; phylum Chordata; class Mammalia; order Scandentia; family Tupaiidae; genus Tupaia; species Tupaia tana. The sequence goes on along the minus strand of JAKSZU010000006.1, from coordinate 58,285,268 downwards.
GTGTATTTCCTCAGTGGCATCAATCACCTTTGGTATTTTCTCTCTTAGAGAAATCTCTCTCTCAGTTTCTTTCAAACCTGCCTCCATTTCCACAGAGATGTTAATCAGTTCTGGTATATCCTCCCTCAGAGAATTGTCTCTTCTTTCACATTCTTTTAAATCTGACTCCTTTTCAGTAGTTTTGGTAGTTTCTATTGGTCCCTTCTCCCTTGGTGAGGTGTCTAGGCTTACATCGTCTCTCAAATCTGTTGCCATTTCCCCAGTGACAACAGTCTCCTCTGGAACCTCTTCCTTTGAGGAAATGTCTCTCCTTCCAGTTTTTCTTCTGATATTTGGCTTTGGTTTCTGAAATCGAGTCCTTGGAATTGGAACTTGTTTGACTGTATTTGCTTTATTATCCTCTTGAATACTATTAAAAAAAAAAAAAAAGGACACAAAATAAAGTTTTAAACCTAATTGCTAGTTGACGATAAGATGTTGAAAAATCATTATGGAAACACCAAAAACTCTCAAATTAAGAAAAAAAATAAGGAAGCCCAGAGATAATAGGGTAAAATTTGAAAGTTAGAGGAGAAAAAAAAATTCTATCTTTTGAAATATTGGCCCTGAATAGTTTCTTTCCAATTGTCATCTATACCATCCTATATAAACATCAGCTGGGAAACAATCTTCAGTCCTCAAGGTGTATCTGCTATTTCTACACATTGTTCCTACTGACTTTTACCCAGAGATATGGTTTACCATGACAGACTAGACAATATCAAATAGCTAGATGAAAACAGAACCTGAGGGGCTGGCAGGTGGCATAGTGGTTAAGGCGCTGGACTCCCACATGACTGACCACAGTCTGAGTCCCAGACCTGGCAGTTTGCTTTCTCACTTTCCTTCTCTCTCTCGGTCTGTGGTCAATTTCAAAATAAAATAAAATAATAATAGCAATGAATACAATTAAATAAGAAATAATTCTTAAAAAAATAGAACTTGAATAAGATAAAGTCTTATGACTAAGAACTAAGTTTGCCCTACCCACTTTTTAAAAACAATTTAAAATGAGGTTTTCAGTACATGTCAGGTTTTCTGACATCTCTCTAAGAGCCTGTGATTTCACAAGACAAACTGGGAATAAAAGAATAGATTAAACACACAACAGTATTTTGCTAAATATTACTAGGTATACAATCATTATCCAGAACAAACACCTTGCTCTCCAGAAATGTAGCGGCATTCTTTGCTTTGTGCTTTGTTTACTTATAATATATGTTTTAAAACTAATAAAAACATAAATGAGTGAAAGAGCTCTTAGTGGTTGGGTAAGGAGGGTCATTGGTGTTCACTGTGGCTCAGCAATAGTGCGATGCTCAGTGATGCTGGAGCCAAACAAAAAAGTCCCATTTTGGTTCCTAGGCTGACTGGTACATGCTGTGGATCTGGCTGGCTGGGAGGGCAGAGGAGAGGATCACTGTGTGAGACCCTGGCTGACAGTGTCCATCTTTCTTTTTCCCTTTCTCTCCTCTCTCCTTCTCTTTCTTTCTTTTTTTTTTTTTTACTAACAGAGAGATTTTTGCTATAGGGCATGTGTGCTCGCCATAGAGGCATAGAGAGACAGACAAAAAGCAAAAAACCACCCTCCCCCGGAAGGGGAATGACCATGCCATAATCCCTTTTCCTCCATTTTCGTCTCAGGATCTTGGGCACATGCACGCCTGGTTTGAGTTTTAAGCCACCAGGTCCAGGACTCAAACCACAGTCAACTACGTGGGAGTCCAGCGACATACGATTACACCATCTGCTGGTCCCATCTCCTTTTTCTCTATCATAAAGGAAAGAAACTTTTAAAATAATTGTCATTATGCTTTAGCAAAAATGAAATCAAATGAAACACTAAACTTATTCAGACATGTCAGGTTGAATGAGCATGTAACTACAAACTGAACAGCTTAAAAAAAGATTAGGGTGGGCTCCATGACACCGAGGTAATGCATTGCTCAAGAGAAGCAGGATTCTGCATGCTGACTGTGTTCAATCTGGCCTAGTTAGCCTGAAACACAAGAGGCACACACAAGAGCCCAAGCTGAAGGAGGAGGTTCATAGTGTGAACAGACACTGTAGAGAGTGCTCATTTTTCTTTTATCTGCCTTTCATGTGCATATACGCACACTCTATCATGAAAAAAATTATTAAAAGTAATATGCTATTATTGCTTGTTTGAACTTTTCTAGGTATGAGTACATCTTTCTTCATTAAAATAATTTTTTTACAATGTAATTTTTTAGAATAACATCCAGAAACAGCTAGCTTTTAGTGAGGTTACTGTGCTAGTAATTTTGGTTTGGGTTATCATGGGAAAAGATAAGACTATCTTGATAAAGTCACATTTCAAACACTGGCATATTCTTTAAACATATAAATGTTTTAACCAAAGGATTTATTCATAATTTCATTACTTCAGTATCAGTTCAGATTGTAAAATACAACTATATTATAAGTGTATTCTACATGCTTAGAGTGTTTCTACATAATAAAAAGACTTTAATGCAGCCAGAATGTTTTCTAGCCACAGGGTCCAGGACTCAAACCACATAGACAGCCATGTAGGATCCAGTAACCTTAACCTCTACACTACCTGTCTGATCCCTGAAGTTATACTTTTAAACATTATGTGTAATATTATATACAAAAAATAAATCTACCTATTTGTAATTTTTAAAATGGGATTAAAGAATTCTTTTTTTTTTTTTTTTAAGAGAGTTTTTTTGCTATAGGGTGCATGCACTCGCTGGAGAGACAGAAAGAAAGAAAGAAATCACCCTCCAGGGGAGGTGGCAATGTCACAATCTCTTCTCCTCCATTCTCTTCTTGGGATCTTGGGCAAGATTGCACAAATGCCTAGTGTGATTTTTAAGCTGCTGGGTCCGCGACTTGAACTGTGGTCGAGGATATAGGAGTCCAACAATGTAACCATTATGCCATTTGGTGGTCCCAAAGGATTAATGAATTCTAAAACTTGATACCAAATTCAAAAATTACATAATCAATGAAATGATGCTTACCTTGGGCATTCATCAAGAGCCTTGGGCTCATATGACTGCACATTGTGAAAAGAAGGGTCTTTTTTCTCAGCCTGTGATGTGATGTCTTCATGCTCAAAAATTTTATAAGACTGATCTTCTAATGGTTGAAGAATCTTAAAATACAAATTTTTAATATTTTAAGTTTAACAATGGAACACGTAATTTTAAAAGATTTCACATTTTTTCCTATTTGAATATTTTTAAAATGGTAAAAATTTCAAAATTATAAAATCACATTCAAAGGACACTTTTTTAACTGCCTGAGGGCACATACATTTCTTGCCAGAGAAAGAGAGAGAGAGAGAAAGTACTTGCCAAAGAGGTGTGGTCACACCACAATCCTTTCTCTTCCATTTTGTATCCTATAATGACCTGAGACACACACACACATGTACCCAGCCTGTTTTTTAAGCCAGTGGGGCTGACATTCAATCCATAGTTGTCTATGTGGGACTCCCTTAACCATGAGTACACAGGACCAATCCCAAAGGACACTTCTAGCTTTTTCTTTAGATATTTTAGAAAATTTTTAAAGCACACCTTTTCATCATATCTCAAAGTCCTTCTTTTCCTCCCAATCAGAAAGTAACTACTTTTGTCTCATCCATTAGAATTACCCAAAATGGGGGGAACCAGCAGTTGGCGTAATGGCTATGTCGCTGGACTCCCACGTAGTCGACCACGGTTCGCGTCTCGGACCCGGTGGCTTACAACTCACGCCGGGCGCGTGTGCGTGCGTGCCCAAGATCCCGAGAGGAGAATGGAGGAGAAGGGATTGCGGCGTGACCATCCCCCCTGGGGGGGTGATTTCTCGCTGTCTCTAATGTCTCTCTCTGTCTGTCTGGCGAGCGCACGCGCCCTATAGCGAAAATCTCTCCAAAAAAAAAGAATTACCCAAAATGGTCCATCTTTCTGAATTTTTCTGATTATTACAATTGCATTATAGATTATGGAAATTATCCCTCAAGAAATTCATATCTCAATCATGAAAACATTTATTACGAAGATTACATAAGTAAATAGGACCAGCCAGAGGTCTGATAGTTAAAAAAGCTGGATCCCACATGAAAAACACACCAGGTGCAATTCTGTGCATGCCCAAAATCCTTAAAGGAGAGAGAAATGGAGGAGAAGGGATTGCAATGTGCCCCTTCCTCAAGGGAAGGGCTTTCTCCTTCTCCCCCTTTCCCTCTCTCTCTTAGGTGAATTGCCTTCCGGTAAGTTTTAAAAATATAAACCAAAATCCATTTTACTTAGCTATTTTCTCAAGAGAAAGGTAATTAAAACATTTTCTGAATTGCAAGGAAAATCAAGTACAAATATGACCTAAGGTAAAAGAAAATTATCTATCCTGTAAATATGATTTTATTATTAGCAAAGCTATTGGCTGTGAGATTTTGACCATAAATTTAATGAACGATACACAAATTGTATAGCATTGATATTTGAAAAGGTGTTTGTGGAAAGCTTACGTTAAAGCTTATGTGCGTGTTAAACGAAAATGTGGGGAGGCATCAGAGTACTTACATCTCTACCATCACATGATTCTTTTACACCCTTTTCTACAGTGGCCTCCATTGTTTCCTGTGATCCAAGAGTTCCTTTTCTTTTGGCAGCTTTACCTACATTTGGCTTTGCCCTTTGCAACTGGGCCCTCGTCAGTCGTGCAGGTCTGAAAGTCTTTGGTTGATTATCTTCTTGCAGACAAATATTTTCACTCAAACTGGAACAACCACAAGAAATAAAATCAATGTTTATGCTGAAGTCACAAACTTGCCTATTTCTCAGTATTTCCTTTTCCCTGGCATGAATAAGTAAATTATGTGGAATATAAAATAGTTCACAAGTATCCTTAGGAGCTTCTTCAAAGATGCTCATATGTCTGTACCTTACTCTTTAGGACAGACATAATCCTGGAAGTTGGACTGTAAAAATTATCTTTCAATCAAATTTTCTTTTTTTTTTAAAGAATTATTTTTATTTAACTTTATTTATTTATTTGGGACAGAGCAAGAGAGAGAGAGGAAAAATGAGAAATAAGCCACCAGGTCCAAGACTCAAACTGCGGTTAGCCATGTGGGAGTCTAGCACTCTTAATTAACCACCATGCCACCTGCCAGTCCCTCAATCAAATTTTCATTAAAAAATTGGAAAAACCCACAGCTGACAAGAATGTGTTACTATTCCTCACTCAGGATGCTAGTGTATAATGAACAACTACAAATTAGTCCCAAATTATGGTAGAAATAGTACTCTCCAGAAGAACCCAGAATCCAGCTGTGATGTGATATGGTAAATTCAGTCTGTGATAAATCCTATTCAGATTCACAAATGAGTAAGGCCAGCAAGCCAGGATAGCAGATTTCCAAGTCAAGATAAATATTGCTTTTTGAGACCAGAGAATGGCATAATAGTTACGTCATTAGACTCCCACATAGTTGATCGCGGTTTAAGTCCCAGACTCAGTGGCTTAAAAACACACCGGGCGGGACCAGCAGTTAGCGTAATGGCTATGTCGCTGGACTCCCACGTAGTCGACCGCGGTTCGAGTCCCGGACCCGGCGGCTTAAACTCACGCCGGGCGCGAGTGCGTGCGTGCCCAAGATCCCGAGAGGAGAATGGAGGAGAAGGGATTGCGGCGTGGCCATCCCCCCTGGGGGGTGATTTCCTGCTTTCTATCTCTCTGTCTCTCTCTGTCTGTCTGGCGAGCGCACGCGCCCTATAGCAAAAACCTCTCCAAAAAAAAAAAAAAAAAAAAAAAAAAACACACCGGGCATGTGCATGCCTGTGCCCAAAATTCTGAGAGGAGATTAGAGAAGAAGGAACTGCAGCATGGCCATCCCTTGGGGATGATTTCTCGCTTTCTGTCTCTCTGTCTCTGTGTCTCTAGCAACCACACACACCCTATAGCAAAAATCTCTCTCAAAAATCAATAAATAGGGACCAGCAGTTAGCGTAATGGCTATGTCGCTGGACTCCCACGTAGTCGACCGTGGTTCGAGTCCTGGACCCGATGGCTTAAACTCACGCCGGGCGCGTGTGCGTGCGTGCCCAAGATCCTGAGAGGAGAATGGAGGAGAAGGGATTGCGGCGTGGCCATCTCCCCGGGGGGTGATTTCTCGCTTTCTGTCTCTCTGTCTGTCTGGCAAGCAAACGTGCCCTACAGCAAAAACCTCTCCAAATAAATTAAATAAATAAATAAATATTGCCTTTGTCATCCCCTGCTACAAATGTTATTATTCAGGAACATGTATCTTGTTTTTTATTTAAAGAGATTTTTGCAGGACCAGCAGGTGATATAATGGTTATATCACTGGACTCTCACATAGTCGACCATGGTTCGAGTCCCAGACTGGGCAGCTTAAAACTCATGCCAGGTACATGTGCATGCATGCCCAAAATTCCAAGAGAAGAATGGAGAAGAGACTGCAGATGGTTATTCCCCCAGGAATCGCTTTCTGTCTCACTGTCTCTCCGATGAGTGCACACACCCTACAGCAAAAATCCCTCTTAAAAAAAAAAAAAAAAAACAAAGGGACCAGGACCAGCAGTTAGAGTAATGGCTATGTCTCTGGACTCTCATGTAGTTGACCATGGTTCGAGTCCCAGACCCGGTGGCTTAAACTCACACTAGGCACATGTATGTGCATGCCCAAGATCCCGAGAGGAGAATGAAGGAGAAAGGACTGTGGTGTGGCCATATGATTCCTTGCTTTCTGTCCCTCTGTTTGTCTTTCTGGCAAGCGCACATGCCCTATAGCAAAAAACCTCTCAAAAAAAAAAAAGAAAAGAAAAGAAAAGGGACCAGCAGATGGTATAATGGCTGTGTCACTGGGCTCCCATGTACTTGACCGCGGTTTAAGTCCCGGACCGGTGGCTTGAAACTCACGCCAGGCATGTGTGCGTGCGTGCCCAAGATCCAAGAGGAGAATGAAGGAGAAGGGATTGTGGTGTGGCCATCTCCCCTGGGGGGTGATTTCTTGCTGTCTGTCTCTCTTTGTCTTTCTGGCAAGTGCACACGCCCCATAGCAAAAACCTCTTAAAAAAAAAAAAAAAAGATTTTTGCTAAGAGACTAGCAGATGGGGTAATGGTTACATCACTGGACTTCTACATATTTCAATTCCACCACCATTTGATTCCCAGGCCTAGTGGCTTAAACCTAATGCTGGGCACATATGCATGCCTGCCCAAGATTCCAAGAGAATGAAGGAGAAGGGATTGCAGTATGGCCAACCCTCTTGGGGAGTAATTTCTTACTTTCTGTCTCTGTGTCTCCAGCAACTGCATGTGCCCCATAGCAAAATCTTTTTTTTGCATTCGCTAGAGAGACGGAAAGCAAGAAGGCATCCCCCAGAGAGGATAGCCGTGCCACAATCCCTTCTTTACTTTCCTCCTGGGATTTTGAGCATGCACTCACACACCCAGCCTGAGTTTCAAGCCACCAGATCTGACACTCAAACCACAGTCGGCCATGTAGGAGTCCAGCGTCTTAATTACTATGCCAGCTGTTGGTCCCATTTATCTTAACCATTCATTTATTTAACAAGGCTTTGTTAAAGTCTTAATAAGTTTAAAGAGGCCCAGCTGTGGTGACGCAGGTGCTAAGGTGCTGCTGAGCAATACTGGAACCATATAAGAGGACCAGGTTTGGATCCTAGGTCAACCTGAATACAATGGGTGGGCCTGCAATCCTGGCTGGCTGGGAGGACACAGAAGGATCATGTGGTGAGACCCAGTCAAAAGTACTTGTCTCTTCTTTCTTTTTCATGAAAGAAAAAATATACTTTCAAAAATAAAATAAGTAAGATGATGGATGGAGAAATGTAATTGCTAACACAATGGATTCATACCATAATTTATATCTACAATATTAAGCACAGAAAGCATTACCAAAATGTTTCAGTGCCAACCTATAGTTGAAAATGGACTTAAAAGTACACTACTTGAAAATAAATTTCAGACCCTATGAAGCAAGAAATAAGTTATTGCCAATGATTCGTAAGAATGATATATATATATATATATATATATATATATATATATATAAATAAATAAATAAACAAACAAACTTACCTAGATACAGTTTCAGCTTCTGGGTTCTCTCTCTCTGTATTCACCATTTCAATATTTTCAGATATATTCGCTTTATCTTTTTCCCCATGAGTCTATAAAATCCAATTTTTACAGTTAATCTACTTACCATAAAAAACTTCAAACTTTGTAATGAATGCATGGAAAATAAAACAATGAAGTTTTATTTATTTATTGCCAGAGGGCATGCACAATTATCAGAGAGAGGGGGAGAGAGGGAGAGAGAGAGAGAGAGAGAGAGAGAGAGAGAGAGAGAGAGAGAAAGCATCCCCAATGGGCATGATTATGCCACAATCATTCCTCTTTCACTTTTCCCTCCTGTCAGGATTTTGGCTACGTGCACACATCTTGAGTTTTTCAAGCTGTTGAGGGCAGGACTCAAACTTCAGTTGGCCATGTGAGAACCAGCTTCCAAAGCACATGCTTAACTACCGCGCTGCAGTGCCGAGCCCAAAACTATGTTTTCAGAAATTGTTTATAACATGGAAAACTATTTATAAAATGTTAAATTCCAAAGAAGTTTACAAAACTGAATTGATATCACTATTCACTGATACATGTGAAAAGATCAGTTCCATCTGGACAATTAAATTATAAATGATTTGGTGCCAGCCAATGACATGGTGGTTAAGGTGGCAGGATCGCAAATGGTCAACTGTTCAGTTCAAGTCCTGGACCTGAGAGCTTGAGAAACACACAGGGTGCATGTGCATGTGTGGCCAAAATCTGAAGAGGAGAATATACTGCAGTGTGACCATCCCCCCAAGGGGTGCTTTCTCATATTATCTCTTTTTCTCTCTGTCTCTCCTAGGTGAGCCCCCCCCCCCCCACACACACACACACAATAGCAAATTAAAAGGAAACAAAAATTATTAATGATTTTATTTTCATTTTTTCTTAAGTCTGTATATTCCAAATTTATTAAGATTCAATAGATATCAAGATTCAGTTTAAAAAGACTGCTACATAGCTACACTAGAAAAAGTATTATTTTTAAAAAATTTATTTTAAAAAAATGCCAGGGCCAGCAGATGGTGAGGTGGTTAGGGGCACTGGACTCTACATGGCCAACTGCAGTTAAAGTCTCAGACCAGGTGGCTTGCTTTCTCACTCTACCCCCATCCCATACTCTGTCCTTACCTGGTCAAATTAAAATAAATAAAGTTAAATAATTCTTTATAAATAAATAAATAATAAACATTTAAAAATACATGCCAACATTCAAAAAAGCATTTTAGTAAAAATTGTGGCCAGCAGGTGGTGAGTGATTAAGGGTGCTGGACTTCCACATGGCTGACCACAGTTCAAGTCCCAGACTTGGCAGCTTACTTTCTCACTTTCCCTCTCTCTCTCTCACTATATCCCTCTCTGGTCAAATTAAATTAAATAATTAAATAAAATAATTCTTTAAAAAATTTTAAAGTATTTTAGCAAAAATCAAGCAATTATAACATAATTCTGGCAGAGATAAAAGAAAACAAGAACATTCACTTTTTAAAAAATTTGCCAGAGGACACATTTGCTCACTGGAGAGAAAAAGAGAGAGAAAGCAAGAAAGCACCCTTTACGGGGCATGGTCACACCACAATTCCTTCTCCATCTCTCCCTCCTTTCAGGATTTTGGGCAAGCATACACATGTCCCTGGGGTTTTCTTCATGCTGCCAGGATTGGGTCTTGAACCATGCAGTAAACTATGTGAGATCCAGCTACCTTAACCACCAGGCCACAAGCTGGTCCAAGAACATTCATTTAATGCCTAAACCAATGTAAATAAATTCTTTTTGACTTACAGCTTGACAAAGCATAAGAGCTGTACAAATATTTAAAATATCACCACCTCAGGATATGAATTCTCTGTCTGTCTCTTTTAAAAACCCCAAAATTAGGCCAGCAGGTGGTGTGGAGGTTAAGCCGGCTGGATCCCACAAAGTCAACTCTGGAGTTAGTGTTGAAAATCACGCTAGGCACATGTGCCCGTGCGTCCCAAATTCTAAGAGAATGGATTGTGCGTGGCCATCCCCTCAGGAATCATTTTTCACTTTTTCTCTCTCCCAATCTCCTTTTGTCTCTCTCCAGGTAATGCATGTGTTCTTTGGCAAAAATCTATTAAAAAAAAAAAAGTCTACCATTAGAAGAATGGTGAGCTAAATCAATAATATGTTAACCTGATGCTGTTATTAAAAAGATCAGTTAGATCCAAGAAAATGTAAATGAATAGTTCAGAGGAAAACACTTAAAATGTTATACACTGCATTGTTAAAAACTACAGAAATATTTACATATGTTGAGAGAAAGTTTATAAAGGATAAATAGAAGTGTGACTGTGTGGATTTGGATAAAAAGATTATGAGTATAATTATAGTTTTTGTTTTTATTTTTTAAAAGTTTCAGCCATAGGGCACATGTGTTCACCAGAGAGAGACAAGTGAGAAATTATTCCCCAAGGGATGGCGACGCTGCAATTCCTTCTCCTCCATTCTCCTCCTGGGATTTTAGGCACGCATACACATGCGCCCAGCGTAATTTTCAAGCCTCTGGGTTAGGGCCTCAAACCGTGCAGTCAGCCAAGTGGGATATAGCCACCTTAACCACCACACCACCTGATTGGCCTCTGTGTGTGTGTGTGTGTGTGTGTGTGTGTGTGTGTTTAAGTTTATTAATTTCTTCCATTAAAGACAGACAGAGAGAAAGGGACAGAAAGGGAAAAAAAAACAGGCACTGGATGTCCCCCCAACCCCCAACAGGGTCCTCATGCTTCAATTCATCCTTAACCTCAATGAGCCCAGATCACAGGCACCTACCCCAGCACATAAGGGAGGCATGGATCTGGATCTGGCTGTGCTACCATCTGGTCCTTATATCTGTTTTAATGTAACAGTACTTTGTAATTATAAGCTAACATTTTTTATTCACGACTACTTAAGGAACATTTTTATAATTTTATTCTCTTACTCCATACCGTTTCAACTGAAGTTTCTGAATGTGCACTGTTGCTCTCTGTATCTGTTTTGCCTTCTGAAGGAACTGATTTCTTTCCAACTGCCCTTGTTAAATTGGGTTTAGGTCTCTGGCGTCGACTTCTTGATATCGGCTTAACATTTTCTGTTTGATCAGTTTCCCTAAAAAAATTAACATTCTTGAAATTGCATCCAATATGTAGTCATGTTCAAATAAAAGTCTAAAAAATGCTAAAATAACCCAGTCATCAACAGAAAGCACTCCTTTAAAAGTTTACTTACGATAAGAGTAGCAAAAAAGAATTGAGAAGAGACTAACTTATTCTACATATGATGAAAATATATTATTCCATATCAATAATTTAAACAGCATGGTACTAATATAAGGATAAACAAGTAAAACAGAAAATTTAGACAATGACTCTAGATATGTAATTTTAGTACAATTACAAAGGTAACATCTCAAAACAGGATAAAATCAAATATAAAATAAAATGTGTTTTTAAAAATAAATGTTAAATAAAATTAAGTAAATGATAGTGGAAAAATCAGGTAATACTGAGAAAAAAAAAAAATCAGCTCCATTCCTTGCAGTGTACTGACAGTATATTTCAAGTGGATCAAAGATTTAAAAGAAACCATAAAGAAAATATGGATTATTTTATAACCTACAGATGGTAAATTTTTCTAAAATATAAAAACCACAAAAGAGGGACCAGCAGTTAGCATAATGGCTATGTTGCTGGACTCCCACGTAGTCGACTGCGGTTCGAGTCCTGGACCCGGTGGTTTAAACTCACGCCGGGCGCGTGTGCGTACGTGTCCAAGATCCCGAGAGGAGAATAGAGGAGAAGGGATTGCGGCGTGGCCATCCCCCCTGGGGGGTGATTTCTCACTTTCTGTCTCTCTGTCTCTCTCTGTCTGGCGAGCACACACGCCCTATAGCAAAAAAAAAAAAAAAAAAAAAAAAAAAAAACACACAAAAGAATAAAACTGAAATTTGACATAAAAGCCTTTACATAGCCAAACCACAAAAAGCTGTCAGAAGTCAAACTAAAAACCCAGAAACTCAAATCACAAAGCTAACTTCTCTAAAATATACCGAGGTCCTACAAAACAACGGCATTAATAAAGTTTTTAAAGTGGGCAAAGGATATGAACAACTCTCTCACACACACACAAAATAAAAATAAAAATTGGTTTAAAATGTGAACAGATACTGCACTTCACTCCCAATAAGTACAAATTAAAATGAGACTGAGAAAGTGCAAAAATGAAATAACATGTGAAGAATTAGAGAATCAATGGGAATTAGACACAGATGTTAAACATTCTCTCAACTTTAGGGTAAACATTTTATAAAATAAGAAACTGAAGGGGAAAAAACATAAAATTACATAACCTTGCCCCCCCCAACGGGGGTGATAATGCAAATATTACACTTACATATAATTTTTAACCTATCAACGTTGGTAAAATTCACAAGTGTGATCACACCATCTGTTGGTAAGGAAGATAAATATACTTCTATATTGTTGATGGGGATCTAAACCAGTACAACTCCTATGAACAGAATTTTGGTAGTATCCACCAAAACCATAAATGTGTAAATGTACATATTTATATGTATACACATAAATTCTTTGAGCAAATATTCCTTTTTTAGGAACTTACCCTACAAATATACTTGCACATAGGCAGAAGGACAGAGGTCATGATTATAAGAACTGTTTATAAAAACTAGCCATCAATAGGACACTGATAACATAAACTATGATACCACAAAATATTATGTTATAAAAAGAATAAGGAAGATTTTTATATAAAAATACAAAAGGACATGGGACCAGCAGTTGGCGTAATGGCTATGTCGCTGGACTTTCATGTAGTCGACCATGGTTTAAGTCCTGGACCCGGTCAGTGGTTTAAACTCATGCTGGGCGCATGTGCATGCATGCCCAAGATCCCGAGAGGAGAATGAAGGAGAAGGGATTGAGGCGTGGCCATCCCCCTGGGAGGTGATTTTTCACTTTCTGTCTCTCTGTCTCTTTCTGTCTTTCAGGAGAACGCATGTACCCTATAGTAAAAGCCTCTCGGGGGGGGGGGGGGGGGGGACAGAAAAAGAAAAAAATTGCAAAATGTGACCTATTGTACCATTATAAAAGTATGAAAAACCAGGCCAAGCCATGATGGCACAGAGGTAGCATGCCACTTTCCAATCACGGAAGATTAAAGTTCAGTTTCTGGGTTGAACTGTATACTCTAGGAGTACATGGACCAATAATCCTATCTGGTTGGGAAGAACAGGAACAGAACACAGCATGAGACAACCCTGTTGAGGGTACTGTCTCTCTTTTCCCCAGTCCCTTTCTGTCTTTCTCTGAAAGAAATGTTTCTTTTTTAAGAATTATTCATTTGGGAACCAGCAGTTAGCGTAATGGCTATGTCGCTGGACTCCCACGTAGTCGACCGCGGTTCGCGTCTCGGACCCGGTGGCTTACAACTCACGCCGGGCGCGTGTGCGCGCGTGCCCAAGATCCTGAGAGGAGAATGGAGGAGAAGGGATTGCGGCGTGACCATCCCCCCTGGGGGGTGATTTCTCGCTTTCTGTCTCTATGTCTCTCTCTGTCTGCCTGGCGAGCGCACGCGCCCTATAGCGATAAACCTCTCCAAAAAAAGAAAAAAAAAAAAAAAAGAATTATTCATTTATTATCATTATTCTTCAATTTGACCAGAGAGACACGAAGAGAGAGAAAACAAGCTGCCAGGTCCTGGACTCGACTGTGGTAGACCCTGCGGGAGTCCAGTGCCTTGACCACATGCCATCTGCCAGCCCAAATGTTTTTTAAAAAGAGCAAAAAATATGAATTAGTATTAACTTGAATGTAAATTTAAAAACATATCTGAAAGAATAAATAAAATAAATAACACTACTTTCTTGTAGGAATGGAAGGAGGCAGGGTAGGAGAGACTAAACTCTTTATAAACATTTGGGTTTTGAACAATGTGAATATATTACCTAGTCCAAAGATTAAATCAAATTTCTATTTTATGAAAAGTTTGATTTGGGGACTGGAAGGTAGAATGGTGGTTGAGGTACTGGACTCCCACATGGCCAACTGCAGTTTGAGTCCCAGCAGGCAGCTTGCTTTCCCTTCTCTCTCTGTATCTCTAGTCAAATTGAAAAATAATAAGTAAATAATTTTTTTAAAAAGTTTGATTTCCAGAGTGACTGTGCTTTACTGAAAAATAAGAACTCATAAATTAAAAGCTTTAAAGCGCACATGAAGCAAGAAGTTACAAGGAAGAAAAAAAGAAAGTCTGAAATCTTGAGATATCTCTTCAAAAGGACATTTCTATATTGCTTTTATCCTGTTTCTAGTGAGGATCTAAATTTAACCAATATCTGAACACTGGGAAACATAACTAATTTAATATAATCAATATAAAAATCTAATCTGACATCATACGTGGAAAATGACTCAAACCAAGTGAAATAAAATCTTACAGTAAATATTTAAAATTCCAAATTACTTAAGGATTTTATCATGATACCCTTGCAAAAACTCCTATCATTACTATACATTATATATGAAAGAATATCTTTCTGTTATCAATGTTAAATGAAAAACCCTGATGTTATACTCTTAACAGATTACAGGATAATTACGTATTAAATGCTGTACATATTAATGGTCCTTCCATTCCCTAATCAAAAATAACATTAACGGGACCAGCAGTTAGCGTAATGGCTATGTCGCTGGACTCCCACATAGTCGACCACGGTTCGAGTCCCGGACTTGGTGGCTTAAACTCACGCCGTGCGAGTGTGCGTGTGTGCCCAAGATCCCGAGAGGAGAATGGAGGAGAAGGGATTGCGGCGTGGCCATCCCCCCTGGGAGGTGATTTCTCGCTTTCTATCTCTCTGTCTCTCTCTGTCTGCCTGGCGAGCGCACACACCCTATAGCAAAAACCTCTCCAAAAATAAAATAAAAAAATAAAAAAATAACATTATCATCATTTAAAAATCGTATCAAAATTTTAGAAGTAAATAAATTCTATCATGTAAAATACTTACAGTGATTTATTGTTTGGATCGACATTTCTTTCTTCTGCACTTTCAGAATTATTCACCTCACACGATGCTCTGATTCCAACATCTGATGAAGGCAACTGTGAAATGCTTGATTCTGAAGATTCAGTTGCCACTAACAAATCATCTTGTTGATTGCTAAGGAAATGAAAATACATAAGGAAAAAAATTCCTAGTAATATATATTTCACACTAATTATTAAAAATATTTTTTAAAAATCAGCCAGAGGACATTTGTGCTCACCAGAGAGGAGAGGGAGAAAGCAAACTGCAGTAGGGCATGGTCATGCAGCAATCCCTTCCCCTCCATTTCTCCTTCCTGTTGGGATTCTAGACACACACACATTATGTGTCTGGAGTGGTTTTCAAGCCACCAGGTCTGAGATTTGAATGCACAGGAGGCCATGTGAGATCCAGTTCCCTCAACCACTGGCCCACAAGGCCAGCCCAAAAAGATTTTTAAAAACATATAAAAGCAACATTTCGGAAGGTGATATTTTACATCAAGAAATAATCAAATCTATTATTATTTTTTAAATTATACCTTTGCATCAAGTTATAGTAATTGTACCTTCAAGAAAATAGCAACCACAAATTAATAGATTTGGGAAAATGCTCAAGAAGTCTCAAAAGAAAACACCAACTAAATGAAGTTCACGAATCAAATATATGTGTAAAATCATAATAAAATTTAGGAATTATCTTTCATTAGAATTGTAAGGGGGCTGGCAGGTAACATGGTGGTTAAGGGGGCTGGACATCCACATGGCTAACTGCAGTTTGAGTCCTAGACCTGGCAGCTTGCTTTCTCACTTTCCTTCTCTCTCTTTCTCACTCTTTCTCTCCCTCCCTCCCTCTCTGGTCAAATTAAAATAAAGTTAAATATAATTCTTTTAAAAAAAAAAAAGTAGGTAGTCTATACTTTGAATGGTATTTTCTTTACCAAAAACCATACAAAGGAAGTACACAGTACCAATAAGGTAAGTTGCATTTAACACCGTACAATGCAAAATGAGGACTACACTGCATTATGAAATATTTTGACTAACAATAACTAACAGCTATGCACTAACTAGCACCATTTCCGTATATATTCAAATTTAGTCTTTTTTTATTTATTTATTTTTTTTTAAGAGAGGTTTTTGCTATAGGGCGCATGCACTCACCAGAAAGAGAGAGAGATAGAAAGCGAGAAGTCACCCCTCTGGGTGGATAGCCACACTGCAATCCCTTCTCCTCCATTCTCTCAGGATCTTGGGCGCACGCGCACACACACACACACACACACACACACACACACACACCCTACGTGAGCTTAAGCCACCGGGTCCGGGACTCGAACCATGGTTGACTACATGGGAGTCCAGTGACATAGCCATTACGCAAACTGCTGGCCCCCAAATTTAGTCAGTTTTTAAAAAAATTTTTTTAGGAATTATTTTATTTAACTTTATTTTTAATTTGACTACAGAGGAACAGAATGAGAGAGGAAAAGAAAGAGGGGAAGTGAGAAAGCAAGCTTCCAAGTCCAGGACTCAAACCACAGTTGGCCATGTGGGAGTCCAGGCCCTTTAACCACCATGCCAACTGCCGCCCCCCCATGTTTTTAAAATTTTGCCAATTATTTCCAACTTATCAACAGGAATTTTCTTTATATTTTTATTGACCAGATAACATTTAAAACCTAACAATCAGTAGTTTCCCTTTAACTTTCTTTATGGAGCCTTTGTTAAGTATTTTATTTTAGAGCAAACTTATCAATCTTATCTTTTTTAAGTTTTGCTAGAGCGTGCATGTACTCGCTTTAGAGAGACAGAGAGAGAGGGAAAGTGAAAAATAACCCCCCAGGGTGGATGGCCACACTATAATCTCTCCATTTTCCTCTCAGGATTTTGTACACAGACACGCCCATGATATTTTTCAAACCACCAGTCCAGCACTCAAACTGCTCTGTCATATGGGAATCTGCCACCTTAATCTCTGCACCACCTCTGACCCTATCAATCTTAAAGTCTGTGCTTTTTAAGTGTTAAATGCTTCAGGGAGCTAGATCCCATGTGGCCCACTATGAGGTTCAAATCCTAGACCTGGCCATTCAAACGGCATACCAGGCATGTATGTGCATGCCCAGAATCCCAACAGGATAGAGAAATGAAGGAGAAGGGATTGTGGAACTACCATGCCCCATTGGGAGTATTTTCTCCATCTTTCTTTTTCCTTTTTTTTCCTTGTCTGAGAAAGGTTTTTGCTATAGGGCGCATGCACTCCCCAGAAAGACAGAGAGACAGAAAGTGAGAAATCACCTCCCGGGGGGATGGCCATGCCACAATCCCTTCTCCATTCTCCTTTCGGGATCTTGAGCACACACACACACCCGGCGTGAGTTTAAGTCACTGGGTCTGGGAATCAAACCGCGGTTGACTACATGGGAGTCCAAGAACATAGCCATTATGCCAACTGCTGGTCCCCATCTTTCTATTCCCTGCCTCTGTGCCCACATACACATGTTCTTTGGCAAATTCAAATTTTAAAAAATTTGTTTTAAGAATAAAAAAAGAAATTTATAACACCACAAAGTTACTTTCCTATAGTTCTCCTAAACATTTTAAAATTTTCTTTTATATGTGTAGTCTTTTTTTTTTTCTTTTTTGGAGAGAATTTTGCTGTAAGACATGTACGCTCGCCAGAAAGACAGAGAGACAAAAAGAAATCACCCCCCGGGGAGATAGCCATGCAGCAATCCCTTCTCCTCGATTCTCCTCTTGGGATCTTGGGCACACATGCACATGCACCTGGCATGAGTTTAAGGCACCAGGTCTGGGACTTGAACCACAGTCGACTACATGAAAGTCCAGCGACATAGCCATTACGCCAACTGCTGGTCTCCAATATACATGTAGTCTTTAATCCATCAAGAAGTTAGTGAATCAGGAACCAGCAGTTAGCATAATGGCTATGTCGCTGGACTCCCACGTAGTCAACCGCGGTTCGCGTCCCGGACCCGGTGGCTTAAAACTCACGCCAGGCGCATGTGCATGCGTGCCCAAGATCCCGAGAAGAGAATGGAGGAGAAGGGACTGTGGCGTGACCATCCCCCCTGGGGGGTGATTTCTCGCTTTCTGTCTCTATGTCTCTCTCTCTCTGTCTGGCGAGCGCACGCGCCCTATAGCAAAAATCTCTCTCTCAAAAAAAAAGAAGTTAGTGAATAAAGTAAAATAGGAATCTAATATATTTTTTCTATGCCAACATCATTTACTGACTAGTTAGCTCAACATTTCTTTTAATTATGAATTCAAACAGCAAACCCAAGTAGCTGTTTCCCCCAAAAAGGGTAAGTTTAAAACAAAACAAAATCTTGAGAAAAAAACAAAATTAGAGGTCTCACACTTTCTGATTTCAAAACATATTACAAGGGGCCAGCAAGTGGTGTGGTGGTGCTGAAGGTGCTTGATTCCCACAGGGCTTACCACAGTTTGAATCTTAGGCCTAGTGGCTTACTTCTCACTTTCTCTCTCTCTCTCTCGCTCTCTGTCTCTCTCTGGTGAGTGCATGTGTCTGCTAGCAAATTTTTAAAAATAATTATTTTTAAAAAAACATATTACAAATCTACAGTAACCAAATCAGTATAGAAAAGGCATAAACAAGTCACACAGATCAACAGGACAGAATAGAGAGCTCAGAAAAAAATCCACATATATACAGTCAAATGATCTTTGACAAGGGTACCAAGACACCACAAAATTTAAAAAATACTTAAAACTAAAACCTCTAGAAGAAAACAGAACAAAAGTTTATAACATTGATTTTGACAGTGAATTCTTGGATATGATACTTAAAGCACACAGAACAAAAGCAAAGTTAAACAAGTGGGACTATATCAAACTAAAAACCTTCTGCATAGCAGAGGAAACAGTAAACAGAGTGAAAAGACAACCTATTCAATGGGAGGAAACATTCACAAGCCATATTTTATCTGACAATGGATTAACATTCAAAATATAATAGTAGCTCCTACCATTCAACAAATAAAGAGAAAGAGGGGGAGGAGAGAGGAAAAAACAATAAAGAGAAAAAAGTAAACAAAGAAAAGGCAAAGGAATTGATCAGACATTTCTCCAGCTAATACACGCAAATGGCTAACATGTATATGAAAAGATGCTCAACATCATTAATTATAAAGGAAATGCTAATTAAAACAACTCTGAGGTATCAGTGACTACATGATAGGATTACTAGAGCCATATGGGAAGAACCAGGGTTTAAATCCTGGATTGACCTGCATATCTAGAATCTTTGAGGTGAAATTCCTTTTCATGTCGATGTACTGACCTTCTGGTATTGCTCTTTCTTTCTGATACTTACTTTGCCACCACAGCATCTTTTCTTCTTCTTTTGGTTAGTATTTGCATGGGTTTATTATTTTCCATAAGATTTTCTACTTACCTTTGTTTTTGTTTCTTTTTAGTTCTAATCCTGGTTAGATGGAAGGCTAAGAAATAGATCGTGATGGTGAGGGTAACCCGTGTGTGTGTGTGTGTGTGTGTGTGTGTGTGTGTGTGTATCTCATGAAAGAATAAAGGAAGAAAAAACTTCAAAAACAGATAACATGTATAGGTAAGGATATAGAAGGACTGGAACCTTGTTGATATGAATATAAAATGGTACACTCACTACTGGAAAGTGTGGAGGCTTCTCAACAAATTAAAAACATAATCAAGCAACTCCACAGTTGAATATTTATACAAAAGAATTGAAATCACAATTTTGAAGAAATATTTGTACTCCCAAGTTCACTGTAGTATTTACAAGAGCCAAGGGATAGAAATACACCTAAATGACCACTGACTGGTGAAAGGATAAAAAAATGGTATATACATGCAATAGAATATTATTTAGCCATAAAAAATAATCATATGCTATAAATCATTGATAAACTTTGAAGATGTTGGGCTAAGTGAAGTAAGCCAATCACTTAAGGACAAATAGTGCATGAATCCACTTATAGGAGGTATCTAAAGTATTGAAACTCATAGAACTAGAAAGAAGAATGGTGGTTTAACAGAGTTGCACGGAAAAGATATGGAGAGTTGCTATTCAATGGATATAAAGTTTCAGTCAAGATTTTAAATCTGTTTTATAATACTGTGCTTACAGTGAACAATACCGTATTGTACACTTTAAAATTTGTTAAGACAGGGCCAACCTATGGGGTAGTGGTTAAGATGACTGGATCTCCCATGGCTAACCTAATGGTTCAAATCCTGGATACAGTGGCCTGAAAAACACACCAGGCCTAAAATCCCAAGAAGTGCAAAGATGGAAGAGAAAGGAATATGGTGTGACCATTTTCCAAGGGGGTGGGGGGGGGGTACTTTCTCACTCCTCTCCCATTCTCACCCCTTTTCTCTCTCTGGTAGGCATTTTGGCAAAATTTTAAAAAATGTGGTAAGAGGATAGATCTCTGGCCCAGCTCCATAGCGTAGTGGTTCAGCACAGTGCACAAGAATCAGATCCCACGTGGCTGACTACAATTTAAACACAGTCCAGTGGCTTGAAAAACACACCAGGCACATGTGCATGCATGCCTGAAATCCTGAAGGGATGGAGAAATGAGAGCAAAAAGGATTGTGGCATGGCCATATCCCATCTTTCTCTCTCTATTTCTCTGGCAAGCATACATTGCCTCAAGCAGGGGAAAAAAAAAAAAGGACAAGCCATCTATATTTTTTTTTCTTTTTTTTTTTTTTGGAGAGGTTTTTGCTATAGGGCGCGTGCGCTCGCCAGACAGACAGAGAGAGACAGAGAGATAGAAAGCAGGAAATCACCCCCCAGGGGGGATGGTCACGCTGCAATCCCTTCTCCTCCATTCTCCTCTCGGGATCTTGGGCACGCACGCACATGCGCCCGGCGTGAGTTTAAGCCGCCGGGTCCAGGACTCGAACCGCGGTCAACTACGTGGGAGTCCAGCAACATAGCCATTACGCTAACTGCTGGTCCCAAGCCATCTATATTTTTTAACCACAATAAATAATAAATAAGTGATGGGGACCAGCAGGTGGCGTGGTGGTTAAGGCGCTGGACACTCCCACATGGCCGACCACGGTTCAAGTCCTGGACCTGGTGGCTTGGTGGCTTGCTTTCTCACTTTCTCTATCTCTCTCTCTCTGTATCTCTCTATGGCCAAATTAAAATAAATTAATGAATAAATAGAATTTTAAAAAGTGGTCCTTTAAAATAAATAAATAAGTAAAATTTAAAGCACACATAGAGCAGGACACATTCTATTAAAATAGAAAGCTAAGAGCCAGCAGGTGGCGTAGTGGTTAAGGTGCTGGATACTCCCACGTGGCCAACCACGGTTTAAGTCCTGCACCTGGTGGCTTCCTTTTTCACTTTCTTTCTCTCTCTCTCTCTGTCTCTCTCTAGTGGAATTAAAATAAATGAATGAATAAATAAAATTAAATAAATAATTTTTAAACAGAAAGCTAAGTAAAAAGGCCTAGCCATGATGGCACAGTGGTAGAGCACTGCTGTACCAGACTGGGGCTCCATGGGGGACAATGCCCAGTTTCCAGACCAATGTAGACAGGCCAGGCACAGAGGTGCACACCAGTGATCCTGACAGTTAGTAAGCTACAATAGGAAAACTGCAACATGGAAAAACTCTGTCAAAATACCTTCCTATCTCTCTCTTCAAAAAAAAAAAAATGAATCCCAGACCTGGCGGCTTGTTTTCTCACTTTCCTTCTCTCACTCTCTCTCTCTCTGGTCAAGTTAAAAATAAATAATAAATAAAGTTAAATAATTCCTTTTAAAAAAGTGAAAGAAAGAGAAAATCTTTACAGAAAATAATAAACTCATAGAAATATTTACCCAAAAAACACTATAATGGCAAAATAAACATCAGAAAAAGAACATACCAGAAGGATAATACATAACGATAAAAGGACTTCACAAGAAAGACACAAAAATTCTAGACATGTATGCACCTAACTAGAGAACTTCAAAATACATGAAACGGGGACCGGCAGTTAGCGTAATGGCTATGTCGCTGGACTCCCACGTAGTCGACCGTGGTTCGAGTCCCGGACCCGGTGGCTTAAACTCACGCCGGGCGCGTGTGCGTGCGTGCCCAAGATCCCGAGAGGAGAATGGAGGAGAAGGGATTGCGGCGTGGCCATCCCCCCTGGGGGGTGATTTCTCACTTTCTATCTCTCTGTCTCTCTCTGTCTGTCTGGCGAGCGCACGCGCCCTATAGCAAAAACCTCTCCAAAAAAAAAAAATACATGAAACGAAAACAATAAATACTGAAAAGAGAAACAGACGAATCCAAAATTACAGATACTTTAACACTTCTTTCTCAGCAATCAACAGATGCAGATAAAGCCAATAAAGACATAGAATATACCTTGAAGGAAGGACAGGGTCAGTTCTTTCCTCAGCTTTTTCACTGGACACCAATTCCATGTCATCTGTGCCACATACACAAGAAAGTCTCTGTTCCTTATTGCATTCATCTTCATTTACCTCAGGCCTTAAAGACTGACATTTACCTAAGAATATATAATCCATATTATTTTTTAAAATGACATCAAAATACCTATTTTTTTAAAGCACAAAAAAATTTACATAGAAAGTCTGTTTCTATAAAACATTAATCCATTCAAGTTCTAATGTGCAAGGTATGCATTTTATTTTTAGAACATAATAAAAATTTAACCACCTTACAATTGTGTTTTGGGTGTTAGCCCAAGCTTCCTGGCCAGTCTGTACCTCTTCCTTTTATCTTGTTTAAATTTTAACTGTTTTTTTTAATTATCTATATAATTTTATTTATTATGATTATTTTTTAACTTGACCAAGGTGGGGGGCCATGTCAGAAAGCAAGCCGCCAGGTCCAGGACTGGAGATCCAGGACTAGAACGATGGTGCGCCATGTGGGAGTCTAGTACCTTAACCACCACACCACCTGCCAGGCCAGTTGCTGGACTCCCACATGGTAGACCTCAGTTAGAATCCTGAATATGGTGACTTACTTTCTCACTTTCCTTCACTCTGTCTCTCTCTGGTGAGTGCATGTACCCTTCAACAAAATTTATAAAACAGAGTGATAATAATTAAATAAGTAATAACTCATTAAAAGAACTTTAAGTGCTTACATAGACTGGTTTTATATGTCTAATCAGGAAACTAAAGATAGACTTGTCAATTCTTCTGCTCCTTTAGAAATGTAATGTAATAATTAATAACGTGGTAGCTGGAAACTTAGTAAGTACTCAACAAATATTGAACACTTACATTCATCATCTCATTTAAAATGTCCTATTAAGAGGTTTAATGATCAGGGCCAGCAGATGGCATGGTGGTTAAGGCACTGGATTATCACATGGCTGACTGGGGTTTGAGTTCCCGACCTGGCAGCTTGAAAATCCTGCCAGGCATGTTATGTGTCTGTGCCCAAAAATCTCAGGAGAATGCAGGGAAGGGAATGCAATGTGGCCATCCCCCTTGGAGGGTGATTTCTCACTTTCCCTCTCACTGTCTCACTCTGGCAAGTGCACACACCCCATGGCAAGAAACCTTGGGAACCAGCAGTTAGCGTAATGGCTATGTTGCTGGACTCCCACCTAGTCGACTGCGGTTCATGTCCCGGACCCGGTGGCTTAGAACTCACGCCGGGCGCGTGTGCGTGCATGCCCAAGATCCCAAGAGGAGGGAACCAGCAGTTAGCGTAATGGCTATGTCGCTGGACTCCCACGTAGTCGACCGCGGTTCGCGTCTCGGACCCGGTGGCTTACAACTCACGCCAGGCGCGTGTGCATGCGTGCCCAAGATCCCGAGAGGAGAATGGAGGAGAAGGGATTGTGGCGTGACCATCCCCCCTGGGGGGTGATTTCTCGCTTTCTGTCTCTATGTCTCTCTCTGTCTGTCTGGCAAGCGCACGCGCCCTATAGCGAAAATCTCTCAAAAAAAAAGAAACCTTTAATAAAAAAACAACAAAGCTTAGTTATCAAAAGCTACTAATATTTTTTCTGTTTTTTTTTTTTAAAGAATTATTTTATTGGAGCTGGCAGGTGGTGTGGTGGTTAGAGGCGCTGGACTTCCACATGTCCAAGTGCAGTTCAAGTCCTGGAAGTGGTGGCTTGCTTTCTCGCTTTCCCTCTCTCTCTCTCTGATCAAATTTAATAATAATAAAAAATAAAGCTAAATAAAATAATCCTTAAATTAAAAAAAGAATTATTTTATTTAATTATTTATTTATTTAAATTTAACCAGAAAGGGACAGAGTGAGAGCAAGAGAGAGAAAGAAAGGGAAAGTGATAAAGCAAGCCGCCAGGTCCAGTACTTAAACCACAGTAAGCCATGTGGCAGTCCAGTACCCTTAACTGCCAGGCCACCTGCCAGACCCTTAGTATTTTTTTCTTTAAGAATTATTTAACTTTATTTGGGACCAGCAGTTAGCGTAATGGCTATGTCGCTGGACTCCCACGTAGTCGACCGCGGTTCGAGTCCCAGACCCGGTGGCTTAAACTCACGCCGGGCGCGTGTGCGTGCGTGCCCAAGATCCCGAGAGGAGAATGGAGGAGAAGGGATTGTGGCGTGGCCATCCCCCCTGGGGGGTGATTTCCTGCTTTCTATCTCTCTGTCTCTCTCTGTCTGTCTGGCGAGCGCACGCGCCCTATAGCCAAAACCTCTCCAAAAAAAGAAAAAAGAAAAAAGAAAAAAAAAAAAAAAAAAAGAATTATTTAACTTTATTTATTTGTTTACTTATTTTAATTTGACCAGAGAGGGACTGAGCAAGAGATAGAAAGAGAGGGAAAGCAAGCCACCAGTCTGGGACGCAAACCATGGTTGACCATGTTTAGTCCAGCACCCTTAACCACCATGCCACCTGCTGGCACCAAAAGTTATTGGTATTAACTCTATCACAGAGAAGAACTGCCTGAGTTCAGAGATCTTTTTATTTTCAGGAGAGTTTTTGCTAAAGGGTATGTGCACTAACTGGAGAGTGAAAGTGAAAAATCACCCCCTGGGAGGGATGGCCATGCCCCACAATCCCTTTTTTCCATACTCCTCTCAGGATTTTGGGCATGCACACACACATTCCTGATGTGAGTTTCAAGCCGCTGGGCCCAGGACTTGAGCTAGGGGTCAGCCATGTGGGAGTCCAGCAACTTAACCACTACGTCACCTGCTGGCCCCAAGTTCAGAAATTTTTCTACTTTTGAGGTTTTTGCCATAGGGCACATGCACTTGTGGGGGGGGAGGGGAGAAGGGGAATGAGTGAAATTGAGAAATCACCCCCTAGGGGGCATGGTCAAGCCCCAATCCCTTCCATTCTCCTCCTGGAATCTTGGGCACACACACTGGCATGCTTATCCAGGGACTTGAACCATGTGAGAATCCAGAGACATAACTACTACACCACCTGCTAGTCCCAAGTTCAGAGATCTTAAGTGACTGCCTAATGTCATACTTAGCAAAACAAACAAACAAACAAACAACCTAGAATTTAAAGTAAGTCTGTTTAGTTTCTGAATCACAAAGCTATTATGTTTTATTTATTCATCGTTATTATTTTATTTTTACTTTAAAAGTTGACCAGAGAGAGAGAGAGAAAGAGAGGGAAAGTGAGAGAGCAAGTTGCCAGGTCTGGGATTGAAACACAGTCAGCTATGTGAGAGTCCAGCCACCTTAACCACCATGCCACCTGCTGACCCCTGCATTTCTAATCATTGCAAATGGGAATACATAGCTGGTGATACATCTTAGAAACAAACTAAGAGAAAAATCTCCCTGCTTTACTATAACTTATTTTTTTCATACATTTTTTTTCCACCATAACCTTTTATGTTTTAACTAAAATTGCCTGCTACACTCATGCAGGCAACAGGGTATGTGATGCTAGAACGTTGTGGAAGGTCCAGGTTTAGATCCCACACCATATTAACCATTTCAGGCAGAGTAGTGCAGACAGGCATTCCTAGACAATGAGAGGCTAAGGTGGGAAGATCATAAGATGGTGAGACACTATCAAAATAATCTCTTTCTCTTATTAAAGAAATAAATAAACTATTAGAAAAAATAAGTAAAAGGATTTAATACAGTACCATGATTACAGAACCAATTAAAAAGATTTATTAACTGCCACTATCTAGAAAGAAAGAATTAAAATTATATACCATATTAGTGTATATGTCTTTTCAAGTAATATAGCAGTTGTTATGTCAAAAAAACTTACTCTTGGGACCAGCAGGTGGTATGGTGGTAAAGGTGCTGGACACTCCCACATGGCCGACCATGGTTTGAGTCCTGAACCTGGTGGCTTGCTTTCTCACTTTCCCTCTCTCTCTCCCTCTCTTTCTCTCTGGCCAAATCAAAATAAATAATTATTTAAAAAAAAAAAAAAAAAAAAACTTACTCTTGGAGGCAGCAGGTGGTGTGTTGGTTAAGGGCACTGGACTCCCACATGGCCAACCATGGTTCAAGTCCTGGTTCTGGAGGCTTACTTTCTCACTTTCCCTCTCTGTCTCTGTCTCTCTCTGGAAATATTAAAATAATAATAACAAATAAAGTTAAATAAAATAATTAAAAAAAAAAAAAACTTACTCTCGTGTTTTTCTCCTTTAGAAGGGCCTGGCTGAACAGAGGCATTTTCAGAAAGACTTTCTACTTCTCGTTCATTAACTTCATCTTGATCCTTCTTTTTCCCTTTCTTTTGATTTAGGTCTTGTTCTAAAGCAACTTCTTCCGAATCATGTCCTAATAAAGTCAGAGACTCTTCAACTGTCTGAGAAACGTTTTGAGATCTTTCTGTGTCTGAAATTGCAGTACTCACAGACTCATCCGGATCATCATTTGTTCCTTCGTTGGCAACTTTTTTTGCTGAAAATAAATTGTTAAAAACAACTTATAGGAAAATTCTTAAAGGTAAAAAAGATACATGTTTATGATGTCCTCTAAATTACTTGTATGAGCAAAAAAATTGATGATAATCTGAAATGTCCAACAGGGAATGACTAAGTAAGTTATAACATATTCATGCTATAAAAATCTAACTCATGCAATCAATAACAACAACGAGGTATATTTGTACGTAGTACTAGTGTAAAAGATTTCAAAACATTATTACATAAGAAAATCAGTGGCAGTAATACATATATTTTTCTAATTACTCAACTTTATTTATTATTATTATTATTTTAATATGACCAGAAAGAAACAGAGAGAGAGAAAGTGAGAAAGCAAGATATCAGGTTCCTGACTCGAAACACGGTTGGCCACGTGGGAATCCAGCACCTTTATCACCACACCACCTGCAAGCTCCCACATATATCTTTTTTTTGGAGAGGTTTTTGCTCTAGGGCGCATGTACTCGCCAGAAAGACAGAGAGAGATAGAGAGACAGAAAGCAAGAAATCACTGCCCAGGGGGATGGCCATGCCGCAATCCTTTCTCCTCCATTCTCTTCTTGGGATCCTGGGCACGCACGCACACGCACCTGGCATGAGTTTAAGCCACCGGGTCCAGGACTTGAACCACAGTCGACTACACTGGAGTCCAGCGACATAGCCATCACGCTAACTGCTGGTTAAACAATTGCATATACTATAAGAGACACACATGTATATATGTGTAGAAAGAATTTAGTAATTATTATCCAAAGAAATCTTAAGAATTTAATTTGAGGGACAGGTGAGAAAGCATTCAAAAATTTCGTCTTTCATAACAGTATCAAAAGGTAAGATCTTTGGCCCAACTGTGGTGGTTCGACAACAGAATACAGCTCCGCTATGCTAGAACCATATGGAAGATCAGGATTCAGTTCCCAGGTCAACCTGTACATGCAGCTAAGCACACACTCCTGCCCATGATCCTGGCTGTCTGGGAAGGCTAGAGGAAGGATCACGATGTGAAACCTTGTTGAAGGGGTGTGTGTGTATGTATGTATGTGTGTGTGTCTCATAAAATAAATAACTAACTTAAAAAAAAAAAAAGATAAAACCTTCAAGAGGTAATTGGGTCATAAGGGCTATACCCTCTGTTATGAAAGGGCAAGTGTGGCTGCTTATTGGTCTCTCTTTTTGCTCTACCACCACGTGACGATGCAGCAAGAAAGCCCCTGCCAGATGATGGTGCTGATCCTGTACTTCTCGGCCTCCATAATTATGAGAAATTAATCCCTGTTCTCTATAAATTACTCAGCCTTGGGTATTCTATTACTTGAGCAATACAAAATAGAATAAGACAGCATTCAAATCAAATGCAAGTTTAACTTCAAAATAAAGGCTGATCTTCTCTAAAGACTTCTCTAAAGATATCCAATCTCAAAGGCAAAAAAAATCGGGGCCAGCAGGTGGCGTGGTGGTTAAAGACACTGGACTTCCACATGGCCGACCGCAGTTCGAGTCCAGACCTGGCACCTTGTTCTCTCTCTCTCTGTCCCTCTCTGGTCAAATTAAAGTTAAAATTTTTTTAAAAATTCGGACCAGCAGTTAGCGTAATGGCTATGTCACTGGACTCCCACGTAGTCAACCGCGGTTCGTGTCCTGGACCCGGTGGCTTAAAACTCACGCCGGGCACGTGTGCGTGTGTGCCCAAGATCCCAAGAGGAGAATGGAGGAGAAGGGATTGCAGTGTGGCCATCCCCCCTGGGGGGTGATTTCTCGCTTTCTGTCTCTCTGTCTCTGTCTGTCTGGCGAGCGCATGCGCCCTACAGCGAAAAACCTCTCCAAAAAAAAAAATTATTTTTTAATTCTTTAAACAAAGTTTTAAAAATTCAATGTAATTTACTTTTGTTCTCTTTATTCATGATGGATTGCATAAGTATGCTCATAAGAGAGGGAACAAGAAAGAGGAGAGGGTCTGGCCATGCCATGATCCCTTTCCTTTAGTCCATCAGATTCTAGGTATCTGCACATGTGCCTGGCACATGCCAAGAGGACAGAGCCAGGGATTTGAACCATGGTCATCATGTGGTATCCAGCATCTCTACATCAGTGCATTACTACTATTATCATGAAGCCAACCTTCATTTATTTTTGTTTCTAAACATGAAAATATTTTAAATTGAAAACATAACATTCGATTTAATCTGTCAGAGTAATAATCAGAAAATTTTTAACAATCAGAAATTTTAAAATTGATGTAACATTGTTATAACACAGCTTTTACACTAAATAATATATACTGAGTTATTCATACTATGTATTACTTGTGCTGATAATGATAAGAATTATATCTATTTCGGGGCCAGCAAGTAGTGTGGTGGTTAAGGCACTGGATTCCCACAGAGCCAGTCATGGTTTGAGTCCCAAACCTGGTGGCTTGTTTTCCCACCTTCTCTCTCTCTCTTTCTCTCTCTCTCTCGCTCTCTCTGGTCAAATTAATAATAATAACAAATAAATCATTAAATAATCCTTAAAAAAAAGGACTATATCTATTTCAGGACCAGCCCTATGGCCTAGTGGTAAAAGGAGCCACATCTCACATGGCCAACTGTGAGGTCCAATTCCCAGCTTAAGAAATGCACCAAGCACATGTGCAAGAGAAGAGATTGCGGCACAACCACACCCCATTGGGAGAGGTACTTTCTTTTTTTGATGATAGTTGAACATTGCTTTCACAGACCAGAGTTCAAATAGGTACAAGTCAACACTAACTATAAGAAATAAGTTGTCGGGACCAGCAGTTAGTGTAATGGCTATGTCGCTGGACTCCCACGTAGTCGACCGCGGTTCGAGTCCCGGACCTGGTGGCTTAAACTCACGCCGGGCGCGTGTGCGTGCGTGCCCAAGATCCCGAGAGGAGAATGGAGGAGA
This sequence comes from Tupaia tana, assembly GCA_026018925.1. Lineage (NCBI taxonomy): Eukaryota > Metazoa > Chordata > Mammalia > Scandentia > Tupaiidae > Tupaia > Tupaia tana. The sequence goes on along the minus strand of JAKSZU010000006.1, from coordinate 58,255,232 downwards.
AGGGATTGCGGCGTGGCCATCCCCCCTGGGGGGTGATTTCCTGCTTTCTGTCTCTCTGTCTCTCTCTGTCTGTCTGGCGAGCACACGCGCCCTATAGCAAAAACCTCTCCAAAAAAAGAAAAAAAAAAAAAAAAAAAAAAAAAAAAAAAGAAATAAGTTGTGTTCCAATGATACAATTTAGTCGCAATCCCAAGATATTAAGGATCCATTTTCTCTAATATTAGAATTTCATGGGAACCAGCAGTTAGCGTAATGGCTATGTCGCTGGACTCCCACATAGTCGACTGCGGTTCGTGTCCCGGACCTGGTGGCTTAGAACTCACGCCGGGTGCGGCGCGTGTGCGTGCGTGCCCAAGATCCCGAGAGGAGAATGGAGGAGAAGGGATTGCGGCGTGATCATCCCCCCTGGGGAGTGATTTCTCGCTTTCTGTCTCTATGTCTCTCTCTGTCTGGCGAGCGCACGCGCTCTATAGCGAAAATCTCTCAAAAAAAAAAAAAAAAAAAAGAATTTCATACCAGGTTTGTTTTACAAAGGAAATTATAATAATCAAATGTGGAACATGATACTCAAAAATCTAAATACTCTTTGATTATCTATAACTATGTTCAAGATGTTAGAAAAGATGACAAGTAGCCCAACCATGCCAATTAAAAAATTTTTTTTTGAGAGGTTTTTGCTATAGGGCGCCTGCGCTCACCAGAAAGGCAGAGAGACAGAGAGACAGGAAGCGAGAAATCACCCCCCGGGGGCATGGCCACGCCACAATCCCTTCTCCATTCTCCTCTCAGGATCTTGGGCACACACGCACACGTGCCTGGCGTGAGTTTAAGCCACTGGGTCTGGGATTTGAACTGCGGTCGACTACATGGGAGTCCAGCGACACAGCCATTACACTAACTGCTGGTCCGCCAATTAAAATTTTGAAAGAAGTCATTCTTTTGGTCCAGACTAACAGACTGAAGAAAAATCATTCCTCCCAACTGGAACATACTAATGAGCTCAACTACTTGAGATGCACAGAAGCTCTCAGAGACCTGAGGGATAATATTGCTAGTCTATTACTAGAAAGTCAAATAGCATACTTTCTTTTAAAATCAATACCTTTTCCGTTTTTCCGTGGTTTAGAGGATTTCTTCTCCTTTAAACTGTTATTTTTAACAGATTTTTGTTTTCTTTTCTGTTCTTCAGCAAGTACTTTCTGAAGCAAATGAGCAAAAAAATCGAAGTCAAAAGGGCGCTTTTCTTCTGTTTAAAAAAAAGGAAAAGAACTTTCAAGGTTTTATTTTGTATAAAAGGAAAAAAATTTTAAGTATCATAATATCAAAAGCAAATGGGCTTGTCTATTGGAAGGATGTAAACAATGGGATACCACTGAGCAATTAAAGGAATGAACTATCTTAGTTAAAAAAAAAATGATACAAGCAGTAACATGGGTGAATCACAAAAACATGGTGAGTTAAAGAAACCAGAACAAAACAGTACATACAGTAACACTGCATGAATCAGATGTTCTAGGGCATACTAAACTATGGCGATTCACATGAAAGCAGTGATCACCTTGGGCTGGAATGCATCTGATTGACTAAAGAGGAAATGAAGAACCTTCTGAAGTGACAAAAATGTTCCATATATTGTCTGAAGTGGAGGTTACACAGGTCTATTCTTTCTTAAAACTCAAATTATGCTTCTAACTCTGTGTAAAAGTAAACAATTTTTTTAAATGGCAAGGATGACTAAGAAGTCATCAAAATACCTATCTACAGCCATTCTCACATTCTTTATCCCAACCATTTCATTATTTACTCTTCCAAATATCAGCAAAGTGGGAAGGAAATGAATATTGATCAGGAACACTCTCAATAAATACCCCAAAGCATTATATCAGAAAGAGCAGTGTGCAAACAAACCAGGAATTAACCCACTACAGAAATCCAATCTTCACATAAGCTTTACATCAAAACTTAAGGTGAATGAAGAGAAAATTGTGCCACACACACAAAACCAAAGGTTGGGTTCATTACAAGATAGCCTCAGAAAAAGAGGAGACATACACTAAAATAAAAATATTATCAGGAAACCAGACACAAGTCTGGGATTCCTGAAGGCCCTGTTTCACTGTGTACCGAGCATTATCCATCCCAATTCTCCACCATGATTCTGAAAAACACAGCAATCAAAGAATCTATAAAGGATGTCCACATGGTTCACAGAGGAATTCAAATATTAAGTCCTGAAAAAAACCCATATGGGTTTTAATATTTTTTTAATTTTTAACTACAATACAATGCACTACAATCAGTATCTACTAAAATAATTGTTAAAAGATCCCTCTCCCAAAATAGACTGTTTATAGGTTTCTGCATTATTTTCTGATTGCAACGTGTAAAACCTCAAGATAAGTTTCAGAACCACTTCTCTAAAATGCAGAGTGAAGGCCTACGATATTCCAGACCTCCCAGGAGCTATTCCTAGAAATGGTCTCCCTGAGGACCAAAATAACATTGGGTATCAGATCCATTCATCTACCTTAGTATCTACTTGTAAAATAAATATGCTATGCAATCTAAGTTCCCTCTATATTCAAGTTTTTATCTGAAATTAGCAGGTGGATAATTTTAAGAAAGAAATTTAATTAATTCATTTTAAAATTAACATTACAATTCATCTTATTAATGTATGGCACTGAATACATTTATTAATATAAAATGCTAACAATTATATATGCATGAAAAATATGCATCTTCCAAACAAAGAATAAGAACTACTTTAAACAGTAAATTTAATTGTCTTTACTTAGAGATCCCTTAATGTCTCTTCCTGTACACTTAAAAAAACAAAGTGTTGGGGCCCAGCAAGTGGCATGGTGGTTAAAGGCACCGGACTCCCACATGGCCGACCACGGTTCAAGTCTCAGACCTGGTGGCTTGCTTTCTCACTTCCTCTCTCTCTCTCTCTCTCTCTCTCTCTCTGTCTCTCTCTGATCAAACTGGAAAATAATAATGATGATAATAATAAATAAAGTTAAATAAAATAATTCTTTATTAAAAAAAACAAAAACAAAAACAAAACAAAGTGTTCATTCTAATGAGGGTACTGGTGAGAATCTGAAGGGTATCTCTTGCTCCTTCAAATCAGATCTAAATTTAAATGCTACCTCCTCAGACAGAACTTTCCTGATAAGCCAATCTAAACATCCACCCTCTAACTCCCTCTTTCTTTCCTTCCTTAATCATCATCAGTACTGGCAGGTGATGTGGTGGTTGAGGCACTGGATTCCCACATGGCCAACTGTGATTTGAGTCCCAGACCTGGTGGCTTGCTTTCTTGTTTTCCCTTTCTCTCTCTGTCTCTCACTCTCATCAAAATTTTTAAAAATAATAAATGAATCTTAAAAATGAATCATTATCTGGGGACCAGCAGATGGCATAACGGCTACGTCACTGGACTCCCATGTAATTGATCATGGTTCGAGTCTCGGATCCAGTGGCTTAAACTCACACTAGGCAGGTGTGCGTAAGTGCCCAAGATCCTGAGAGGAGAATAGAGGAAAAGGGATTGCGGCATGACCATCCCCCCCGGGGGGTGATTTCTCACTTTCTCTCTCTCTCTCTCTCTCTCTTTTTCTGGCGAGTGCACAAACCTCTCCAAAAAAAAAAAAAACCACATCTGCAATATGGTATCATGCTTACTGACTATATCCCTTCCCCTATCTAATTATTCTTAAGGCTCTAAAAGCAAGACTCTCATCTGCCCTGGTAACCATTATATCCTAATACCGAGAAAAGTAACTAGCATGTAACAGGTAGTCATGTTGTTGACTGAATGACTAACTGACTAGTAGGAAAAAAAACACCTACAAGATTCTATCTTCCTTGGGACCAGCCGGTGCCATAGTGGTTAAGGTGGGCATAGTGGTTAAGGTGCTAGACTCCGACATAGGCAATCACAGTTCAAGTCCAGGACACAGAGACTTGAAAATCACATGGGTAGGTGTGCATGTGTGCCCAAATTCCAGGAGGAGAATGGAGAAGTATGGCCAGTCCCCAGGGTTTTGATTTCTCACTTTCCCTCTCATTGTCTCTGTCTCTCTTCCACAAGTACACACATCCTATGGCTAAAACCTTGAAAAAATAGAAGATTCCATTCAATATCTTCCATAAACAACTCCTTTCAGAATAAAAATCACTTGTAAGTGGAATCACAGTGCCCTACGTAATCTCCAGACGGAGAACTATGCTTACCTGCTTCTGGATGTTTGGGCTAATCTCTTGCCTATAGATTTGTAGAAACTGCCAGACCCATACTGCTAAATTGAAAATACTCTAGTCTTAGTCTTTCTATGCCAACACAGAGACAAAACAACTTTAAAATACACAGGTATCAAAGACAAAAGATTGGCCTTCCAACTGATTCTTTGTAAAAGAGGTCTTCATACTTACGGAATGCTTTGTCTATTCTCCATCCATTTGTTTTCTCTTCTCGTTTGAATTTATTCTGTTAACAACAACAAAAAGAAACCTACAGTCATTTTCTCCTATTAAACTAGTGAAAATTATGTATTTAAAAATACTAAGTATTACAATGAAAATTTTATGACTAATATAACATTCTCTACTAAATTTATGTCTTTTCTAATAGGCAAGTTACTTAAACCTTTAGCGTTTTAAAAAGATGACTCATACTGAGCTTTTTTTTTTTTTGGAGAGGTTTTTGCTATAGGGTGCGGTGTGTGCACTCACCAGAAAGACAGCGAGAGAGAGACAGAAAGCGAAAAATACCCCCCAGGGGAGATGGCCACACCACAATCCCTTCTCCTCCATCCTCTTCTCGGGATCTTGGGCACGAAAGCACATGCGCCCGGCGTGAGTTTTAAGCCACCAGGTCCAGGACTCAAACCGCGGTCGACTACATGGGAGTCTAGCGACATAGCCATTACACTAACTGCTGGTCCCGATACTGAGCTTCTTGATGTTCCTTCCTGATGCTCCTTATATCTTGGCTGGCTGAGACTGAGAGTAGACTGTGGTGAAAAGACTCTGTTGAGGGTACTTGTTTTTTGGTTTCTGCTCCTCTCTCTCTCATAAAACAAAGTTTAAGAAAAATGTTTAAAACTTTTTTTTGGAGAGGTTTTTGCTATAGGGCACGTGTACTCGCCAGAAAGACAGAGAGAGACAGAGAGACAGAAAGCAGGAAATCACCCCCCAGGGGGGATGGCCACGCTGCAATCCCTTCTCCTCCATTCTCCTCTTGGGATCTTGGGCACACACGCACACGCGCCCAGCGTGAGTTTCAGCCACCGGGTCCAGGACTTGAACAAGAGAGTCCAGCAACATAGCCATTACACTAACTGCTGGTCCCAAAAATGTTTAAAACTTTTAAAAAGAATATATTGATATTAACCATTGATTTAATGGGCAGGAATCACTATAGAACAAATTCTATAATTACAAATTCCATACTATCCACCTCTGGCCCTGATAAAATAACTGATTATGGCTTTGTCTCACACATTTAACTCCACCATAAGTAGCTCTTAACACAAACAAAATGTACACTCAACTATTTTTTCAAAGAATTATTTATTAGTATTTATTTATTCATTTTATTTTAATTTGACCAGAGAGAAAGAGAGAGAGAAGAAAAGTGAGAAAGCAAGCCACCAGGTCTGGGACTTGAACCATGGTCAGCCATGGGAGAGTGTTCAGCACCTTAACCACCATGCCACCTACTGGCCCCCACTCAACTATATTTTTAAAAGAATTACTTATTTTGGACCAGCATCTGGCATAATAGTTATGTCATTAGACTCCCAAGTAGTCAATAGTAGTTCAAGTCCCGGACACAGTGGCTTAAACCTCACACCAGGTGCATGTGTGTGTATGCCCAAAATTCCAAGAGGAGAATGGAAGAGAAGGAACTGTGGTATGGCCATCGCCCTTGGGGGGTGATTTCTTGCTTTCTGTCTCTCTGTCTCTCCAGCAAGCACATGTACCCTATAGGAAAAATCTCTCTTAAAAAAAAAAAAATATTTAATTCCATTTGTTTTTATTATTTTTTAATCTGACCAGAGAGAGACAGAGAGAGAGAAAGGAAAAGTGAGAAAGCAAACCACGTGGTTTAGGACTTGAACTGCGGTTGGCTACATGGGAGTCCAGTGCCTCAACCACCATGCTACCTGATGGCCCCATGCTCAACCATTTTTAAACACTGGACAACAGTCAGAGCAAGACTATAATCCTACAACCCCACAATCTCAGAGAGAAAGGAAACACACAAAATGTACCATGTTCATACTCTTTTCATAGGCTTCATTTCCTAGCCAAGGAGGGAAGGTAAAGGCCACACAGAATACAGCAATCCAACTGGAGGTAAAAATTTTTATAAGCAGGGTTTTAGAGAGAAAGGAACTATGCAGACAAGGCCTCATAAGCCTGGTGGAAGTACACCATGTGTCCTTGGAGAATAGAATGCCTAGCAGTGGGCAGCTACTAAAACTATAAGAGCAGAGAGAAATCACCTAGCAAAGCAATATAATACAGTTCTAGATCGTTTTTATGGAAAGACCTTGTTAACACCCAGGACATCCACCTTAGACACCAGAAAGGCCACCATTAGAGATGAGGGCCATACATTAACCTGGGTTCTAGCATGAGGATTAAGTCCTAATGCACTAAAACATCCTGTATATATAATAAATTACCTTCTCTCTTATGCATCTAGAATGGTACTGGTATGACCATCCTTAGAGAACCTAGAAAGTAGTAACTCAAATTATTTTCTGTGGTTGACGAGAAATTCCATTTGAGAAAGGATGCTCTTTAAAAAACAGTCTAGGGGATGGGACCAGCAGTTAGCGTAATGGCTATGTTGCTGGACTCCCGTGTAGTCAACCGTGGTTCGCGTCCCGGACCCGGTGGCTTAAAACTCACGCCGGGTGCGTGTGCGTGCATGCCCAAGATCCCAAGAGGAGAATGGAGGAGAAGGGATTGCGGCATGGCCATCCCCCCGGGGGGTGATTTCTTGCTTTCTGTCTCTCTGTCTCTCCCTGTCTCTCTGGTGAGCGCATGCACCCTATAGCAAAAACCTCTTAAAAAAAAAACAGTCTAGGGGAGACCAGCAAGGTGACATGATGGTTAAGGTGCTGGACACACCCATATGGCTGCCCATAGTTCGAGTCCCAAACCTCCTGGTGGCTTGCTTTGTCACGTTCCTTCTTTCTCTCTTTCTCTCCCCACCAACCCCTGTGTCTCTCTCTCTGGTCAAGTTAAAATAAAATGAATGAATAAATAAAAGTAAATAAATAATTTTAAAAAAAAGTCTAGGGACCAGCATATGGCATAATGCTTACATCACTGGATTCCCACAAGGCAAACCACAGTCTGAGTCCCAGACCCAGAGGCTTGAAACTCACACGGAGCATTTGTGTGTGCATGCCCAAAATCCTGAGAAGAGAATGGAGAAAGGACTGAGGCGTGGCCATCCTCCCTGGGGGATGATTTCTCACTTTCTGTCTGTCTCTCTGTCTCTCCAATGACCTAACACGCCCTATAGCAAAAATCTCTCTTTTAAGAAAAACTCTAGATTTGCCTTAACAAAGCCTTAAACCAAGACTCAACAGGAATAAGGAGAGTAGTTGGCAGTAAATTAACTGCCTTTTAGAACCAAACTCAGCACTCTTTAAAAGAAAGAAAAACGTTGGGAACCAGCAGTTAGCGTAATGGCTATGTCGCTGGACTCCCACGTAGTCGACCACGGTTCGCGTCCGGGACCCGGTGGCTTAAAACTCACGCCGGGTGCGTGTGCATACATGCCCAAGATCCCGAGAGGAGAATGGAGAAGGGATTGCGGCGTGACCATTCCCCCTAGGGGGTGATTTCTCGCTTTCTGTCTCTATTTCTCTCTCTGTCTGTCTGGCGAGCGCGCGTGCCCTGTAGCGAAAACCTCTCCAAAAAAAAAAAAAAGAAAGAAAGAAAAACGTAATACAGACACTGTGCATCATCATCCATGTCTGGAATGTAATTAAAAACAAAAGCAAAAATAAAAAACTACAAGACATGAAAAAAGATAAAAAAATATGATGACTACTCAAGGAAAGAAAAATAAATCAATAGACACAGATCCCAAAATGTCCTAGATGCTAGAATTAGCAAACAAGAACATTACAGCATACACTGATTATATGTATCCAAGGATTGGGGCCAGCAGCTGGCATGGAGGTTAAGGGTGCTGGACTCCCACATGGCCAACCACGGTTCAAGTCCTGGACCTGGCAGCTTGCTATCTCACGTCCTCTCTTTCTTTCTCTCTTTCTGTCCACTCTGATCAAATTAAAATAAATAAAAATGAATAAAGTTAAATAAAATAATACTTTAAAACATTTTTAAAAATATATCCAAGGATTTAAAGAAAAATAAGGAGTATAACGAATAAAGGAAACTATGAAAAATAAATAAGTGGAAATTACAGAAATAAAAATAAAATTAGAAATGAAACATTAACCAAATGGGTTTAACAGCAGATCAAGGATAGAAAAGAGGGTCAGCAAACTTGAAGACATGGTCATAGAAACTATCCACATTCAACTAGAGAAAATAAATTGGAAAAAAAGTAGACAAAACTTAGTACCCTATGGTACAATGTCATGTAAGATAAACTGTAGCAGTGACATCTTAGAAGGGACAGAATGAAGCAAATAAATAATAAATTAAGAGAAATAATTGCGGGACCAGCAATTGGCGTAATGGCTATGTTGCTGGACTCCCATGTAGTCGACCATGGTTCAAGTCCCAGACCCAGTGGCTTAAACTCACGCCGGGCACATGTGCATGTGTGCCCAAGATCCTGAGAGGAGAATGGAGGAGAAGGAATTGCAGCATGGCCATCCCCCCGGGGGATGATTTCTCACTTTCTATCTCTCTGTCTCTCTGTCTTTCTGGCGAGCACATGCACCCTATAGCAAAACCTCTCAAAAAAATAAAGGAAAATGAAATAAAGAATGGCATTGTAACAAGTGACAAAGAAGTTAAGGCTGCAGAATCCAACACAGCCAACTCCGTGGTTCAAGTTCTGCACCAAGAAACTTGAAAATCATGTTGGCACATGTGCATGCATGCCCAAAATCCCTAGAAAAGAATGGAGAAGGGATTGTGGCGTGGCCATTCCCCTTAGAGGGTGATTTCTCACTTTCCCTCTCTGTATCTGGCAAGTGCATGTACCCTAGAGTCGAAAAAAAAAAAAGAATGGCTAAAAGCTTCCCAAATACAGTAAAAAATAAGAACCCAAGGACCCAAGAAGTTCATTAAACCTCAAATCATATAAACATAAAGAAAATAAAAGGCATATCGATCACACTGATGAACGTCAAAGTTAAAGGGAAAAAAAAAAACTTGAAAATAGCCATAGAAAACCACTTCATCATAAATAGGGGGAAGACTAAAAATGGTGGCTTGAATTTTCACCAGAAATAGTCAGGTGAGGCCAGGGGACAACAGAATGATGTTTTTAAAAGATCAAAAGTAGGGACTAGCATTTGGGGTGATGGCTATGTCGCTGGACTCCCATGTGGTCAACCACAGTTCGAGTCCTAGACCCAGTGACTTAAACTCACTACTGGCGCATGTGCAGGCATGCCCAAGATCCCAAAAGGAGAATGGAGGAGAAGGGATTGCGGTGTGGTAACCCCCACCACCCCGAGGAGTGATTTCTTGCTTTCTGTCTCTCTGATTATCTGGCGAGCGCAAGCACCCTATAGCAAAAACCTCTCCGAGAAAAAAAAAAAAAAATCAAAAGGAAAAAACTAGGGACCAGTAGTTAGCGTAATGGCTACGTCGCTGGACTCCCATGTGGTCTATCGCGGTTCAAGTCCCGGACCCAGAGGCTTAAACAGGCCTGGCGCATGCGTGTGCATGCCCAAGATCCTGAGAGGAGAATGGAGAAGAAGGGATTGTGGCATGGCCATCCCCCCCCCGGGGGTGATTTCTCGCTTTCTGTCTCTCCATCTCTCTCTGTCTCTCTGGAAAAAAAAAAAGGAAAAAACTATAAAACCAGAGTTCTATATGCAGCAAAATATATTCTTCAAAAGCAAGCTTGGGTTAGGGACAGTCAAATAAATAAAAGTTGAGAAAATGTTTCAAAAGCAGATCTCTCGGGACCAGCAGTTGGCGCAATGGCTATATCGCTGGACTCCCACGTAGTCGACCACCACCCGGCGGCTTAAACTCACACCGAGCACACGTGTCTGCGTGCCCAAGATCCCGAGAGGAGAATGGAGGAGAAGGGATTGTGGCGTGGCCATCCCCCCAGGGGGTGATTTCTTGCTTTCTGTCTCTGTCTGTCTCTGTCTTTCTGGCGAGTGCTCGTGCCCTATAGCAAAAACCTCCCCCCCCCCCCCCCCAAAAAAAAGCAGATCTATCATTCATTATCTACAGGAAAGACTGAAAACACCAGACATGGTACATGTATAAATGTCAAAAATTAGCTTCTTTTTTCTAATCAATGTCCTTAAAAAATAAAAGGCTCTCAAAGCTAAAGTAAGTCATTATACGGTTGGGTTTATAAGGTATGTGAAAATAAAATACATAATAGCACAAGGAATGAGGGATAATGAAATTATACTTGTAAGAGGTTATTTATAAAGTATTACAAAAGACTAAAATGAGAAAAACAGAGACAAGTATAATTGGCAAAAAAAAAAATTGATTAACCCAAAAGTAGGATGAAAAAGAAAATAAAATGGGGGGGAGGCTAACAGATGGCATAGTGGTTAAAGCACTGGACTCCCGCATGGTCAACCACAGTTTGAGTCCCAGACCTGGTGGCCTGCTTTCTCACTTTCCCTCTCCCTCTCCCTCTCCTTCTCTCCCTCTCTGTCTCTGTCTCTGGTCAAATTAAAAAAAATAGTAAGTAAAATTTAATAAAATAATTATTTTTAAAAAATTTTTTAATGAGATAAATAAAAAATAGTGACACGACAGACTTAAGCACAGCCATACAAATTGTTTCATTAAGTGTAAATAAACTAAATTATACTGCAATGTAAAAGATGTTTTCTTTTTATTAAATGTCAACATAAAAGTAAGAACATAAAGAATACAATGAACATGCCCCACCTCCTGTCTCTTACAGTAATGCCGTATGTAATGAAGTACAATTAAAAGGCAACAATTTCACACTAGATAAAGAAAAGCATGACTCAACAACATGTAGTTTATAAAAGACATACTTAATATACAAACACACAATAGGTTAAAGTAAAAGAAACTTTTTAATTATGGAAACTGGAAGCGCAGTAAAGTTGGTACTGATATTCCAATATCTGAAAAAGAAGGTCTTAAGAAACACAGGGACTAGTCCTGTAGCACAGCAGTCAAACGCTGCACAGTGGAAGTTAAGTCCCACATGGCCAACCAGGTTCAAGTCCCAGATCCATGGTTGTCTGCAGTTTGAGTCTTGAACCTGGTGGCTTAAACTCACGCCAGGCACACATGTGTGCGTGCCCAAGATCCCGGGGGTAAAATGGAGGAAAAGGGATTTCAGCATGGCCATTCTCCCTGGGAGGTGATTTCTCACGTTCTGTCTCTCTGTCTCTCTGTATCTTTCTGATGACTGCAAGAGCCCTATAGCAAAAACCTCTAAAAAAAATAAATAACAATTGTTGGGTTGGGACCATGAAGCCAGGCCACATCAATTACTATGAAACAGGGGTAGGTTATTCCCTAAAAGAGAGATGCTGAAGTTTATCTATATAATTTTCTTTTTCACTTATTGCTGATGCTAAGATTCCTTATAAATAATCTAGAGATAATTTAAAGTATTTAGGAGGGTGTGCAAAGGTTAGTTACATGCAGTTGTCCCTCAGTATCCATGAAGAATTGGTTTTAGGACACTGTGGATACCAAAATCCACAGATGCTCAAGTCCCTTACAGTTGGCCCTCCATATCCTCAAGTTCTGCATCCACAGAGAAAATCTGATCAATGGCTGCTTGACTTTGCAGATACAAAACCCATGACTATGAGGAGCTACTGTGACATGCCATTTTATATAACAGTCTTGAACATCCATGGAGTTTAGTATCCACAGGAGTTCCTGGAACCAATACCCCATGGATACTTATATATAGTTTCTCATCAAAGAAACTATAAAAATGAAATCTCATCTGGTCAAATGTATTATAGCTATAATTGATATCACATCTATTGTTATCTTTTTAAAAACTTAATTATATTTAATCACTGAACATCTTTGTGGGGCACAATGTGATTTTTCAAAGCATGCATGCCACGTGTAATAATCAAATCAAGGAAATTACAATATTCATCATCTTGAACAAAGAACATTACAATATGTTGTGTACCTTCAATTTTCATTCCACTAGGACTTTTTTATAATGTATATATACATATGTATATGCGTGTGACATAGCCCTTTTTTTTTCACTCTGTGGTGCTATACTGTTCCATAACCTATTTTCCTTGTTGACATGAATTCCTGTGTCCGTTAAATGTTTTTTCCTGAGCCTCTCTCACTATTCTTAACAGTGCCACCAACCCTCCCCAGAGTTAAGGTGGTCTAGGAAACTAACAGATCAGATGAGAACAATTTAACTCCACATTCTCTTTATACTTTCCTAGAAATTCAGAAATACATCTTACGGTCAAAAAAACTACCCTTAAACTTCTGGTACATTTATCCTCTTTCTACATTATCTAACTCTTCTTAGTTTTTTAGACCTTTCTTGGTTCCTTCAAAATCATTTTAGAAGTAAACAAGACAGAAATAAGAAAATATGACACTGAAGTTAAGTGTCATACTGGAACTCACAAATATTACATCACTTTGGCAATACATAACAAATATAACAAAAAGTAAAATAGTGGAAAAAATGGACTTAAATTTACACCAATGTAAAAATATAATAATATACCAATATTTTGGCCTCTTTCAAGAAACAAATGTTATGAGTTTATCTTACCTTAATTTCTATCCTTGCTCTGTGAGGAAAAAGCTGTCCAATCATAGAAAAGTCAGTTCCTACCATGCTGATGGCTAAAAAAAACATATCTGTTTCTGTAAAAATAAAAGATGTAGAATGACTAGAAATTACTCTAGTTATTTCAGGTGAAAAAGATTAACATAAGTATAGCTTCTAAGTTAAAAATAAATTTGACAGTACTTAATTTCACTGAAAAGAATCTCACAAAATATTTTAAAACACTTTCTTCAAACTTTTACTTTTAATGTAGCATATGAAATTAGTATACCAAAGCATTCAGAATTTTTGAAACAAGATATTCTACCTGTCTGGTCTTATTTAAAATGCCCTGAAGAAAACTGTCACTCACAGCCAGTATAATGTTAGGTATATAAGCAACTAGGAGTGCTAAGCAGTACACAAAAAAAAAGTAGCTAAAGGGGCTGGCAGGTGGCCTGGTGGTGGAGGCACTGGACCCCCACATGGCCGACCATGGTTTGAGTATCAGACCTGGCGGCTTGCTTTCTCACTTTCTCTGTCTCTCTTTGGTCAAATTAAAATAAATGAGTGAATAAATAAGATTAAATAAATAATTTTTTTTTAAGTAGCTAGAAAAACACATGAGAGGCCAGGCAGTAGCATGGTAATTAAATCAGCTTAAATCCACATGGCAAACTGCATAGTCCCAGACCCGACAGTTTAGGAAATACTCTGAGCAGATGTACACACGTGCCCAAAATCTTAAGAGGAGAATGGAGAAAGAACTGCAGCATGGTCATTGTCCCTGAGAAAGTGCTATCTCACTTTCTCTCTCTTCCTCTCTGCCCCCACACTTAGCGAGCACATGCACCCTGTAGCATAATATAATTTTTTTTTTTATTTAAAAAATAAGAAACTGGGGACTAGAAGTTGGCACAATGGCTATGTCGCTGGACTCCCATGAAGTTGATCACAGTTCAAGTCCTGGATCCGGTGGCTTAAACTCAAGCCAGGCACGTGTGTGTGCATGCCCAAGATCCCGATGGGAGAATGGAGGAGAAGGGATTGCAGTATGGCCATTCCCCCAGGGAGTGATTTCTTGCTTTCTGTCTCTCTGTCTCACTCTTTCTGGTGAGTGCATTCCCCTATAGCAAAAACCTCTATAAAATAAAAGAGAGAGAGAGAAACTGTGGGGCTGGTGAGTGGACTGGTGGTTAGGGTGCTGGACTCCCATATGGCCAACAGCAGTTCAAGTCCCAGACCTAGAGGCTCAATTTCTCATCCTCCCTCTGTCTCTCTCTCTGGTCAAATAAAAATTTGGGAAGCTGGAGAACAAAGGTATCTTTCCTTTCACTTTATATTCTTCTGTAGTGTTTGAATTTTTTGCCAAAATGAACTATACTGTTTTTATAATAAAAAAATAAGAACCAGCATTACACAAGTATTGTGTGCTTTTTTAAAAGTTTAATTTGTAGAACCGGCAGGTGGTATGGTGCTTAAGATGCGAGATTTCCACATGGCCGACTACAGATTGAGTGCTGGACCTGGCGCTTGCTTTCTCACTCTACCTACCTCTCTCTCTCTGTCTCTCGCTAGTCAAACTGGAGAACATTAATAATAAATAAAATAAAATAATGTTTTAAAGATCTGGTACCTATTGAAACATTATATTCCTAATTTTTTTTTTCCAGAGAGATTTTGAAATAGTGAATATGCACTCGCCAAAGAAAGAGAAAGTGAGAATCACCCCCTGGAGGGATGGCCATGCTGCAATCCCTTCTCCATTCTCCCCTTGGGATTTTGGGCACACACGCACACATGCCAGGCTTAATTTTTAAACCTCCAGGTCTGGGACTCAAACCTCAGTCGACAATGTGGGTGGGAGTCCAGCAATGTAACCATTATGCCATCTGCTGGTCCCATATACTCAAATATTAGAGAAAGAACACAGTGAACATTAAAAATGTTCATTTCACTTAAGTAATTTTTGTTGTATAAGGAACTGAGAGAGCAATATTTCAGCCAAAATAACCATAAAACTAATTCCTAAAAAAATTTCTAAGATACAGTTTCCTAGTGTAGGCAGGAGGGAGGGGCCAATAAAATTAGCTGGAAAGCAAAAAACATGATAGTCTGCATTTTTATTAACTTAGGAAGGAACTGACTTATTTCAGAAACAAAAAATATTCATGTCAAATAAATAACTTACATAATTTTATGTAAAAATTAGTTACCTTTATTTGACCATGGTTTAGAGTAATAGTTTTTCCTAAAACTGGAATATGTAGTTGTAGAACCACGCTCAAATATGGGGTCATTTTCCTCAATAACACAGGGGCCTTTTGTTCTTAAAACTTCTACAGTTAAGCTGGGGGGAAAAAAACACATTTTCAAATAGATCCACACTAAAAACAAGGACAGAAACATACAATAATTGAGATTTAAATAGTTATATTTCTAAATTTACTGTGGTAGTCATATGGAAAGTATAGTAATACAAATTTCTAAACATCTGGTAATTTTCACTTAAAATGTAATTCATAGGGTGTGTAAATAAATGGCAACTTATTTTCAAAATCCAGAATACTAATCTCATATTTACAAAAATATCACTGGGCCACCAAACAAAATTTTTATTCACTTTAGCATAAATTCTTACATTCAATATATATTATTGTGCTAGCATGAATGAGGATATTAAGAAATATATGCATTTCATATCTGTAATTTACATTCCTGCACACAAAGCACTTAATTATACTTTTAACTACTTAATATCCAGCACACTCATTATCGCAAAATGGCACTGGCATGCTAAAACAATTAATACATTTAATTGTCACAGAACTTAAATGTAATAAAATTATTCCTGGGCCTGCCCCATGACCTACTGGTTAGGAAAGCTGAATCCCCTTGGGGCCAACAGGTTGCATGATGATTAAGGTGCTAGATTCCCACATAGCCAACTGCATAATTTGAGTACCAGACTCAGTGGCTTGAAAATCACAACGGGGTTGTGTGCATCCTGCCAAAAATCCCATGAGGAGAGTGGAGGAGTAGGGTTTGCAGCCTGACCATCGCCCTAGGGGAGTGAGTTCTCACTTCCCCTATCTTTCTCTCTCCAGTGAATCATACACCCTACCGCAAAAACCTAAACAAACAAACAAAAAAAGATGAGGATGATGAAAGCCAGATCCCAGAAGACAGACTACTGCACAAATCCTGGCTCTTGAGGCTTGAAAAACATGCCAGGTGTGTACACATGAATGTTCAAGATCCCAACAGGGTGGAGAAATGAAGGAGAAGAGATTGAAGCATGATCACATCCCATTGGGGGGAGGCTGCTTCCTCCCTTCTCCACCTCTCTCTTTTTCTCCCTCTCTGTGCCAAATGTGTATGTCATCAGACAAAAAATAATTATTGCCCTCTCTCTTTTTTCTCCCTCTCTGTGGCAAATGTGTATGTCATCTGACCCCCCAAAAAATTATTTACCAATTAAAATATTGAAAGACTTCCCATTACTCTTTTTTATTTACCTACTGAATAATTTATCCTCTTTTTAATAAAATATATTGTGGGTGTCAGCCAAGTGGAAGGGTAGTAAAGATGACTAGGTTCCACATGGTCAACTGCGTGGTTCAAGTCCTAGACCAAGATGCTTGAAAAAACACATTGGTACAAGCAGTTGGTAAAATGGTTATGTTGCTGGACTCCCACATAGTCAACCACGGTCTGAGTCCTGGACCCGGTGGCTTAAATTTAAAAAAATAATAATAATAATTAAGACCAGCAGTTAGCATAATGGCTATGTCACTGGACTCCCATGTACTCGACTGTAGTTTGAGTCCCGGACCCAGTGGCTTAAACTCACGCCAAGTGCATGTGCGTGCGTGCCCAAGATCCTGAGAGGAGAATGGAGGAGAAGGGATTGCAACATGGCCACTCCCCCTGAGGGGTTGATTTTTCGCTTTCTGTCTGTCTCTCTCTGCCTTCCTGGCGAGTGCACGTGCCCTATAGCAAAAACCTCTCAAAAAAAAAAAAAAAAAAAAAAATACACTGGACATGTGTGCATGCATACCCAAAATCCCAAGAGAATTGAAGAAAAGGAGCTGTGGTGTGGCCACCCCACCCCAGGAGTGCTTTCTCATTTTCTCTATTTCTCCCCCTACAAGTGTATACAATCTATAAAAAATGTAAAAAAACAAAACAAACAAACAAAACACACACACACACACACACACACTTTGGAAAGAAAACTAAATTCTACAACACCAAATGTAGGAGATTTAATGTTATAAATAAGGAATTAACCCAGAAAGTAAATGAAATCTCATCATAACAAACATCATAAAATATGTTAAACTTTTAAGACTCTCAGTAAGATTGGTATAGAAGGGTCATTTCTGAACACAATAAAAGCAATCTATGAGAAACCTACAGCTAACATTATACTGAATGGGGAAAAGCTGAAAGCTTTTCCTCTGAAAACAGGTACTAGGCAAGGCTGTCCACTTTCTCCACTGCTCTTTAATATAGTACTGGAAGTCTTAGCTATTGCAATCAGAGAAGAGAATAATATTAAAGGCATTCGAATAGGCAAAGAAGAACTGAAAATATCTTTATTTGCAGATGACATGATGGTATACTTAGAAGACCCAAAGGTGTCCATGAAAAAACTGCTTGAAATAATAAGTGAATACAGTAAGGTGGCAGGATACAAATTAATATCCAAAAATCTATAGCATTTCTATTTATGAACAACAAGTTGAACGAAGCAGAGCTGAAGAAAGGAATCCCTTTCACTGTAGCCACAAGGTGTATAAGATACCTAGGGATAAACCTAACTAAGAAAGTCAAAGACCTTTATAAAGAAAACTACGAAAATCTTAAAAGAGACATTGAAAGTGACATAAAAATGTGGAAGGACATCCCATGCTCCTGGATTGGAAGAATTAACATAATCAAAATGGCAATTCTACCCAAATTAGTCTACATGTTTAATGCAATTCCAATCAAAATACCAGAGATATTCTTCAGAGACCTAGAAAAGGCAATCATAAAATTTGTCTGGAACCATAAAAGACCTCGTATTGCAAAAGCAATCCTGAGCAAGAAGAATGGAGTAGGAGGCATATCACTCCCTGATCCCAAGATATACTATAAAGCTGTGGTCATCAAAACAGCATGGTGTTGGCATAAAAACAGACAAGTGGACCAATGGAAGAGAATAGAGACCCCAGAAATAACACCCAAAGCTTACAGCCAACTGATCTTTGACAAAGGATATCAGTCAATCCATTGGGAAAAGGAAAACATCTTTAGTAAATGGTGCTGGAAAAACTGGGTATCCACCTGCAGAAAGATGAAACTGAACCCCCATCTTTCACCATTAACAACAGTCAACTCAAAATGGATCAGAGATCTGAACCTAAGACCTCAAACAATAAAACTACTGGTGGAAAATGCTGGGGAAACTCTGGGGGACATTGGAGTAGGCAAAGACTTCTTAAATAAGACTCCCAAAGCACAGGCAATAATCCCTAAAATAGACAAGTGGGACTATATTAGACTAAGAAGTTTCTGCACAGCAAAGGACACAGTAACAAGTGTGAACCGACAACCCTCAGAATGGGAAAATATTTTTGTTAAATATGCCTCAGACAAGGGACTGATAACCAGAATACATAGGGAACTCAAGTGCCTTATGCGAAAAAAAATGATGAACCCAATTAAAAGATGGGAAAATGAGCTGAACAAAAATCTCTCTAAGGAAGACATACGAACAGCCAAAAAGTATATGAGAAAATGCTCAACATCCCTCATCATAAGGGAGATGCAGATAAAAACTACAATGAGATACCACCTAACCCCTGTCAGAATGGCAAAGATTAAGAATATAAAAAGTGATAAGTGTTGGCGGGGATGTGGTGAAAAGGGAACCCTCCTACACTGTTGGTGGGAATGTAAACTGGTTCAACCACTGTGGAGAACAATATGGAGGTTCCTCAAAGATCTACAAATAGAACTACCATTTGATCCAGCAATCCCACTTCTGGGTATTTACCCAAAAGACAGGAGAACGCTCAGTCAGAAAAGTGCTTGCACATCAATGTTTATTGCAGCATTATTCACAATTGCCAAGACATGGAACCAACCTAAATGTCCACAAACTGATGAATGGATTGGAAAAGTGTGGTATATATACTCTATGGAATACTACTCAGCCATAAAAAATAACAAGACCCTGGAATTTGATAGAAAATGGTCAGATACGGAGGATATATTGCTGAGTGAAGTAAGCCAGGCTATGAAAGAAAGATATTGTATGTATCCACTCAATATATACCGACTATCAGCACTCTATAATAGAGAGCAAAAAATTGGAGGACATAAAAGCAGTGAAGGTACTTAACGAGAATAGGACAGTGTGGAATGGGGGAAGTGAAGAGAAGAGAATAGAGAAAGATAACAAGTGAACAATAGATAGGCAGGAAATTAGTGAGAAACAGATATGGCTTATTAACTGTTGATGTTGACATGTATAGTATTCTCAACTGGATTTGTCTGAGAAGTATTTCATGATAGGCAAAGTATTCGTACAAGCAAAATGAGAAATAGCAATTGACTGTTTTAAAAAATAATTAGAATAATAATAATAATGATTGGGGAAAACATAGAAAAGATATTGAATGTTAAAGTGGGGAGATTAATGTCTCTGTACTGACTGACATGCATGGCATTCCCTTTTGAAAAAGCAATGTAATACACTGTAAAGTTATATGTAATTCAATGTAATATAAAGAAGAATATGATGATAATAAAAAAATGTATATATAATAAAAAAAAGAAAAAAAAAACTGGAGGAGAACTATTTCAGCTTGGTCACAAGTTTATTTAATAGTAAAACTCGATTTGAATTGGTAAAAAAAAAAAAAAAAATGTTAAACTTAAGATTCATTGCATATTCATTAGTTATCACCACATACCAAAATATGACATTAGATAATAATATGAAAACTTGAATACTAACTTCAAGACTAAGTCAATATTAGAAATCTGCGCTTAGTGGAGTATAGTTCAATAACTCAACACAATTACTAGTAAAGCTAATAAAAAAAACGGTGTTAGGTTAACACATGATAAGGTAGCAGTACACCTTTTTATACTAAATACAGCATTATAAAAATGCTAAAATTAAAAATTAATCTAACCTACTTTTACATGTATAATATTCATTATGCAAATATAAACATGAGGGTCTAAGTGACAATGACAAATTTAGAAACAAGATCTCTCTCATCGACAAAGCATGTTTGTTCTCATGAATCCAAAATCTCTTTTTTTAACTTACCTTTCTTCATCTAAAATAATAGAACCATCTTCTGCCACTTTTACTCGAGGAACCAGCAGTGGCCCATCATCCATCTCTTCTTCCATGTCCTCATTACCTTCACCATCAGGAGTACTCTTATCTACTTGCCTACCAAATATAAAGATAGGTTAATTCACATAGCCATGATAAATGTTTCATGAACAGTACAAACTTCAGAATAAATTATTACAAATTCAACCTTCTATTTCCAATTTACCTCTAACCTAATTGAAAATATTAGGGGCTATTAAGAACATGATTATAAAAAAAATAATAATAAAAGAACATACAATAAGCCTTTAAGCCTTTACTCCCGTTTAAAATAAAGAGAAAAAAATGCTTGCTTTTTTTTTTTGGCGTGGGGAGATTTTTGCTATAGGGCGTGCGCTCGCCAGAAAGACAGAGACAGAGAGACAGAAAGCTAGAAATCACCCACACACACACACACAGGGGATGGCCACATCGCAATCTCTTCTCCTCCATTCTCCTCTCAGGATCTTGGGCATGAACACATGCACGTCCAGCGTGATTTTAAGCCACCGGTCCGGGGCTCAAACCACAGTCGACTACATGAGAGTCCAACAACACAGCCATTACGCCAACTGGTGGTCTTAGAAAAAAATGCTTGTCTTTTGAAAATCTCAATATAGTATCAGAGTAAACCACAGAGTTATTACAGAATTAACTATAATAATCCTTACATCAGTTTTCCAGATCATTTTGTTAATTCTTCAGACAAACTTTGAGGACTGGTATTTTCCTACCTCCTTGAGCCTTTGAGAAGATAAATAAATAGCTTTTTCTATAGATTACACAACAGGAGGGAGAGAGCAAGAAACCAAACGCAGTTTTCCGGATGACTCCAAATCCTATATACTTTCCATTCTACTATATCGTCTCCTTAGGTTTTACTGAAGCAAAAATAACCTAGAAACCTGTAAAACAACCTGTTTTCAAAGTTTCAAGCTCTGCTTTAAAACAATTTGAATCCTGGGCTAGCAAATGGTATAATGGTTACTTCGCTGAATTCCCGCATGCTCGACCACGGTTTGAGTCTCTGATCCAGACACTTGAAACTCGGGAGTGTGTGTGTGTGCATGACCAAAATCCCAAGGAAAGAAGGAAGGAAAAGAGACAGTGGCATGACCATCCCCACAGGAGGTGATTTCTCACTTTCTGTCTCTCTGTCTCTATCTCTTTTTTTTCTTCTTCTTCTTTTCTTTGGAGAGGTTTTTGCTATAGGGTGCGTGTGCTCGCCAGAAAGACAGAGACAGACAGCCAGAAAGCGAGAAATCAACCTCCAGGAGGGATGGCCACACCGCAATCCCTTCTCCTCCATTCTCCTCTCGGGATCTTGGACACGCACACACATGCACCTGGCATGAGTTTAAGCCACCGGGTCCAGGATTTGAACTGTGGCTGACTACATGGGAATCCAGCAACATAGCCATTATGCTAACTGCTGGTCTCTCCCTGTCTATCTATTAAAACACACATGCCCTATAACAAAAATCACTTTCTAAAAAACAAAAAAATTAATAAACCCTTGGCAAAATAGTGATCATTAATCAAACCTTGAATTGACCATCAGTAAATTCCCAATGTTTCTGCTAATTTTGCACAAATCCCCACTTTGAATTACAAAGTTATAATAATTTCCAACAAAGTCCCTGAGCAGAATTTCTTAGGAGTAAGCTAACATGACAGTTTTAAACATGGAATGCAAAAGGGAGTTTGTACTAAATGGACTATATTTAGTGCCATCAAACTAGACCTGTTGCAGATCAGTGTATACAGTATGCTTTCATGCAACAAAAAGAAACAAAGGATATACACGAATACATATCTGCTTGTATATGTATAGCTTAGAACTGAAATGATACATTAAAAAACTGGCTACATTTGTTACTCTAGGGAAGGGCATAAAGACAGACTTTTCTCAGTATTTATTTTTGTTCCTTTTGAATTTGTACCATATGAATAAACCATTGCTCTAAAATAAAACAAAATTGATGGAGCTGTGGCTCAAGCAGTGATGCAACATTCCATGATGGAAGAGCACAGTTCAACTCCCAGGTTGATCGGAAACACGCACATGCACTTAAGTTTCAAGCTACCAGATTCAGGACTCAAACCGCAGTCATATATGAGTCCAATACCTTATCTACTCCACTTCTGTCTAATACCTTAATCACTCCACCACCTGGTGGCCCCCCCATAACAACATTTAAATAAAAACAACAACAAAAACAACTTTTTTTTTTTTTGGAGAGGTTTTGGTACAGGGCGCATGTGCTCTCCAGAGAGACAGAAAGTGAGAAATCCCTCCCCAGGGAGGATGGCAACTCTGCAATCCCTTCTCCTCTATTCTCCTCTCAGGATCATGGGCACGCACGCACACACAGCTGGCGTGAGTTTAAGCCACCAGGTCCGGGACTCAAATCACGGCTGACTACACGAGAGTCCAGCGACGCAGCCATTACGCTAACTGCTGGTCCCACAACTCTTAATTTTAAAAACTTAAATTTAAAGTCAGTACTGGCTAGTCACCTATGTAATGCAAAATGTGAGACTTTCATATTGATTTAAATAGGTAACTTATTCTTGTTAAGTGAGTCTATTTTGTAAAAGAGATTTTTGCTATAGGGCATGTATGTTTGCCAGAGAGACAGAAGAGACAGACAGAAAGCGAGAAATCATCCCCCCAAGAAGAATGGGCACACCATAATTCCTTCTCCTCTCAGGATTTTGGGTAGATGCACACACATACCCAGCATGAGTTTCAAGCTGTTGGGCCCAGGATTTAAAGTACAGCTGAAGTGAGTCAATTTAAAAAAAAAAAAAAAAATCAATCAAATGTAATTTGA
The DNA here is from genome assembly GCA_026018925.1 of Tupaia tana. Classification (NCBI taxonomy): domain Eukaryota; kingdom Metazoa; phylum Chordata; class Mammalia; order Scandentia; family Tupaiidae; genus Tupaia; species Tupaia tana. The sequence continues at coordinate 58,232,041 of JAKSZU010000006.1, read as the reverse complement.
CTATAGTAAAAATCATTTGATTTCATCTATTAAAAAAAAAAAAACACACCCTTATAGGGCCAGCAGGTGGCATGGTGGTTAAGGCGCTGGACTCACACATGGCCAACTGCAGCTCGAGTTCTGGACCTGGCGGCTTGCTTTCTCACTTTCCCTTTCTCTCTTTCCCTGCCTTTCTCCAGTCAAATTAATTAATAAAATTAAATAATTCTTTTAAAAAGAAAAATAAAGATACACCCTTAGGCCAACCAGTGGACAGTGGTTAAGGCAGCTACAATCCCACATGGCTAACTGTGTGTTTAAAATTCTGCATACATGCATGCATGTCTAAAATACCGAGAGGGGAATGCAGAAGTGAGTCTGGCATGGCCATCTCTCCTAGGGCATTTTCCCGTTCCCTCTGTCTCCCCAGCAAATACACACACAATACAAAACACACACACGTTTGTATACATTAATGTGTGTGTGTGTCTGTGTGTGTGTATATATATAAACATACACATACCCTTAATAGAATATATTCAAAGAAAGAATTAAAGATGCTTACTCTCTTGTCTGGACTGTTGTAGTCGATGATTTTTCAGTTTTCTTTTCAGGTTCTAGTGAAGAACTAAGAAACATAAATAACAGAATACTTTTTAAATAAATTATAAATTTACCTCTTATCAGTTCTATCTTTGAGCAAGAAATTATTTTAATACACGTTTATTTTTTAATAATATATTATAGCACTTCATTAATGATGGTGCAGTCTACGAATCAATTTTTCAGTCAAAAACTTGTCATCTAGAACAAAAATCTTAATAAGCCCTAAGTAGGGAATGTTCTTACCCTCTAAATCTTTAGTGAAGGAGGCTTTGTGTTCCAAGGCATGAAGTAACCTGGGTGGCTTATCTCCCAGTTCTCCATGTCAAATAACTCAAAACATAGGTTTATGGCCATTTCTTCAACTAGGCCAAAGACCTGCTGAACCTCAGAAGGCCTACACTGAAAAATATGCACTACTCCTAACTCCACCTGCTAAGCCATCATTATAATAATGACATTGATTATAAACCCTCTCACCCTAACCCTGTCCCAGGCCAATTATGATTAAAGCAGCTTTGTTCTTAGAAGATTTGTTAATCAAACTGCTACTATATTCAGTTAATAGGAAGGGCATAAAAATTGCTTCATTTGGGACCAGCAGGTGGCGTGGTGGTTAAGGCGCTGGACATTCCCACATGGCCAACCATGGTTCAAATCCCAGACTGGTGGCTTGCTTTCTCACTTTCTCTCTCTCTCTCTCTCTCTCTGTCTCTTTCTGGTCAAATTAAAATAAAATGAATGAATAAATAAAATAAAATAAATAATTCTTTTTTTTTGGAGAGGTTTTCACTATAGGGCGCGTGCGCTCACCAGACAGACAGAGAGAAACATAGAGACAGAAAGCGAGAAATCACCCCCCAGGGGGGATGGTCACGCCGCAATCCCTTCTCCTCCATTCTCCTCTCGGGATCTTGGGCACGTACGCACACGCGCCCGGCGTGAGTTTTAAGCCACCGGGTCCGGGACGCGAACCGCGGTCGACTACGTGGGAGTTCAGCGACATAGCCATTACGCTAACTGCTGGTTCCCTAAATAATTCTTTTTTAAAAAAATTGCTTTATTTATTTAGATCAACTAACAGTATATAAGGAAACAGGAGGGACCAGCAGGAATCATGGTGGTTAAGAGTACTGGACTCCCACATGGCTGACCACGGTTCAAGTCTTGGACCCGGCAGCTTGCTTTCTCACTCCCCCCCCATCTCACTTTGTCCCTTTTTGATCAAATTTAATAAATAAATAAAGTTAAAAAAAAATTTTTTAAAGGAAAGAAATGGGGGCCAGTAGGTAGTATGGTGGTTAAGGCACTGGACTCCCACACAGCCAACCATGGTTTGAGTCCCAGACTTGGAGACTTGACTTTCTCATTTCTCCCCTCTCTCTTTCTGTCTCTCCGGTGAGTGCACATGCCCTATAGCAAATTTAAAAAGTAATAATAATAAATTTTAAAACTAAATAAATCTTTTAAAAAATAGCATATAAGAGGGGATTGGCAAGTAGCATGGTGGTTAGGAGCACTGGGCTCCCACATGGCCAACCCTAGTTCAAGTCCTGGACATGTGGCTTGCTTTCTCACTTTCCCTCTCTCTCTCTCGGTGTCTCTCTCTGGTCAAGTAAAAATAATTATAATAATAAAGTTAAATAAAATAATTATTTCTTTAAAAAACAGCACATAAGAAATCAAATGTGTGGGATAATGGTTACGTCACTGGACTCCAACATAGTTGACTGCAGTTAAAGTCCCGGACCTAGTGGCTTAAAACTCACGGTGATTTCTCGCTTTCTGTCTCTCCGTCTCTTAGGTGAGCACACGCAACCTATAGCCAAAAACTCTCTTTAAAAAAAAAAAAAAAGGAAAAAAAAAAGATGGGGCCAGCAGGTGACATGGTGGTTAGGTGCTGGACTCCCACATGGCCAAGAGCAGTTCAAGTCCTGGATCTGGCAGCTTACTTTCTAATTTTCACTCTCTCTCTCTCTCATGAGTACATATGCCCTATAGCAAATTAGATAGTAATAATAATAATAATTTTTTTAAAAGATCCTATTCCCTTTAAAAAAAAAAAAGAAACCAAATGTACAATCTCTATTAGTTACTTAATTAGTTTTACTATATCCTGGTCATTAATATAATAAAAGAAAAAGAACTTTTAAAGTTCTTTGCCATAGGGCACATGTGCTTACCAGAGAGACAGAGAAACAGAGAGGGAAAGTGAGAAATCACCCCCAACCCCCACCAGCAGGGAATGATCACACAGCAATCCCTTCTCCATTCTCCTCTTAGGATTATGGGAAATAATGCACACATGCCCAGCATTATTTTCAAGCTGCCAGGTCCAGGACTCAAACAATGGTTAGTCATCTAGGAGTCCAGCACCTTAACCACTATACCTTCTGCTGGCCCCAAAAGAAACTTTTTCTTGAGAGAGTTTCACTATAAGGCATGTGTGTGTGCCAAAGACAGAGATGAAAAACAAGAAAACACCCCCCCCCCCCCCCCCCAGGGAGATGGCCATGCCACAACGCCTCCTCCTCCATTCTCCTCTCAAGATTTTGAGAACACCGGACCTGGTGGCTTAAACTCATGCCGGGTGCATGTGCGTGCATGCCCAAGATCCCGAGAAGAGAATGGAGGAGAAGGGATTGCGGCGTGGCCATCCCCCCTGGGGGGGTGATTTCTCGCTTTCTATCTTTCTGTCTCTCTTTGTCTTTCTGGCGAGTGCATGTGCCCTATAGAAAAAACCTCTTAAAAAAAAAAAAAAAGAAATTCTATCTAGGGCCAGCAGGTAGTGTAGAGATTAAGGTGGATAAGGGACCAGCAGATGGCATAATGATTATGTCACTGGGTTCCCACATATTGGACCACGGTTCAAGTCCCAGATCTGGCAGCTTGAAACTCATGCCAGGCACATATGTGTGTATGTCCAAAATCCTTAGAAGAGGATGGAGAAAAAAAAAAAAAAAAAAAAAAAAAGAAGAGGATGGAGCCAGGACTATGGTGTGGTCATCTTCCCTGGGGGATGACTTCTCACTTTGTCCTTCTCTTTCTTTCTCTCAGGTGAGCACACATGCCCTATAGCAAAAATCTATAAAAAAAATTTATCAGAGGTTAAGGCAGCTGGATGTCACATGGCCTACTACATGGTTCAAGTCCAGGACCAGGAGGCTTAAAAGTCACAACAGTCACATGTGTGCGTGCCCAAAATTCTGAGAGAATGGAGGAGAAGTGATTGTGGTATGGCCATCCCCTTTTTTCCTCTTTCTTTCTGCCTCTATCTCTATCTGACGATACTCTGGTTTCTCTTCAGATCGTATAAATCTCTATCTGACGAGCACACACACCCTAGAGCGAAAAAAAATAAAATTTTATCTAAAAAGACATCATATGTGCTATAAGTTTTGTTGACATATTTTTGGAAAACATGAGCCTGTACTACAAAAGTAATACTTATATCACTATATCCCAAAAGTTAGAGAGAAATAAATTTTACTTACGTCATTGGATTATTATCTGGCAGGTAATATATGAAGTCTCTCATAGTCATTTTTGAACGATCAGGTGGCCTATGACTTTCATTTAGAGCATATTTGTTTTTCCATTGTTTCTATATACAAAAACACACATACAGACTCACTTTTATTTTACAGGTACAGGAGAATTCAGGCTGTACTATATTCAAATACATAGTTCACTGTTGTATTCGATGCCAGTGCTTTAATATTATTCCTGTCCCAATTATGACTCATTTAAAAAAAATTTGAAGTATATGGGACCAGCAGTTAGCATAATGGCTATGTCACTGGACTCCCACCTAGTCACCGCAGTTCGAGCCCCAGACCCGGTGGCTTAAACTCACACAGGGCGTGTATGCATGCGTGCCCAAGATCCTGAGAGAATGGAGGAGAAGGGATTGCGGCGTGGCCATCCCCCCTGGGGGGTAATTTCTCGCTTTCTGTCTCTCTGTCTGTCTGGCGAGTGCACGCGCCCTATAGCAAAAACTTCTCAAAAAAAAAAAAATTGATGTATAATAAATTTTTAAAAGAATTATTTATTTAATTTTATTTTTTTATTATTATTACTCAATTTAATCAGAGAGAGGGAGAGAGAAAGAGAAGGAGAGTGAGAAAGCAAGCCACCAGGTCCAGAACTCAAACCATGGTCGGCCATGTGGGAGTCTAGCACCTCATCCACCACACCACCTGCCAGCACCATGAATAACAAATTTATAGCACCTTACCCTTCATATTTTTTAGTTTTTAAAAATAAAAGTGACAGGAGCCAGCAAGTGGCATGGTGGTTAAGGCGCTGGATTGCCACATGGCTGACCACTGTTGAATCTCAGACCACTGGCTTGAATAAAACCATGCCAAGCACGTGTGCATAAGTGCCCAAAATCCCAAAGAGGAGAAGGCAGAGAAGGGATTTAGCATGGCTAACCCCTCTTGGGGGTGATTTCTCACCTTCCCTCTCTGTCTCTCACTGGTGAGCACACGTACCCCTACAGCAAAAACCTAAAAAAAAGAAAAATAAATAAATAAATACATGACAGGAACTGGATAAAAGTGCAATGAATAAAATCATGCCTAATGATGCTTTCTAACTACAACTGCTTCTGAGAATTTATAGTTACATAGCTTTTGCTTACCCTATAGTGAACTGGAATTCTGTGTATTTTATAAAATTCTTAGAGGAAATGTTTAATGTTTAATTCTCTAAAATAAATCTAATCAAGCAGACTCTATAAAACATAAAACATTTTTAGAGGTTTAGCTTTTTAGAGACTTAAATGTTAGCGGATATGAATTCAAATCCCGTATCTTCCACTTACATTTAACACAAACCAAGTAACCCAAGTTTGTTTCGTCCTGTATAAAACAATGGTATCTACTGGGTTGCCTGGAAAGTTATGACACATTTTTGCATAGAAAAACAGAAAAATACATCACGACTTTCCCAACAACCTAATACTTAACATAGCTGAGAAAAGAATGAGAAGCGGGGCTGGCAAGTGGTATAGTGATTAAGGGCACTGGACTCCCACACTGCCAACCACAGTTCAAGTCCCAGACCTGGCGGCTTTCTTTCTTAGTTTCCCTTTCTCACGCCCTACCCTCCCACTCTGTCCCTCTCTGTTCAAATTAAAATAAGTAAATAAATAAAGTTAATTTTTTTAAAAAAAGTGAAAAGCAAGCTATAAAGTATCAAGTAAACGAATAAGAGCTGAATTTGTTGGGCACTTACTATTTACAAGACACTAGTTTAAATGTGTTTCACATGTATTAATTCACTTAATTTTAACCCTTCAATGAGGTAAAATACTATTACTGACATTACTTTACAGATGAGGAAATAGACATACAAAGATTAAACTGCCCAAGGTCACATAGATACCAAGGGATGAAGCTTTAGTGCTGTTACACTGCTCTTTTAGGTAGGGAGAAAAAATAATCTTGAAGTTTAAAAAGAACATAGATTCTACTACATGCATACCACAAATTTTCCCATTTGTAACTTTCCAGACTGTCAATTTTGAAAATACTACCAATTCATTTTGCTCAACTATACTTACATTAATTCAAATAAACACACTGCATATCACTTGAACAACTTTATATGAAAAATCTGATTGAAGGTTGATTTTATAAACATGTGTATGTGTATTTATGACTGTGTGTAAAACTTTTATTTGTACCCTTCAACAAAGACAATAAGTAAATAAAATATGCTTAAAAAGTATTATAAATTGAATAAATACTGTAAGTCCATGGTGCTTCTCAAACACTCTATTAACAAAACGGAATATTCTCTTTACATAAAGAATGTTAATTTGGTTTTGTCTCCCCCACCAAAATACTACAAATGCTTACATTCCAAATGATGCTTTACTAACATAAAAGCAGAAATTTAACAGTCAACATCAAAATTTTGATTTTCCTCACCTTCTCTTTTCTCAATTCTTCTTTTAACATTTCCCTCAGTTTCCGGGCTTTATATATTCGGTATCTGTCTGAGCATGGTTGTTTCTCTTTTGATGGAACAGGGTTTGGTTGTGGAGTTTCTTGATTAACTGTAGATAAGGGATGAGATTCTGAAGGAACACTGACAGTAGGTTTAACTAGACTAGAAGTACTTGATATTCGCTTTCTTCTCTGTGAAACAGTAGAGGAAGGTTTACTGGATTTTTCAACATCATTCTCATCACGAGTCTTTTCATCACTGTTGAAATTTTAAAAAGAAAAAAATATCATGAATCTTCTTCTATGTATAGTTTTATTTTTGTCTTTACTGTTTTTCTTTCCATTTTTTTTTTAACTGCCAGAGGGCACACAAGCTCTCTAGAGAGAAAGACAGAAACAGAGATAGAGAGAAAGTACCCCCACATAGTTTCACTGCAGTCCCTTCTCCATTTCTCTATCCTGCTGGGATTTGGGGCACATAGACACACAGGTGCCTAGTGTATTTTTCAAGTCACTGAGAGCAGGAGTCAAAGAGTGGTTGGCCATATGGGTTCTACTTCCCTTAAGCACTAGGCTACAGAGCCCGCCCTATTGTCCTTTTTTTGTTGTTAATTGCCAGAAGAAGCATGTACTCTACAGAGAAAGAAAGGGAGAGGGAGAAAGCACCTCCCAATGGGGCGTGAACATGCTGCAACCCCTTCTATTTCATTTCTCCATCCTGTCAGGATTTTGGGCACTCACACATGTGCCCGGTGTGTTTTACAAGCTGCCGGGGCTGGGATTTGAACAACAATCAGCAACTTGGGCTCTAATTCCCTTAACCACTAGGCTATAAGGCCACCCCCTATTTTTGTTTTCCTTAAATGCTAGATGGTGCATGCACTTGCTAGAAAAAGAGAGTAAGTGAAGAGAGATAAAGCACCTCTCAATGGGTTCATGCCACATTCCTTTTTCCTCCATTTCTCCATCCCATTCAACTTTCGGCATGCAAACATACGCATCCAGAGTGTTTTTCAAGCCCACCCAGAGTAGTATTCCAACCGTGGTCAGTCACATGGGACTTGGTTCCCAATGCACTGCACTTAACCACTGCATTATGGTGTCAGCACTATACAAAGTAGTGTTAAAGCCTAGTCTGAGGTCCAGATGATGACGCAGCAGTAACTCAAGGGGTCCCACGTAGCAATGTACTGGATTCAAGTCCTGGGGCCTACCTGTATGTGCTAGGTATGCACATGGGTGCCTATGATCTGGGATGGCAAAGGCTGGGAACAGATTGTGGCACTAAGACCCTTGTTGGGGAAGTTGTGTGTGTGTGTGTGTGTGTGTGTGTGTGTGTGTGTCTCACTGGAGAAACACTGGAGAAATACATAAACTTAAAAAGAAAAGAAAAATATAAATCTATGGCCAGACTCTCTTAGCCTAGTGACTAAAGGAGCAGGATTCCACATGGCCAACAACTCAAATCTCAACCCAAGTAGCTTAAGCTACTGGTTAGAAAGAAACGGAGGGAAAATGAGAAAGCAATCTCCATTGAGGACAGTCATGCTGCAATTCCTTTTCCTCCATTTCTCCCTCCTTTTAGGATTTTTGGCACACACATGCTCAGTGTGTTGTTTAAACCACCAAACTCTAGCAGTGCAGTCAGTGCTGTCGGCCCTGTGGGATCCAGCCACCCTAAGCACCGGGCCAGTTGGACCTACGTAAATCCTAATGAAGACCATTCACCTTTTTTCCAACCTCAAGTCCCTATGCATATTAGAGCACATAAATGTACGTGTAGTTCCCTCAAAACACACAAAAAACAACGAAATTTCAGGAAAAGCTTAGTTAGCCTAATATGAATAACTAGATAACCAAGAGCTGTGTTGGGGGGGGGGGAGTTCTGTTTTTTAATTAAGTTTGTAATTGACATTGATCTCTCCCTAAACTGATCTAACTTACTGGCATTTTACTTTATTTATCAACCAGAGATCAGTGAAATCTAATACATGAAACTTCAAACCTCTAAAGTATTTACTGTCAGGGCTAGCCCCAATGTGCATGGGGAGCATGGGATCAAATCCCACAATTTGAATCCCAGCTCTGGAGGCTTGAAAAACACCAGGGATGTGTGTGTGTATCCCAAATCCTAAAGGACTGGGAAAACAGAAGAAAAGGGATTGAGGTGTGATTCATTGGGAGGTACTTTTTCTTTCTCTCTCTCCCTGTGGCAAAAACATGAACACTGTGGGAACCAGCAGTTAGCGTAATGGCTATGTCGCTGGACTCCCACATAGTCGACCGCAGTTTGCGTCCTGGACCCGGTGGCTTAAAACTCACGCCGGGCGCGTGTGCGTGCGTGCCCAAGATCCCGAGAGGAGAATGGAGGAGAAGGGATTGCGGCGTGACCATCCCCCCTGGGGGTGATTTCTCGCTTTCTGTCTCTGTGTCTCTCTCTGTCTGGCGAGCGCATGCACCCTATAGCAAAAACCTCTCAAAAAAAAAAAAAAAAAAGTTAAAAACATGAAAACTGTGGCAATTAAAAAAAGAAAAAGGAAGAAAAAAAAAGAGGTAGCACTCAGTAGAAACAAATTAAGTCAAGAAAAGGAGGGTATAAGTCAAAAATTTTAAAGTCTACTATTCTCATATTTTACAATTAGTATTATATAAAAATGAAAAATGTTTTAACCCATACAGTAACCTTCCTAGGAAGACTCCAATTTAAATTCTCATCTCAGCCTATGTAACAATGTGATACACCACTATTTGCATTTCACCCAATTTTGTTCAATTCCTAAAGACAGAACATATGCCTTACAACTTCAAAGACCCGCACAAAAAAAGTAAAAAGAAAGAAAAGAAAACAAGTCGAAAAAATATAGCCCCTAAATGTTAACTTTGAGAAAACAAATATCTTAGATGTTTCAATACTACTCTCTCCAAACTTACACAGTTAACAAAATCTCTTAGAACTTTACTATTTTAACAGTGACTGCTATGTATATCTCAATTTTGGGTAGAAAATTTGAATCAGATTCACATGAGAAACTTAAGAATTACTAAGCATCACTAAACTGCCAAAATAGTATCAAATGGGCCGGCTGGTGGCAGTGGTTAAGAGGATTGGATCCCACATGGCCAACTGCACAGTTCAAGTCCAACTCAGTGGCTTGAATAATACACCAGACACATGTACATGCCAAAAATCTCAAAAGGAGAAATGGAGAAGGAATTGTGGCATGACCGTCCCTCATGAGGATGCTTTCTCACTTTCCTGTCATCTCTCTTCTCCAGCAGGTACACCTGCCTTTTGGTAAAATTAAAAACAAACAAACAAAAAAACCACTCTGCACCCAGCATCAGTTCAGGCCAATAGAAGTTGTGCCTTGAAATCAAAGAAATAATTTTTTCGCCTTTCTGGAACCACAGAAAAAATTCTGAATGGAATTCTTGCCATGTCATTTGGTTGCTTACTGGTTTACTCATATATAAACTACAGATACTATACTTATATATACGAGATCACCTTAGCCCTAAGTATCTTAAATTTAATTGCTATGCTCTTTCGCCTTTTTTAAAAGGGCACACTTCCAAACCAAAGCAAGTAACTGGACCTCCTTCCCATTAACAAAAATCAGCAGAACCAAAGCAATACTAGTCTTCTCTTAAAAATAAGCAAATAGGGACCAGCAGGTGGTGTGCTGACGCTGAACTCCCACATGGTCGGTCAAGGTTTGAGTGCTGGACCTGGTGGCTTGCTTTCTCACTTTCCCACTTTCTCTCTTTCTCTCTCTCTCTCTCTCTCTCTCTCTCTCTCTCTCTGGTGAGCACACGTGCCTACAGAAAACTTAGGAATAACAATTTTTTTAAATTTAATAAGCAAATAAAAATCCTAAAGATCAAGAAACAAATCTTCGGAAGAATGACAACTAGTGATCTAAATTCTCAAATGAATAATGTGGATACTCTTCGTTTTAGAACTGTTAAACCTAGATTCCCTCGCCAACACTTAGTCTCCGGCCAAAGAATCTACAGACCGTTTCAAAAATCCGCACTGGCCATACCCAGCGGGTCAGAGGGACAAAATGCAGTTCGGAGCAGTTTCATGAGGCCTCGTCTGAAAGGCTTACTGCAAGTGAAGGAGTACTCCTATCGTAAAGTCCACTTGTTCAGCTACCAGGTGACAGGCTCGGAGAGGCGGGGCAGATGAACATACTGGCCCCTGCAAGCGCTTACCTGCTCCTAGGAGCCTTTTCTTGGCGCTCCGGTCCCCCGAAATCCACGGCAGGCACATCTGTGGGCTCCGCTGGCTTCGGAGCAAGGTCCAAGGCAGGCTCGGGCGGCCTGGGAGAGTCCTGTCCTCGCTGGGGATTGGGGACGGTAGAGCCCCTGGCGCCTATACCAGGCCTGACATTCGGCTTCACGCTAAGGCGTGCCCTGCGGAACATGGCGGAGCCAGGGGGCCCGGGGAGGCGGCCCCAAGGCCGCTCTCAGCCCCGAGCCCCGGCCGCGGCCCGGAGCGGGGGGTAGGAACGCGCCCTCCCCGAAAGCCACGCCACCAGCCCGGCCGACAGCTACCACAGTTTCAGGCCCCCGCCACCACCTCCTCGCTCTCGCCGCCGCCTCTTCTTCATGACCCTGCCACACGAATAGCTAAGTTTCTCCCTCCTCCCGCTCCCCCGCCCTCAGAGGGCGCGGGAACGTATTGCGTCATCAGACATCGCCGCAGATGAAGTCAGACGCACCGCGCCGGGCGCCATGGTAACTACGAAGCTGTGGAGCCTGGGTTCCTGGTGGACGCGAAACTGAGATGCAGAGCGTGTGCTCTTCCTTCTCCAGCCGGCTGTAGGGAGAACTGAATACAGGGAAAGGCGGCGGTTGACGCCACAGTGCACATTTTTGTGGGAACTATGAAATCGCTGGCCGATGTTGTTCTTAAAGGGTTCTGAAAAGCAGTTAAACTATATGAGAGCAGTGCCTGCTCACCAGCGTTTCCCCTAGGGTTGAGAAATTCTAGATGGAGGGGCCGGCAGGTCAGGTGTGGTGGTTAAAGGCACTGGACTCCCACATGGCCCGCCGGCTTGGATCCCGGACCTGGCGGCTTGCTTTCGCTCTTTCCTTCTTTCTATCTTGCTCTGTCCCGCTCTGGTCAAGTTAGAATAAATAAATAAAGTTAAATACAATTAAGAAAAAAAAAAGAAATTCTGGATTGAACAAAACATAGATTTGGAATTTTGGAGAAATTGTCAGTGAAGAAACTGACAATGGTTACCTCTGAGGAGAGGAACTGGATTTTTGGAAAACAGTCGTGAAAGGAAGACTACTGTGTACTTTTATGGGGAAGTTGGAGGGAGGAGGTTGAGACAAGAGTCTTGCTATGTTGCCCAGACTGGCCTTGAATTCGCAATCCTCGTGCCTCAGCCTCCTGAGTAACTGACTACAAGGAAGTTGACCATCTACTCTGACTTTGGCCTTGTATACTTTTTTTTTTTTAATGGAATCGTGGGCTTGCAGGAGACCAGGTGGGGTGAAAGGAGAAAGCACCCCAAGGGAAATTGTTTATTCCACAATCCTTTTTCCTCCATTTCTTCATCCTGTCAGGATCCTGAGCAGGCACCCACTACACTGCTGCTGCCTGCACTGCGATTCCAATTCCACTTGACCGTGTTGGATCTAATCTCTCTGCCCAACATTTGACTGAACCACTAAGGGACCAGCTCCCCCATGTGTACTTTTTTCTATTAAGCCAGAGGGCACATGCACTTGCAGAAAAAGAGGGAAAGAGAAAGGGAATTCAGCCTGCAATGGGACATGGTTATACCGTAATCCTGTAGGGAGTGCTGGATCTGAGCAGAACAATGGTAGTCTTTAAAGATGAGCAAAGGCAGAGTTTCCTACAATGTGTGCCCATGCTGCAAGGCCAGCAGAGGAAGAGAGAAACTGTGTATTAGCCAGAGTGGGCCAGGAGAGACAAGAAGAGGCTAGAACTGCAAGACACAGGATGTTCCACAGCACCAGCTTCTCATCATGTATCCACCCCTTTATGCCCTATAAAAGAATAAACCTGCTGGGAACCAGCAGTTAGCGTAATGGCTATGTCGCTGGACTCCCACGTAGTCGACCGCGGTTCGCGTCTCGGACCCGGTGGCTTACAACTCACGCCGGGCGCGTGTGCGTGCGTGCCCAAGATCCCGAGAGGAGAATGGAGGAGAAGGGATTGCGGCGTGACCATCCCCCCTGGGGGGTGATTTCTCGCTTTCTGTCTCTATGTCTCTCTCTGTCTGTCTGGTGAGCGCACGCGCCCTATAGCAAAAAACCTCTCCCAAAAAAAAAAAAAAGAATAAACCTGGGAACAGCCCAGAGCCATGGCTATCTCCATCAGAGATGCCTGGACAATCTGATCCCCACTTTTCTCTACTGTGTGTTTGTGTGTTTTCTTTCCAATCCACTACCTCTTGCTGGCCAGGCCCCAATAGGTGGCACCCAAATAGGGACCTTAATATAAGAGAACTACAAAGAATCAGGTGAGTAGACATTCCTTAAGTCTGGGCCCAGAATTGAGATATTAAGGTAAGGAGTAGGTTAGAGTTGAGTATAAAATATGGGTATACAGTTGTCTTAAGAGACAGATCTATATACCCAAACATTGTTTTGTATGTTAAAAGCTAGGGGCAATAGTATCAAACAGTTACAAAAATTCCTGGATTTTGTACAGGAAGTATGTCCTTAGTTCTGGGAACAGGGAATAATAAATGAAGAGACCTAAAACAAGGTCAGAGAAAAAAAAAAAAAATCAGGGAGCAATTATGAAATCTTTGTTTACATGTGTATATGTGTGTGTTCTCATGTATTATGTTACATGTCTATGGGATCAAAGGTCTTAAGGAATTGCATTCGATTTAATTTTTTAAAAGAATCATTAATTTAATTTTACTTATTATTCTTCAATTTAACTAGAAGGAGACAGAGAAGGAGAGTGAGAAAGCAAGCCATCAGGTCCAGGACTCAAACCATAGTCAGCCATGTGGGAGTCCAGCACCTTAACCACCACACCACCTTCTGGCCCTTGCATTCAACTTAATTTATAAAAAGAGCGTTCATACATATTAATTTAAAAACTTTTCAAGTTCATGTGACTTAAAATCTTTGGTAAATAAGCTGACTTCTATTATGGTTAAAAATAATTATAAACAAAAATTTTCATAATTTCCAACACATAGTTTGTCCAGGGGTTTTCTTTTTTTTTTTTTTTTTTGATTAGGCAAAATAATATTTGTCTTATGACTAATTTAATAAAACAGTTGGTATATATATATTATGTGTTACTTATTACCTGGTGACTATGTGACAAAAAGACAAAATGGATTTATGACTAACCTTCTCCAATATTTTGTTTCTCACAGAAAATCAGGACATAATTGTTAAAAGAAAAAATTTTAGGGACCAGCAGTTGGCATAATGGCTATGTCACTGGACGCCCATGTAGTTGACCGTGGTTTGAGTCCAGGACCTGGTGGCTTAAATTCATGCTGGGCACGTGTGCGTGCATACCCAAGATCTTGAGAGGAAAATGGAGGAGAGGGGATTGAGGCATGGCCATCCCCCCTGGGGGGTGATTTCTCGCCTTCTGTCTCTCTTTCTGGCGAGCGCACGCACCCTATAGCAAAAACCTCTCAAAAAAAAAAAAAGAAGAAGAAAAAATTTTAAATGCTTGTAAATAAGACTGGTTTTCCTAAAGTTTGATTTTTTGGTTCTCTTGTGGCCCAATTACAGGATTACTGGCTAAAACAGTAAAAATTAAATCTTATATAAAATAATAATAATAATTTTATTTGTGCTACATGTGTTGGCCTTTGAGTTGTTTTGTTGTTATCTCTGGAAGTCATATCGGGCTGCTGTAGCCTGCCATATATTATGCCATTAGGCCAATTGCTGGTCCCAACAGAGTAAAATTTTTATAATTTGCAATAATTGCAATCTTGTGTTATCAGGTACAACTCAGGCCAAGACATACTGGTACTACGTCATCCTTCATATGTTATGGTGCCTATGTGAATCTCTGACCCCTGATATAATGATTTAGACTTCAAGTCTTATAAGAAATTCATAATTATCATAGCCAAGGAAATTTTTAGGAGCAATTATCTTGGGAATTCTTACTGCAATTACTTTAATTGCCTCCCCATCCACTTTGGCAGTTGCTTTGACCCAACAAACTAACATTGCCACATTTGTTTATATTCTTGCACGTAATACTTCCCATATAGTGGGCACCCAACTAGGTATTGATGAATGAATCCTGTCCATCTGTGAGAGCTGGAAACTACCACAGGTGTTTTAGGAAAACAAGTTTTTAAAATGCAATTACAGGGGACCAGCAGGTGGCGTGGTGGTTAAGGCGCTGGACACTCCCATGTGGCCGACCATGGTTCAAGTCCTGGACCTGGTGGCTTGCTTTCTCACTTTCCCTCTCTCTCTTCCTCTCTCTGTCTGTGTCTGCCTCTGATCAAATTAAAAAATAAATGAATGAATAAATAAAAATAAACAATTTTTAAAAATGCAATTACAGTTATTACAAAGTTATTTGTGATGTTATGCATTACATAAACATATTTGTGTAACACTTTTTAAAAAGAATTATTTAATTTCATTTTGTTTATTTATTCATTTATTTTCAATTTGACTAAAGAGGGACAGAGTGAGAGAAAGTGAGAACATAAGCCACCAGGTCTGGGACTCGAACTATGATCAGCCATGTGGGAGTCAGCCCCATAACATTTTGCCATATAATGATTTATTTTAAAATTGGACTTCAATACAAAACCACCTCCATGGGGTGCAGTCGTCTAACACTATTTCCTTAGATATGAAAGGTCTTCACAAACAAATTACAGAGATGCAAAATAGTTTCCTGCCTTCATTTGATCCCTCAGATTTAGCTACCAATATTTTATTTATTTGTTTGTCTGTTTTTTATAGAGAGATTTTTGCTATAGGGTGCATGTGCTTGTCATGAGAAAAACAGAAAGTGAAAAAAAATCACACCCTCCTTCCAGGGGGTGGCCACACCACAATCCCTTCTCCTCTAGTCTCCTCTCAGGATTTTGGGCATGCACTCACATGCACCCTGCGTGGATTTTAAGCCTCTGGGTCCAGGATTCAAACCACAGTTGACTACGTAGGAGTCTAGTGACATAACCATTACACCATATGCTGGTCCCACTACCAATATTTTAAATCAACTGAAAGACACTAATCCTTTGTTTATGTTTTTCTTTTTCTTTTTTTGGAGAGGTATTTTGTTACAGGGCACGTGCACTCGCCAGAAAGAGAGAGAGAGAAAGCGAGAAATCACCTCCCAGGGGGGATGGCAACACTGCAATCCCTTCTCCTCCATTCTCCTCTCAGGATCTTGGGCACGCACGCACACACACCCGGTGTGAGTTTAAGCCACCAGGTCCGGGACTTGAATCGCGGTCGACTACATGGGAATCCAGTGATACAGCCATTACGCCAACTGCTGGTCCCTGTTTTTGTTTTTTATAAGAATTATTTTATTGGGGGGACCAGCAGTTGGCGTAATGGCTGTATCACTGGATTCCCATGTAGTCGACCGCGGTTCGCGTTCTGGACCCTGGTGGCTTAAAACTCACGCCGGGCACGTGTGCGTGCATGCTCAAGATCCCAAGAGGAGAATGGAGGAGAAGGGATTGCGGCGTGGCCATCCCCCCTGGGGGGTGATTTCTCGCTTTCTGTCTCTCTGTTTCTCTCTGTCTGTCTGGCGAGTGCACGCGCCCTATAGCAAAAACTTCTCAAAAAAAAAAAAAAAAAAAAAGAATTATTTTATTGGGAACCAGCAGTTAGCGTAATAGCTATGTCGCTGGACTCCCACGTAGTCGACCACGGCTCAAGTCTCGGACCCGGTGGCTTAAAACTCACACCGGGCGCGTGTGCATGCATGCCCAAGATCCCGAGAGGAGAATGGAGGAGAAGGGATTGCGGCGTGACCATCCCCCCTGGGGGGTGATTTCTCGCTTTCTGTCTCTATGTCTCTCTCTGTCTGTCTGGTGAGCGCACACGCCCTATAGCGAAAACCTCTCCCAAAAAAAAGAAAGAATTATTTTATTTAAATTTTATTTATTTATTTATTTTAATTTGACCAGAGAGGAACAGAGTGAGAGAGAGAGAGAGAGAGAGAGAGAGAGAAAGCAAGTCACCAGGTCCCGGACTTGAACCACGATCGGCCATGGGGGACTCCAGCGTTTTTAACCCATGCAACCTGCTGACCCAGCACTAATCCTTTTAAATTGCTTTGCCAATCTTTTATGGTATTTTGGGGGACTTTTGTTTTTTTTAGAGAGGTTTTTGCTATAGGGCACGTGCACTCACCAGAGAGACAGAAAGATAAAAAACAAAAATCACCCCCCTGGGGGAAGGGCTATGCTGTAATCCCTTCTCCTCCATTCTCCTCTTAGGATTTTGGGTATGCACGCACATGCACCAGGCATGAGTTCAAGTCACTGAATCTAGAACTCAAGCCACAGTCGACTACATGGGAATCCAGCAACGTACCCACTACACCATCTGCTGGTCCCTATTGTTCGGGACTTTTTTAAAAATCAATCTTTTAAAAATTTTTTTAAATTTTATTTAACTTTATTTATTTTAATTTGACTAGAGTGAGAAAGAGAGAGAGGGAAAGTTAGAAAGCAAACTACCAGGTCCAGGACTTGAACCACAGTCAGCCATGTGGGAGTCCAGCACCCTTAGCCACTATGCCACCTGCTGGCCCCCTGTTCGGGACTTTTTATGTTAATAATTTTCCTTCTCTTTATATTCCTAATAGTCTGCAGACTCATCCCACAAGAACTCTGTGTAACAGCCATCCATCTCCACAGACTCCGTTTAGAAAAACACGCTAGGGACAAAATAGATGTGGGAACTGGCCTTCATGACACAAGCAAACAATTCTGTAAAAACGACAAGCCTTTTGCTTATACAACTATTTGGATAAATGTTTTCTGATATATCCCTTTAGTAGCCCCAGTGTAATGGAGAGAGCTATGTCAAGCACTAATGAAAATCTATTACTTCAATATTAAACAATTTCTGATTTATCCCTTTAAAGACTTAGATTTAGTGCACAGGAAAATATCCAGGCCTAGAGTGCTATGAAAATACAAATACAAGTACAAAATGCTAGTGAATGAATATTATTTTGATTTCCAAACAACAGTGGGCTTAGCTTGCTGCTTGCAAATGACACCCAGCCTCACTAGCAAAAGTTGCCCTGGTTTTTTGCACACAATGGTGGGCCTCGAGCCAATATCACTTTGGCTAGGTACTCATGGACCTCTAGAGTGACTGTAATGGTGTGATGGTTGCTATCTTCTCAGCTCTGAACATTTCTCCCAATATTCTTAGACCTAGCCCCCATGAAAACGATCTCTTTATCATTGCAATTTTCATGGCCACAGACATCCCTCCCATTGTTCCCTAGACCTAACCTCCTGAAAAACTTATCTTGCAAAGACTTTGTTTCCCGAACCTTCCAAGGTGCACATAACACTTTGCGTCAATAAGTCCAGTCATGTATATACTAGCTCACTGTGTATCACTCTTTGTACCTGCATTTACAAAAAGAATAAGGGGGAAATGTAGGGAGTACCGGATCTGGGCAGAACAATGGTAGTCTTTGAAGATGAGCAAAGGCAGTTTCCCATGATTTGTGCTGGCTTCGCATTGTGAATCCACTCCTTTTTGCTCGATAAAAGAATAAACCTGAGAACCGCTCAGAGCCATGGTTATCTCCATCAGAGATGCCTGAACCACCTGGTCCCTACTTTTCCCTACTTGTGTGTATATTTTCTTTCCAATCCACCACCATTCCCCTTCAGGTCTATGTGTTGCCAAGCAGACCTTGACATAATACCGTCTTCATTTTTCCATCCTGTGGGATTTTGGCACACATTGCCCATGTGCCTCCCAGAGTATGACTAGAAACTGACCAGAGCAGTCAGCAATACACTAGGCCATGGGAGTGTCCCCTCCCCACCTCATGGACTTCGTAATGTGAATATAATGCCTGTCTAAAATGTATTATAATTGAAACTTTATGAGTGAAGGTAAGTATTCAGTCTGCTTCAAGAGGAAACAATAGAGCAATAAACAAGATGCTTTGGGTTGGGAGGAGAAAATACAATACACAAATAAGCAAGATAATTTAAGAATGTATTAGATGCCATACATAAATTTAAAAGATGAATGCTTGAAAGCATTGGGAGGCTGGAAGAAGGTTGGTTAGGGGAGGTCTTCATGATGAGAGGGAAAATAGCCACAGATAAGGTTTGCCCTGTAGGTACAGGCCAGTGTTTGAACCTGTGATACAAACTCCCTGACTCTTAGAAAAACTGTCTGACTTCCTTTTAGGGAAGAAACCAGGATTCTACAAAAACACCCTGCTATATTAATAACAGATTGCCAAAGGAGTAAATTCTGAACTGGTTGAAGAAATCCAGAGGAGGTAAAAAAAAAAAAAAAAAAAAAGAGGCAAGTACCTTCAAGAGTAGCAAGGCAAGGCTGAACACAAAGAAGATTCCTCTAAGACTGGAGAAAAAATGGAGGTCTGTGGATTTTGTAGGCTCACTCTAGTACTCTGGGAAAGGAGCAGGATCTCAGAGGCACATGAAGAAGGTCAAGAACTGGGGCCAGCAGTTAGCATAATGGCTATGTCGCTGGACTCCCAAGTAGTCGACCGCAGTTCAAGTCCCGGACCCAGTGGCTTAAAACTCACACTGGGCACATGTGTGTGCGTACCCAAGATTCCGAGAGGAGAATGGAGGAGAAGGGATTGCAGTGTGGCCATCCCCCCTGGGGGGTGATTTCTCGCTTTCTGTCTCTCTGTCTCTCTGTCTGTCTGGCAAGTGCACATGTCCTATAGCGAAAACCTCTCAAAAAAAAGAAGATCAAGAACTCAGAAAATAATGACCTAGGGCCAGCAGGCGTCAATGGTGATTAACACACAGGATCCCACATGGCTGGCTTCGAAGATCAAGTCCCAGGTCCTGTGGCTTGAAAAATGTCAGATGAATGTGTGTATATGCCCAAAATCCCAAGAGGAGACTGGAGAAGGGATTGTGGAATGACCACCCTCTCAGGGGGTAATTTCTTACTTCCTTTCTCTCTCTCTCTCTCTGTGGCAAGCACATAAGCCCTCCAGCAAAATCTTTATTTTTTTTAAAGAATTATTTATTTAAAATTTTATTTACTCATTCTTTTTTGGGGGGGAGAGGTTTTTGCAATAGGGCGCATACACTTGCCAGAAAGACACAGAGAGACAGAGGGACAGAAAGCGAAAAATCATCCCCCAGGGGAAATGGCCACGCCACAATCCCTTCTCCATTCTCCTCTCAGGACGTTGGGCACGCACATGCGCCTGGCATGAGTTTAAGCCACCGAGTCCCAGACTCAAATCGTGGTTGACTACATGGAAGTCCAGCGGCATAGCCATTATGCCAACTGCTGGTCCCCTCATTCATTTTTTTTTTTAATTTTGACCAGAGAGAGACATACACATACATACACACACACACACACACACACACACACACAGAGAGAGAGAGAGAGAGAGAGAGAGAGAGAAAGCAAGCTACCAGGTCCAGGACTCAAACAGTAGTCAGCCATGTGGGAGTGTCCAGCACTTTAACCACCACGTCACCTACTGGTCCCAACAAAAACTTAAAAAATAGAATTAAAAAAAGAAAAAAAGAATTCCCTGATGAAGATGTCTCAGGAATCTTGGAACCACTGCCAAGACCACACAGCTTTGAACAGCATAGACACAAGACCTTTTCCCAAGTGTTCTGTTATACCTAAGCATCTAGGACATGCCCACAACGTTGCAAGTTAAGGAGGTCAAGAATAACGACTAAAGAAATGTTCCACTATTAAAGGAATAGGAACTGTCTCATTTTAATATTAAATACATATAAATACATATTAAAGTCATATACACTTGTTACACATCCACGTTTGTGAAGTAAATTCTTAATAGCATCAGTAATTTTTTAAATCTCTAGTTTTCTCTTGCAGATAAACTCAACATAATTTATATACATGATCCCTTAAAATTCAAAAGCTGTATGTTCAGCTGCAAACGAAACAGTTCAGTTAGAATGTAAATTGAGAGCATATACAGAAATGAGAGCTCTACCATTTACCTTCCAATGCCAAATTCCTTTCCTTCCTTCCCTGTGCAGATTCTCTTAACAAAGAGGTAGATCGAAAAGTCAATCTTTTCACCCTGCTCAAATTACTCAAGAAGAGGTTCACTAAGTGGAATCACACCTGATCTGTAAGCAGTATTGAGAAGACTGTGGGGCCGGCAGGTGGCGTGGTGGCTAAGGATGCTGGATTCTCATATGGCTGACTGCAGTTCAAGTCCCAGACCAGGTGGCTTGCTTTCTTCTCCCTCTTCCTTTATCTCCGTCTCTGTCTGTCTGTCTGTCTGTCTGTCTCTCTCTCTCTCTCGCTCTCTGGTCAAATTAAATAATAATATGTGGGATTAAGATAAATAAATAATTCTTAAAAAAAGAGAGAAGAGTGTGATGTGGGGAGAGTGACAAGAATGCAAAGCTTTCTGAGAATGAAAGAATAATGATAGTTCTATATTATGGACACTTAGTTCTTCTCATAATCAATAAGGGAAGTACAGTTACCTCCTCATTTTGCAGATAAGAAAGTTTGGGAGCCAGCAGGTGGCATAATGGTTAAGGCACTGGAGTGTCACGGTTCATGTTCCAGACCTGACAGTTTGCTCTCTTACTTTCTCTCTCTCTCTGGTCAAATTAAAAAATAATAATAAAAACAATTAAACAATTCTTTTTAATGAAGTTTTTTGTTTTGTTTTGTTGTTTTTGTTTTTGTTTGGAGAGAAAGATTTTGGCTATGGGGTGTGTATGCTCCCTGGAGAGACAGAAAGTGAGAAATCACCCCCACCCCCCACCCCGGGGGATGGTTATACCACAATCCCTTCTGTCCCATTCTCTTCTCAGGATTTTAGGCATGTATGCATACATGCCTGGCTTGAATTTCAAGCCACTGGGTCTGGGACTCGAACCACGGTGGACCACATGGGAGTCCAGCAACTTAACCACTATCTTACCTTAAAGAATTATTTTATTTAACTTTATTTATTATTATTATTATTATTTTCCAGTTTGATCAGAGAGAAACTGAGAAAGCAAGCCACCAGGTCCAGGACTTGAACCACGGTTAGCCCTGTGGGAGTCCAGTGCCTTTAATCACCATACCACCTGCCAGCCCCCCAAAGAGAAAATTTATTATTATCGTTTTATTTATTCATTCATTTATTTTTAATTTGACCAGAGAAGGACTGAATGATAAAGAGGGAAAGTGAGAAAGCAAGCCACCAGGTCGGGCACTTGAACTGTGATCCGCCATGTGGGAGTCCAGTGCCCCATGCCATCCGCACCCTCAAAAAAGAAAGTTTTAAGGGACCAGCAGTTAGTGTAATAATGGCTATGTAGCTGGACTCCCATGTAGTCAACCGCGGTTCGTGTCCCGGACCCAGTGGCTTAAAACACGCTGGGTGCATGTGCGTGCATGCCCTAGATCCCAAGAGGAGAATGGAGGAGAAGGGATTGTGGTGTGGCCATCCCCTCTGGGGGGTGATTTCTCGCTTTCTGTCTCTCTCTGTCTGGCGAGCGCACACGCCCTATAGCAAAAAAAACCTCTCCAAAAAAAAAGAGAAAGTTTTAATACAATGAAATTATGTGTCCACCTGGACTGAGCTGCTAATTGGTAGAGCTGGGTTTTCAATAGATACTCTATTTCCAGAGCCCTCAGTCTTCACTAGTTTCTCTCTCCTTCTCTAAAACAGGTAATTTATGAAGAAATATAATTGAAGTTTGGGCATGTGTACTTGAGAGTACTATAGTATTTTTAAACACCATAGTTCTATGTGTTTAAAACCTTCCAAATAAAAGCTTCAAAAAAACATAGGGCAATTTTAAGGTGTCCAGACCATCTCAGATGGAATAAGTGAAGAAAATAAGTATCGCCCAAGTGAACAGCATGAGCATCTTTGCACACTGCTTCTAGCAACAGCTTTAATGCGGATTCTGAGGTTATTCTGGACTATTCTGAATAGGTGAGAAGACGGCATTCTTTGCCATTCTCTCCCTGTTTCATAACCCAAGCACCGGTTGCTAAAACTCAAGTACCGTCGACCACGACAAGGGCACTGGATAAAATGGGAAATGAGCAGCCTTTCGAAGTCCTTAAATTTAACTTCCACTGGTTCCTACCTGTTGGGTCAATCTCTACTGTAAAATGAGAACAATGAAACCTGCCTTGCAGG
The DNA here is from genome assembly GCA_026018925.1 of Tupaia tana. Classification (NCBI taxonomy): domain Eukaryota; kingdom Metazoa; phylum Chordata; class Mammalia; order Scandentia; family Tupaiidae; genus Tupaia; species Tupaia tana. The sequence goes on along the minus strand of JAKSZU010000006.1, from coordinate 58,209,139 downwards.
GTAGTTACTAGAATAAGGAAGGAACATATGAAAGGGTCGACTGTCTTTCGCAGTTAGCCCTCCATCTGTTCAGTCCCCTTCCCGCCTCTGCAAGGGGATTAATGAAACGTTTTCGTCGAAAAGTTAGGTACTATAGTGTTTAGAGTCGCTTGTTTTCAAAAAGGGAGGGCTGATCAAGCTCCAGTATCCCTCGTCGAGTCAGAAAACCCTCATGCCTGTCCCTCTCTCAGACACCGTACCTGCTTTGGGGCCTCTGTGAACGCGCACGATAGCGGGTCTCCGGGTTCGCTGACTCCAGACGAGATGCGGAGTCCAGCCCGCGCGGACTGGCCGGCGGCCGCGCACGCGCAGTGGCTACCCTGCCCCGCCAGAGGCTGCTGGAGGCTCTCCGTGGGCGGGGCCGCTGGGAGCCGAAGCGTAGCGCCCCCAAGAGGACCAGCGCCGGCTCTGCCTTCCCGATCGGCGGGCGGGGACCACCGCTGAGCTTGCGAGAGAGCCGTTGCTTTTCTGCGTTGCTCTTTCACAGGCTCCGTCCCGTGGTCGTCATGGCCCGTGAGTGTGCGGGAAGCTGCGGGAGCGTCCGGCGAGGGAGCCTAGCACCGAGCGGCCCGCGGGGAGGCTGGGCTGGCCGGTGAATTCCCTCGGGTCCGGCGGGGTGGGGACCCCAGCTGCCAGCTGCAGAGGGAGGGACGGTCGGCTCTGGTCAGGCCTCTTGAGCTGGACAGGTACCTGTCCCTCAGGTGCGAGTTTCAACGGTAAAGAATACACCCCCGGGAGGTGTGTGGACAGCCCCGGGAGGGGTCCCCGACTGGCGGCTGTTTACAGCTGGTGCCTAAAGAGGACCGGGAGCTCGGCTGAGCCTCCTGCTTCTTTTGTTTGGCTCTCGTAGGTATACTTTACTAACATCTGCATTTGCACGCTTCAACAATCTGACGGACTGAACTTGTGAGGGGTGTGATTTCTGGGTATCTGCCTGTCTCCACTCACACTTCCCAAAAGACAGGGCTTATTTTGGAACACTGGCCCATATAAACGGAGATTGGTATACCTGTTTTCAAAGATCTGGTATTTACAGCTAGTGCACACCTAGGTTAGTATGATAATACGCTTAAGTCTTGCCGTGTTTAACCTTAATCTTCCTTCCTGTCATCAGATCTGGGAACACCATCAGTGCAGTACTCTGCGGGCTTATGTGTTAAAAGCAAACTTCAGATGTGTTTAAGTAAGAGCACTTTAGTAGAATTATTAGTAAATTTGGAGAGGGGAAAAGAGTACGATTGTCTTTACAGGTGGAAACCAACGAGAACTCGCCCGCCAAAAAAACATGAAGAAAACTCAGGAAATTAGCAAGGGGAAAAGAAAAGAGGATAGCTTGACTACCTCTCAGAGAAAACAGAGGTAAGTGGTTCTAATAAAATTCCCAAGTCACTGAAGTTTTGATTGAAACCACATTTTGGAGAATGAGAAGTGCATGCACACGGAAACACACAGATAGACCTTTTTTATTTTTAATGAGAGCAGAGAGAAATAAATTTTTTTAAGAATTACTTTATTTAATTAATTTTTTTTTTTTTATTTGACCAGAGAGGAACAGAGTGAGAGAGAAAGGGAGGGAAAGTGAGAAAGCAAGCCACCAGGTTCAGGACTTGAACCATGGTTGGCCATGTGGGACTCCAGCTCTTTTAACCACATCTCCTGCTGGCCCCAGAAATAATTTTTTTTTTTGAGAGGTTTATGCTATAGGGCGCGTGCGCTTGCCAGACAGAGAGAGACAGAGAGACAGAAAGCGAGAAATCACCCCCCAGGGGGGATGGCCACGCCGCAATCCCTTCTCCTCCATTCTCCTCTCGGGATCTTGGGCACGCACGCATACGCGCCCGGCATGAGTTTAAGCCACCGGGTCCGGGACTTGAACTGTGGTCGATTACATGGGAGTCCAGCGACATAGCCATTACGCTAACTGCTGATCCCCAAGAAATAAATATTTTTGACAGAGTCTCACCATTTCACAGTTCCCCTACCCTGGCCTCCCAGTTAGCTAGGACAACGGCACATGCCACAGATCCTGGCCTGCAGAGGTTGTGCTGGGAAGCAAACTCTGACCTCGCATGCTACCTCAGTCACTACGAAGTAGTGGCCCCCTGCTTACATGGCTGCAGATGGGCCAAAAAATCTTTTTTTTTTTTTAAGAGAGATTTTTGCTGTAGGGCACGTGTGCTTGCTGGAGAGACAGAGAGAAAGAGACAGAAAGCAAGAAATCACCCCCTCCAGGGGGGGACAAAGCATTTTAAAAACTCTTGGTTGGCTTGGGCTTGCCCTGCAGAAAAGAGTAAGAATAACAAATGTCTGACTTATGCCAGGCATACTGAAACCATATGGGCTAGACATTATCCCAATCTGTGGATGAAGAATTTAGGCTCTAAAGCTATCATATGTTTTGCAGAAAATCTCATGCAGCTATTCCACAGCCATAAGATTTTTTTTTCTTTTTTTGAAGAGGTTTCCGCTATAGGGCACATGCGCTCACCAGAAAGACAGAGAGAGACAGAGAGACAGAAAGTGAAAAATCATGCCCCCCTGGGGGATGGCCACGCCACAATCCCTTCTCCTCCATTCTCCTCTTGGGATCTTGGACACGCATGCAAATGCGCCCGGTGTGAGTTTAAGCCTCCGGGTCTGGGACTTGAACCGCAGTTGACTACATAGGAGTCCAGCGACATAGCCATTACGCTAACTGCTGGTCCCAAGATTTTTTTTTTTTTTTTTTTTTTTTTTTTTTTTTTTTTTGGAGAGGTTTTTCGCTATAGGGCGCGTGCGCTCGCCAGACAGAGAGAGACATAGAGACAGAAAGCGAGAAATCACCCCCCAGGGGGGATGGTCACGCCGCAATCCCTTCTCCTCCATTCTCCTCTCGGGATCTTGGGCACGCACGCACACGCGCCCGGCGTGAGTTGTAAGCCACCGGGTCCGAGACGCGAACCGCGGTCGACTATGTGGGAGTCCAGCGACATAGCCATTACGCTAACTGCTGGTTCCCCCAAGATTTTTTTTTTGGAGAGGTTTTTTCGCTCTAGGGCGCGTGCGCTCGCCAGACAGACAGAGAGAGACATAGAGACAGAAAGCGAGAAATCACCCCCCCAGGGGGGATGGTCACGCTGCAATCCCTTCTCCTCCATTCTCCTCTCGGGATCTTGGGCTCGCACGCACACGCACCCGGTGTGAGTTTTTTAAGCCACCGGGTCCGGGACGCAAACCACGGCCAACTACGTGGGAGTCCAGCGACATAGCCATTATGCTAGCTGCTGGTTCCCAAATCATGCGCATTGAGAGAGACAGAGAGAGAGAGAGATGGACTTGATGCCGCAATCCTCCAGCCTCCATAGGTTTTTGCCATAGGGCGGGCGCTACCATGCCCCCAAGATTTTTTTTTTAAGAGAGAGATTTGCTGTAGGGTGTGTGTGCTTGCCAGAAAGAGAGAGAAAAAGTGAGAAATAACCTCCTAGGGGATGGCCACACCTCAATCCCTTCTCCTCCATTCTCCTCAGGATTGTGGGCATTCACGCACGCACACATGTGCCCAGCACGTTTCAAGCTGCCAGGACCAGGACTTGAACCATGGTCAGCCATGTGGGAGTCCAGTACCTTAATCACTATACCACCTGCTGGCCCCCATCCCCAATAATTATTTTCCCTTTTTTTTGGAGGGGTTTTTGCTGTAGGGTGCATGCGCTCGCCAGACAGACAGAGAGAGACAGAGAGACAGAAAGCGAGAAATCACGCCCCGGGGGGGGATGGCCACGTCACAATCGCTTCTCCTCCATTCTCCTCTGGGGATCTTGGACACACACGCACATGCACCCAGCGTGAGTTTAAGCCACCGGGTCCGGAACATGAACCGCGGTCGACTACGTGGGAGTCCAGCGACATAGCCATTACACCAACTGCTGGTCCCCATCCATAAGAATTGAATTCAACAAAATAACTGAACCTTTTCCATATGCATACATTTTTGAAACAGCTAGCCTATCCAAACTAATCTGGGTAACAAATGACTCTATATTGATAACTAGTCTGAAGAAGAGTCTAAAAAAGTATATGTAACTATATTGACTTCTTAAGAACCACTGGGTTGCAGAGAGCACATGTACTCGGCCTTGATATAAGACTGTATGAGTCAAATAATACAAAAGTGCCACAGCGATACTTTAATGAGCCTGCAGCTTAAATTAAAAAATAAGTGCACTCAGTTCTCTAAAATAGCTAACCAAAAGTTAATTTTATTCTAAAATCAAATTTTATTGTTCAGGATCCAGCAGGTAGCATGGTGGTTAAGACACTGGATTCCCACATAACTGACTATGGTTCAAGTACCAGACCCGGAGGCTTGAAAATCATGCCAGGCACATGTGTGCTCAAATCATGAGAGGAGAATGGAGGAGAAGGGATTGCAGTGTGGTTATCACCCTGGGAGGTGATTTCATTTCTCACTTTCCCTTTCTCTGTGTCTCTTTGCTTCTCTGCAGAGAGCACACATGGCCTATGGAAAAAACCTAAAGAAAAAAAAAATATTGTTCATATAGAACTTGAAGGTTAGGTGAATAACTACACATATTTCAGTGTGACCTCAGTGGTTCTTAATCCTGAATGCACATTAAAATCATCTGGGAAGCCTTGACAACTATCTATGACTATGTACTACGCACAGTTCTGATTTATTGGTCTGGGAATGGGTATTGAAAAGCACCATAGTGGGACCAGCAGTTAGCGTAATGGCTATGTTGCTAGACTCCCACATAGTCGACCGCGGTTTGCATCCCGGACCCGGTGGCTTAAACTCACGCCAGGCGTGTGTGCATGCGTGCCCAAGATCCCGAGAGGAGAATGGAGAAGAGATTGCGGCGTAGCCATCCCCCCTGGGGGGTGATTTCTCGCTTTCTATCTCTCTGTCTGTCTCTGTCTTTCTGGCGAGCGCACGCGCCCTATGGCAAAAACCTCTCAAAAAAATAAATAAATAAAAAGCACCATAGTTACATTTTATTGTACCTTGGTTATACCTTAAAGCTGACTGAAAACACAACCCAGGGACCAGCAGTTAGTGTAATGGCTATGTCACTAGACTCCCACGTAGTCGATCGCGGTTCGAGTCCCGGACCCGGTGGCTTAAACTCATGCCGGGCGCGTGTGCGTGCGTGCCCTAGATCCCGAGAAGAGAATGGAGGAGAAGGGATTGCGGTGTGGCCATCCCCCCTGGGGGTGATTTCTCGCTTTCTGTCTCTCTGTCTGTCTGGCCAGTGCACGCACCCTATAGCAAAAACCTCTCCAAAAAAAGAAAAAAAAACAAAAAAAAAAAACCCAGACCAGCCAGTGGCATGGTAGTAGAGGTGGCTGGATCCCATGTGGCCAATTGTGCATTTAGTGTCCTGGACCTGGTATCTTAAAAAATACACTGGTCAGGGCCCGCAGGTGGTGTAATAGTTAAAGGCACTGGACTCCCACATGACTAACCATGGTTAAATCCCGGGCCTGGAGGCTTGCTTTCTCACTTTCTGTCTCTCTCTCTCTCTCCTTCTCTCTCTCTTACTCTGTCCCTCTCTGGTCAAATTAAAATAAACAAACAATTAAATAAATAAAGTTAAAAGACAGACACACACACGTGTCAAGTATATGCTTGAGTGTGCATGCATACTCAAAATCCGGAGAAGAGAGTCGAAGAGATGGGATTGTGGCATGGCCATTCTTCTTGGGGTATGCATTCTCATTTCTCTCTCTCTCTCCCTCCTTCCCTCCAGTGAGCACACATGCCCTGTAGCAAACATTAGAAAACAAAACAAAACAAAAAACACCTTTGTGGGTGAATCTTATGTGCAGCAAGAGTTAAGAATCATCAGTTCATGGGACCAGCAGTTGGCATAATGGTTACATCACTGGACTTCCATGTAGTCGACCATGGCTCAAGTCCAAGACCTGGCAACTTGAAACTCACATCGAGTGCATGTGCATGTGTGCCTCAAATTCCAAGAAGAATAGAGGAAAAGGGACTGTGGTGTAGCCATCCCCAGTGTGTTGGGGGAGTGATTTCTCTCTTTCTGTCACTTTGGTGAGCACATGTATCTTATAGAAAAATCTCTTTTAAAAAAAAATCATCATTTCATGAAGTTAAAGACCTTAACTATTATTTCACACTTTTGTTGGATGAATTTATGATTAAAATGATGAGCTTTTGGAACTAGCATGTGGCATGATGGTTACATTGCTGGACTCCCATATACTCAACTATGGTTTGAGTCTTGGACCTGGCAGCTTAAAACTCATGCCAGGTGCATGTACGTGCGTGCCCAAGATCCCAAGAGGAGAGTGGGGAAGGGACTGTGGGGTTGCCATCCCCCCTGGGGGGTGATTTCTCGCTTTCTATTTCTCTCTCTGGTGAGCACGTGTGCCTGATAGCAAAAATCTCTCTTTAAAAAGAAAAAAAAGAGCTTCCCCTCAAATTTCTGTTTACTCCCATTGGAGTGAAAGTGAACATGGTATGACTCTGTAATAGTATTTTTACTGGAAAACCTAGTTGAGCTTGGTTCAGAAATAGTCATTATACTTACCTTCTAAAGGGCTCTATGCGAAATAGATGCTCTAGATGTATTAATCTCTATTCATTGCAGTCTTGAAAAGTGTTATTGCTTGAACTTGTAGAATAGGAAACTGAAATTAGAATTTTATTAACATTACTAAGGTTAAGCAAAAAAGTTTCAAACAGAGAAGTAACTACCACTGTTCTCTTCTATGATATCTAATGTCTTTGTTGCTGTCTTTTTTTTCTTTTCTTCTATTTCCTGTTCATGCTAGGAGCTTTGCAGAAATACCTTATTTTCATGAGCAGCTATTCAATCCTGAATTAATATGTAATATGAAATCTCTATAATAAGCACAAAGGAAAGAGCCTGGACTTTGAATTGGATACACCTTAGGTTTTATGTATTTGGGGAAAATTATTTAGTACCAAGTCTTTTTTTCCTTTCTTTTTTTTTTTAAATCTTAAACATAAGGGTAATAACTCAGAGTTGTGGAACTTAACCCAGAGTCAGCAGTGCTTGGCACATAGTAGGTGTTGAATTCATTTAATATATTTGAAAAACGGGCCCTACACATTGATGGGTTATCTAGCCCAGATAATCTGGTTGTAGTTTAATCAGTATGGCAGAGACTCATAGGTACAAAGAGATTAAGAAAGTTGCCTGAAAAATCCTGCCTTTCTTTAGTGTAATCCCATTTTAATCACTAATGGTTTGACCTTTTGGCTTGTAAGACTGAATTGCTTTATATCATATGTGCCCTAATCCAAGTTACCAGTCCTAATTGGAAAGTTCTTAAATGCCTCTTTTTTTTTTTTTTCCAGGAAGAATGACAGTGAGTTAAGTTTCTTAAGAACCAAGAGTAATTGCCATTATTGCTGGATAAAGCTGCCTACTGTCAGACACTTTTATTATATTCAGTATATATTCAGAGTTGTGGGACTAGCCATCTGTATTCATGGCTATTCTTCAGAATGACCTTTGTATGTGTTGCTATGATTTTGCAAGCACTTTGAGGTTATTCACCGAAGGTCAGGATAACAGGGGAGGTGGTATTCAAAATAAGATCTAGTTTTTGCCTTTCCATTCTATGCGCATCTGTGAAAACAGAAAGACATGAATGTTTTTATCTTCTTTTAAATTGTTGCTAATATACGGATGGATTATTGTGTAGAAAATAACATAAAATCAATTTAACAACTTACAGCCTTTTTCCATTATAGGGACTCTGAGATCATGCAACAAAAGCAGAAGGCAGCTAATGAGAAGAAATCCATGCAGACAAGAGAAAAATGATTTGGAAAACCTGACTGCTACTGCCAACTGGGTGGATCATAAGCTCTAACATTGAGATTTTGTAGAGTGAACAGTCACTACATATAACCTATCCTTATAAAACTGTCTATTTTAAACTTTACCTTTCAGCCTGATTTAGTGTGACGTTTCAGAACCATTCTTTGAAGAATAAAACTCTAGCCATGCATGTAACAATTTGACGAACATTATTTTATTTTATTTTATTTATTTATTCATTTATTTTAATTCGACCAGAGAGAAATAAACAAAGAGAGAGAGTGAGAGTGAGAGGGAAAGTGAGAAAGCAAGCCACCAGGTTCATTTGAACTGTGGTTGCCCATGTGGAATTGTCCAGCACCTTAACCACCACGCCACCTGCTGGTCCCATGAACATTATTTTTTATAAGCAGTGAACATTGATATAATATATTAGGTAATATGATCATAGAATATCTTTTTAAAATTATTTATTTCATTCCATTTATTATTATTATTATTATTTTAATTTGACCCAAAAGAGACAGAGAGAAAGGGAAAGGGAAAGCGAGAAAGCAAGTTACCAGGTCTGGGACTCAAACCATGGTTGGCCATGTGGGAATCCAGCACCTTTAACCACCATGCCACCTGCTGGCCCAGGTAATAGAATCTCTTATATAAATTGAGAATTAAAAAAATAATAATTATTTTATTTAGTTTTATTTACTCATTCATTTATTTTAATTTGACCAGAGAGATAGAGAGAGAGAGAGAGAGAAAGCAAGCCACCAGATCCAGGACTTGAACCATGGTCAGCCATGTGGGAGTGTCCAGCGCCTTAACCACCATGCCACCTGCTGGTCCCATAAATTGAGAATCTTAAAAAAGAAAAGTCATAAACTGGGGCCAGCAGATGGTCTAGAGGTTAATGTGTTGGATCTACATGGCCAACAGCACAATTTCAGTCCTGGACCTGGCAGCTCGAGAATTCTGGGTGTGTGTGCGTGTGTGTGTCAAAAATCTCAAGACAGGGTACCAGCAGGTGGCATAGTGATTAAGGTGCTAGACACTCCCACATGGCTGACCATGGTTTGAGTCCCAGACCTGCTAGCTTGATTTGTCACTTTCTCTCTTTCTATCTCTCTCTCTCTCTCTGGTCAAATTAAAAATAAGTGAATACAGAACAAAATTAAAATAAATCTTTTTTTTTTTTTTTAGAGGTTTTTGCTATAGGGCACGTGCGTTCGCCAGAAAAACAGAGACACAGAGACAGAAAGTGAGAAATCACCCCCCGCAGGGGGAACGGCCATACCTCAATCCCTTCTCCTCCATTCTCCTCTCAGGATCTTGGGCACGCATGAACATGCGCGCAGCATGAGTTTAAGCCACCAGGTCCGGGACTCGAACTGCAGTTGACTACATGGGAGTCCAGAGACATAGCCATTACACCAACTGCTGGTCCCTAAAACTAAGAACATTTATTAAACTTCCTCCTACAACTTATCTGCTACCAAACTTGCTATATTGGTAATTATGTATTGGAATATATAATTCCAACAACGTTTTCCTTGCACATTCACTTAAAAACAACAAAAAAATCGTAGCGCTAATTATCTAATGTACGTTAGACATTCATAGGTAGCCTGCTATTGCCTGGTAAAAATGAGATTTTCTAATTTGATTATAACATGACTTTCATATAAATACTTTCCAGGCCATAGATGACTATAGCTACTTGACCAGTTGTTGACTTTGCATAATGATACATGAGTGCTAGGGCCAGCACACACAAACCAGATATATATATATATATATATATATATATATATATATATATTAAAAAAATTGTATTTACTTAGAAGCATTCAGAATGTCAACAAAACAGCTGCAACTTTTTTTTTTTTTGCAATTACAGAGTGGTATTCAGTTAACAGAACAACAATTACTTCATATAAGCTGCATCAGAGACAACTAAAGATGAAAAAACTACCATCCCCATATATAACCAATTTGTGCTGTGCACCAACAAGAACCTGCTTTTAAATTTCCATGCCAACTGGGTCCAGGACTCAAACCGTGGTCGACTACATGGGAGTCCAGCAACATAGCCATTAGGCCAACTGCTGGTCCCCCTTTTTCTCTGTTTAGAAGTGTGGGAACAGCAGATGGCCTAATGGTTATGTCGCTGGACTTCCACATAGTCTAACATAGTTCGAATCCTGGACCCAGTGGCTTGAAACTCATGCAGGGCTGGTGTGCATGTGTGCCCAAAATCCTGAGAGAATGGAGGATAAGGGATTGTGGGATGGCCATGCCCTCCCCCTCTGGGAGTGATTTCTTGCACTCTGTCTCTCCAGCAATCGCAGGCACCCTACAGCAAAAATCTCTCATTAAAAAAAAAAAAAAGGGCTAGAAGGCCGGCTCACTGGAGAGAGAGACAGAAAAATATATAGAGACTGAAAGGGCAAGCAAGAAATCACCACCACCACCACACCCCTCACGGGTATGGCCGCACGACATTCCCTTCTCCACTCCACTCTACCGCATTTGGGCTCCAGCGCACAGGAGCCTGGCTGTCACCCGGCCAGGTCGGATATGGGATCCAGCCACTTTAACCGCTACGCCACCTGCGGCCCCAACTTACCCCAATTTTCTAAAGCACTTGCAATTAACGTTCTTTGCTAAGAAAGTGTACTACTTAGAGAAAACTCCCTGGTGGAATCATTTTACAAAAATACAACCAAGTATAATCAAAGGATTGAGAGAAAGAGATGCGAAAGCAAAACCCACGTGACCAACTAGAGAGGGCGGTAATCACAAACAGAAAACGAGTGGAATCCTTCCGAACGCCCTCCGGGCCACCGTGCTCTTCCGCTCCCAGAAACCCCTGGAGGCGGAAGTCGTCGCTCTCAGAAGGGACGGATGCGCATGCCGGACTTCTCTCGGTAGGCGCGCCATGGCGATGGGCGGCGGCGGCGGCGTCCCGGAGCAGGAGGACTCAGTACTGTTCCGTCGTGGCACAGGCCAGGTGAGGTCGCAGCCAGCGCAGCCGCCCTGAGGGTGGTGAGGGAGCTCTTGTCCGGCCGGGGGGACCTGGCCCGCGAGCTCACGGTTGGGCAGTGGGCCGCGTGTTTCTTCGTCTCCGCCCACTTCGCTCTCTGAAAGCCGCTTCTTCAAACTCTTACCTCAAGTGACTTGTTCGCTCGCACTCACGTCCTTGCGCCAAAGCCCTGTTGCAACTTGATAGCGCCTTGGCTTGCTCACCCCCTTCTCTGACCCGGGTCGTGCAAAGGGGAGAGGACGGCAGGAACTGAGCCAGGACTGAAGCGTTTGGATATGTTGTAAAGATTTTGCACGTGGATTTGGTAATAGAGGTTTGAGAGAGGACAGTCAAGGGTTATTCCAGGGCTGTCCTCACACTTGAAAATACGAAGTTGAATATTATTGAGATGTACTCACATGGAAAAGAGGATGGCCCCGCGCCCTGGGTGAGGTTTTTAATTTTTTTTTGGGGGGGGAGAGGTTTTTTTGCTATAGTGTATGTTTGCTCGCCAGAAAGACAGAGAGAGACACACAGAAAGCGAGAAATCCCCCCCCCCGGGGGGGGGGGATGGCCACACCGCAATCCCTTCTCCATTCTCCTCTCGGGATCTTGGGCACTCACGCACACGCGGCCGGCGTGAGTTTAAGCCACCGGGTCCGGGACTCTTACTGCAGTTGACTACGTGGGAGTCCAGCCATGTAGCCATTACGCCATCTGCTGACCCCAACAGTGATCGTTTTTATTATCTAAGTTTCTATGGGTTAAAAATCTCTCCTGTGGTGGTATCCACGTAGCTGGTAGGGCTACAGTTTCTGAGGATGGAGCAGCTAGGGATTAGCAGGGCATTTATTTCCTTCGTGTAGTCAAAGTTTCTCCATGTGGACTGGTTTGAATTTCCTTATGCAATAGAGAACTCAGGACAGGTGGACTGACCCTTTGTAATCTTTTTGTCCCATCCCTCCTTGTCCTCTAGCCTCAGACAACCACTGATCCATTTTAAAGTTTATTATAGGGTGCCTGTACTTGTGGGGGGCTAGGGGGAGAAAGTGAAGAAGCACCTCTCCAAGAAGAATGACCGTGCTACCACAGTCACTTCTCCATTCTCTTCTCAGGATTTTGGGCGTGCACACACAAGCACCTTTTTTTTGGGAGAGGGTTTTGCTATAGGACGCGTGCGTTTGCCAGAAAGACAAAGAGAAAGCGAGAGATTACCCCCCCAGGGGGAATGGCCACTCCGCAATCCCTTCTCCTCCATTCTCCTCTTGGGATCTTGGGCACGCATGCACACACACCCGGCGTGAGTTTAAGTCACCAGGTCCAGGACTCGAGCCCTGGTCGACTACATGGGAGTTCAGTGACATAGTCATTACGCTAACTGCTGGTCCCCACACGAGCACCTTTATTTTATTATTTTTTTAAATTATTTATTGTAATTTAAGTATTTTCTTTTTTTTTTTTTTTTAAAGAGGTTTTAGCTATAGGGCATGTGCGCTTGCCAGAAAGACAGAAACAGACAGGAAGTGAGAAATCACCCCCCAGGGGGAATGACCACACTGCAATCCCTTCTCCTCCATTCTCCTCTCAGGATCTTGGGCACACACACACACACACACACACACACGCCCGGCATGAGTTTTAAGCCACCAGGTCCAGGAAGCGAATTGTGGTCGACTGCGGGGAGTCCAGCGACATAGCCATTACGCTAACTGCTGGTCCCCACACAAGGACCTTTATTTTATTATTTTTTCAAATTATTTATTGTAATTTAAGTATTTTCTCTATAAAAAAATTGCTATAGGGCAGGTGAATTCACCAGAGAGAGAAACTGAGAACGCAAGCCACAAGTCTAGGGCTTGAACCTTGGTCAGCCATGTGGGAGTCCAGCACCTTAACCACCATGCCACCTGTCAGCAACCCCCCCCCCCAGCATATTTTTCAAGCCACTGGGTCTGGGGCTTGAACTGCATGGTCAGCCATGTCGGATTCAGCCACCTTAATCACCAGGCTACTACTGACTGGCCCATGTATTTGTAGACGTTTTAAGAATTCTTTGAAGGACCAGCAGTTGACGTGATAGCTATGTCGCTGAACTCTCATGTAGTCGACTGCGGTTCGAGTCCTGGACCTGGTGGCTTAAACTCATGCCCAGTGCGTGTGCATGCGTGCCCAAGATCCCGATAGGAGAATGGAGAAGGCATTGCGACATGGACAGCACCCCTGGGGGGCGGGCAGTGATTTCTCGCTTTCTGCCTCTCTGTCTTTCAGGCAAGTGCACACACCCTATAGCAAAAACCTCTTAAAAAAAATTCTTTGACTTGTCCGAACATAGTATGATTTAAAATACACACACACACACACACACATATATATATACATACATTTTTTCCCCCCTGTGGGCAACTGTCTGTGGTCAGAATGGCATTACCACATTCTAGATAAAGTCAAGCTGATAGCCAGACTTTTTATCACTGTGCCAAACTAAGCCTGATCTTAGGAAAGACTGAAATGTGGGTTATCCTAGAATCAGTCTGTTCAGTGAACAGAGATTTACGGTATGATTTATTTATTTGATGGCATTCCTCTTAGAACATTTATGTATGTCCAGGTGTGGGGAAAAGTCACTAGTCTCTAAGCAGGGATATAGCCTTATTTAGGATCTAAAATAACTATTTTCATAGGACCAGCAGTTGGCGTAATGGCTATGTTGCTGAACCCCCACGAAACCGCTGTTCAAGTCCTGTACTCGGTGGCTTAAACTCATTCTGGGCACGTGTGCGTGCATGCCCAAGGTCCCTAGAGGAGAATGGAGGAGAAGGGATTGCGGCATGGCCATCCCCATTGGAGGGTGACTTCCCACTTTCTGTCTTTCTGTCTGTCTCTATATTTCTGGCTAACACACTTGCCCTATAGCAAAAACCTCTCCAAAAAAATACAAAACAATCTTCAGTGTAATTTGTTTAGGTCTAGACTAAGATGGTACATGTCTAACATGTTTTTGATGAAACCTATCTGAACACAAGTTTTTTTATTTCTTACCCTTCCCAGAGTGATGATTCCGATATTTGGGACGATACAGCATTGATAAAAGCTTACGATAAAGCTGTGGCTTCATTTAAGGTATGGAATGCTAACTTTCCCCCTTATTTCCTCATTCATTTGAAAAAAATAATTAATTGGTAATGTACATAAAGTATTGAAGTGATTATTCAGTTTGTTTTTGTTTCCCTCACATTGTCAGGGTGTGCTTGTGCTCACCAAAGAACGAGATAGACATAGAGAGGGAGAGATAGAAAGCACCCTCCAATGGGATGTGGTCGCACTGTAGTCCCTTCTACATTTCTCCATCCTGTCAGGATTTTGGACACACGTGTGTGTACAAAGGGGCTGGGATTCAAACTACAGCAATGTGGGATCCACTTCCTTAACCTCTAGGCCATGGACCATCCAGCCCTTGTATTTTATTTTGAAGATTAAATTATAATACATATTACTTAAATAAGATGGGTTTTTCTAGAAGTTGATAACCCATCTATATGTTCATCTTTTTGCTTGTACAATTTTTTTTTAAGGTTTTTGCCATAGGGTACATACCCTCAACAGAGAGACAGGGGACAGTGAGTGGGAAAGTGAGAAATCTACCTTTTGGGGGGATGACCACACTGTAATCCCTTCTCCTCCATTTTCCTCTCAGGAGTTTGGGCACACACACACACCTGCCCGGCGTGATTTTCAAGCTGCTGAATCCAGGACTTAAACCATGGTCAGCCATGTGGGAGTCCAGTGCTTTAACTACCACACCACCTGCTGGCTCTTTATATATGCAGTTTTTATTTTTATTTATTTACTTTTATTATTATTATTATTTTAGGTTTTTGCCATAGTTCGTGTGCAGTTGCTAGAGAGAGACTGAGACAGTGAGAGGGAAAGTGAGAAATCAAGCTCCAGGTTAGATGGTCATACCACAGTCCCTTTCCCTCCATTCTGGGATTTGGGCCATACATGCACACATGTTTGGCATGATTTTCAAACAGGCAAGTCTGGGACTCTGTGGTTGGCCACGTGAGAGTCCAGCATCTTAACCACAATACCACCTACTGGCCCCAATGTATGTTTTTTTTTGTTTTTTTTTTTTTTTGGTTTGTTTTTTTGTTTGTTTTTTTTTTTTGAGAGAAAGATTTTTGTTATAGGGTGCGTGTGCTGTCTAGAGAGAGAAAGACTCTCCCCTCAGGATTTTGGGTTTGCATGCACACGCCCAGCTTGAGTTTTAAGCCACTCGGTCTGGGTCTCAAACCACGGTCAACTACATGGGAGTCCAGCTACATAACCATTATGGCATCTACTGGTCTTAACATAATGCAATTTTTGAAAAAGTTTATTTCTTCCTGAGTGAGGAAGAGATACAGCACCCTCAAAAGGATCTTGATACTGTGATCCATCTGCAGCTTCAGCCAGCCCCAGATCATAGGGAAGCATGTCTCCTATATCCAGGAAGGTCTCTAGTCTCAAATCAGAACCTTCTTATTAATACTTGGAACTGCTTTGCAGATCATTATATTTTAGACATTTACTTCCTTTGGTGAAATGATGATAATAAATAGCAATAGTACAGTGGTTAGTAACTATGGAGTTTTAACAATGTCCTAGACACTGTTGTAAATGCTTTACATATATTAAGTTGATTTAATACTCCCAAATCTTGAGTTGGATATCAAGGCAGGTGCTTCTGGATAGGAATATATCATTCTTTTATGAAGCATGGCCTAGCTCTGTGGTCCAAACAAGATATTTATATAGCTGTCCAACATCATCACTTTCCTCATGGAGGTATTTAGTCTTGTTGAACACCAAGTGTGGATCACCAGTAGTCTAGGCTCAGTTGCACACACAGAGGATATACTTAGACAGAGCACCAAGCACGCAGAGTCCATTTCCTTCCTGTAGTCACTCCTGCAGCATCAGACCTCCCTGGCATCCTTGCAGCTGAATTCTAGACTTTCTGGGTTTTTTTTTTGTTTGTTTTTGTTTGCTTGGTTTTTTTTTTTTGTTTTTTGTTTTTTTCTTTTTTTGGAGAGGTTTTTGCTATAGGGCGCGTGCGCTCGCCAGACAGACAGAGACAGAAAGCGGGAAATCACCCCCCCAGGGGGGATGGCCACGCCGCAATCCCTTCTCCTCCATTCTCCTCTCGGGATCTTGGGCATGCATGCACACGCGCCCGGCGTGAGTTTAAGCCGCCGGGTCCGGGACTGGAACCGCGGTTGACTACGTGGGAGTCCAGCGACATAGCCATTACGCTAACTGCTGGTCCCTGCTTGTTTTTTTTTTTTTTTTTGGAGAGGTTTTTCACTATAGGGCGCGTGTGCTCGCCAGACAGACAGAGAGAGACATAGAGACAGAAAGCGAGAAATCACCCCCCAGGGGGGATGGTCACGCCGCAATCCCTTCTCCTCCATTCTCCTCTCGAGATCTTGGGCACGCACGCACACGCGCCCGGCGTGAGTTGTAAGCCACCGGGTCCGAGACGCGAACCGCGGTCGACTATGTGGGAGTCCAGCGACATAGCCATTATGCTAACTGCTGGTTCCCGCTGCTTGTTTGTTTTTAATGAGACAGCACAAAAGGAGATATTTTGACATGGTCTCACAGTTTGATGCTCTTGTCTTATTCTTCCAGTCAGCTAAGATTACAGACATAGCGGCTGGCAGGTGGTTGAGGCATTGGACTCCCGTGTGACCAACTGTGGTTTGAGTCCCAGACCTAGCGCCTTGCTTTCTCACTTTCCCTCTCTTTCTCTCTCTCTAGACAAATTAAAAGTTAATAATGATGGAGCTGGCAGGTGGTGTGGTGTGGTGTGGTGTGGTGGTTATGGCGCTGAACTTCCACGTGGCCAAACATGATTTGAGTCTCTTGCTTACTCACTTTCTCTCTCTCTCTCTCTCTCTGGTCAAATGAAAAAGATAACTGTGATGAATAAAATAAAAATAATAATAATTATAAGGAAAAAATTAAATAATAAGTCTTTAAAAAAGAAAAGATTACACATACTTCTGTGCCTAGCCTTTTTGAAGTTATTTGGAGAACTGAACCCTGGCCTCCTCTGTAATCCCAGACTTGGACAACAGCACACTGCTGCTTGCCTCCTCATGATTGGGCCTAGATTTTTTTTTCTCTCAGAAATTTTGCTATATGGCTGGGGCCGCCAGGTGGCGTGGTGGTTAAAGGTGCTGGATTCCCCTATGGCTGACCATTGTTTGAGTCCTGGACCTGGCAGCTTGCTCTCACTTTCCCTTGCTCTCTCGCTGTCTCTATCTGGTTAAATTTGAAAAATAATAATAATAACAAATGGAATCAAATGATTGACTCTAAAAAAAAAAAGACATTTTGCTATAGCATATGTGCACTCACCAGAGAGACAGACAGACAAACAGAAAACAAGAAATCAACCCCCTCTCCCTACTCCCCCAAGGCCACAGTCCCTTCTCAATTCTCCTCTCAAGATTTAAGTATGCTTTCTTACATACTGAAACTAGAAGTGAACTAAGGAAGAGTTACCAAGAGAGTTTTGCAAAATACAGATTGAATTAGGACCTGATGTGGGACAGGGTTGGTGATACTACAGGGGTATACAGTCTTGAGTAAAGAGGAAAAGAACTGATTTGGAGAAAATATAGTTTAGTTTTAGTCTTGTTGAATTTGAGGTACATGTGAAGATGTGAAATTGGTTATTGGAAATATTGGATTAAACTAAAGAGAAAAGTTAGGTAGATAATGGCTTTGGAAGTCTGTTTACGTGGAAGTTGTAAATGAAGTAATAGGAATAGATGGCCTTAAGCAGATAAAGAATAGCTGGTTCTTACCAGGAATGCTTAAGTATACAACTTGATCAGAGAAGTAATGACAGCATTGGGACCCTGCATTGCTCTGTCATCCAAGGTGTCATGAGTATCAGAAGGGATCAACAGTGTTTGGTGAGAGTAAGGAGACTTGATTACAAGTGTCATTAGAGCTGATAATCAGAAGCCTGGTACCTTTAAGAGCACTGTCTTTAGCTTGTAGGTAGGCAGTCACTATGCTGTGACTTTTTAATGTGTCATTCTCTAACGTACATTTCTATTCCTGTTTTTGTAGCACGCTCTAAAGAATGGTGACATTTGCGAAACGTCAGATAAACCAAAAGGCACGCCTAAAAGAAAACCTGCTAAGAAGAATAAATGCCAGAAGAAAAATACCACAACTCCCTTGAAAAAGGTTATTTTAAAACATTCTGAGGTCTAACTATAAAAGATTTGTTACTGTCCTTACTGAATAGTGTGAAGTATCTTTATCTGAAATTATTAGAATAGTGTTTTATATTGATTTGAAATTACAAAACTTCTGAAACCGCTTTTAAACTTTCTATTGTTTAGGAGGAGCAAGCACATTGATAATAAAAGTATAAGGCGGAGGGGGGTAGCAGATGTCATAGCAGTTACATTGCTAGACTTCCAATGGCTAACTGCGGTACGAGTCCCAAACCTAGTAGCTTAAAACTCACACTGGGCATGTGTGCCCAAGATCTCAGGAGGAGAAGGGCAGCATGGCCATCCCCCCGGGGGTAATTTCTCACTTTTCCTCTCACTATTTCTTTCTCTCTCTCGCTGAGTGCAAATGCCCTATGGCAGAATCTCTTTTAGAAAACAAAAGGTACAAGGGGATCCAGCAGGTGGCATGGAGGTTAAGGTGGCTTGGACCCTCATATAAGGAATTAGGTGGGAATACTGAATGTTAAAATCAGGACAGGTGTACTTGGTGAGTGGAAGAAGGAAGACAGTGCTATATGGAAGTATACTTGAGGGCTTCAAACTGGATTGGCAGTGGTTTTTTTTTTTTTTTTCCTCCCCATACAGTAGCAACTTTATTATGAGCTTGACTTCACATAGTTAGAATAGCAATTTCCCTTAAAATTGACCTAAAAATAGTTTACATATCACAGTGTAAGTATAGACTATCTGAAATTCCAGAAGATATTTAAACAGGTAATAGATAACTGCTATTTACCTTTGGACAGAAGGAATAGCAACATTACTGAAAAAGGCGCCCAGACAGGTATGTGCCATCTGTTCTGGTGTCTTCAGGAGGAGAGGAAGTCATGACATGGGCATTCTTGATGCAGTGATTCATGAGTAGTTGCTCTTATTAACACTGCTCACATGAGGCTCGCATTTTTTGCTTGGTGGGTGAGCTGATGGCTGTTGCTCTTTTGTTCCTTGAGCACTACCTCTCAAGGTACTGGCATCACCCCATTCATTCCGAAAGGCATCAGAGATGGAACTACCAGCCTCTTCACAAAGCAAGCCACCTGAAATTTATAGATGGTATCCAACGCTGGCCAATAACTGATCTCAGATAATATGACATGATCATTCCCTTCAAACACAATTTTCTTGATCCCACAATAAATGATCAAATAAGGAAGCTCATAGTTGACTAACAACATCCTTGTTACAGGACAATTATTTCCTGTATTACACCTGGGGGTGTCACTAATTCTAGCTTCTATGACATTATCAAAAGGCTTTTTTTTCATTCTGACTACCAACCAATCATCAGATCATGTTGAAGTCACTGCTGGTTCAAAGTCCAGAAGAATTACAAAACAACAAATAAAGGAGGAAGGACCCGCCTAAAAGCACAGAGGCCTTCATCATGCCAAACTCCATGACACAACACACAGAGAACAGGAAAACTGGCAGTGTTTTACTGTTGTTTTGTTTTGTTTTGTTAGTGGGTGCATTAACTTGCCAGAGAGGAGGGAGAGGAGAAGGCACCCTCTGTGGGAAGAATGGTCATGCTGCAGCCCTTTCTCCCATCTTTCCTTCCTTTTTGGTTTTGGGCACACACACATAGCACGAGCCCAGTATGTTTCTCAAGCTGCTGGGTCTGGGATTTGGAATCATGTGGTTGGCCATGTGAGATCCAGCTGCCTTAACCACCAGGCCATGGAGCTGGCCCTGTTTTCTTGTTTTAATTTAATTAAATTAATTAATTATTATTATTATTATTTAATTTGACCGGAGAAAGAGAGAAAGCAAACCACCAAGTCCAGGACCTGAACCATATGGGAGTCCAGTGCCTTAACTACTATGCCACTGCTGTCCTGCTGGCCTTGTTTTACTTCTTTTTTGGGGGAGAGAGTTTTGCTATAGGGTGCGTGTGCTCCTGGGAGAGAGAGAGAAGCAGCGAGAAATTCCCCCCCCCCCCCCCCCCCCGGGGAGATAACCAAGCTGCAATACCTTCTCTTCCATTCAACCCCTTCTCCTTCATTCTCTTGGGATTCTGGGTGTGCACATGAGCCCAGCATGTATTTTAAGCTGCCGAATCTGGGATTCAAACTCTAATCAGCTATGTGGGAGCCCAGCAATGTAACCATTATGCCATCTGCTGGTTCTTCCTGTTTTACTTCTTAAGCTGAAAGATGGGTATCTATTTTCTTTCTTCAAAAACTTGAAAGATACTAATTCTAAGGAACCAGAAATTCTGAGTAGAGTCATTTCTACTAGTTAAGAATAGTAGACCTAGAAGCTAAATATTTTGGTGTCTCATTAGTTGATTTTCATTTTATCATCACTAAGGGAGGAGAGGGCATTGATGAAGGCTTGCTCTGTGCCTGACCAGAGTAGTGGACACTGTATGTCCTTTGCTTTCCTCTGTTCTTCACAACAAATATGGGAGATAGATTATATTAATAGTTGGGGGAAAATATGGCTCAAATAGATTCAGAAACTAATCCATGATTTTGTAAATGGGAGATTTTTTTAAATGAGAGAGCAATGCAATTCCCATTTATATGTTTTTGACCTTAAACCTTTTCAATATATTATTTTACTTTTCAAGTCAATTAATTGACTACTTCTACTCCCCATCCTAATAAGATTATGGTTTGCCCTGTTTAAAAGAAATAGATGTTTGATTTTTTGCTTTAACATTATGAGAGATTTGTCAGATTTTAGTAGAGTCTTACTGTGTTGGGGTTCTCCCGCCCCGTGTCTCAGCTAGCTAGGATTATAGACATGTGCCTTCACACTTAGCCAGTTTAGGTTGGACCATGAACCCAACTTGGGCCTCTCATGTGGCCCCATACTCCCAGAAGCACAGCCTTAATGGTGTACAACACGACTGAGCCTTTGTGTGTGTATCTTTGATTTCTTTTGTAGTGGAAAGTTGGTGACAAATGTTCTGCTGTTTGGTCAGAAGATGGCTGCATTTACCCGGCTACCATTGCTTCAATTGATTTTAAAAGAGAAACCTGTGTTGTAGTTTATACCGGATATGGAAATAAAGAGGAACAAAATCTGTCTGATCTACTCTCACCAGTCTCCGAAGTAGTTAATAATATACAGCAGAATGCTCCAGAGGTAAGGATACAAAAAACTTTGATTTCAGGAAACAGACTAGATGAGAAACTTAATTAGTATCACTAGTTGTCATTTGATTCACTGAGGCAGTATGTGGGTTTTCTTGTGTTTTTTTGGTTGTTTTTTTTTTTTGGTATTATGTTTTTCTTCATGACACCTTTGTAACAAAACCAAATATTTTTCTTATTTTTAAAGAATGAAAATGAAAGTCAAGTTTCAACAGATGAAAGTGAGAACTCCTCCACATCTCCTGGAAACAAACCAAATAACACCAAGTCAAAAGCTACTCCATGGAATTCTTTTCTCCCTCCACCACCCCCTATGCCAGGGTCAGGACTGGGACCAGGAAAGGTAAACCTGCTACCCAGAAAGGTTTTCCAGAAAACAGTTAATATTGGGACATTTAACCCTCCATTAAGTGGTTTATGACTTTCCCATGAAACTTTTGAAGACTGATTGATTGATTGAGAGGTTTTTGCTATAAGGCACGTGCACTCACCAGAAAGACAGAGACAGAAAGTGAGAAATCACCCCCTGGGGGGATGGCCACGATGCAATCCCTTCTCTTCCCTTCTCTTCTCAGGATCTTAGGCACGCATGCACATGCGCCCGGTGTGAGTTTAAGTCACCAGGCCCAGGACTTGAACCGTGGTCGACTACATGGGAGTCCAGCAACATAGCCATTATGCCAACTGCTGGTCCCTTGAAGTTCTATTTAGATATTCAAAGCACATAGTTGAAGTTGCTTCGAATAGGATATAAGATAGCAATGCAGTGTGATAAAGGCTACTCAGCTAAATTTGTATGGACATTAGTTATAAGACTAATACTTCAGCAGACTTAAATAGGTTAGAAAGTATAATACTTGGGGCCGGCAGATGGCATGGTGGTTAAGGGCACTGGACTCCCTGGTTCGAGTCCCCACCCTGGCAGCTTGCTTTCTCACTTTCCCCCCCCCCCCCCTCACACTCTCACTCTCGTTCTCTCACTCGTTCTCTCACTCTCTGGTCAAAATAAGTAAGTAAATAAAGTTGAATAAGATAATAATTTTTTTTTTTTTTTTTAAAGTATACCTTATGATCTGCTGGATGATATGCTGTAGTTTTCTGTTTCACCTGTATAAGATGCATTAAAAATGAGTAAAAATTCTTTTTTTTTTTTTTTCTTTTTTTGGAGAGGTTTTTGCTATAGGGCGCGTGCGCTCGCCAGACAGACAGAGAGAGACAGAGAGATAGAAAGCAGGAAATCACCCCCCAGGGGGGATGGCCACGCCGCAATCCCTTCTCCTCCATTCTCCTCTCGGGATCCTGGGCACGCACGCACACGCGCCCGGCGTGAGTTTAAGCCGCCGGGTCCGGGACTCGAACCGCGGTCAACTACGTGGGAGTCCAGCGACATAGCCATTACGCTAACTGCTGGTCCCAAAAAATGAGTAAAAATTCTTTTAACTTGTCATGGAGTATGTGCACTCACTGGAGTGAGACAGGGTTGGGGAGATTGAGAAAGCACCCTGCAGGAGGGATGGCCATGCCGTAATTCCGTTTCCTTCATTCTCCTCTCGGAATTTTTGGGCACGTGCACACACACGCATCCAGCATGTTTTTCAAGCTGCTAGGTCCAAGACTCGAACTGTGTGTTCAGGCATATGGGATCCACCTGCCTTAACGACCATGCCACTGACTAACTCATAAGAATATAATATTTACATCTAAAACAGATAAAATCGTGAGAGCCTTCCAAATTGTTTTATAAAGTTAAAATGTCAGTATTAGTTAAAATATAAACATTGTTTTCATTTATAATTCTTTTGGTCATAAATAGCAGAAATATATTTATAAAAGATTATCAGGCCAGTCCCGTAACTAAGTGGTAAAGGGAGCTTGATCTCATATGGCTAACCGTGTAGTTCAAATCCCAGCCCCAGCAACTTGAAAAATGTGCCAGGTGTGTATGCATGCATATCCAAAATCCTGACAGGACAGAGACAAGGAGAAGAGATTACAGTGTAATGATGTCAAATTAGGGGGTTCTTTCTTTCTGTCTCTAGTGAGTGTATGCACCCTCTGACAATAACAAGATTGTTACAGTAGGATAAGTTACATCATAGAACCCACAGGTATATTTCTACCCATTTCTTTGTGCAAAGCAGTGATTTTCCTGGAGGATATGCTACTCAGGTAGTAAGTTTTTAAAATCCAGCCTGATGCATCTGAACTTTTATCAGAATTTTCCATGATAACTTGTTTTTGAAATATTGTACTTTCTTGATTCTAAAGCAGTCAAACCTAATTGATAAAGATCACTGTTGCCTTGAGGGGCTGAATTTTTTTGGAGAAGTTTTTTTACTGTAGGGCGTGTGCGCTCACCAGAAAGAGAGAGAGAGACAGTGAGAAATCACCCCCGGGGGGATGGCCACACCGCAATCCCATCTCCATTCTCTTGGGATCTTGGGTACACACGTACACACGCCTGGCGTGAGTTTTAAGCCACTGGGTCCGGGACTCGAAACATGGTCGACTACATGGGAGTCTAGAGACATAGCCATTACACCAACTGCTGGTCCCATTAATTTTTTTTTTTTATTTTTAAGAGAGAGTTTTGCTATAGGGCACATGCGCTCGCCGGAAAGACAGAGACATAAAGAAAGCAAGAGATCACCCCCCAGGAGGGATGACCACACCACAATCCCTTTTCCTCCATTTTTCTCTTGGGATTTTGGGCACACATGCATATGCACCTGGTGTGAGTTTCAAGTTGCCAAGTCTGGGACTCAAACTGCAGTTGATCATGTGGGACTCCATTGACATAACCATTATACCATCTTCTGGTCCCCAGGGGCTGATTTTTATTAGGTCAGAAGTTCATTAATTTTCACAGTATGTACTCTAAGTTAACATACATAGCTAAAAGGGCTTTTATGTGAAGATGATACAGTTTAGTTAGTGAAAATGAAAAACTGATTTATTAGGTAATTACATCCTTATTCTGGTTTAACTTCCTGAATGTCTACAAAGAAAGCAAATGAGGAAAATCTGAAGGTTGTTAATTTGACATATGAGTCTATTTGACTTTAAGTTTTTGTCCATGAAGTTTAATCTTTTTTTTTTCCCCCTTTGGAGAGGTTTTTGCTAATAGGGTGCATGCGCTCACCAGAGAGACAGAGTCAGAAAGCGAGAAATCACCCCCCGGGGGGATGGCCACGCCTCATTCCCTTCTCCATTCTCCTCTCAGGATCTTGGGCACGCACACACACACGCCCAGCGTGAGTTTAAGCCACCAGGTTCGGGAGTCGAACCACGGTCAACTACATGGGAGTCCAGCAACATAGCCATTACGCCAACTGCTGGTCCCAGTTTAATTTAATCTTTAACTTTATTTATTTTAAATTTAACAGGAGATGGAGAGGGGTAGAGAGAGTCAGAGAGAGAGAAAGTTAGAAAACAAGCTGCCAGGTCCAGGATTCGAACTATGGTTGGCCATGTGGGAGCCTAGTGCCCTTAACCACTATGCTACCTACCAGCCCCCATTTAATCTTTTTTCTGTATAGAATACAGGTCTTAGTATGGGTAGTTTTTTTGTTGTTGTTTTGTTTTTATTTTTGTTTTTAAGAATTATTTTACTTAATTTTTTTTGTTGTTGTTGGAGAGATTTTTCTATAGGGCACATGCGCTCGCCAGACAGACAGAGAGAGACAGAGAGACAGAAAGCGAGAAATCACCCCTCGGGGGGATGGCCACGCTGCAATCCCTTCTCCTCCATTCTCCTCTCGGGATCTTGGGCACGCACGCACACGCACCCGGTGTGAGTTTAAACCACCGGATCCAGGACCCGAACCACGGTCAGCTACATGGGAGTCCAGCGACACAGCCATTATGCTAACTGCTGGTCCCAACTTTTTTTATTTATTTACTTATTTTAACTTGACCAGAGAGGAAAAGAGCGGGGAGCAGGGGGCTGTGGGTGAGAACGCAAGCCATCAGGTCTGGGACCCAAATTGTCGTCATCCCTGTGAGAATCCAGGGCCCTTAATCACCACATCACCTGCTGCTCCCCCTGGGTAGTTATTTTTGTAATTTTGTTATTGAATCATTTTTCTTCCTTTTATATTGAAAATACTAAATTAATTTTCCTTTGAAATAATTTTTGTAGCCAGGTCTAAAATTCAGTGGCCCACCACCACCACCACCTCCTCCTCCCAACTTCCTGTCATGTTGGCTGCCTCCATTTCCTTCTGGACCACCAGTAAGTACAAAATAATTCTGTATAGTGGATTTTATATAGTTTGATATTTAGCCAGATATAACTATTCCCCCCAGGGGGGAAATGTCATCTGAGACCATCTATATGGCCAGATTCTTAGGGGTAAGAATGTAAACCTATGTGTTTTTTTGTTTGTTTGTTTGTTCTTAAATTATTTTTTTAAAGATTTATTTATTTTTAATTATATTTATTATCATTATTCTTCAGTTTTAACCATAGAGAGACAGAGAGAAAGGGAGAGTGAGAAAGCGAGCTGCCTTGCCCAGGACTTGAACCATGGTTGGCCATGTGGGAATCCAGCACCTCAACCACCACACAGCCTGCCAGCCCTGGTTGTTTGTTTTAATGGCAGGAGGGCATGTATGTTCACCAGACAGGGAAAAATCACCTCAATGGGGCATAATCCTGCTGCAAAATCTTTTCCACCTCTGCATCCTGTTGGGATTTTTGGGAACACACATAGAACTGTCCAGCGTGTTTTTCAAGGTATCAGAGCTTGGATTTTAACTGGGGTTGGCCATGTGGAAATCCAGCTCCTTGTGGCCAGCCATGGGTTTTTATTTTTATTTATTTATTTATTTTTGTTTTTGCTTTTTACATATTTGTATTTCATGCTTTGTTATACTTGCTCGATAAGAGTGTTAAAAATTAATATGACTGAAGTTGTACTGTCTAATGTCTAGTAGTCTTAATTTTAGAAAACAAACGGTGTATCCATTTGACCCTGAGAAGTTCTGTATCTTTTACAATTGTGTCTGCACCTTATGGGGACTACTTGATCCGGATTATTATTGCTATTGGTGGGTGCTCAAGCGTCAGGTTGGAAGAAATGAGCTCCTGCTCACTGTCACCTACCCTTTTACGTAAGGTTCCCATCTCTAGAACATGAAGACTTGCGGATGGGAGTGATTCAAATTTGCAAAAGCCTTTGAATATATCACTTGTATTTTGACTTCCGAAGTATTCGAACAACTGACAACTGCTCAGAAACTTGTTTACCTTTAAAACCACACTGGGAAGGTTTTTTCATGAAAATTTGTTTTAAACTCTAGGTTTTTTCCTATACCCAGAACAGGTAGATTCCTCCTCACACCCCACCCCACCCCCCCTTTTTTTTGGACTTGTAGCATATAAAATATATGATTTAGCATTTAAAGTATAAAACAACTCTTGAAGACAACTAGTCCATGAATACTCAGAACCATCCTGTGGAAAACAATCTAAACTTTTTAAAGATGATGACATGATTTCATTCTGTAATCCTAACAATGATGATGGCGCCATGACCTGTTTTTTACTTGGGTTTTTGTCCTTCTCCTTCCCAGATGCAGTGCTGTCTTGGCTCTAACTCTGAGCTTTGTTTTGGCTGCTTTGTTCCTGGCAGAGGTTGATATCTAGTCTATAGGGAGATAGTTTCCATTAGAAAGGATTTGATTATACCATAGGGATCAATTTTTTTTTTTTTAAGAGAGAGAGAGGTTTAGGTTCTTTTTATTTATTTAATTTTATTTATTATCATTATTATTATTATTTTTAAATTTGACCAGAGAGAAAGAGAGGGAACGTGGAAAAGCAAGCTGCCAGGTCCGGGACTTGAACCATGGTTGACCAGTGCCTCAACCACTACTCTATCTGCCAGCTCCAAAAAAGAAAGAGATTTGCTACAGGGTATGTGTGCTTGCTGGAGAGACAGAGACAGAAAGACAGAAAGCGAGATATCACCCCCGGTGGGATGGCCATGCTGTAATTCCTTCTTCTCCATTTTCCTCTTGGGATTTTGGGCATGCACACACACGCGCCCGGCATGAGTTTAAGCTGTCAAGTCCCAGACTTGAACCATGGTCGACTACATGGGGGTGGGAGTCCAGCGATGTAACCATTACGCCATCTGCTGGTCCCAAGGGATTGTTGTTTTGCCCTTTCAGTTATTTTTGGATACTACTTTCTGATTGTGTAAACTGGATTTTTAATGGTAGATTTTTAGGTATTGTTAATAATATAGAAATATTTTCTGACAGGGTTGGGGTGGGGATAGGGTAGATGGTCTATGTAAAACTTTTACTTAAAATGGTTCTTTTTTTTTTTTTTTTTTTTGTTTGGAGAGGTTTTTCGCTATAGGGCGCGTGCGCTCGCCAGACAGACAGAGAGAGACATAGAGACAGAAAGCGAGAAATCACCCCCCAGGGGGGATGGTCACGCCGCAATCCCTTCTCCTCCATTCTCCTCTCGGGATCTTGGGCACGCACGCACACGCGCCCGGCGTGAGTTGTAAGCCACCGGGTTCGAGACGCGAACCGCGGTTGACTACGTGGGAGCCCAGCGACATAGCCATTACGCTAACTGCTGGTTCCCTTAAAATGGTTCTTGAAATGCTGTGTGTGTAGTTACTATTTTATATCACCTGTTGTCTTTTGATTATTGTTCAATTTAATTTTGTTCTTTTGTTGTTATTGGTTGGCTTTCTCCAAATGTTAGACTTTTAAAAAATGTAAATAAAAGATGATGTGGAATATAGAACAGATACAATATCCAGCATTTTCTATGTAAAATAAATCTCACATTTTGTTTACTGAATTTAAAAGCTATTTCTTTCTACTTCCAGATAATTCCCCCACCACCTCCCATATGTCCAGATTCCCTTGATGATTCCGATGCCTTGGGAAGTATGTTAATATCTTGGTACATGAGTGGCTATCATACTGGCTATTATATGGTAAGTAATCACTTAGCATCTTTTCTTGACAATTTCTCTCTACTTAAGGTGATTAAAAAGTGGTTTATTGTGTAGGTACCAAGGGTAGAAAACTACCTTAAACTTTAAAAAATATGGGGTTAGCCTGTAGCATAGCACTTAGGTTCTGAGTAGAGGAAACTGGGACCCATGTGGCTAACCAGGGCTTGAATCCTAGCCACAGTGGCTTAAAAATCATGCCAGGCACATGGTTATGCTCAGGATTCTGAGGGAATGGAGAATTGGAAGAAAACAGATTGTTGTATGACCAGGCTTCATAAGAGATCGTGCACACATATTTTCTCTCTTGTGTGCGTGCATATTCTCTCTTTCTTCTCTCATGTGTACACACTCTCCCTGGCTTAAAAAAATATTTTAAAAATACAGCTTTTGGGCCAGCTTTGCTGACTGGTGGTTAAGGCAGCCAGATCCCATAGGGTGTGTTTGACAGAGATATAGAGAGACAGAAAGTAAGAAATCACCCCCCAGGAGGGAATGGCCACACTGGCAATCCCTTCTCCTCCATTCTCCTCTCAGGATCTTGGGCACACACACGCGCCCAGCGTGAGTTTAAGCCACCGGGTCTGGGACTCAAACCATGGGTCAACCACATGGGAGTCCAGCGACATAGCCATTATGCTAACTGCTGGTCACTCTGGTTACTGTATATTTTATTTGATGAAAATAAGGTATAAGTTTGCTCAAACATCATTAGATTTAGTGAATGAAGAAAATCTACTTAACTATAGCTTAATTGTTTACTTTGGGATCCCTTTTAAAGTATGTTGGGGGGGCCAGCAGGTGGCGGAATGGTTATATGACTGGACTTCCACATAGTTGACCGTGGTTCGAGTCCCAGACCCGGTAGCTTAAAACTCATGCTGTGTGCATGTTTAACTACAAGTCCTGAGGGGAGACTGGAGAAGGGATTGCAGCGTGGCCTTCCCCCCTGGAGAATAATTTCTTACTTTCTGTCTCTCCAGCGAGCATATGTGCCCTATAGCAAAAATCTAAGGGAAAATAATTTATAAAAAAGCATATTGGAAGGCTGTAAACTTACTCTGTGATGGGTATTTTCTCAAATAAAATAGGTAAAATGTCTCATGAGAAACAAAATGTTTATTAACATCTGTCATCTCAAAGTTCATGGCAAATGCATATTATGAAAATTATGCATTAATTTAAATTTTTTTGCATCAAAATTAACTTAAAATTTCAATTTTCTGTGAATTTTCTGATCTCCTTGTATAAAATATATATGTTATTCTTTAAACTTCCTTTATTTTCCTTACAGGGTTTCAAACAAAATCAAAAAGAAGGAAGGTGTTCACATTTCAGTTAAGGAGTAAGTCTGCCCTCACTATGAAATTGAATCTCATTTTTGTATAAATTTTATGGTTTGTGGAGAACAAGTGTTTTTGAACATTTAATAAATGAAATGTTAAAAAGTTGAAAAGTTAATATAAACCATATTAAAGACTGTTAAAGATGCCAAAACTGTTAGATAAAAGATCTGCTTCCCTACTAGAATTCTTGCTGGTTGGCTGTGTGGAAAAAAATCATTTTTATAATAGATTCTTAGGATCTGATTTCACTCTGCATCCCTAGTATTCACAGGCAGCCATGTGTACTTTTTGTTTTATGATGCAGTATGAAGTACTGTGTTCAGATCAAAACAGTTTTCCTGGAATTTAGTCAGTTTAGGTTTAATTCCCCATTTGCAAGATGTGCTGGAGATAGAGCAACAAGTTAAATGACACCACTAAAGGAACAATCAGGTCCCAAATGTGGAACGTTGTAGAAGATAACTAGCCTTATTTCTTCAAAATATCAATGTCGGGGAAAAAACAGGATGGGTATAACTATTCTAGATTAAAAGTTACTTGACAGATATAATAGCCAAATGCAATGAGTGATTCTTGATTGGATCCTGTTTTGAAAAGCTATTTGTAGAAGAAAAGGGGGGGGGCATTAAGGAAATTGTGGACAAGATTTTAAATAGACAGTTTTTCTAATTATATGAGCTGTGATAAAAGTATTGTAGTTTATAGGGGAAATGTGATATAATTTGCATTTGACAGTGAAATAAAACCATTTTGAAATGGTTTTCAAAATGTGTGAGTGAACAGCATGTATTGGCACAATGTTAATGAACCTAACGTGTGTATATATATGTGTACTCATTGAACTATTTTTTTCTATATGTTTAAAGTATAATAAAATACTTAATTTTTTTAAAAAATTGAAATTGTGTTATCGAATTCCTTTTTTATTTATAACTTACACTTTTTTTTTTTTATGAGAGGTTTTTCGCTATAGGGCGCGTGTGCTTGCCAGACAGACAGACAGAGACATAGAGACAGAAAGCGAGAAATCACCCCCCAGGGGGGATGGTCACACCGCAATCCCTTCTCCTCCATTCTCCTCTCGGGATCTTGGGCACACACGCACACGCGCCCGGCGTGAGTTGTAAGCCACCGGGTCCGAGACGCGAACCGCGGTCGACTACGTGGGAGTCCAGCGACATAGCCATTATGCTAACTGCTGGTTCCCTATAACTTACACTTTTGACCTGTATTCATCTACATTTTGATATGAATGCCAGCGTAGCTTTTTTTTTTTTTTTTTTTGGAGAGGTTTTTGCTATAGGGAGCGTGTGCTCGCCAGACAGAGAGACAGAGGGACAGAAAGCGAGAAATCACCCCCCAAGGGGGGGTGGCCATGCCACAATCCCTTCTCCTCCATCCTCCTCTCAGGATCTTGGGCACGCACGTACATGCGCCCGGCATGAGTTTTAAGCCACCAGGTCTGGGACTCAAACCACAGTCAACTACATGGGAGTCCAGCGACATAGCCATTATGCTAACTGCTGGTCCCGCCAGCATAGCATTTTGTGTACATGTGTGTGTATGTGTGTATATCGCCATATAATGTCATATTTTCCATATCTTTATTGTTCTGTCTGACTGTTTGCATCTGTCTATGCCACTGTTCCTTTAGCATGATAGTTTTTTTTTTTTTTAAGAATTTTTTTTTTTGAGAGGTTTTCGCTATAAGGCACATGTGCTCGCCAGACAGACAGAGACAGAGAGATAGAAAGTGAGAAATCACCCCCCAGGGGATGGCCACGCCGCAATCCCTTCTCCTCTGTTCTCCTCTCGGGATCTTGGGCACACACGCACACGCGCCCGACGTGAGTTTTAAGCCGCCAGGTCTGGGACTCGAACCGTGGTCGACTATGTGGGAGTCCAGCGACATAGCCATTACGCTAACTGCTGGTCCCAAGAATTATTTTATTTAACTTTATTCCTTATTATTATTTTCCAGTTTGATCAGAGAGAGACAGGGAGAAGGAAAGTAAAAAAGTAAGCCACCAGGTTTGGGACTTGAACCACATGGGCCATGTGGGATTCCAGCGTCCTTAACCACCACACCACCTGCTGGCCCCCTAGCATGATAGTTTTTGCCATTCCTGATAACATTCACAGTGAACATCTTTAAATGCAGTAATTTGATTTTGTTTTGTCATAGCCTTGTGATTGATTTCTATATTGTAACTATTTCATAAATGTTAATAGATGTTTTTATAATTCGTGGTATTAATAGATATTTCTGTGTTTTCTTGAAAAGCAAAATTTTCTTTGGAGAGAGATTTTTTGGTATAGGGTATATGCCCTCATCAAAGAAACAGAGAAACAGAAATTGGGAAATCACCCTCTTAGAGGGATGGTCATGCTATAATCCCTTCTCCTCTATTTTTCTCTTGGGATTTTGAGCACGCATACACATGCACCTGGTGTGAGTTTCAAGCCAGTGGGTCTGGGACTTGATCTGCAGCCAGATAGAGCCTTAACTATTACGCCACCTGCTGGCTGCCCCAAAAAGCAGATTTTTGAAAATTTTATTTTCAGAATGGAAGATTTAGTCATAGAAGAGGTGTTTTTTAAATTATATAAATTATCAGGACCAGCAGTTGGTGTAAAGGCTATGTCACTGGACTCCCATGTAGTTGACTGCGGTTCGAGTGCCGGACCTGATGGCTTAAATTCACGCCAGCATCTGTGTATGTGTGCCCAAGATCCTGAGAGAATGGAGGAGAAGGGATTGCGGCGTGGCCATCCCCTCTTGGGGGGTGATTTCTTGCTTTCTGTCTCTGTCTTTCTGGTGAGCGCACAGGCCCTATAGCAAAAACCTCTCCAAAAAAAAAAAAAGAAATATATCAATTTGATGGGACCAGCAAATGGCATAATGGCTATGTCACTGGACTCCCACATAGTCGACTGCAGTTTGAGTCCTGGACCCATTTGGCTTAAACTCATGCCAGGCATGTGTGCGTGCATACTTAAGACCCCAAGAGGAGAGTGGAGGAGAAGGCATTGTGGCGTGGCCATCCCTCCTGGGAGGTTGATTTCTCGCTTTCTGTCTCTCTGGTCCAGGTGTTGCTATCTGTCTGTTTATATTCATTGTTTGATTGGTTTAATAATCATGAGATTACTTTGTCGTCTATTTTCTTTTCTGTTATGGACAGAAAATGAAAAATTCTGAAATCTTGACTGTTTTCAAGGAATTATTTTTAATAAAAGACTATAAGGATATTGTCTTCACTTCTCACTTTCTGTCTCTCTGTCTGGCCAGCACACTCACCCTGTAGCAGAAAACCTCTCAAAAAAAAAAAAAAGAAAAGAATATTGTCTTCCATTAAAGCTTTTTGAAAGATAATGGCATTTACTTTGGTCAATAAAATAAGAAAACTGAAGGAC
Organism: Tupaia tana; assembly: GCA_026018925.1. Classification (NCBI taxonomy): domain Eukaryota; kingdom Metazoa; phylum Chordata; class Mammalia; order Scandentia; family Tupaiidae; genus Tupaia; species Tupaia tana. Next base: position 58,176,116 of record JAKSZU010000006.1, on the reverse strand, counting down.
TGGGAGGCCAGATGGTGGTATAGTGGTCAAATGTGACAACCTGTGAGGCTGAACCACACAAGAAAGCTCTTGGTTCATGTTAGGAAACTTACTGAGTATGCACATGTTTGTGGTCTGGGGCTGGCTGAGACAGAGGACCTCATGGCATCAAAACCATGTGTTGGGTATGCTGTCTGACTCTCTCATTAATGGAAGAAATAAGCAAGCTTAAAAAAAACAAAACAAACACTGAAGGAGTGATATACAGTGACTTTAAAAAAAAAATTGCTACAGGGCTCATGCATTCAGCAGAAACGAGGAGAGAAAGTGAGAAACCCCAGGAGGATGGCCCTAATCCCTTCTCGTCCATTCTTTTCTTGGGATTTTTGAGCATGCATCCACATGCCCTCAGCAATCAGATCTGAGACCCAGTCAGCTGTGTAGGATCCACATGACCTAACCTCTGTACTACCTGCTGGCCTCCGTAACAGTGACATTTTATTTAAATACATCATTGCTTTAGGTGATTCAATGTTCTTATTATTTTAGTCTTTTTTTAAAGCATAGTTGGAGATAATGGTGAGTTATTATCTATTGCTCTTACTGTTATCTATTGCTTTACTATTATCTATTGTTATTATCTATTGTTGAATAACCCTAAAATTACCCAAAATCTTAATCACTACTACACCTACTGGCCCCAAAACTTATTGTCTTAAAACAGTAAACAGGCCCAGCCATGGTGGCATAGGTAGCATACTGTGCTAGTTTTTCTTTATAGAGTTTTTGCTATAGGGTATGTGCGCTTGACAGAGAGACAGAAAGATACAGAGATTTAGAAAGTGAGAAATCACCCCTCCCCAAGGGGGATGGCCACACTGGCAATCCCTTCTCCTCCATTCTACTCTTAGGATTTTGGGCACACACACATGCCCAGTGTGAGTGTTAAACTGCCAGGTCCAAGACTCGAACTGCAGTTGGCCATGTGGAAGTCCAGTGCCTTAACCACTATGCCACCTAGTGGTCCCTAGTAGTGTATTTTGTTGTTTTGTTTTGTTTTTTTTTTTGTTTTCACAGTTCATCTTTTAATCAGCTCTGCGAAGGACATTCTAAACACTACATGAGACACAACAGAATATTCTTTTCTTCCAGTATTAAATAAAAAGTGACATCCACAAACACTTTTAAGAAACTCTTCTATATAATCAGGGCCATGATTGTGTGTTTTAAAAAAAACTTCCAAGAAATAACATTCTTGGTGCAGATTTCTTAAAAGGTACGTTGGGAAATCGCTTCCTATCATTACATGATAAATATCACGTGTACAGCTTTTTAAAATATCCCTAGATACATATTAATTTTAAAAGTCTGGTCAAACATTTTTTTTTTTTAAAGAGGTTTTTGCTATAGGGCGCGTGCGCTCGCCAGACAGAGAGAGACAGAGAAATAGTGAGAAATCACCCCCCAGAGGGGATGGCCACGCCGCAATCCCTTCTCCTCCATTCTCCCCTCGGGATCTTGGGCACGCACGCACACGCACCTGGCGTGAGTTTAAGCCACCGGGTCCGGGACTTGAACCGCAGTCGACTACGTGGGAGTCCAGCGACATAGCCATTACGCTAACTGCTGATCCCTGGTCAAACTTTTTTTTAGTCAGAATCCATAATCCTGAGAGCCCAAACTAAAGAAAAAAATGATAAAGTAAAAATATCCATTCTGAAGATGTCTCAAAACCTGTCAGTAAATGAGAGAAAAAAAAATTTAAACACGGAGCTTTCTTTTTTTTTTTTTTTTTTTGGAGAGGTTTTTCACTATAGGGCGCGTGCGCTCGCCAGACAGAGAGAGACATAGAGACAGAAAGCGAGAAATCACCCCCCAGAGGGGATGGTCACGCCGCAATCCCTTCTCCATTCTCCTCTCGGGATCATGGGCACGCACGCACACGCGCCCGGCGTGAGTTGTAAGCCACCGGGTCCGAGACGTGAACCGCGGTCGACTACGTGGGAGTCCAGCGACATAGCCATTACGCTAACTGCTGGTTCCCAACACGGAGCTTTCTAAAAGGTTTTCAACAAGCTACCTTGGGAGCTCAATTCAAAAATAGACGTTGATGTGCTAAAACAGATGTTTCAGTGCAGCTCCAAAAATCTTTATAAATACAGCCATTTGGAAGGACAATCCTGGATCATAAGTGTTATTCCTTTGGTATCTACATTATGTGTGCATGCCTCATCCCAGTTGTCATCATTGTCTCTAATTTCCTCCTGAGTAGCGGTCATACCACCCTGGCTTCTGCCGCTGTAGTCTCTGGACCTTCCATACCCATAACCATATCCTCCAGGTCGACTGTCATACCTCCCACTCCCATATCCCTGATCTCCACCACCTCTAGAGTAGCTATGACCACGAGCTCCAAAGGCACCCCCTCTGGCTCCCCAGGCCAACTTGCCTGCATGGTCCACATGGATCTGGTGACCATCCAGAGACTCTCCATTCATGGCTTTCATGGCATCAGAGGCATTTGGGGTTGGTGAAGGTGATAAAGCCAAAACCCCAGGATCGTGAGTCTCCCGGTGCTTGACAATGACCACCTCAGAGATAGGCCCGAAGCTACTGAAGTGGTCCTCCAGTGCCTGCTCATCTGTGTTGAAGTTGAGCCTCCCAGGAAGAACTTCCCTTCTTCAGAGGACATGATGGTGAATTTGAGTCCTGAAAACTAAAAAGTAAAAGAACGGGACACAGCAAGCCCTGAAGAGCAAAGAGAACAGGTGGTCCCTAGTAGTGTATTATTTTAAATACTGGAAGACATGTGGCATACCATGGGTTTTGACCGCAGGATGACCTGAAACAATTTTGGGACATATATGGGCCCAAGATCCCAACCAGCTGGAGGGCTGGGGGAAGGGGATCATGGTTTGATGAGACCCTGTCAAGGGTGCATGCCTCTTGTATGTTCTCTCATGAAAGAAAGAAAAAAATTTTAATTGGGAAGATTGTTAAAAATAAATTTTGGAACCAGCAGGTGGAGTAATGTTTACATCACTGGACTCCTGCATAGTCAACCATGGTTCGAGTCCCAGACTTGGCGGCATAAAACACACCGGGCACATGTGTATGTGTGCCCAAAATCCCAAGAGGAAAATGGAGGAGAAGGGGTTGCAGAGTGGCCATTGCCCCTAGGGGGTGATTTCTCGCTTTCTGTCTCTGTCTCCCCAGCAAGTACACATGCTCTATAGCAAAAAATCTCTCTTAAATAAATAAATATTTAAGGACCAGCAGATAACATGGCATTACGTCACTGGACTCCCACAGGGCTGATTGCACTTTGAGTCCCAGACCAGATGACTTGAAACTCATGCTGGATGCATGTGCGTGCTTGCCCAAGATCCCAGGAGAATAAAGAAGGATTTGCAGCATGGCTCTCCTGCCTGGGGGGTGATTTCTCATTTCCCTCTGACTATTTCTGTCTGTCTCTGGCAAGTGCATGTGTCCTAGGGCAAAAAAACTCTACAATAAATAAATAGCCTTTGGGGGCAAGCAGGTGGCGTAGTGGTTAAGGTGCTGAACTCCCACGTGACTGACCACAGTTTGAGTTCCAGACCTGGTGGCTTGAAACTCACACTGGGTACATGTGCATGCATGCCCAAAATCTCAAGAATAGAGGAGAAAGGATTGCAGGCATTATTATTAGCTAGAGCAATAATCATCAAAGGGTTAGATAGTAAATATTTTGGGCCATAGTTTCCCAACTGCTGGTCTAGGTGTTGCTATCTGGCCAGGGATGATTTCTTGCTTTCTGTCTCTGTCTTTCTGGTGAGTCCATGTGCCCTATAGCAAATAGTAGCAATAATAATAATAATAATAATAAAATTTTCATTAGTTCATTGTTTCTCTGGGTCAGGAGCTTACTTAGCTGGATATTCTGATGGCTTTAATGAGTCTGTAGTCAAGCTATCAAACAGGGCTACTCAATCATCTCTTGGCTCTTCTGGGACTGGCAGATCTGCTTTCAAGCTCACCATATGGTTGTTGGCAGGAAGCCTCAGTTCCTTGCCATGTGGGGCCCTCCATAGGTGGCCTTAGAGTCTGTGCATCATGGCAGCTGGCTTTCCCCAGAACAAGTTAATTCAAGAGAGAGAACGTAATGCCCCACTTACTTATATAAATTAGTCTCTGAATCACCCACCATTACTTTAACCTTCATCTTTTTTTTTTTTTTTTTAGGTTTCGCCATAGGGCATATCTGCTTGCCAGAGGAAAGGAAAGTGAGAAATCACCCCCCAGGGAGGACAGCCATACTGCAATCCCTTCTCATCCATTCTCCACTCATGATTTGGGGCACATATGCACATGTGCCCAGCATAAGTTTCAAGTCACTGGGTCTGTGGTCAGCCATGTGGGAGTCCTGCACCTTAAACACCACTCCGCTGTTGACCCCTCTTTTCCTATTTAGATTCAAGTCCACCCCACAGTCAGTTGGAGGGATCACACTAGAATGTGAATACCCAGAGGCAGGGATCATTGGCTACCAAAATAAATAAAAGTAAGTCCTGGAGGGACCAGCAGATGACATGATGGTTACATTGCTAGACTCCCATGTAGTCAACAACAGTTCAAGTCCTGGACCCAGCGGCTTAAAATTCATGATGGGCATGTGTGCTTGCATACCAAAATCCCAAGAGGAGGATGGAGGAAAAGAGATTGCAGTGTGATCATCCCCTTTGGGGGATTATTTCTTGCTTTCTGTCTCTCTTTCACCAGCAAGCACACATGTCCTATAGCAAAAATCTCCCCCCAAAAATGTCCTGGGATGATGACTAATAGAATGTTTCAAGATATGGGATAATAAAATCATAAAATGCTATAAAATTGATCCTTGAACAACATAGGTTTGAACTGTTCAAGATCCATTTACATGGATTTTTTTTCAACACATGTATTAGAAAATTTTGGAGATTTGAAACAATTCGGAATAAACTTCACATTCTAGAGAAAGGTAAGGAAACTGAGCAGTACTTAAGTTATAACTGCAGAGAGTTAACTAATACTTACGGTACTACTGTAAAAACTTTGTGACCACATCCTGTTACTTTTAGGATGAGTTCAAGTGTTTTAAATTTTATTAAACACATGATTTTGATAATTCTTGTTTTGCAATGTTTTAAGTTCTAGTAGGATATATCAAATACTCGTACTCTTTGAAAATTTTTTGAAATAGTATTATATTGTCTCTATATCAGCATCTTTTTAGCCATTGTATCATTTTTTTCTTTTGGAGAGGTTTTTGCTATAGGGCGAGTGCGCTCGCCAAAAAGACAGAGACAGACAGAGAGGCAGAAAGCGAAAAATCACCCCCCAGGGGGGATGGCCACGCCGCAATCCCTTCTCCATTTTCCTCATCTTGGGCATGCACGCACACGCGCCTGGCATGAGTTTAAGCTACCGGGTCCAGGACTCAAACTGCAGTCGACTACATGGGAGTCCAGCGACATAGTCATTATGCTAACTGCTGGTCCCTAGGGATTCTTCTTTACAGCAAGTATTGGCAGGCAAAAGGTGATCAGTTCAGGATGTGTTATGTGGGCCTTCTTGAAACCTAAGCCCATGAATCTTTCATATTTAGGTGGTTTTTCAATTAAAGCCATCTCCAACAAGGCAGACTTTTCTGACCATCCTCTTCCATGCTGCCTTTTTTCTCTTTCCTGTTCAAGTCACTTTTTTTTTTTTTTTTTGAGAGATTTTCGCTATAGGGCGCGTGTGCTCGCCAGACAGACAGAGAGAGACATAGAGACAGAAAGCGAGAAATCACCCCCCAGGGGGGATGGTCACACCGCAATCTCCTCTCCTCCATTCTCCTCTTGGGATCCTGGGCACGCACGCACACATGCCCGGCATGAGTTCTAAGCCACCGGGTCCGGGACACAAACCGCGGTCGACTACGTGGGAGTCCAGCGACACAGCCATCACACTAACTGCTGGTTCCCGAAGCTAATTCAGTCTTTAAGTGAGCCATTTCTGTTTTCCTTTTTTTTTCCCTTGAGCCATTTCTCATATAAGTTAAACACATCTTCCATATTTGGCTTTGAGATAGATCTGTACACCATTACTCAACCCCTCCCTGCTGACCCTATATAATGGAAGGTTAGCTGTATGAACTCGTTTGAGAGCTAATTAATTGGGAAGAATCACTCAGGGACTTCAAAGATACTGGTAATGATATATTTCCAAAACTCAGTGATGGGTTATTGTTTTAGTCCACTTTGTATTGCTATAACAGAATACCAAAGACTGGATAACTTATAAAAAGCAAGAAATGTATTTTGCACTGTTCTGGAAGCTGGGAAGTGCAAGAGCAAGGTGCAACACCTGTTTGGCATCTGAGGAGGGATTTCTTACTGCATCATCCCATGACAAAATGGAGAAGGACAAGAAAGCCTGCACCAGAGAGAGGAGGAAATGGGGTCTGAAGCCATCCTTTCATCAGGAGCCCACTCCCCCCAATAATGGCCTTACTCCATTCATGAAGGCAGATACCTCATGGCCTAATAATCACCTCTGAAAGGTCCTATCTCAACACTATTGCACTGGAGATTCAGTTTCCAACACATGAACTTTGGGGAACATACTCAAACCATAGCAGGTATGCAAGTTCTTTATTTGTTTTTAACACACCTTACACATTTTATAAATAACTATTTGCATGGAATACTTAACAAAAATTTTTTTTGTTGATAATTAGGTTTTCAGAATTAGTGACAAAAAATTTCTTGGTTCAACAGTTTTTAGCTGAATCTTTTATTCCTGAATGATTGGAGAGAATGGAAGAACCCATTTCCAGTAAATAATTAAGTGTTTGGATTGAGGATGTCTTTCTTTCATGACATCAAGCAATGCGATGTCTTCTGCATCCAGGAGCCAACTGTACATGTGAAGTCGGATGAGGCTCGGCAGCCGTGACACACATTGGCTCAAAGACTTGATGGTTGAGGGCTGGACTTTGATGCAGTTCGTGAAATGTCTAGAGATACTCAACTCTTGCAAACACGGCAGATTGTCCAGTGCATGAAAGAAATTTCTGTATCCTTCCTCTGTAATCTTATCATTGACTGAAAGATTTAAGTTCTCAAGTTTCCGGAAACCTCCATGGATTGCTACTTTGGCTACAAAAATAGAACATTCACAAAGACAGAATCGTAAGAACTTTTCTTTTTTCATTTTAAGAGAGATTTTTGTGATAGAGTGAATGCACTCACTAAAGAGACAGAGACAGAGAGACAGAAAGCAAGAAACCACTACCCAGGGTGTATGGCCACCAGCAATCCCTTCTCCTCCATTCTCCTCTCAGAATCTTGGTCATGCACGCACGCACCCAGCATGTTTTAAGCTGTCAGGTCCAGGACTCCTCACAGTTGACTACGTGGGAATTCAGTGACATAACCTTATACCACCTGTGATCCCAGAATCATAAGGACTTCTATTTCAACATGGTAGGCAAGGTGACTTAAACCAATCTCTTCTCCCACCACCACCACCACCACCACCACCACCAATAAAACTAGGAAATGCCCAGTAGAATATTTTTTAAATGTTTCCTTAAAAGCCTCAAGGAGCAGATGGATTAATTAAGAGCCCTTTGGCCAAAATCCAAGGAAAAGCAGAAACCATAGAAACAAAACTGAACACTAAGCTACTTTTTCTGTAAAACTTGTGCCATTCTGGACACATCTGGGCTTCTCCTTCAGTCTCCTAGAAGGACATGTGTGAAGACAGCATCCCTAATAGACAGGCTAAGCTATGAGGGACTTCACAGATTGTGGCCGCCTCTCTTTTACAGAGAAGGGAACGTGCCATTCTAAAACCATGTCCTCTTGCTGTCTGCTACTGTGCCTCTACCTGGTGTCCAGAAGGGGCCCCCGTTGAGACTAAGGGCTCTGAATGAGATGGGAGCCTGGCACAGAGTAAGCTCTCAATTAATGGATAGGTTGAATTTGATTTGGGAACTTAGCAGAGTTTTATTATTATTATTATTATTATTTATTCTAATTGTTAAACCTCTTTCCTAATTTGGGCAAAGGTTAGGTTTGGTTTCACTCCTGGACTGAGTTTTGAGGCGCTGTACTGAAAATCTAGCGCCTCTATACTGAGAGAGTGTCTTCAGGTGTGTCTTGAGTAAGTTGGTAACTTCAGCTGGACTCCCACATGGCTGATTATCGTTCAAGTCCTGGACCTGGTGGCTTCCTTTCTCGCTTTCACTCTCTCTTGCTCTGTCCCTCTCTGGTTAAATTAAAATAAATAAATAAATACATAAATAAAGTTAAATAAAACAATTCTTAAAAAAAAAGTGTATACTAATAAGCTAACAGATGGGGGAAATGAGCTAATAAATGGAGCAAGAAAGGAGAACAAGAGGTATATATATCTTGAGGAACAAATAAAAAAGAACAGATTTTAAAATAGATATGAGCTGGCTCAGTGGCACAGCAGTGATGTGTATATTAGTTTAAAAAAAAAACTTCGCCAATTATTTATTTATTTGTTTGTTTACTTATTAATTTATTTATTTTTGAGAGGTTTTTGCTATAGGGCACGTGCACTTGCCAGAAAGAGACAGAGAGACAGAAAGCGAGAAATCACCCCCCCAGGGGGGATGGCCACACCACAATCGCTTCTCCTCCATTCTCCTCTCGGGATCTTTGGTACGCACGCACACTCGCCCGGAATGAATTCAAGCCACCAGGTCCGGGACTCGAACCGCAGTCAACTACATGGGAGTCCAGTGACATAGCTATTATGCCAATTGCTGGTCCCCAGTAGTCTATATTTTAATCTGGCTTGATTGTTATCAAAGTATGAGTGACAACATTTTCAAGAATGTGGCCCAGTCACAGCGGCACACACTGCCAAGACACTGTGTTCCACAAGCTGGGACCACATGGGAGGCCTGGGTTCAATTCCTAGACCAACCTAAGGGCCAGTGAGAGCTATAACCCCAGCAACTCAAAGAGGCTAAGGCAGGATTGTGATACAGCAAGACCCTGTCAGAAGAAACAAACGAAACCCCTTCAATTATGATCACATGAACCTTTGTTAAGCTGTGCACATGATTTCTTTTCTTTTTTCTTTTTTTTCAAGAGGTTTTTGCCATAGGGCATGTGCGCTTGCCAGAAAGAGAAAGACATAGACAGAAAGCGAGAAATCATGCCCCAGGAGAAATGGCCATGCCGCAATCCCTTCTTTATTCTCCTCTTGGGATCTTGGACACACACGCACACGCGCCTGGCGTGAGTTTAAGCCACCAGGTCCGGGACTCAAACCGTGGTCGAATACATGGGAGTCCACCAGCATAACCATTACGCCAACTGCGGGTCCCAGTTGTACACATGATTTCTGTATTTTTTGTATATATATGAATTTTCAATTTTAGAAAGAAGTTCTCTACAAAGGAGTACTTTGGAAGGTATACGACCAGATGTCGAAAACACCAGTGCCAAATGCACAAACTTGAGGGCTTACATATCCTTCATGGCACTGAGGTACTCCTTGCACTTCCAGATCTGACTAGAATGAACCTAAATCCATAGAAGGACATTAGGGGGCGGGCCAGCAGGTGACATGGTGGTTACGGTGCTGGACACTCCCACATGGCTAAGCATAGTTCAAGTCCTGGACCTGGTGGCTTGCTTTCTCACTTTCCTTCTCTCTGTGTGTCTGTCTTTCTCTGGTCAAATTAAAACAAATGAATGAATAAATAAAATTAAATAAGTAATTTTTTAAAAAAAGACACTAGGGGGAAGAACATGACAACGAAAATGAGGAAATAAGTTGAAAAATTTTAGAAGGACCAATGTTCTTATAAACATTTCACGACAGAAAATTGAGTAATACCACTGGCTTCCACACAAACGCTTTTTCTGGGGGTAGCTCACCAATTTCCATCACGCTGTCATCATTCAATGTCTGGGAAAAGGAGAGAACTCGGAGCCACTGAAGCTTCTGACACTGCTGGATGATCAGTTTGGCTACTTGACAAATCCCATCGCCAGTAGGAAGGATCAGTTCTTCCAGGTTATGAAGAAAACCTAATGTGTAGGCTAAGAGACAGAAAGAGCTATTCTCCGGTGTCCTGTGCTCTTTGTTCTCTGATAATCTAGAGCCTAAAAGTCACACATAGTCCAAGAGGCCCCAGTAGCACAGAGGCCCATGGCAAAAGAAAGCAGTCAGCACATACTCTGATTCTTGTTGCTCCCTCCAGATGCTCCCACCCTCTCACACCAGCGTCTCCTGTCCTGGAGTCAGAGCTGCCTGTTTCATCTTCATTTCCTCTTTTAGAATAAAGCTTCTACTGGTTGCAGGTTACGCTCCTGGTTCCTCAGTGCTTCAGTCCACTTCCTTCCCATCCCAGCCTCCCACTATTGCTCTCACTGATTTCCACATCTGCCCCCAATAGAGTCCACATTCTCACAACCTTCCTTTCCACTTTGACCCCTCGTTGGCATGTTGCATTATGGGCTACTTGATCACTAGGAAGTTCGTTACCTTTGAGTCCTCATACACTGGAATATTTTAAACACTTGGCTGCATAAAACAATGTTCTGGGTTTATCTTTTACTTTCCCTGTGTCAGTTCTTGATTTAGTCATTTTGTCAAGGACCCTGGTTCCTTTAAGGGAGGATGGTATTTGGAAATCAAGATCTGGGCACTTGATGGGTTCATGGCTGCCAGAGTGCTTCCTAGTCTCAGTGGTCTGAGCTGAGAAACCCATTATGTGTGTGGATAGCTCTATGGACATCTACAGATGTGTATAGCTCTATCGCTCTTTGTTTATAGGTTTAAAAACCATATGAGGCCTCACAAATATTTCCAATTCTAACCCAACACCTCAAAGTGTTCTAGTCTCCCAATTTCAAGATTTGTAACTTCCTTCTCCAATAGTGAGATGTGGCTCTCATTAACTTAAGGTGCCACTTACTTAATCAGCCTGTGATCTATGCCAGCCACCTTCTCAGCCCTCAATCTGCCCCTGCCACCACAGCCCTCACTGTGCTATAGGGCATGCACACTCACCAGAGAAAGAAAGGCAGAGGGAGGGAAAGTGAGAAATCACCCCCCAGGGGATGGCCAAGCCACAATTTCTTCTCCTCCATTCTTCTCTCAGGATATTGGGCAAACACATACACACACACATGGGGTATAACTGTCAAGCCTCTGGGTCCTAGACTCAAACCGTGGTCACGCATGTGAGAATCCAGCACCTTAACCACTACACCACCTGCTGGCCCCAAGAAATACATTTTATTTATTTATTTATTTATTTATTTATTTATTTATTTATTTAGGAGAGGGCTTTGCTATAGAGCACGTGTGCTCGCCCAAAAAACAGAGACAGACAGCGAGAAATCACCCCTCAGGAGGGATGGCCTCACCGCAATCCCTTCTCCTCATTCTCCACTCAGGATCTTGGACACGCATGCACATACACCTGGCATGAGTTTAAGCCACTAGGTCTGGGACTCAAACCGCAGTCGACTACATGGGAGTCCAGTGACATAGCCATTATGCCAACTGCTGGTCCGCTAAGAAATACATTTTTTTTTTTTTTTAAGAAATACATTTTAAATTAAAAAACGAAACATGGGCATCACTGTCCATTCCTTCTAGTGAGCCAGGGCAACTAATATATATCTTCTTTTTCTTCTCTACTAGGAGAACAAAGAAAAAGTAAAAATCACTGTCTTTTAAACATACCAAAATTTTCAGCTGTTTCCTTATCAGGAAATTGTTGTTGATTGAGATTTAATATCTTCAGAGAAACAAAACTTGGCAAAATGGTGACTGTGAAAGGGAAAGCAGAAATTTAGTTATGTCAGCAACAGCTCCTCTAACAGAGAGTAACATCTTTAAAGAGTTTTTTGTTTTGTTTTGTTTTGTTTTTGAAGAGGTTTTTGCTACAGGGCGTGTGAGCTCAGCAGAAAGACAGAGAGAGACAGAGAGACAGAAAGCGAGAAATCACCCCCCGGGGGGATGGCCATGTCACAAACGCTTCTCCTCCATTCTCCTTTTGGGATCTTGGGCATGCACACACATGCGCCTGGCATGAGTTTAAGCCACTGGGTCTAGAACCACGGTCAACTACATGGGAGTCCAGTGATGTAGCCATTACGCCATCTGCTGGTCCCCCTAAAGAGTGTTTTAAAAGTAATAGAAATTAATATATTAATTCAGATTGAATTAATACAACTAAGTAAAACAAATTTTGCTCCGAAAATAATTCTGCGAACTAGGAAGTTTAAAATTCTATAAAGTTTACAGAATTTTAAAGTTTAGTAGTTTTGTTACAGTAGTTTTATTCTTTGAATCAATTGCAGTTTTAAAAGATGGCTTTTTTTTTGGAGAGGTTTTTGCTATAGGGCGCGTGCGCTCGCCAGACAGACAGAGAGAGACAGAGAGATAGAAAGCAGAAAATCACCCCCCAGGGGGGATGGCCACGCCGCAATCCCTTCTCCTCCATTCTCCTCTCGGGATCTTGGGCACGCATGCACACACGCCCGGCGTGAGCTCAAGCCACCAGGTCCAGGACTTGAACCGCGGTCAACTACGTGGGAGTCCAGCGACATAACCATTACGCTAACTGCTGGTCCCAAAATATGGCTTTTTTTTTTTTAAAGAGTTTTGCCATAGGGCGCATGTGCTCCCCAGAGGATAAGAGACAGACAGAGAGAGAAGGAAAGTGAGAGATCACCCCCAGAGGGGATGGCCATCCCACAATCCCTTCTCCTTCATTGTTCTCTCAAGATTTAGGGCATACATGTACACTGGGCTGGCATGTTTTTCAAACTGCTGGGTCTGAGACTGGAACCAACCAGTTGGCCATGTGTGGGATCCAGTGTCTTAACTGACACATCATCTTCTGGCCCAAAATATGGCTCTTTTTTGGGGACCAGCAGTTGGCGTAATGGCTATGTCACTGGACTCCCATGTAGTCAATTGCCGTTCAAGTCCTAGACCCGGTGGCCTAAACTCACACCAGGCGCATGTGCGTGCGTGCCCAAGATCCCAAGAGGAGAAGGGATGGCGTGGCCATCCCCTCTGAGGGGTGGTTTCTTGCTTTGTGGCTGTTTGTCTCTGTCTTTCTGGTGAGCACATGCGCCCTACCCCCAAGAGGGGATGGCCACGCTGCAATCCCTTCTCCTCTCAGGATCTTGGGCACGCACGCACATGCGCCTGGCGTGAGTTTAAGCCACCAGGTCTAGGACTTGAACGGCAGTCGACTACTTGGGAGTCCAGTGACATAGCCATTACACTAACTGCTGGTCCCAAATATGGCTCTTTTTCAAGAGTGCTTAATATGACTCTCTGTCCACAGAAGCATCTTATATCAACGTTTAAAAATTAAAGCTCTTACCAAATGGAGAAGGTTTAAAAAATGGCCCAGAAAACTTCATTTCTTGCAGTTTTTTGCAGGAAGCAAGTGCAGTTGTGAGAAACTCAAACTCCGAAAAGAAGTAACATTTCAGATGGAAAACACGAAGGTTTGGAGAATTCTGAATCAATTTCACTGTAAAATAGCAAGGATTTTCAGAAATTAGAGGTGACAACAAATTTTATCAAAATCATCTATGTGATTTATTATTTTGTTTCAACAACTCAACTAAACCAAACATCACAATGCAATGACCTAAGAATCAGGCTACTTTGGGTTCAGTTCACGATCTGCAAATGACTAGTGAGTGACATGAACTTGGATAAGTTACTGAGCTCTTTGGAGATCAGTTTTCTTATCTACAAAATAAGGGCATTGGCCCAGTAAGGTCACTTCAGCTTTGGCATCCTAATGTCACTAAGCTTTTACATGACATTTACACAACAAGAATTCTATAAAAAAAAAAAAAAAAAAGAGACATGACAGCTTTGAAGCAAAACCTAAACATGATGTGAAAATGCTGACAAATGCAAGAAAACTACTACTTACAGCTTCAGTTTCAAGGAATTTTTTCATGCAACTCTGCATGTCAATTGCATCAAGTTTTACATTTCTTCAGTCTTTAGTGTTCAGTATATACTCAATTCAGAAATGGTGGTGATGGGGCCAGCAGATGGTGTAATGGTTATATCACTAGACTCCCGTATGGCTGACCACAGTTTGAATCCCAGACCCAGCAACTTGAAACTCACACTGGGTGCAGGTGCGTGTGTGCCCAAAATCATGAGAGGATAATGGAAGAGACAGGATTGCAATGTGGCCCATCCCCCTGGGGGGGGGGTGGTTCTTGCTTTCTGTCTCTCCAGAGAGCACAAGCACCCTATACCAAAAATATCTCTAAAAAGAAAATAAAAACAAAAATATCTCTTGAAAAATCAAGAAATGGTGATGCCCAAGTCATTTTGCTAAATGATGTATTTAAGAGAGATGTCTGCACAGGTTGTCCACGTGAGGACAGGCTGTTGAGAAATGGAAATGTTTCCAATTGCTACCAGTCAACAGGATTCTTTTCTCCTGAGCAGGCAAATCTGTAAGTTGCAATGTAAGAACATCTTAAACAAAAACAAAATAAAAATTTACATAAAACAAACTATTTTGGAGAGGCAGCTTCTCAGAGTTAAGAGCTCACAAAATTCTTGTGTTTGAATCACTTACCCTCTTTATGTCTCCATGTTCCCAGCTGTAAAATGCCAAAAATAATAGTCCCTTATTTCATAAGATGGATACAAAGATTAAATGAGTTGATCTTTGTAAAGGGCTTAGAACAATTCCTAGCATATAGCAAAGGCTCAATAATTACAGATAGGCCTCTTGATTTCTTTTTTTAAAAAAATATTTAATTATTTAATTTTATTCATTATTATTATTATTATTATTATTATTTAATTTAACAAGAGAAGGAGAGAGAAAGTGAGAGAGCAAGCCTCTAGGCCCAAGACTTGAACTGTAGTCGGGCATGTGGGAGTCCAGCACCTTGACCCCCTGCTAGCTCCGGTTTCTTGATTGCTTCTTAATGAGAAAGAATGCTATTGTCATAATTTACTATAAGTATAGTCTGCACCTTCAGTTCCACAAAAATTTTAACTCTTAAATAAATTATTGACCAATTTTTTTTTAACTAATACAAAACAAGTAAACAATGTTCATCATCCTTACCGAGTTTAGAAGGATCACAACCAGCTGAAATTTGAATTGATAATTTATCCATATGGTGGAGGTTTGAGAATTCTTCAGGAATGACTGAAAAAACATTTAAATTGTCATCCAGATTCAAAGACAGTTCTTTCAAGCACAAGAACTTGTCCAAATTAGGAATGATTTCTGGAAAGAAGCACACAGTTTCCCATTATTAATCTAAAGAGCTATAAATGGAACTTTTGAAACTATCATTTTGATTCACCCAGCTATTTTCACATTTTCCAGTGAAAACCCTTTAAATACCATAAAACATTTTTTTTAGAATTATTATTTATTTATTTATTCATCCACTTAGTTTAATTTGATCAGAGAGAGAGAGAAAGTAAGAAAGCAAGCCACTAAGTCCGGGACTCAAAAAATGTTCGGCCACGTGGGAGTGTTCAGTGCCTTAACCACCACGCCACCTGCTGGTCAACTGAAACATTTTTTGAGAGGTTTTTGCTATAGGGTACGTGAGCTCACCAGAGAGACAGAGAGAGACAGAGAGACAGAAAGTAAGAAATCACCCCCCAGGGGGATGGCCATGCCGCAATCCCTTCTCCTTCATTCTCCATTCTCCTCTTGAAATCTTGGGCATGCATGCACACATGCCCGGCATGAGTTTAAGCCACTGGATCCGGGAATTGAATCACGGTCAACAACATGGGAGTCCAGTGATAGCCATTACACCAACTGCTGATCCCTCCCCAAAACATTTTTTTAAAAGTACATATAAAGGGACTTTAAAAAGTTCACAGAAAGTGGAATTTAAGTACAAGTTTATTGCAGTGCAAAGTAAAATCTTTTCTTTTCTTTTTTTTTTTTTTTTTTTGAGAGGCTTTTGCTATAGGGCGCGTGTGCTCGCCAGAAAGACAGAGAGAGACAGAGAGACAGAAAGTGAGAAATCACCCCCCCAGGGGGGATGGCCACAGCGCACTCCCTTCTTCTCCATTCTCCTCTTGGGATCTTGGGTACGCACACACACACACCCGGCATGAGTTTAAGCCACCAAATCTTGGATTCGAACCGTGGTTGACTACATGGGAGTTCGGCAACATAGCCATTATGCTAACTGCTGGTCCCAAGTAAAATCTTGACATATATGCATAGTTTTTAAATAATAGTTTAAAGTTCATAGTTTTCATGAACTTTTTGAAGACTCTTTGTATATGAAGACATTGCTATTTGCAGCAATTACTGACTATGTACTATATGAGAGACCCTGTCCTACTCTCTGGACTCAGAAAAATAAGTGAGATGCCTTCAACAAATGGTGTGGGGACAACTGGCTTTGCAATTGCAAAATAATGAAACTGCGGCTAGCAGATGGCATGGTGGCTGGGGCTCTGGATTCCCACATGGCCAACTGCAGTTAGAGTCCTAGACCTGGAGACTTGTTCTCTTACTTTCCCTCTCTCTCAGTCTGGTCAAGTTGAAATAATAAAATTAAATAAATAATTCTAAAAAACAAAATAATGAAGTTGAGTTCTTATTTCTTACCATATTAAAAATTAACTCAGATTAGATCAACTATCTGAATATACTAGCTGAAAGGCATACAACTTTTAGATGAAAACATAAAAATAGATGTTTATGACCTCGGATTTGACAATTTCTTAGACATGACAGCAAAAGCACTAGTAACAAAAGAAAAAAATATTTTAAATTGGACTGCATCAAAATTTAAAACTTTTATGAATTAAAAGACATATGGGGAGGGACCAGCAGATGGTGAAATGGTTACATTGCTGGACTCCCACGTAGTGGACCTGGAATCCTAGAACCGGCAGCTTAAAACTCACACTGGGCACGTGTGCGTGCATGCCCAAAATCCCAAGAGGAGAATGGAGGAGAAGGGATTGCAGCATGGCCACCCCCCTGGAGGGGTGATTTCTCACTTTCTGTCTCTCTGACAAGCACACACACCCTATGGCAAAAATCTCGCTAAAAAAAAAAGAGATATAGGCACCAGCAGATGGCATAATGATTATGTCACTGAACTCCCATATGGTCAACCATGGTTTAAGTCCCAGATCTGGAGGCTTGAAAATCATCCTGGGTGTGTGCGTGTGTGTGCCCAAAATCCCAAAAGGGGGAACCAGCAGTTAGCGTAATGGCTATGTCGCTGGACTCCCACATAGTCGACCGCGGTTCGCGTCCCGGACCTGGTGGCTTAAAACTCACGCCGGGTGCATGTGTGTGCATGCCCAAGATCTCAAGAGGAGAATGGAGGAGAAGAGATTGCAGCGTGACCATCCCCCTGGGGGGTGATTTCTCGCTTTCTGTCTCTATGTCTCTCTCTGTCTGTCTGGCGAGTGCATGTGCCCTATAGCGAAAACCTCTAAAAAAAAAAAAAAGAAAAAAAATCCCAAAAGGAGAATGGAGGAGATGGGACTACGACGAGGACGTCCCCTCTGGAGGGTGATTTCTCAGTTTCTGTCTCTTGTCTCTCTCTGCCTCTCCAGTGAGCACACATGCCCTAGAGCAAAAATCTCTCTTAAAAAGAAAAAGATATATAGAAAAAGTAAAACAGTAATCTATGGAATGTGAGAAAATACATCCAAAAATGTGTCTTATAGGTTTAATATCCAGAATATACAAAAACTCTTACAACTCAACAACAACAAAAAAAGCTCAGTTAAAAAATGGACAAAAAGACTTGAATAGATATTTTTCCAAAGAAGATATACAGTCATTATGAGCACATAAAATGATGCTCAACATCATTAAGTTATCACAGAAATGTAAATCAAAACCTCAGTGAGGGACCAGCAGTTAGCATAATAGCTATGTTGCTGAACTCCCATGTGGTCGACCACAGTTTGAGTCCTGGACCCGGTGGCTTAAACTCACGCCGGGTGCGTGTACGTGCATGCCCAAGATCCTGAGAGAAGAATGGAGGAGAAGGGATTGTGGTGTGGCCATCTTCTCTGGGGGGTGATTTCTCGCTTTCTGTCTCTCAGTCTCTCTCTGTCTGTCTGGCGAGCACATGTGCCCTATAGCAAAAACCTCTCAAAAAAAAAAAAATCTCAATGAGATATCACTTCACCTTTACTAGAATGGCTTTATGAAAATCAAAATAAAACAGGACAAAACAAAAAATAACAAATGTTGATAAGGATATAGAGAAATCGGAACCCTCATACATTGCTAGTGAAAATGTAAATGGTACAGCCACGATGGACACAGTTTGGAAATTCCTCAAAAAATTAAACATTGGGAACCAGCAGTTAGCGTAATGGCTATGTCGCTGGACTCCCACGTAGCCGACCATGGTTCGCGTCCCGGACCCGGTGGCTTAGAACTCACACCGGGCGCGTGTGCGTGCATGCCCAAGATCCCGAGAGGAGACTGGAGGAGAAGGGATTGCGGCATGACCATCCCCTCTGGGGGGTGATTTCTCGCTTTCTGTCTCTCTGTTTCTCTCTGTCTGGCGAGCGCACGCGCCCTATAGCAAAAAACCTCTCTAAAAAAAAAAAAAAATTAAACATAAATTACCATATAAACCAGCAATTCTACTTAAAGGTATGTACCAAAACATTCAAAAACAGGGACTCAATCAGATGCTACTTGTAATGTTAATGTTCATCATAGCATTATTCACAAAAGCTAGAAAGGTGGAAACAACCCAAGTGTCCATTAACAGATGAATGGGTATATAAAATAAGATATATACATAAAGAGAAATATTATTCAGCTATTAAAAGCAATAGGGCTAGGCACTAGCAAGTGGCACTGTTGTTACCTTGCTAGACTCCCACATGGTCGACCATGGTTCAAGTCCTGGACCCGGTGACTTGAAAATCACGCCTGGTACATGTGTGTACATGTCCAAAATCCCAGAAGAATGGAGGAGAAGGGATTGCAATGTGGCCATTCTCCCTGGGGATGGTTTCTCACTTTCCCTCTCACTGATTCTGTCTCTCTCTCTGGGGAGCACATGCACCCTATGACAAAACCTCTAAAAAAAAAAAAGCAATAGGGCCAGCCAATGGCATGGTGATTAATTAAGGTGGCTGGATCCTACATAGCCAGCTGTGCAGCTCAAGTCTTAGACCCAGGTTTGTGTGCATGTGTACCCAAAATCCTAAGAGGAGAATAGAGGAGAAGTGATTCGTGTGTGGCCATCCCTCCAGTGGGTGATTTATCACTTTCTCTCCTCTCCTCCCTCTCTCTCTCTCTCTCTCTCTCTCTCTCTCTCTCTCAGACACTCTCTGGCAAGTACATAGTCCCTATAGGGAAGAAAAAAAAGAATAAAGTTCTGATACCTGCTACAACATGATCAAGTTTGAAAACATTATGCAAAGTGAAATAAATCAGGCAGAAAAGGACAAACATATGATTCCACTTATTAAAAAAAAATCTAGAACAGACAACTTTATAAAGACAGAAAGTAGAATAGGGTTGAGAGAAGCTGGACCCCACATGGTGATCCCAGGTTGAATCCCCAATCTGGTCAGCCTGAAACACACCAGGCACACATGAGTACCCAAGAACTGATGACTGAAGAACTAAGGGAAGTGGATCAGGAAAGTGGATCACAGCATGACCAGACACTATGGAGAGTGTTCATCTCTCTTACTTTTCCTTTCTCTCACTCTTATGTGCACATACACAAACTCTGACACAGATAAATTTAAAATAATTTTTAGAAAAGGAAAGTATTGATAAAATAGAGGTTACCAGGGGCTGGTGGGAAGGAGGAGTTATTGTTAAATTGGTACAGAGTTTCTGTTTGGGATGATGAAAAGATTTTGGAACTTGATAGTGGAGATGGTTGTACAACCATCTGAATATATGCAGTGTCACTGAATTGTACACTTAAAAATGATTAAAACGGTTACTTTTGCTATGTATATTTTACCATGATAAAAGTACTTGAAAAAAATTTCTAAATTTGATAATAAAAATTAACCCATAGTTTTTTTTAAAAAAAAACAGCTCAGTGACTCTCAAGGAAGATATACAAAACAAAGCCCACCCTTAGGCACATAACAAACTGTTGAAAACCAAAAAGGATACTAGCAACAATTTTTTTTTAATAGAGATATTTTTGCTAAAGGGCATGTGTGCTCGCCAGAAAGACATAAAGTGAGAAAGCATCCCCCAGGGGGAATGGCCACGCCATAGTTCCTTCTCCTCCATTCTCCTCTCAGGATTTTGGGCACACACACACATGTGCACCTGGCCTGAGTTTTAAGCTGCTGGGTACAGGTCTTGAACCATGGTCAACTACATGGGAGTCCAGAGACATAACTGTTACACCATCTGCTGGTCCCTCTAGCAATAATTTTAAATACCATTTACAATAATATCAAAAACCATAAATCCCTAGGAATAAATTTAATGAAAGATGAGTAAAATTCATACTGAAAATGATCAACTATTGCTTATAGAAGTTAACACAGAAATAGGGCCAGCCGCAGGTGTGGTGATTAAGGCAGCTGGATCCCACATGGCTGACTGTACAGTTCAAGTCCCAGACCTGGTAGCTTAGAAAACGTAAGTAGTTCATGCCTACAAGCTTTCATTAATTTTTCTCTTTAAGAGGTTTTTGCCTTAGGATATGATACATGCACTCACTAGAGAGAGAGAGAGAGAGAGAGACAGTGAGAAGGAAAGTAAGAAATCGGCCCTAGGGGGATGACCACACCATAATCCCATCTCCTCCTGAGACCTTGGGCACACATGTATATGCGCCTGGTATTAGTTTTAAGACACCAGGTCCAGGACTTGAACTGCAATCGGCCATGTGCGAGTCCTGTGATGCAACCACTATGCCATCTGCTGTCCTCAACTTTTATTAATTTTATCTGGGTTATCTGAAAACCATTCTAATATTCAGGAGCCTTTTACTAATTCACACTACTGACAAAAAAAAAAAAAACACAGAAAAAACAAAAAACTTATTGAAGGTTTATTTTATACTATCCAATTAGCAAGTCTTATTTCTTCAAAAGTTTTTGTTTTTGTTTATTACTTTTTGTTTTGCTTTTATTTTTGGAGAGGGTTTTTTTTTTTTTTTCTTTCGGCTATAGGGCGCATGCGTTCGCCAGACAGACAGAGAGAGACAGAGAGACAGAAAGCGAGAAATCACCCCCCAGGGGGGATGGTCATGCCGCAATCCCTTCTCCTCCATTCTCCTCTCAGGATCTTGGGCACGCACGCACACGCGCCCGGCATGAGTTTAAGCCACCAGGTCCGGGATGCAAACCGTGGTTGACTACATGGGAGTCCAGCAACATAGCCATTATGCTAACTGCTGGTCCCTTTTGCTTTTATTTTTAATTTGCTAGAAGGTGCATGCCCTTGCCCAAGAATCAGAGAGGAAGAGGGAGCAAGCACCCCCCTCCCCACAGCAAGGTGTGGTCATGCTGCAATCTATTCTCCTTCATTCCTCCATCCTGACAGGATTTTGGGGCATGTGCCCACACACATGCCTGGCATGTGCCTTGAGAAGTTTTAATGCACCTAAAACTGAGAGTGATAAAATAAAATGATATGTTAGAACAATCATTTAAAAATATTTACATATACCTTGGATACCTTGGGATGTCCCCAAGACTTCAAAAGATTCCAGGGAAGGCAAGCTGAGAAGCAATCGCTGTTCCGCTGCACTGAGATCAAACCTGTCTATGCGACACTTGATGACAGAGGCTTTATACAGCTCAAGAACTGGGCGGATGCTTTCAATAACTCCTCTGCTGGAGCTGAGGTGGAGTTCAATGTGCTGTGAAGCTGAGCATATGGCCATCAGAGCTGGGAGCATCTCCTGCTCTACAGCATCCGTGTCACTCACGTAGACTTCCAGCAGGGGAATCTTGTACTGCTTTGGAGAAAGTTTCCAATAGCCAGAACTGATGTCCAGGGGTGCCATGCGCTGAATATCCAGAAAGCTCTTTATGTCATCCTCTTTTTCAGTTATATTTTGCTCCCATTCATTCACAGATTCAAAGGCAGAAGCATATTCCTGATCTATGGTTGGTGCTTGTGATGTGTCCAAACATGTTTTCAGGACCGATAAATCTGGTCTGGGTGGACTTTTATTCCCTTTTATTGAGACCCGGATGCTCCTCAACAATAACAGGCTTTCTGGGTGATCAAAAAAGTACTGTGACTTAAGTACATCCAAACTCAGCGTTTTTCCTTGAAGAAATTGTGAAATGAATGGAGAACTTGCTGTAACAGTATTGCTTTGATAAGCAATTTTAAGGGCAAGAGTCAGTAAATGTTCTGAAACCAATGAAAAGTAAGCTTCTGGGGCTAACTGCCATAATCCTCTGATTAACTGCATCCTCAGTAAAATTTCTGGATGGTGTTTCAAGTAGTCATCATTTTCAGATACATTCTCCAATGACTCTTTATTTTTCACCAAATTAAGCAAATGAGATATGATTTTTGGCCCTGCCTTTGCTGAAGGGTGGCTGGAGACATAGTTCAAAAAATTGCTATAGGAACTTATAGCCATCATGGGTGAGTTAATTTGTTTCAAATAAAAAAGTCCCAAATCTTGATCTTCTTGCTTCTCTGAATCCAGCAGTTCAAGCAGCCTCATCCCCGCAAGAAACTCCTGGAATACAGGATTTAGAAACTGATAGACTGGTCTCAGTCTCTGGGCTGTGAATTTGCTCATCAAGCATGTGGTTAGATCTTCATCTTCGTCAACCCCAGCTTCTGTGAGGTCGTCATCATGAAACTCAAGGCAGGATGAAAAAACCCCTTTCAAGGCCAGCTCACCACAGGAGGAGATGGTTGCTTTGAGAACTTCCGCTGTAGTTTTGTGCTTTAAGAAAAGGCACTCCATATAGGACTTGAAAGTAGTCACATCATCAAAGGACTGGTCAAAAGGATTCAGAAACCAGTTAGCACAGACTGCTGCTACAAAGAGAGGAGTTTTGTGGATTCCCTGCAAATTTTCGTTCTTTCCAAAGTAAACCATAAGCTTTTGCAGACGGGTCATATTATGTGAAAAGAGCTTCCGTAGTATATAGATCATATTATAGAAGGGAAATGCTTTGATCTCTAGAATTGTATCTAAATACTGGCGGATATCCCTGGCCCTATTGGTACGGACAGCAATCAATAAGCAGGTACGTGATGAGTGGTTTTTTTGAATCAGTTTTTCTATGACTTGGGGGGCTGAGCACATTTCTCTGTAGTCGTCCAAGAGAAATAACACCTGATTCTTTAACTTCTGGAGGGTGCTCCTCAGAGACATTTCAGTGATAGATCCTGGTGTCTCTAGGAGCTGGTCACAAATGATGTTGGCCAGCCCCTGGTCCAGTCTGGTAGAACTCAGGGAGAGGTAGAAGACCAGATGGAACCTGTTTAACAAGGGACAGCATCCTGATGCCCACAGAAACGCTATTTTCTTTAGGAGGATGGTCTTCCCACTACCAGCTTCACCCTCCACACACATGACAGAGTTCAAGTTGCCAAAGACCTCAGGTAACACCACAGGCTCTTGCACAGGTTTGCTGATGTGCTTGGAAGTAATAGAGAGATCACAGTCCAGCAAGTGGTTGGTGGCTAGACTGGGAGAGATTTCGAGCAAAGACATGTAGCGAAAACTGGCGCTAGTGTAGACCGTTCTCAGTTGCTCACTCAGGCTCTTTGCCTCTTGAAACCATTGGGGCATTTCTGTGAAGAGAAGAAAGGGGCACAGCTGTGATTCACAGCCACATCTCTCTCAATCCTAACATCAAGCTACTTTCACTATATGATTCCGCCTGTCTTCTGTGAATGTACTAGAACCTTCCACAGCTGTCTCTCATTCCCAGGTTGGGATCCTCTCATAGCTCTTTCCAAAAGATCACAATGTTGGGAGCATGTGCTCCAAGTATCCCACATGACATGGGGACCTAGACAAAATCTAGGAGTGCCATGAGAGCCTATAATTTCTCTCTTAAAAATCTCAGGAAAGTCTTTCCCACTATACAAGATGGCAGGTGAACAAACTGTGAAGCAGGATACTAAGAAGAAACCTGAAGCCCAGAAGGCTGACGCCAGTGGCAAGGTTAAAAAGGGTGACCCCAAGGCTAAAAAGCCCAAGAAGGGGAAGCCCCATTGCAGTCAAAACCCAGTCCTAGTCCATGGCATCGGCAGATACTCCCGGTCTGCCATGTATTCCAGGAAGACCATGCACAAGAGGAAATACTCGGCCACTAAATCCAGGATTGAAAGATAAAGGAGAAGGTTTTTGTGACTGTCACAAAATCAGTTGGTGGAGACAAGAATGGTGGTACCCGGGTGGTTAAACTGTGCAAAATGCCTAGGTATTATCCTACTGAAGATGTGCCTCGAAAGCTGTTGAGCCATGGCAAAAACCCCTTCAGTAAGCTGTGAAAAAGCTGCAAGCTAGCATCACTCCTGGGACCATTCTGATCATCCTCACGGGATGCCACAGAGGCAAGAGAGTGGTTTTCCTGAAGCAGCTGAGCAGTGGCTTGCGACTTGTAACTGGAGCACTGGTTGTTAATCGAGTTCCACTGCGAAGAACACACCAGAAACTTGTCATTGGCACCTCCACAAAAATTGATATTAGCAAAGTAAAAATCCCAAAGCACCTTATCGATGCTTACTTGAAGAAAAGAAACTGTGGAAGCCCAGACACCAGGAAGTTGAGATCTTAGACACAGAGAGGGAGAAATACGAGATTTCAGAGCAGTGCAAGGTTGATCAGAAAGCTGTGGACTTGCAAATTTTACCAAAAATCAAAGCTGTTTCTCAACTCCAGGCTACCCCCAATCCATGTTTGCCCTTACAAATGGAGTTTATCCTCACAAATTGGTGTTCTAAGTTTTTTTGCCAAGAACCTAATTAAATAACTGATCATAAAAAAAAAAAATCTCAGGAAGGAAACTTGAGAATAGTGTCTTTATACACTGGTCTGTATGCATCTCAGAAGCATTGACTACTAACAGTTGGAGCTGCACTCACTCTGGAGGTCTCACAAGAACTTGACTCTCTCACATACCACACTCTCCATTTCAATGCTCCACTCCTCTTCAGGAACACTTTGGACAACTACAAATTTCAAATGTCGTACATACAAAATAATATACCCATAGATACAATCTCATGCACTGCTTCAAAGTCCTTACCTGGCATTACAGAACTAACTGCTACTGAATCTTCAAGATTGTTTTCACTTGTAGTTTCCTTTGAAAAATAAAATAATTTGTAAATCTTAAAAGAGCAGGGCATCATGTTATTTTTTGTTTTTGTTTTTGTTTTTGCCATAGGGTGCATGTACTCACCAGAGAAAGACAGAGGGAAAAAGAGAAATCATCCCCCATCATGGAATGGCCACACTGCAATCCTTCTGCTCCACTTTCCTTTCGAGATTTTGGGCCTGCATGTGTGTGTGTGTGTGTGTGTGTGTGTGTGTGCGCACACACACGTGCCCGGCATGGTTTTCAAGCCACTGGGTCTGGGCCATGTGGGAGTCCAACGCCTCAATCACCACGCCATTTACTGACCCCAGGCACCATGTTATAATTGGGGATCAAACATCTTCCAAACAGAGCCCACCCTCAATATTGATGCTGATTGAAGGGAGCTGTTTTCCAACAATAAGTAAACTAAATATCCACAAGAGTGTATGTTCCCAGACAGTACATACACAACACATTCCAGGTGCTATGTGAGTAATCAGAATAATGGTGTCTGGAGCAAGAAGGATACTTCAAAAATAATAGGTGCAGCCTTTGTCATTAGTTAACTAACTTTTTAATATTACACAACTGGGATATAGAAATCTTAGGTTTCTTTCTTTAAAGAAAAAGATATACACACACACACACACACACACACACACACATATATATCCCTCAACTTTTTAACTTTTTCAATTCACAACTATAAAAGATAAATCAAGGGGAACAGCAGGTGGTGTGGTGGTTAACATGCTGGACACTCCCACATGGTTGACCACAGTTTGAGTCCCAGACCTGGTGGCTTGCTTTTTCACTTCCCCTCTGTGTGTGTGTGTGTGTGTGTGTGTGTGTGTGTCTTTCTCTGGTCAAATTAAAATAAATTAATAAATAAATAAAATTAAATAAATAATTTTTAAAAGATAAATCAAATGAATGACAAGTTATTTGCTTTTGGGAGTATGACAAATATTGGGTCATCCGAAAAATCAGGGCTTATTTTTCTGGTTTTCTATGCAAAAAATGTGCCGTAACTTTTCCGACAACCCAATATAACATTCTCATTACACAGCCTCAAAATAAGCTGACGTACATGTATATATGTGTCTGTATTAAATTGATAGTGACCAGATGTCATATATTTTCCAGACATCATATATCCTAGAGAACTATGTAGGATTTCTTGGTTTAAAGGGGCAAGCCTATAATCTGAATTTATAATTTTGGTGGGCTTTTGGTTTCATTAAAGAAATATATCTTCCCAGTCCTAAAAACATTCCAGTAGCAAGTCAGGTCTTAACTGTCCTCCAAATAAGATTACAGATGGGATCTATTTAGCCTGGATACTAATCAACTCTTGAGTCTAAAAGATTATGGGCCCCCAAAGTAGGAGGAACTGAGTAGACGTCTCTTGAAGCTAGATATTGTGTCATTGTGGTTTATTGCAGTATCCCCACTGCACTTAGCACATGATAGGGTTTTAGTAGACAGTTATAGAACTTATCTGTTCACTTATTTATGATAAAAAATTCCTGTCCAAACAATTCTCAAGTACACGATCATGTACTACTAAAACAGAAAGGCAGTGGAGTTCATTACCGTTAATTCAGCAGGTTCACCATAGCTCTGAAAGTCTGGAATCACTTCTGCAGAGGACTTCATATTTTGGAGAAATTGACAACTAAGTACAAAAGTTAAAAGTTACAAAAAAAGTTGTATGCAATTAAGCATTTGCATTAGGTTTTTAAAAATACTATTACAATTTCTGCAGCAAGAATTAAGTATAAAACTAACATTTCCAGGAGACCAGTAAATGGCATAATGGTTATGTTGCTGGACTCCCACGTAGTTGACCCCGGTTTGAATTTTGGACCCAGTGGCTTAAAGCTCATGCCAGGCCGTGAAAGTGGTGTGGTGGTTAAGGTATTGGACTTCCACATGGCCGACTGTGGTTCAAATCCTAGACCTGATGGCTTGCTTTCTCACTTTCCCTCTCTCTCTGTGTCTCTCTCTGGTCAAACTAAAAATATTAATAATTAAATAAACAAAATTAAAATAAATAAATAAATATGCACTCATTCCACCAAATTTCCCGGATATTGTCACTATTACTTTATAAACCATTTACATTTCTATTGCTGAGAGCTACAGTCTAAATGTCTTCTTTAATGATGACACTGACAGAATCATAAGAAATCAGAAATGTTAGTGTTTTGTCTTAGTTTGTTTTTTAGAAAGAGCATTTTTGCTATAGGGCATAGGTGCTTGCCAAAGAGACAGAGAGACAGAAAGTGAGAAATTACCCTCATGGGTAATGGCCATGCCACAATCCCTTCTCCTTCATTCTCCTCTCAGAATTTGGGGCACAAATGAGTACCCTGAATGATTGTATATTTAATGCTCATCGCTGACACCAAGAGTGAACTTAAAGAATAAAAATAGAGAGGAAAACCATCTATCGATTCTGAAACAAACAAAAAAGGACGGGGGACCAGCAGTTAGCATAATGGCTATGTCACTGGACTCCCACATAGTCGACCGCGGTTCGTGTCCCGGACCTGGTGGCTTAAACTCACGTCGGGTGTGTATGCGTGCATGCCCAAGATCCCAGGAGGAGAACAGAGGAGAAGGGATTGTGGCGTGGCCATCCCCCCTGGGGGGTGATTTCTCGCTTTCTGTCTCTCTGTCTCTCTCTGTCTGTCTGGCAAACGCACGCGCCCTATAGCAAAAAAAACCTCTCCAAAAAAAGAAAAAAAAAAAAAAAAAAAGGACATCAGTGGAAAAACTGGTGAAATCGAAATGAAATCTAGAGTTAACAGTAATGTAGCAGGACCAGCAGATGGTGTAATGGTTACATTGCTGGACTCTCACGTAGTTGACTGCAGTTCAAGTCCCGGGCCTGGTGGCTTAAAACACACTGGGCGCGTATAAACGTATGCCCAAAATCCCAAGAGGAGAATAGAGGAGAAGGGATTGCAGCATGGCTATCACCCCTGAGAGGTGATTTCTCCCTTTCTGTCTCCCTGTCTCTCTGGAGAGCACATATACCCTATAGCAAAAATCTCTCTTAAAAAGAAAAAACGTTGTACCAGCAAATGGCAAAATAGTTACATTGCTGGACTCCCACATAGTCAATCGCGGTTCGATTCCCAGACCCAGTGGCTTAAAACTCACACCAAGTGCATGTGAGTGTGTGCCCAAGATCCCAAAAGAAGAATGAAGGAGAAGGGGTTGCAACATGACCATCCTTCCCTGAGGGGTGATTTCTCACTTTCTGTCTCTGTCTCTCCAGCAAGTGTACGTGCCCTATAGCAAAAATTTCTCTTAAAAAAAAACCAGCAGTTAGCGTAATGGCTGTCGCTGGACTCCCACATAGTTGACCGCGGTTTGCATCCCAGACCCGATGGCTTAAAACTCACGCTGGGCGCGTGTGCGTGCATGCCCAAGATCCCGAGAGGAGAATGGAGGAGAAGGGATTGCGGCGTGACCATTCCCCCTGGGGGGTGATTTCTCGCTTTCTGTCTCTATGTCTCTCTCTGTCTGGTGAGTGCATGCGCTCTATAGTGAAAACCTCTCCAAAAAAAAAAAAAAAAAGTAATGCAGTAATGTTCTAATTTTTTAAAAAATTACCTGCAGAGTGCATATCCTCACTAGAGAGAGAGAGAAAGAAAAAATGACAAAGCACCCCACCCCAGGGGGATGTCCATGCCACAATCTCTTCTCCATTCTCCTCTCAGGGTTTTGCATGCACACACATGTACCCAACATGTTTTCCAAGCCACTATGTCTAGGATTCAAACTGCGCAGTTGGCCATGTGGGATCCAGCTGCCTTAACCACCATGTCACCAGTTGGCCCACCCTTCTTAATTTTGACCTGCTCAATTTCCGACCTGGGCCAGTTCACTCTTCCTTAGACAATCTGGTGATTCCCTGCTCCCATGAGATCACATTAATGCTGAACTTAGTGTGGACACCTGATTGGCATAGCACACTACAGCCCAGCACTCCTGGACTCAAGCGATCCTCCTGCCTCAGCTTCCATGGTAGCTGGGACTACAGGCATGGGCCACTATGCCCAGCACCAATTCTTAATTTTGACAAATGCCCCATGGTAATGTAGACATTAAAATTGGGGGAAGCTATGTAAGGTAATATATAGGAACTCCGTATTATCTGTGTACTTTTCCTGTAAATATAAGCTATTCCCAAATAAAAGATTAATTTAAAAAATCTCCAGCAATATCAAAACTAAAGAAAGGCCAGAAACATACTTCTAAAAACTATTTGCTAGGCATCATGAAACTGGGACATAAATACTCTCTAAATTCAGGTATGATATCTGCTTGAACACCTAAAAAGAGAAAAAGCAAGAGAATTCTACCTGTAGTTATTGACATTCCACTCACTTGGGAAAAAACTTGGTGTGATCTTCTAAGGGGTCATCACCTTCCTTCCACTTCTCCAAACGTCCACTACAGGAGAAACACTGGACAATGTCCTTTACGCCTAGAAGTAAGGAAATCTGATCAATGCCACTGGCATGTGCATTTGTCAGTTAATAAATAGACAGTAAACACCAGACTTTTATTAGTGAAACCCCCTTTGCATCTTCAATTTGATTCCGTGACAAAATCACAAGTTGGATTATTAGTGAGGCAATATTCTATAGGACTCTTCCTCCACCAATAGGGTAATAAGCAGTAACTGAATGTGCCTATGCACCATGCACTTTTTTTTAGGTTTATTTCTTTCTTTCATGAGAGTGAGAGATGAAGAGTGAGAGAAAAACAAGTACCCTCAACAAGGTCTCATACCACCATCAACTCCTCCTCCCTCCTTCCAGCTAACCAGAGCCATGGGCTCCCAGGCCAGGCATGTACAGGTTGAACAGGGAACAAAACCTACAGTCTCTCACAGGGACTCAGCACTGCTCGAGTAGCACGGCATCACTGCACCCCCTCGCAGGCCCCACCATGCACTTCGATGAAAGCCCTCCTTCTGCCCCTTCTTCATCAACAGAATGATTTGCAATTAGAACCAGAATTAAAGCTCCATGAAGAAAGAGATTTTTGTTTGTTTTACTCACAAATCCAATGAACCTAGAAGAGTATCTAGCACTTATTAAGTATAATATTCAATTAGTAGATACGGAACTTGAACTGAAGTTGGTCATGTGGGAGTCTGGGACCCTAACCACCCCATCACCTGTTGACCCAAGTATTTGGGGTATTTTTTTGTTTGTTTTTTTTTTTTTTTTTTTTTTTTTTTTTTTTTTTTTTGAGAGGTTTTTGCTATAGGGCGCGTGCGCTTTACAGAGAGATTCACCCCCCAGGGGGGATGGCCAGAGGGATCTTTTTTAAGCCGCCTACAGTCGACTACATGGGAGTCCAGCGACATAGCCATTACGCTAACTTGGTCCCTGTTTGTTTTTTTTTAGAGAGCTACAGGCTGTGTGCACAGAGAGACAGACAGAAAGTGAGAAATTACACCTGAGGGGGGATGGCCATGCTGCAACCCTCCATTCTCTTCTCAGGATTTTGGGCATGCACACATATGTGCCTGGCATGAGTTTTAAGCTACAAGCATTTGTTTTAACAAATAAATTTAAAAGAATATGTGTGACACTCAGGGGAAAAGACATGAGCAAATCTAGCAATTCTTATGTGAGTTCAGTGTGAGTTCATGAAGATTCGGTTGCCTCTTTTTCATTTTTTAAAGAATCATTTTACTTAACTTTATTTATTTATTTATTTATTTATTTATTTTAATTTGACCAGAGAGGGACAGTGCGAGGATGAGAGCAAGAGAGAGCAGGAGAGGGAAAGTGAGAAAGCAAGCTACTAGGTCTGGGACTCAAACTGTGGTGGGCCATGTGGGAGTCCAGCGCCCTGAACCACCATTTCACCTGCCAACCCCTCAGTTGCCTCTTATCACATTATTGTCCGGTTTATTCTGCTGAAAGTAGGGTCAAATCTCATCTTTTTCTTGGGACCAGCAGTTAGCCTAATGGCTATGTCACTGGACTCCCACGTAGTCGACCGCGGTTCGAGTCCTGGACCCAGTGGCTTAAACTCACGCCGGGCACACATGCATGCGTGCCCAAGATCCCGAGAGGAGAATGGAGGAGAAGGGATTACGGCGTGACCATCCCTCCTGGGGGGTGATTTCTCGCTTTCTGTCTCTCTCTGTCTTTCGGATAAGTGCACGTGCCCTATAGCTTAAAAAAAAAAAAAAAAAAAAAAAAAAAAAAAAAAAAAACTCTCCAAAAAAGAAATCTCATCTTTTTCTTTCTTTCCCTTTCTTTTTTCTCTCTCTTTCCTCTCTCAATTTGCTATGGGGTATACGTGCTCACCAGAGAGAGGCAGAGAGAAAGAGAATGTGGGGAAGGTGAAAAGAAAAAGGTGACCATCTGGGCGATGGTCACACCACAATCCCTTCTCTTCCATTCTTCTCTTGGGATTTTGGGCACTTGTACACATGGGCCCAGTGTGTTTTCAAGACACTGGGTCCAGTATTCTATGCAGTTAGTCATGTTAGATGCCTTTACCATCATGCCACCAGCTGGCTCATTATTTGAAAGGAAATTAGTGTTTGTCTCTATCAAAGGATCAAACTAGAAATGGATCATCTATTATCTTCTTCCATTCTTGGACTCTTAGAGACACAGCAAAGCTGGGGCAGAGGAAAACCTGCCTTTGTACCTGGCCAAAAATGTGAGGTCTGAGGGCGTGCAAGACCTAAAAAGGGTCAGGTGACTAGGGTTTGCATGGAGAGGTGTTGGTTTGAAAGAGCAAGAACACTGGACAGAGGGGCCTTGAGGAAAGCTGGTGAAAGGTAAACCTGATATTGTAGAAAGATGGGAACACTCTCTCTTGGAAGGCTTAAGACTGTAAGGCATTAAGAATTTTTTTTGGGGGGGGACCAGCAGTTAGCGTAGTGGCTATGTCGCTGGACTCCCACGTAGTCGACCGCGGTTCGCGTCCTGGACCCGGTGGCTTAAAACTCACACCGGGCGCATGTGCGTGCGTGCCCAAGATCCCGAGAGAAGAATGGAGGAGAAGGGATTGCGGTGTGACCATCCCCCCTGGGGGGTGATTTCTCTCTTTCTCGCTTTCTGTCTCTATGTTTCTCTCTGTCTGTCTGGCAAGCGCACGCGCCTTATAGCGAAAACCTCTCAAAAAAAATTTTTTTTTTGACCAATGGAATATGTCTGTTAGATAAAGTGACTATATTCTCCTACTCTGCACTGCTCTGTGATATTTGTGATGTCTACTGACCTCTCAGTTAAAGATCTTCATGAACCCCTATAGAAACTCGTGTGTGTGTTCAGTCTAGGAGGGCATGATGACCTGTCCCTGTCTACCCTGTTGTACCTTGGGCAGAGATGTGGCTAGAGGGAACCAGCCCACCCTTTGTGGATTAGAGAGTAGAGCTTCCTGATGGCTGGCAGTTAAAGAGAGACTACTGTGAACTAATGAAAGACTCTACATACATGGGAATCATAAAAATAAATCATTAGATTTTCTTCAAGCAGAATGTGACAAAAATGGCTATCCACATCCCAGTATCTTCTATTCTTCCATAGTAATACAAATCCAAATTTTAGCGAGGTACATTGCTACCCAGGAAAAAGATTAGGTTTCCCAGCACCTCTAGCTAGATATGGTCAGCTGACTAAGTTCTGGCTAAAGGAATATAAGCAGAAGTGTCCTGTGGCAGTTTCCATAAACCCTTCTGGGAGACACAGGGGTGGGGAGAGTAATGTGTCGGGAAAAAAAGGACAGTGTGATTATTCCAAATGGAACACTGGCAGTCAGTGATAGTCCAGACCTTCAGGTTTCAAGTTTGGAGCTTTACCAACTAAGGAAGGTATGGAAAATTGGAACATATCTATGATACAGGAAAGAAAAGGGATCTATATGGAATGATGAAAAGAGCAGAGATGGTTGAGTCTTGGGAAATACCAGCCCAGGATCATAAAGTCTATGCGGGATTTACAGGCTCAAGCAAGCAAGTAGGCAAAAACTACTGACTCACCTGTATAGAAAAGACCTGCTTTGGCCAAAGCTGCAGGTCCCATAGATGATTCATGGGGCCAGTTCTTAAAAGACCCCAGACGTAGGTCTTCATTAGCAAAGATGCTGTCATAGCAATCAGCTGGAATAAAAGACATAGGGTGAGATCAGCATACTTGAACATCTCAATATCAATATTCAATGATCCCTTCATATTTACCAATGGAATAATGTGATGTATGGAGTCTGCTTCAAAATAATTGGGAGCCAGTAGATGTCAGCATGGTTACAGTGCAGGACTCCCATGTAGTTGACCACAGCTGAGTCCCAGACCCGGTGGCTTACAATTCACACTGGGTACGTGTACATGCGTGCCCAAAATTCTGAGAGAAGAGATTGTGGCATGGCCATCCTCCTGTCCCCAGGGGTGATTTCTCGCTGTCTCTGTCTCTCCAACAAGAGCACATGCCCTATAACAAAAATCTTTCTTTAAAAATAAATAAATAAATAAACCATGGGAGTGGGCTTAGAAAAAAGGAAGGGGAACAGAAATCAAGATAGACCATGTGTTAGAATTGTTGCAGCAGGGGGGTCAGCAGTTAGCGTAATGGCTGTGTCACTGGATTCCCATGTAGTCGACCGCGGATCAAGTCCTGGACCTGGTGGCTTAAATTCACACCAGGCGCTTGTGCGTGCATGCCAGAGATACCAAGAAGAGAATAGAGGAGAAGGGATTGTGGCGTGGCCATCCTTGGGGTGGGGGGTGGGGGGCGGTTCTTGTTTTCTGTCTCTCTGTCTTTCTCTGTCTTTCTGGCAAGCGCATGCACCCTGTAACAAAAACCTCTCAAAAAAAAAAAAAAAAAAAAAAAAAAAGAATTGTTGAAGCAGGGACCAGCAGATGGCATAATGGTTATATGGTTATGTCACTGGACTCCCACTAGTTGACCACAGTTCGAGTCCCAGACTTGGCGGCTTGAAACTCATGTCAGGCACATGTGTGTGCATGAGCAAGATCCTGAGAGGAGAATGGAAGAGAAGGGACTGCAGTGTGGCCAGCTCTCCTGGGGGATGATTTCTTACTTTCTGTCTTTCTGTCTCTCTGGAGAACATGCACCCTATAGCAAAAATTTCTCTAAAAATAAATAAATAAATAAATAATTGTTGAAGCAGAGTGTGGATATTTATAGAGTATATACCATTGTCTTAGTTCTGTACATGTTTTTACACTTGCTATAATAGAAAAATTTTTAAATTATCTCTTCACTATCTAGCCTCAGAATAAAACAAGAAAAAGCTAGAGGAGATTTCCCTCTTTCCAAAGCTAATGTCAAAATTT
This sequence comes from Tupaia tana, assembly GCA_026018925.1. NCBI lineage: Eukaryota > Metazoa > Chordata > Mammalia > Scandentia > Tupaiidae > Tupaia > Tupaia tana. The sequence continues at coordinate 58,141,474 of JAKSZU010000006.1, read as the reverse complement.
GAGAAAGGCAATATTCCTTTTGGTTCCCTTAAGAATAGGCAGTGTGGGGGTCAGCAGGTGGCCTGGAGTTTAAGGCACTGGATCTTACATGGCCAACTGCATGGTTCAAGTCCTGGACCCTGTAGCTTGGAAAACATGCCAGGTGCGTGTGTGTATATGTGCCCTAAGTCCCAGGAGGACAAGGGAGGAGAAGGGATTGCAATGTGGCCATGACCCATAGGGGGGTGATTTCCCTCTCTCTTTCTCTCTCTCTCTCTCTCTCTCTCTCTCTCTCTCTCTCTCTCTCTCTCTCTCACATGTGCCCTCAAGCAAACTATTTATTTATTTTTTTAAAGAACAGGCAGTGTACCTATAGCTCTTTAGGATGTGCACTCTGGTAGTTTCCATCTGGCTTTCCTCCTTAGGTTTTAAGTTTAAAGTCACCCTAGACTTTGACTCCTGTCTTCTGCAGGCCATGGAGACTTGAAAACAAAACTTAACTCGGTTCTGTGAATTTCCTTAGGATGAAAGCTCACTTCAATGTTCCACTTAATCCCAAGAATCTTTATGTCACTTCATTTTTAATCTGAATATTCCTTAACTTTTTAACAACACTTTAAGCTATTTAAGAATTTTTTTGAAAGCATTTTATCCAGAGATTTTACTTGCTTTTTAAAAAATTTTAGTTGCTTTAAAGAAACCACCAGTTAAGGAACCAACCTACTATATTACCCTATACTTGTCCATGCTAAAAACATAAGTCACTGCATTAAAAAATAAAAATTAAGAATTTCTTTTTTTTCTTTTTATTTATTTATTATGATAATTATTTTTTTCTAAAAGATGTTTTTGCTATAGGGTGCGTGTACTTGCCACAGACAGAGAGAGATAAAGAGGCAGAAAGTGAGAAATCACTCCCCAGGGGGGATGACCATGCTGCAATCCCTTCTCCACTACTCTCCTCTTGGGATTTTGGACACTCATGCACATAAACCTGGAGTGAGTTTTAAGCCACCCGTTAGGGACTCAAACCGCGGTCAACTACATGGAAGTCCAACGAAGTAACCATTACGCCATCTGTTGGTCCAAGACAAAGAATTTTTAATGAAAATTATTATTATTATTATTATTATTTTAATTTGCCAAGGGATATTTGTACTCCCTGGGGAGAGAAAAAGTGAGAAAAGAAGTGAGAAAGCACCTATCACTATGAGGAATAGTCACGTAACAATCCCTTCTCTTCTTTTCCTTTTGGGATCTGGGCATGTACACATATGCACCCAGCGAGTTTCTTAAGCTGCTGAGTCCAGGACTAGAACTATGTCACTGGCCATGTGCGAACTAGCCACCTCAACCACCATGCCATGGGCTGGTTCAGGAAAATTATTATTATTATTTTTTAACAGATTTGTCATTTTATTTATTTATTTATTTATTTATTTATTTATTTATTTATTTATTTTTGACCAGAGAGGTTCAGAATGTGAAAGAGAGAGAGCGAGGGAAAGTAAGAAAGCAAGCTGCCAGGTCCAGGACTCGAACCACAGTCGGCCACGTAGGAGTCCAGTGTCCCCAACCACCAGTCCACCTGCCAGCCCCAGAAAATTATTTTTAAAAAGAGGGCTATGGGGACCAGCAATTAGCGTAATGGCTATGTTGCTGGACTCCCACGTAGTCGACCGTGGTTCGAGTCCTGGAGTCGGCGGCTTAAACTCACGCTGGGCACGTGTGCGTGCGTGCCCAAGATCCCGAGAGGAGAAAGGAGGAGAAGGGATTGCGGCGTGGCCATCCCCCTTGGGGGGTGATTTCTCGCTTTCTGTCTCTCTGTCTGTCTGGTGAGCGCACGCACCCTATAGCGAAAACCTCTCCAAAAAAAAAAAAAAAAGAGGGCTATGGTGGGGGCCAGCAGGTGGCATAGTGGTTACATCACTGGACTCCCACATGACAGATCACAGTTTGAGTTCTGGATCCAGTGGCTTGAAAATCATGCTGGATGCATGTGGGTACATGCCCAAGATCCCAGAAGGAGAATGGAGAAGTGATTGCGGTGTGGCCATCACCCAAAGTGTGTGTGTGTGGGGGGGTGATTTCTCACTTTCGCTTTCATTATCTCTGTCTCTCTCTCCTTCTCTGATGAGCATACATGCCCTAAGGTTAAAAAAAAAAAAAAAAAAAAACACAAAACTCTTTAAAAAAGAGTTATGGTACTGTAAATTGAGGAGAAAATTAGAAAGGTTAAAAAGAAAAAAAAAGATTAGGGCAAAAAAAGCAAAAGAAGAAATAAACAAGTAAAGCCTTTGGAATATGTCTGAGTTTTTACCTGACGCCATTGGTAATTCTGTCTTCACCCAGGAATTCACAAAATGTTCTCCCTGAATAAAATTAAAATTCAAGCTATTAATTGTTTGGCTTATAAACAATCCCCGTCACTGCCAAAATGAAGAATTTCATTGGGTAGAATGACAAGATTGTTGGCGTGTTGGAGAATAATTCTTCTAATTTTTTTTTTTTTTTTTTTTTTTTGGAGAGGTTTTTGCTATAGGGCGCGTGCGCTCGCCAGACAGAGAGAGACAGAGAGATAGAAAGCAGGAAATCACCCCCCAGGGGGGATGGTCACGCCGCAATCCCTTCTCCTCCATTCTCCTCTCGGGATCTTGGGCACGCACGCACACGCGCCCGGCGTGAGTTTAAGCCGCCGGGTCCGGGACTCGAACCGCGGTCGACTACGTGGGAGTCCAGCGACATAGCCATTACGCTAACTGCTGGTTCCCCTAATTCTTCTAATTTTGATTCCTATTAATTTTGGAATTGTTCTTATGCAAAACAAACAACAAAACTTGAGAGTGTTTACCTATACTTAGCAAGAAACCTCAGGGTTACTTCTTCTAGAGATCCATCTCAAAAATGGAACTACATTTGGTTATCATAAATGTATTTTAACTAATGAGAAAGTAAAAGACACAGGAAGGAAACTAAATTCAAAAGGGTATTTTGTATTGAGCAACTGGTCTTTCTGGAATAATTGCACCTGGATTTCTTCCTAAGTAAACACCTTCCCTCCCCCAATTTTCAGGCTGTATTTTCTACCCAGATCTAGTCTTTGGAGTCATGTTAGCCAATAAATTCTCTTTTTCGCTTAAACCAATTTGGGTTGGGTTTCCGGTTACTTAGGATTAGGAAATCCTTACTGACGGAAAATAAATAACCAGTTGGGAGGAGGGCTTGGTGATAGCATCTAAGGCAGCAGATCTTAATGAGGCATTCAAATGGGGGCAGGAGAGCTAAATTAGGGGAAGTGACCTCGAAGAGAACAACCAGTCAAAAGCCAGCACTGGAAGACAAAATTCTAAGGATTCTAGTTTAGCAAGAGAATGTTATTTTTTTTCCTCACTCTGTAGGTGAATAGTGGGGGAATGTAAGGAGAAGGGAAGAAAAAGAAATAGAACCCATAACATAAAGCGAATGTCTCCCCATTGCTAGTTAAGATATTAAATAATCAAAAGTCAACTGGAGAAAAAAAATTGTTATAAATTACCGTTACATCAACAAATCCTTTGTAACTTTGAATATACTGGGCAATTTCTTCTGAAGATTTCTTACTTTGAAGAAATTCACACCTGTAATTAATAAATATGATTAAAATTTACTTCAATACTGAGATAGATATGTTCTTTACTGTAATAAATGTTTCTCTCTTTTTCTTTTTTCTAGAGAGATTTTTGCTATAGGGTGAATGTGCTTGCCGGAGAAACAGAGAGAGACAGAGAGAGAGAAATCACCCCCTGGGGGGATGGCCATGGTACAATTCATTCTCCTCCATTCTCCTCTTGGGATTTTGGGCACAAAATCCAGTGTGAGTTTTAAACCACTGGGTCCAGGACTCGAATTATAGTTGACTATGTGTTGAGTCCAGTGATGTAACCATTACATCATCTGCTGGCCCCTGAAATTAACATTTCTTAAAAGTATTAAGGAGCGGGACCAGCAGTTAGCATAATGGCTATGCTGCTGAACTCCCATGTAGCTGTCCGCAGTTTGAGTCCCGGACCCGGTGGCTTAAACTCAAGCCGGGTGCATGTGTGTGCGTGCCCAAGATCCCAAGAGGAGAACGAAGGAGGAGGAAGGAGAAGGGATTGCGGCATGGCCATCCCCCCTGGGGGATGATTTCTTGCTTTCTATCTCTCTGTCTCTCTGACGAGTGCATGCGCCCTATAGCAAAAACCTCTCAAAAAAAAAAAAAAAAAAAGTATTAAGGAGCTAGTTGTGGTGGCTCAGCAATAATACAATGCTCTGTGATGTTGACGCTACATGAGAAGGTCCCAGGTTCACATACCAAGGTCTCCTTGTGTACTCCACTTGCATGAGTTTATGATCTTGGCTGGCTAGAACAGGGATGGGTCACAGAATAGGGGGTAAAACCTCTATTAAGGATGCCTGTCTGTCTCTGTTTCTCAAGAAATAAATAAACCTTAAAAAAAAAAATCCCCAAAACCAAAGCAAAAAGGGCTGCCAGCCCTGGTGGGTAAAGGAGCTAAATCCCACATGGCCAACCACATGATTTGAGTCCCGGCCCTGGGGGTTTGAAAAATACACCAGGCTCATGTGCATGTGTATTCAAAACTCCAAAAGGAGGGAGAAATGGAGAAAAAGGGATTGCACCACACCAATGGGGAGTACTTTCTCCCTCCCCTCTCTATTTCTCTCTCCATCAGGGAAGTGCACATGCCCTTCAGCAAATTAAACAAAAAAATGGATGGAATTGCTCAATTTTATTATACTGCAATAAAACTGTAAAAAAATTTACCCCAAAACTTCATTTATGAGAATTGTTATTGTTCTCATATTCTTTATTTATATTAGTGACAATATGTGTATTTATTTATTATTTTTTTATTTTTAATATGTGTATTTATTTAAATTGAATTTTCAGGCTATCTTTTCTCTTGAAATAAATACACAGTACAGAGACTTTGATTTACAGTATATGTAGGATAGAATATTCATGTTTTAAAAAGAATTATTTAATTTAATTTAATATTATTATTATTTTTTAAAGAATTATTTTATTTTAACTTTATTTATTATTATTACCATTATTATTTTCCAGTTTGATCAGAGAGAGACAGAGAGAGAGGAAGTGAGAAAGCAAGCCACCAGGTCCGAGACTTGAACCATGGTCGGCCATGTGGGAGTCCAGCGCCTTTAACCACCATGCCACTTGCCAGCCCCAATATTATTATTATTATTTTAATTTGACCAGAGAAAGGGAAAGTGAGAAAGCAAGCTACCAGATCCAGTATTCAAACTACAGTAGGTCATATGAGATTCCAATGCCTTAACCACTACGCCACCTGCTGGCCCTGGAATATTCTTTTTTTTTTTTTTTTTTTAAATTAAGGTCTATTGACTATATTTAGTTCCTATGGTCATATGAAAGCTACTAAAAGTTGGGGCCAGCAGGTGGCATGGTGGTTAACCAGCTGGATCCCACATAGCCAACTGCACGATTCAAGTACTGGACCTAGAAACTTGAAAAATCACATTGAACGTGTGTGTGTGTGTGTGTGTGTGTGTGCCCAACATCTTGAGAGGAAAATGGAGGAGAAGCTTGCAAGATAGCCATTCCCCTGGGGGATGATTTCTCACTTTCCCTCTCTTTTTCTGTCCTTAGAGGGAGAAATAGAAGAGAAGGGATTGCGGCAGGGCTATGCCCCATGAGAGGTGCTTTCTCATTTTCCCTCCTTCTCTCTCAGACAAGCGCACGTGCCCTCTGGCAAAAATTAAATTATAGTGGCCAACAGGTGACATAGTGGTTAAGGCACTGGACTCCTACATGGCCGATCGCAGTTCAAGTGATGCTAGGTGCGTGTGCGTGCATGCCCAAAATCCCACAAGGAAAATGGAGGAAAAGGGATTGTAGCATGGCCGTCATTCCTAGGGGTTGATTTCTCACTTTCCTTCTCTGTCTCTCTCCAGCAAGAACATAGGCCCTATGCAAAAACCTTAAAACACACATACGCTCCAGAACTGGCCCCATGGTCTAGTGTTTAAAGGAGCCAGATCCCACATAGTCAACTGAAGTTAAAATCCTGACCCTCACAACTTGAAAAACACTCCAGGCATATGTATATGCATGCCCCAAATCCTGACAAGATGGAGAAAAGGAGAAGGGATTGTGGTGTGACTGGCCCCAGTGTGAGGTGCTTTCTCCCTTTCTCTTTCTCTTTCTCCCTCTCTCTTTGTTGCTGGTGAGTGCATGTTCCCTCTGGCAATTACAAGATAACAACAAACCTATTTTATCTCTTTCCTTCTTCTCTCTCAAAAAGAAAAAAAAATACTCACAAAACATAAAACCAAAAAAAACCACATTCCTTTTCATAAAAGAGAAGCAATTTTTAAGTTAACTTTAAAAATGCCCTCTAATTCTAATGTGACTTTTCTTTCTAATGGTGCTGTAGTAAAGGATGGACAAACAGGGAGAGATCTAATCTTGCCACTGTTCTCTAGTATTCACACGAGAACCCGGACTGCATCAGGTGACCCACATTCTCTCCAGGGTGGCCAGGGTCCCTTGTGGTCAGGTGTACAAATCTTTGCAGGTATTGCCCTAAGTCTGCACACACATGTGTAGCACAGAATGCATGGGTGGTGCCCTGTCCTCATGATTAATATGGATGGAGGAGGCATTTAGCACTTTTTAAAAATATAGCAAAATGAGCTTTCTTTTTTCTTTTTCTTTTCTTTTCTTTTTTTTTTTTTCTTTTTTTTTTTCTTTTTTTTTTTTTTTTAGGATTTTGCCATAGAGCACATGTGCTCATGAGAAAAACAGAGCAGAGAGAGGGGCAGTGAGAAATCACCAGCCAGGAGGTATGACCATGCCATAACCCCCTCTCCTCCATTTTCTTGTTGAGATTCTGGGTATGTAAACAGATGTATTCAGCGTGATTGTCAAACCTCCCTATCCGGGACTTGAGCCATGGTTGGCCATGTGGGAATCCAGTACCTTAACACTATGCTATCGTCTGGCCCCCAAATGAACTTGCTTTAAAAATATTACATTATTTTTAGAGACAGAGTCTTACTATGTTGCCCAGACTGGCTTCAAACATATAATCCTCCTGCCTCAGCCTTACCCATAATTGTAATATTTTAGCCAAGTATAGTGGCTAAAATATTACTTTTTGAAAATATACTTTTAAAAATATTATAATAAAATCAGCTTATATTTATTAGGTACTACACTTTGTAAAATGTAAAAGTATACTCAGACTTTTTGTCAATAGCTTATAAAGAAGCAACAAAGCTAGTCTATAAAGCTGAAGTCGTGGGGATCAGACCAGGGTGGTGGTGAAGGCAGCTAGATCCACATGACTGACTTCATGGTTGAGTCCCAGACTCAGCAGCTTGAGAAGCATGCTAGGTGCTTCTGAGTGCATTCCCAAAATCCTGAAAAAAACAAAGAGAAATGGAGGAGGAGGGATTGTGGTGTGACCATTCCTCATGGGGGGTGCTTTCTCACTTTCTATCTCCATTAAGCACACGTGTCCTCTGGCAAAATTAAACAACAACAATAGCAAAAAGCTGAAGTCCTAGCCTGTCCCATAGCACTGTGATTAAGCACAGTGTGTACTGGGAGCAGATCTCACATGGCCAACCATGGCAACCACGACCAACCAGGGCCAATCCTGCCCCTAGCAGCTTGAAAAACATGCCAGGTACATGTGTGCACATGCCCCAAATCCTAACAGGATGAACAATTACAGGAAAAATGACTGCAGTTGTTACACGTCCCATTTAGAGATATTTTATTCTCTCTCTGGCACACACACCTTCTGGCAATTAAAAATGAAATAATTAATTTTTAAAAATTAAAATGAAAGTGTAATTGAAGCTTAAGAAACCAACGAAATGCCCCACAAACTTGGGGAGTATTATTATTATTATTATTATTATTATTATTATTATTATTATTATTTAGCTTGCCAGAGGGCATGTGTGCTCCCCAGAGACAGAGAAAGAGAGAGAGAGAGAGAGAGAGAGAGAGAGAGAAAGAGAAAGCACAGTCCATGGAGCATGTTCATACCACAATCCCTTCTCCTTCATTTCTTCCTCTTTTTTGGCATTTTGAGCGTGTGGGTGCACACACGCACACACACGTTTGGGATGTTTTTCAAGCTACCTGGTCTGGGGTTTAAACCATGCAGGTGGCTATGTAGAATCTAGCTACCTTAACCACCAGGTCACAAACTGGCTCAGAGAGTCTTACAAATTCAGCCCTGAAATTTATTGGCCAGCCATGAGCTTGTAATGACAAACAAATGGGGGTCAAAATGGCAAGAAATCATCCCCCAGTGGGGGGTGGCCACACCACAATCCCTTCTCCTCCATTCTCCTCTTGGGATTTTGGGCACGCACACACGCACACAAACCCAGCGTGAGTTTTAAGCCCTTGAGTCCAGCACTTGAACCACAGTCAACTTCATGAGTTTGGCGACGTAACTGCTACGCCATCTGCTGGTTCCTATTATTATTACTTTTTATTTTGACCAGAGAGAAACAAGAGAGACAGAGAGGAAAGTGAGAAAGCAAGCTGTCAGGTACAGGACTTGAACCACAGTCAGCCATGTGGGATTCCAGTTCCTTAACCACCACACCACCTACTGGCTCCATTGATTTTTTTGGAGAGGTTTTTTTTTTTTTTTTTTTTTTTGAGAAGTTTTTGCTATAGGGCGCGTGCGCTCGCCAGACAGACAGACAGAGAGAGACATAGAGACAGAAAGCGAGAAATCACCCCCTCAGAGGGGATGGTCACGCCGCAATCCCTTCTCCTCCATTCTCCTCTCAGGACCTTGGGCACGCATGCACACGCGCCCGACGTGAGTTCTAAGCCACCGGGTCCGGGACGCGAACCGCAGTCGACTACGTGGGAGTCCAGCGACATAGCCATTACGCTAACTGCTGGCTCCCTGGAGAGGTTTTTGCTATAGGGCACATGCGCTCGCCAGACAGACAGACAGAGACATACAGACAGAAAGCGAGAAATCACCCCCCAGGGGGGATGGCCACACCGCAATCCCTTCTTCTCCATTCTCCTCTCAGGATCTTGGGCACGCACACACACACACGCGCCCGGTGTGAGTTTTAAGCCACCAGGTCCAGGACGCGAACCACAGTCGATTACATGGGAGTCCAGCGACATAGCCATTACGCTAACTGCTGGCTCCCAAATTTTTTTTTTAATAATTTTTAATTTAATTTAATTTATTATTATTATTGTTATTATTACTTAATTTGACCAGAGAGAGAGGAAAAGTATGAAAGCGAACTGCCAGTCCAGGACTCAAACCATAATCAGCCACGTGGGAGCCCAGTGCTCCAACCACCATGTCACTTGCTGGACCCTGATTTTGTTTCTTAAAAGACATTCTTAGAGGGACCAGCAGATGGCAAAATGGTTACATCGGTGGATTCTCACGTAATCGACTGTGATTCAAGTCCTGGACCTGGAAACTTAAAACTCACACCAGGCACACGTGCCTGTGTGCCCAAGATCCTGAGAAGAGAATGGAGGAAAAGAGATTGTGGCATGGCCGTCCCCCGTGGGGGGTGATTTCTCACTTTCTGTCTCTTTGTCTCTTCAGCTAGCACACACACCCCATAGCAAAATCTCTCTCTAAAAAAAGACATTTTTAGAATTTAGAGTTACATGCCAAAATATTAACAAATAACATTATGTGATGTCTGGAAATTGCTTTAATATAATGTGGTTATAGGGACCAGAATGTGGCATAGTGGTTAAAGCATTGGATTCCCACACAGTCGACCATGGTTCGATTCCTGGACCTGGCAGCTTGAAACTCACTCCAGGCACATACGGGTGCGTGTCCAAAATCCAGAGAATAGAGAAGGGATTGTGGCATGGCCATCCCCCCTGGGATGTGATTTCTCACTTTCTGTCTCTCTGTCTCTCTCTGTGTCTCCCACGAGTGCACATGCCCTATAGCATAAAACTCTCTTAAAAAAATTAAATAATGAGGTTATTATTATATCCAGGGTGAAACAAGGGTAGGAGATGAATGAAACAGGATTTTCTGTGTTGAAACTGCCTATCATACTATTCTCTTTACATCTTTATGAAGTCTTCTACAGTGAAAGTTTACAAATTCATTAAAGGAGTGAGTCTGCATTTGATAGAAACAAAGTCATGTAGAACATACTAGTAACTGTAGCATTAAAAATAATGAAAATGTGGGGCCAGCAGGTGGTGCAGTGGTTAAGGCGCTGGACTCCCACATGGTCGACCACGGTTTGAGTTCCAGACCCAGTGGCTTAAAACCTACACCAGGCACATGTGTGTACGTGCCCAAAATTCCAAGAGGAGAATAGAGGAGAAGGGACTGCGGCATGGCCGCAAATAATTTTTAAAAATAATGAAAATGCATTTCCTTTTCTAAGCAGAGAACTAAGGACTACTGCATTAATAAAAAAAAAATTTCTGAGCTTTTTTGAAATAAAACATTTTCATTTGGTATATATTGTGTAGTACATGAAACCATTTGTAATAATGTTTAAAACATCATTATATACTTTTCAACATCCTTTATACGCCATTTTACAACATCTCTAGCCAAATTATTCCTTATTTTTAAAATTTGCTATAGGGCAAATGTGTGCTCTTCAGAGAGAGAAAGACAGAGGAAGAGTGAGAAAGCATCTCCAGGGAGCATTGTCATGCCACAGTCCCTTCTACTCCATTCCCCTCTGGGGATTTTGGGCGTGCACACACATATGCCTGGTGTGTTTTTTAAGCTGCTGGGTCCAGGACTCAAACCATAGTTGGCTATGTAGGATCCAACCACTTAACTATGATGCCACTAGCTAGCCCACAAATTATTTTTATTTATTAATTAAGGCATATCATGAAATTTCTACATTGCAAATATATCATAGCATCCAGGATATAAAACGACATTTAAAAACTGTTTAAAATTATATAGAGTAATTCAAACTTTTCAATGTGTAATCAGTCCTTTCCTGCTTGAATAATTTCTGGAGTGGTCCAGTTTGGGTTAGGGAAAGTTCAAAACTGAAGATGACACATCAAGAAGGTGGCTCTTTCATCATTCATTTTGTTTTGCTTTAAAAACACTGAAAATTTTTAGCAGAAAATAGTAATCTACTTACCTGGGGAACCACTTGGCATGTTCCTTCCATGGATCATCTCCTTCTTCCCAATTTCCTAAACATCCACCACAGGAAAAACACTGCACTGTATCCCTTTTACCTACGTGTGAAGGGAAACGTTTAGATCACCCAGCAATGGCATCTAGGGTGTGATCCTGGAGCTAATGGTTTTGTACTTAAATGAAACATGCTCCAGCACGCCTGTCCACTCATGGCCACGCCTGCCTCAGTCTCCATCCACAGTCCCACTACTCTAAGTGACTGCTTTCCAAACTCCAGGTTCCCCCTTCCCCCGCCGTGGCAATACTCCACACTCACAACCTTGTGCTGTTCCTCTCTCTATTCTTGCCCCAGTCACTTCCCAGAGCTGGTGTTTTGTTCATTAACCAAAGTGCTGGGAAGTGGACAAACCCCAGGACTAGCTGAAGTAGTGCACAGTTAGAAGACCTAAGTTTTAGCCTTGCCATGACATTGCTATAGAACTATAGGCACAATTCTTAAACTCTTTGAGCCTTGAAGAGCTCAGTTGTGAAATGGGAAAAGCAGTAAATTTATTAAATTAGAATTCATACTCAACCATGCCTAGTATAAAGAGGTACTCAGTAAATGATAGTGTAGTTACAATTCTCATTCACATCTATTCTGACATCCTTGGCATGGTGAGGACAATTCTAAGTCCAATGTTATTTTTATTTAATTTAAGATTAAGACAAACAAAAAGTCCATTCAATATAGTAGCAATTAAAAGACTGAAAGAAAGATCATGTAAGAACAGCAGGAGGATGGGTGGGATCAGACTGATTCAGATTTGTTTTCAGGACCTTAAGTATACAGCCAATGGGACCAGCAGATGGGGTAATGTTTACATCACTGGACTCCCATGTAGTAGACTGCGGTTCAAGTCTTGGATCAGGCACCTTAAAAGTCACGCTGGGCGCAAGTGCATGCATGCCCAAAGTCTCGAGAGGAGAATGGAGAAGAAGGGATTGCAGCATGGTCATCCCCCCCGCAGGGGGTGATTTTTCGCTTTCTGTCTCTCTCTGTCTCTCTGGCAAGCACACGTACCCTATAACAAAAATCTCTCAAAAAAATAAAATAAGAATACAGCCAACAATCATGATTCAAGTCCCAGACCTGGCGACTTGAAACTCACAACAAGTGCGTGTACATGCATGCCCAAAATCCTGAGAGGAGAATGGAGGAAAAAGAATTGCAGCATGACCACCCTCCCGGGGTGATTTCTTACTTTCTGTCTCTGTCTCTCCAGTGAGTACACACACCCTAAAGCAAAAAATCTCTTAAAAAAAAAAAAAAAAAAAAAAGAATACAGCCAGTCCAGCTCCGTGGTAATGTGCTACTCAATAGAAGCCTTATCCCACATGGCCAACATGGAGGAATCGAATCCCCGCCTAATCTGTCTGCACACTGAGCATCTGAGTGAGTGGAGGACTGGAAGAAGGGGATCACGGTGTGATCAGACCTTATGGAGAGTGCTTCTCTCTCTCCCTCTCTCTCTCTCTCTCTCTCTCTCTCTCTCTATCTCTCTCTTTCATTTTCACATGTGTGCACACAGGCTCTAACATGAATAAAGAAAAAAATAAAAAAATAAAAGAATATAGCCAGTATTTTCCAAGGTTCAAATTTTCTAAGGTTCAAAAAAAGAAAAGTAATTGTCTTGGAACCAGCAGTTGGTGTAGTGGCTATTTCACGGGACTCCCATGTAGTCGACCGCGGTTCGAGTCCTGGACCCGGTGGCTTAAGTTTATGCCAGGCACGTGTGTATGTGTGCCCAAGATCCTGAGAGGAGAATGGAGGAGAAGGGATTGCAGTGTGGCCATCCCCTTAGGGGGTGATTTCTCGCTTTCTGTCTCCATGTCTTTCTCTGTCTTTCTGGCGAGCACAAGTGCCCTATAGCAAAAACCTCTCAAAAATGAAAAAGAAAAGTAACAGTCTCATTTTATATATATTTGGTCAACTAACAAATGCTGTGTTAAATGTAAAATAAAGTAATATTACTGATGTTGAATTGTATTATTATTTTTTTAATTGCCAGAGGGTGGGTGTACCTCCCAGAGAAAAAGCATCACACCAGCAGGGTGTGGTCACACCATGATCCCTTCTTCCTCTACTTCTCTATCTTGTCAAGATTTTTGGCATACACACATGTGTACCCTGCGTGTTTTCTAAGCTGCTGGGGCTGGGATTTAAACTTTGAGCTGTGTGGAATCTTGCTCCTAATGCACAGAGCTTAACTCTTGCACTACAGGCCCAGCCCTGAAGTTAAATTTTAATAAAATAGACCTTACACTCCTTATACTTAATATAATAAACTTAACCAGTGAGGAAAAACTCACAAAATATTGCCAAAACAACTGAGATAATGAAACTTAAAAAAATTCTAGAACAATATTTGGGGAAATGATTTCAAGTTACCTGTAAAGATAAAGCCAGCAGCTGACAGTGCTTGTGGGGACGTCCCTTGGGCATAGAATGGCCAGTTCTTGAAGGAGTCAAGTCTGGCCTCCTCTTCTTGGTAGCTTCCTTGGTTCCCTCTGAACGTGTACTCCGGGTGCTTCACCCTTACATCATACTTGGCAATGTTCCCAACATCTTTGCTCGAGAGGAATTCACAATCTGGGCGGAACTTCTTGTGGTCTTCGATGGGGAGTCTCCTGAGGCTGGTACCAAAGAGGATTAAGCTACAGCAGAAGCACTGAATCCCAGATTTTACCCCGGTGAAATAAAACCCAGCTGCTGCCATCTCCTGTGGTGTCCACGAGCTGAACGGCTTATAGGTTAAGAAAGTCTTCAACCTTTTCACTTCACTGCGCATCTGTGAATTAAAGCCTTTCTGCATTCGTTCTCGGTCTTTCTGCTCATTTTCTTCCATCTGTTTTGCAAATTCTACCGCATCGAGGCCCAAAAGAGCAGACATTTCTGGGAGCAAATCATAATCAAACTGTGAAATCCGCTCTTCTGAGGCCATCCCTTGGGTGGTCATTCTCTGAGAAGGGTAAGAAAAGTAGGTTGATTATAGTAATGTTTTTATGATAAAGAGCTTTTCCTACTGTTTTTGAAGAAGCTGAGAACGGAAGGAATGCCCAGGTTTTCAATGCAAAAGAGAAATTGAGAAGTTATAAAATAGTACTGACATATACATTCAATCAACAAATGTGTGCGATGCACCTACCTGTGTCGAGCACTATGCAAGGCTTTGAGGATCCAGCAACAAGCAAGACAGACACAGATCTACCTGACTCAGTTGCTGAAAACTTCCAGATGTTGACTACAGAGACACCAGTCACATGGGCATATGTTTACAAAATGGTTATATGTAAGGACAAATAGACAAAAATTGTATAGCTGTATAGCAACAATTTGATCAAATTGCTTGACTGTTAAAAAATCAGTATTTTGATTGTGCTCACTTTTTATGTTTCAGTGCTCTGAGTCAAAGATGTCCCACCATAATTGTTATTATTGGTGCTATACATTGTTTTCTTTTGTTTTATTGTTTTGCTATAGGATGCATGCATTCACGAGAGAGAGAGAAAAAGAGAGAGGGCAAGTGAGAAACCACCTTCGAGGGTGTGTGGCCATATTATAATCCCTTCTCCCCCATTCTCCTATCAGGATTTTGGTCATGCACAAACACACATCTGGCAGATCTTTCAAGCCACCAGGTCTGGGACCCAATCATGCAGTCAGCCATGTGGGATCCAGCTTTCTCTTTCTCTTCTCTTCTCTTCTCTTCTCTTCTCTTCTCTTCTCTTCTCTTCTCTTCTCTTCTCTTCTCCTTTCTTTCTTTCTTTCTTTCTTTCTTTCTTTCTTTCTTTCTTTCTTTCTTTCTTTCTTCTTCTTCTTCTTCTTTTTTTTTTTTTAGAGGTTTTTGCTATAGGGTGCATACCAAAAGGACAGAGACAGACAGAGAGACAGAAAGCGAGAAATCACCCCCCCAGGGGGGATGACCGCACCGCAATCCCTTCTCCTCCATTCTCCTCTCGGGATCTTGCGCACATACGCACATGCGCCCAGCGTGAGTTTAAGTCACCGGGTCCAGGACTTGAACAGAGGTTGACTACATGGGAGTCCAGTGACATAGCCATTACGCCAACTACTGGTTCCAGGGATCCAGCTTTCTTTTTTAAAAAATAACAATTATTTTGTTTTTTCATTCATTTATTTTCATTTGACCAGAGAGAGACAGAGAGAAAGAGAGAGAGAGAGAGAGAAAGTGAGTTAGTAAGCCACCAGGTCCAGGACTTGAACCATAGTCAGCCATGTGGGAGTGTCCAGCACTTTAACCACCACGCCACCTGCTGGTCCCCAAGGGAATCCAGCTTTCTTAACCTCTATGCTATCTGCTGGCCCAACCTTTTATCTTATAAACTATTTTTCTCTTAACTAAAATTTATAAAATATGGTTATATTAATAAACATACATCTACAACATACTTTTTTTAAAATAATTGATTTTATTTATTATTATTATGCTAGTTTTAAAAATTTAGGGCACATGCATTTACCAGAGAGAGAAAGAAAGAGAGAAAGTGAGAAAACAAGCTGCCAGGTCCAGGATTCAAACTGCAGTTGGCTATGTGGGAGTCCAGCACCTTAACTACCATGCCACCTGCTAGCCTGATAATGTTTTTCTTCTTCTTCTCTTATTTTTTAGAGAGATATTTTTGCTATAGAGTGTGTGCACTTGCTGGAAAGACAGAGAAACAAAGAGTCAGAAAGCGAGAATCACCCCCCGGGGGATGGCCACGCTACAATTCATTCTCCTCTAGTCTCCTCTTGGTATTTTGGGCACGCATGCACACAAACCCAGCATGAGTTTTTAGCCACCGGGTTCGGGACTCCAACCATGGTCAGCTACGTGGGAGTCCAGCAACACAACCATATGCTGTCTACTGGTCCCATAATGCACTTCTTTTTGTTTGTTTGTTTGTTTGAGAGATTTTGCTATAGGTTGCATGTGCTCGCCAGAAAGACAGAGACAGAAAGTGAAAAGTCACCCCCCAGGGCGGATGGCCACGCCACAATCCTTTCTCCTCCATTCTCCTCTTGAGATTTTGGGCACGCACACACAAGCATCTGGCATGAGTTTAAGCCACTAGGTCCGGGACTCAAACTGCAGTTGACTACATGGGAATCCAGCGACACAGCCATTACACCAACTGCTGGTCCCATCATACTGTACTTCTTAATGGCTTGATTATTTCCCTAACATAGGGCATTTAGGCTGTTGCCATTTTTCTTTCTTTCTTTGTTTATTTATTTATTTTAAGTTGACCAGAAAATGACAGAGAGAGAGAGAAAGTATGAAAGCAAGCCGCCAGGTCCGGGATTCAAACCACAATTGGCCATGTGAGTCCAGCACCCCTAACCACCATGCCACCTGCTGGCCCCAACCATTTGTCTCTTCATAAACAAAGATGAATTGAATATCCTTGTAGCTAAAATTTTTTCTAGTTTTTATGATGTCCTCAGGATAAATTCCCCAAAATAATTACTAAGTCAAATGATATACATATTTAATGGAATTTTTTACATGTCACCAAACTGCTGGGGAGAATGGTTCTATGAGATCCCTTTTACCTTTATTGTTTTTAATAATAGCAGACTCTTTGGGGACTTCAAAGAGACACTGTCCAGCTGATTTGGGGGGGCATACAATCTCAGTGTTCGGATGCCCAGCAACTCTCTTTCTCTCTCTGGCAAGTGCATGTGTCCTCTGACAATAAATAATCCACCCCCATCTCACTCTGGTAACAGATTTCTAAACATGGTATATGCTTCCTCCAAGAACCAAGAAGCCGACCCAATTTTTGTGCCTCCTGTCTCCATCTTGTAGCTAGTAGCTTAATTTTGTACATTTGGAAATGTTCCTAGTGGCATTAACCCAAGTAATTCCTAAGAATTTTACCATTTATGCTAGGCCCTGTATTTCAGCCAATCAGCCCTTCTCAGGTGATTAACCAGCTCTTATAATTCAGTCTAAACTGGATACTTGGATCAAGAGATTGACATTACATTATCAATATAATGAAATACAGAACTTCCCAGTTAAATCAAATTTAAGTTTTTAACTCATTAGGTTGTGACAATAAGCAGGTGGATTTTTTTTTTGAGAGGTTTTTTTTTTTTTTTTGCTATAGGGCACGTGCGCTCGCCAGACAGAGAGAGACAGAGAGACAGAAAGAGAGAAATCACCCCCCCAGGGGAGATGGTCACTCCGCAATACCTTCTCCTTCATTCTCCTCTCGGGATCTTGGGCACGCACGCACATGCGGCCGGTGTGTTTTAAGCCACCGGGTCCGGGACGCGAACCGCAGTCGACTATGTGGGAGTCCAGCGACACAGCCATTACGCTAACTGCTGGTCCCCCAATAAGCAGGTGAATTTAAATATCCTTATGGGAGCACCTTAAATGTACATTGGTGGCTTGTTCACCCAAATTCAAATTGGTTTTGACTTTCTTCTGGAATAGGAATTTTTAAAAATCAAGAAACAATTCAGTGGCAGAATATAGGTTAAGTACCCCTTATCAAAAATCTTGGGACCAGGTATGTTTGGGAATTCAGATTTTTTTGGATTTTGGAATATTTATGTATGTGTGTGTGTCTAAAAACTGAGCTATCTTGAGGATGGGTCCCAAGTCTAAACATAATATTCATTTATCAGGCTAGCCATGTAGCCAGCCCAGTGATTAAGGCAGCTGGATCCCAGATAGCAGACTGTATGGTTCAAATCCCGGACCCAGCGGCTTCAAAAACATGCCAGGATAGTATGCATGCATGACCAAAATCCCAAGAGGAGAATAAAGGAGAAGAGATTGCAATGTGACCATTTCCCTAAGGGAGTGTTTTCTTAGTTCCCCTTTCTCTCTCTGTCAAGCACACATTCTCCATAGCAATTAAAGAGAAAGAAAAAAAGAGTTCAAGCAGTTGGAAACACTCTTACCACAGCATCAGTCATCACTTAAGCCTAAAGCATTAAATTAGGCATTCAATTATTAATGATGACACCTTGCACCATCATATAACCATTTCACAGGTGCGTGCTTGCATTCTCGGTATTTCAGTTACCTCAAAGGAGTATTTCATTTACTATGGATGAGTGGAATTGGACAGTTCCAATTCCACTTTATGAGGTATGTTGTATGTACTCCAACCTTGCCCAGCTAAACCAACTTGAAATTTGTCCCTCTGCAAACACTTCTGCAAGAATTGCAGCTAATTAAAGATCTTTATTGAGACCAAGTACACCCTTTTATTCGAAGGCACAATTTTTTTTTTTTTTTGAGAGGTTTTTCGCTATAGGGCGCGTGCGCTCGCCAGACAGACAGAGAGAGAGACATAGAGACAGAAAGCGAGAAATCACACCCCAGGGGGGATGGTCACGCCGCAATCCCTTCTCCTCCATTCTCCTCTCGGGATCTTGGGCACGCACGCACACGCGCCCGGCGTGAGTTGTAAGCCACCGGGTCCGAGACGCGAACCGCGGTCGACTACGTGGGAGTCCAGCGACATAGCTATTACGCTAACTGCTGGTTCCCTCGAAGGCACAATTTGATAGTACCTAATAGAAGGAAAAGGGCTCCTTGGTTACTAATGTATAAAGTCCATTTAGCAATGGTTCCCCAGGGTCTCTCTCAATAAATCCACTTGTCACTTGGCTCTTTGAATAGCTCCTTGCTAGTTGGAGGATCTGTCCAATTCTTTGGCATCATGTCCCTTCCTTAATAGAAGGCCATAGCTTGGTAAATGTGGCAGCCTAAGTCTCTTTCTCTTTTTTTGCCACAGCAACTCAAACCAGCCAAAATACAGTATTCTTGTCTGACTTCTATGTCTGAGGGTTTTTTTTGTAAGTCCTAAATGGACCAGTAGGTGGCATGGTGGCTAAGGCACTGGATCCCACAAGACTGACAGAGTGGTTGTAGTCCTGGAAACCGCAATTGGAAAGACACATCAGTGCACCCAAAATCCTGATAGGAGAATGGAAAAGAAGGGATTGCAGCATAGCCATCATCCTGAGGTGGTGATTTCTCTCTCTCTCTCTCATGAGAGTGCATGCCCCATGGGGGGGGGGGGAATCCATTTAGCTATTTCCTCTGGCTCAGAATCTACCACCGTTAAGTTCCATTAATATGCTTTTCCTCCCATCAAGAGTTACATAATACTTGAGCAAACTCAAACCGGGGAGGACTCAGTAAACAGCTTGGCACCAATGATTCTAAGCCTTTTCCTGCTTTTCACCTTTCTTTCTCCCAAAGTCTTATCATCATATAATTAAGTCTCAGCCATCATTTAAACTATAAAGTAAAAGACTGAGGGGTCGGCAGGTGGCATGGTGGTTAAGGGCACTGGACTCCCACACGGCTGACCGTGGGTTGAGTCCCAGACCTGGCGGCTTGCTTTCTCATTTTCTCTCTCTCTCTCTCTCCCTCTCTGGTCAAATTAAAAATAAATAAAAATAAAGACAATTAAAAAAAAGACTGAATTATTCCATTGTTACCATCTTCAGCAATTACACAGGGCTAGATAATTGAAAAAACTCCATATAACATACCCACACCCCTTGAACAACATGAATTTGAACTCTGTGGGTCTACTCATATGTCGATTTTTAAAAATGAATTATTTATTTAATTTTATTCTTAAAATTTGCTATAGGGCACATGTGCTCACCAGAGAGAGAAAGAGAGAGAGTGAGAGCAAGAGAGAGAGAAAGCAAGTTGCCAGATCCAGAACTCGAACCATGGTCCCATGTGGGAGTTCAGTGCTTTAGCCACCACACCGCCTGCCGACTCTTATAGATTTTTTTCGACAAATGTATCAGAAAATATAGTACTATAAATGTATTTTCTCTTCCTTATAGTTTTAATAAAACTTTATTTTCTCTAGCTTATTACAATATATAATACATATAACATACAAAGTAGGTGTTAATCAGCTGTGTTATTGGTAAGGTTTTTAGTCAACAGTATGATATCAGTAAAGTTTTTGGGAAGTCAAAAGTTACATGAATCCCCTGCACTGTTCAAGGGTCAATTGTACTTACATAAGTCTTTAGTAAAGGTAAAGAATAAGTACAGATGGGGAAAAAAAAAAAGCAGAGGGAATTATCAGGAGCAGTTCTTTGGGGCCTTAGTCACACTTCTTACTGAAAGATGTGCTTCATCTTTAGGTAATGAGCCACCTAGATAGCTGCCAAGATACTTCAGTCTCAGGAACACAATAACCTCATCTGAGAAGGGGTCTTTTTCACTGCTCTGGTCAGGTGACCCAAACTGCATCACCAGGATGCATAATCAGGCTTAAAAACAAAAAACAAGTTGGTATAAACCCTCTGTCTTGGTCTCCCCCACCCCACGTTTGGCTCACACCAAAGCACAGGTACATTAACCACTAGTTTAGTACATTTCATTCGGGTTTAGCCAATGGACAGCACCAAGACTCCAGGCCTCCCCCCAAGATAAATGAGTACAGGGTTGCAGCAGACCAGCTGAGATCAGTTGTGTACTGACACAAAAATTCAGTGGTCAGTTAGGCTGGTTTCTGGGGAAGAGAGATGATTTCCATGTCCCTCTCCAGCTCTAATATTCTCTGACTGCTAGTGCTGAGTGCCCTGGAGGCAACCATGTTATGGAGCTAGAATTTAAACACAAGACTGTGTGACTCCTGCGTCTGTCTTTCCTCCATGTCAGCCTGCCTCCAAAGAGAGAAGTAAGAGTAAGAGGGAAAAAAATGGGGGGGTGGGTGTGTGTCACAGTTTAGGTGTGAAGGAAAAGCAGCTTTGGCAGAGATGGTAATTTACTTACCTAGAGGTGTATCAGGAGTCCCAGTCAAATGGAAATGTTAAGCGGGCCAGGGAAGGACAGAGTGTGGCTTAGGCACGAGTATTCTTTGTCCTTTCACGGGAAGGAGTAAGAAAATGAGGAACTAGAACCGGAAATTGCAGAGCCGTCACCAGTAAATGCTCCACGGGGTTGGGTCAACAGAGTTCAATCAGGACCCAGAAAGAATTACAAAACCTACCAAGTCCCATAATAGGAAGTATTTTATTCTAGTTTGTTAAGATCAGTTAATAATTAATGGTGCTAGTGTAGGTCTTATATCTCTGATGGTGGCAGTTTCTATCTTTCTGGTACATTTTAGAATCTATTTTATCCTTAGGGTTATGAAAGTTCAAACTACCATGTCCAAGCGTAGATCTTTTCAATCATTGTATTTTTGTTGTTTTGTATTTTGAAAAATTTTGCTATAGGGCACGTGTACTTGTGGAAAAGACACAGAGAAAGAGAGAGAGAGAGAAACAGAAATTAAGGTAGTACTCTCTGAGAGGATTTTGAGCATTTAAGCACTTGTACCTGGTGTGTTTCTTAAGCTGCTGGGTTCTGTTGGCCATGTAAGGTCAACTGCCTTAACCATCAAGCTACAGGCTGCCCCAAGTTTTATTTATTTTTATTTTTTAAATTATTTTATTCACTTATTTATTATGATTTTTTCACATGAGTTTTTGTCAGAGAAAGAGAGAGAGAGCGAGCGAGCGAGCTGCCAGGTTCAGGACTTGTACCGTGGTCAGCCATGTGGGAATTCCAGCGCCTTAACCACCACACCACCCGCTGGCCCCTAAGTTTTATTTTTATTTATTTATAGAGCCAACTACTGGTCCCCTGGGCTTATACTTTTTTTAAAAATAATTATTTTATTTTATTTTATTTATTCATTCATTTATTTTCATTTGACCGGAGAGAGAGAGAGAGAGAGAGAGAGAGAGAGAGAGAGAAAGTGAGTTAGTAAGCCACCAGGTCCAGGAGTTGAACCATGGTTGGCCATGTGGGAGTGTCCAGCACTTTAACCACCACACCACCTGCTGGTCCCCGAGCTTATACTTTTAAAAGTCATTTCAAGAATATTGTGTGCTTATTTTCAATAATTAGAACAAAGCTGTGCTTACAACCTATAAGAAAATCCTTTTCTCTGGCATCAAATGTGTGTGTTTTCCACCCTGAGTAGTTCTCTAGGTCTCTGTGGATACCAATTACGTGTCCTACAATTAATTTAGTTCAACTCAGGCACTAGCCAGAGTTAGTGCAGACCCCATAGGTGAAAGTGTTAGTCCCACAAAACTGCCCCACACACACACTTTTGTCCAACTTGGCTACAAATCGTAGATTCCTAAAAACCCTCTACTTGGGTTAGGTAATTTTGCCATAAGGGATCACAGAACTCAGGGAAACTATATATGTTTACCACTTTATTAGAAAGGATCTTTTTTTTTTTTTTTTTTTAACATTTTTTTTTTTATTTTATTTTTCTCAGATTAATTAAATTCATTTTACATAAAGTTCCCATTATGATGTATACAATATACATATATGTATATAGTTTTCAACAGAGAACTCTACTTTTTTTGGTGTTAACTGATTCCTCCTTTTGCCCCCCATGCCCACTTTCTACCACCCTCTCCTGACCACCCACTCCCCTCCCTTACAGGCTCCGGCATCCACATTTATCCTTTCCGCTATCATATCATTGGATCTTTTTCCTTCTGCCAGAGTGCCGATAATGTTATCATTATTTTTTTTTTTTCATTGGACATCTTTACAGTGTACAGCATGGTCCCTTCCAGCATGAGTATAGTTAACATTAGCCAAGACAATGATACCCCCACATACATCATCTTCAACAGACCACCCTTCACCCCTGTGTCCATCAAACGTGATGATCGTTCCCTGAACCGCCCTCCATCATTCATTCCCCATTACCTCTCCCGTGCTGTCTCCAGCATCCGCAGTTTGCCATCCCTGAGACCATACCCTCCAGATCTT
This sequence comes from Tupaia tana, assembly GCA_026018925.1. Taxonomy (NCBI): domain Eukaryota; kingdom Metazoa; phylum Chordata; class Mammalia; order Scandentia; family Tupaiidae; genus Tupaia; species Tupaia tana. The sequence goes on along the minus strand of JAKSZU010000006.1, from coordinate 58,118,472 downwards.
TCATCTTTTTTTTTTTTTTTTTTTTCCTTTTTCAATTATGAGCTCATAAAGTTTTCCACAATAGGAAACATAGGTTCTATTCAGGGTTGGGTCAAGGGTGGGTCTTGTGCAGCTCCGCAGTTGTAGGTGAGTCTCTATGGAGGTACAGTTTCAGGAACGCAGTTCTGGTAGGCAGAGACGGTTATCAGCTGATGCAGCACAGCATCCATCCTGTGATTACCGAGGATGGTGTTGTGGGGATCTGCAGCGTGAGTCATCCTCGAGTATCTGGCTTCCTTAAGAATGGTAGAATAGTTCTTATTTTTCCCTGAGGTAATGCAGGGCTGGTACCATCGCCTTCTCACTGCCCATAGGCAGCGAAAAATCCTCCTATACCATACATTTCTCAATTGGTTTAAGACATCCAAGGTTTCCTTCTTCTGCTTATATTTGCAAGATCTTAATCCTTGTTTTCGGCTTCAGTTTGCTGCTCGCAACCGCCGGTCACGTGCAGGCCCGGCGGTCACGGGCAGGCTCGTTGGCCACGCCTGGGCGCAGGCCCGGCAGCCATGCGCGGGCCCGGCGGCCACGCGTGGGCGCATGCCCGGCGACCACGCACAGGCCCGGCAATCACACACAGGCCCGGCGGCCACGCACGGGCACAGGCCCGGCGGCCACACACAGGACCGGCGGCCATGCTCAGACCTGGTGGCCACTCGCCAACCTGGAGGTCATGCACAGGCCCGGTGGCCACTCGCAGGCCCGGGAGCCACACGCAGGCCCGGCGTGCGCCGGCCCAGTGACCACGCTCCGGCCCGGGAGCCATGTGTAGGCGCAGGCCCGGCGGCCATGCACAGGAGCGGGCCCGGCAGCCACACTCAGACCCGGCAGCCACTCGCCAGTCTGGGGGCCATGCGTGTGCCCAGCGGCCACTCGCAGACCCAGCGGCCATGCGCTGACCCGGCGGTCACGTGTAGGCCCGACGGCCACACGTCAGCCCCAAGCGCGTGCAACCACACTCAGGCCCCGGCGGCCACGCGTGGGCCCAGCGGGCACACACCAGCCCCCGAGCACGCGAATGCGCGCGGGACCCAGCGCCACCTCCGGTTCGCCTGCCTGGTCAGAGTGCTGCCAGGCAGCGTCGGCGCCGAGCGCGGGACACACCCAGCGCCGGAGGGGCAGCAGGGGCTGGGCAGCCTCGACTGCGGAACGCGAAGCAGAGGCGCCGAGTGCCCAGAGTCGGGCAGCCCCGGTCCCCGCGCAGGCCCAGAGGCGGGCGGCCCCGGTCCCGCGCGGGCCCAGAGGCGGGCGGCCCCGGTCCCGCGCAGGTCCAGAGGCGAGAGGCCCAGCGCGCCGGCCCCGGTCCCACGCAGGCCCAGAGGCGGGCGGCCCTGGTCCCGCGCGGGCCCAGAGGCGGGCGGCCCCGCGCGCTGGCCGCGGGCCCGGAGGCGGGCGGCCCCGGTCCCGCGCGGGCCCAGAGGCGGGCGGCCTAGCGCGCCGGCCCCGGTCCCGCGTGCGCCCAGAGGCGGGCGGCCCCGGTCCCGCGCGGGCCCAGAGGCGGGCGGCCCCGGTCCCGCGCAGGCCCTGAGGCGAGAGGCCCAGCGCGCCGGCCCCGGTCCCGCGCGGGCCCAGAGGCGGGCGGCCCCGGTCCCGCGTGGGCCCAGAGGCGGGCGGCCCCGGTCCCGCGCGGGCCCAGAGGCGGGCGGCCTAGCGCGCCGGCCCCCGGTCCCGTGTGCGCCCAGAGGCGGGCAGCCCCGGTCCCGCGCGGGCCCAGAGGCGGGCGGCCCCGGTCCCGCGCAGGCCCAGAGGCGAGAGGCCCAGCGCGCCGGCCCCGGTCCCACACAGGCCCAGAGGCGGGCGGCCCCGGTCCCCGCGCGGGCCCAGAGGCCGGCGGCCCCGCGCGCTGGCCGCGGGCCCAGAGGCGGGCGGCCCCGGTCCCGCGCGGGCCCAGAGGCGGGCGGCCTAGCGCGCCGGCCCCGGTCCCGCGTGCGCCCAGAGGCGGGCAGCCCCGGTCCCGCGCGGGCCCAGAGGCGGGCGGCCCCGGTCCCGCGCAGGTCCAGAGGCGAGAGGCCCAGCGCGCCGGCCCCCGGTCCCACGCAGGCCCAGAGGCGGGCGGGCCCAGAGGCAGGCGGCCTAGCGCGCCGGCCCTGGTCCCGCGTGCGCCCAGAGGCGGGCAGCCCCGGTCCCGCGCGGGCCCAGAGGCGGGCGGCCCCGGTCCCCGCGCGGGCCCAGAGGCGGGCGGGCCCCGGTCCCGCGCGGGCCCAGAGGCGGGCGGCCTAGCGCGCCGGCCCCGGTCCCGCGTGCGCCCAGAGGCGGGCAGCCCCCGGTCCCGCGCGGGCCCAGAGGCGGGCGGCCCCGGTCCCGCGCAGGCCCAGAGGCGAGAGGCCCAGCGCGCCGGCCCCGGTCCCACGCAGGCCCAGAGGCGGGCGGCCCCGGTCCCGCGCGGGCCCAGAGGCGGGCGGCCTAGCGCGCCGGCCCCGGTCCCGCGTGCGCCCAGAGGCGGGCAGCCCCGGTCCCGCGCGGGCCCAGAGGCGGGCAGGCCCAGAGGCGAGAGGCCCAGCGCGCCGGCCCCGGTCCCACGCAGGCCCAGAGGCGGGCGGCCCCGGTCCCGCGCGGGCCCAGAGGCGGGCGGCCCCCGGTCCCGCGCGGGCCCAGAGGCCGGCGGCCCCGCGCGCTGGCCGCGGGCCCAGAGGCGGGCGGCCCCGGTCCCGCGCAGGCCCAGAGGCGAGAGGCCCAGCGCGCCGGCCCCGGTCCCACGCAGGCCCAGAGGCGGGCGGCCCCGGTCCCGCGTGGGCCCAGAGGCGGGCGGCCTAGCGCGCCGGCCCCGGTCCCGCGTGCGCCCAGAGGCGGGCAGCCCCGGTCCCGCGCGGGCCCAGAGGCGGGCGGCCCCGGTCCCGCGCTGGCCCAGAGGCGAGAGGCCCAGCGCGCCGGCCCCCGGTCCCACGCAGGCCCAGAGGCGGGCGGCCCCGGTCCCGCGCGGGCCCAGAGGCCGGCGGCCCCGAGCGCTGGCCGCGGGGCCCAGAGGCGGGCGGCCCCGGTCCCGCGCGGGCCCAGAGGCGGGTGGCCTAGCGCGCCGGCCCCGGTCCCGCGTGCGCCCAGAGGCCTAGAAAGGATCTTACAAATGATAAAGATGAACAGCCAGATGAAGAGGACCTGAGCAAGCACAGAGCTTCTGCCCCTGTGGAGTCTGGGGCGTCCCACTTTCCTGGCACGTGGATGTGTTCACCAAGCCAGAGGGGCTCCACATCTAGTAGTTCAGGGATTTTTAAAAAAGATTTATTGGGAACCAGCAGTTAGCGTAATGGCTATGTCGCTGGACTCCCACGTAGTCGACCGCGGTTCGCGTCCCGGACCCGGTGGCTTACAACTCACGCCGGGAGCGTGTGCGTGCGTGCCCAAGATCCCGAGAGGAGAATGGAGGAGAAGGGATTGCGGCGTGACCATCCCCCCTGGGGGGTGATTTCTCGCTTTCTGTCTCTATGTCTCTCTCTGTCTGTCTGGCGAGCGCACGCGCCCTATAGCGAAAAACCTCTCCCCCAAAAAAAAAAAAAAAAAGATTTATTTAGTTTTATTTATTTATTATTATTTTTTTTTTTATTTGCTATAGGGCGTGTGTGCTCACTCGAAAAAGATGGAGAGAGAGACATTGAGAGGGAAAGTGAAAAAATAAGTTGCCAGGTCTGGGACTTGAACCACAGTTGGCCACATGGGAGTCCAGTACCTTAACCACCATGCCACCTGCTGGCCCCATTCAGGGATTGTTTATGGAGGCACCATCAGGTAGGCATAGTTGATTAAGTTATTGACCATTGGTGGTCAAGTTCACCGTCAGCCCTTTAACCCTAGAAGTCAAGGGGTGAAACTGAAAGTTCTAGCCCCCTAATCCTGCCTTGGTCTTTCTGGTGACCAGTCCCTACCCTGAAGTTGTCTGGGTGCTGTCAGCCACTAGTCATCTCACTAATACACAATAAGATGCTCATCACTCTGGAGAGGCCAAGAATCTTAGCAGCTCTTTTGTCTGAACCACAGACTAAGATGAAATATCACAACAATAGCTGTATCACCCCTATCACTCAGGAAATTACAGGGCTTCTGGAGCTCTGTGCCAGGATATTGCTAACCCTCCTGCCCGTAATTCTCTCCTGAAAACTTTACTTTTCATCAATAATGTTGCTGTGTACATCTGTACCCTAGACACTTTTAGCATTTTGTAGATTTTGTGACTTTTTTATTGGATTTTTAATTTGCTAATTGATATTAGACTCCTGATTTTTTTTTTTTTTTTGAGAGTTTTTTTGCTTTAGGGCACGTGCACTTGCCAGATCGAAAGAGAGAGACAGAGAGACAGAAAGCAAGAAATCACTCCTCGGGGGGGATGGCCATGCCGCAATCCCTTCTCCTCCATTCTCCTCTCGGGATCTTGGGCACGCACGCACACGCATCTAGCGTGAGTTTTAAGCCACCGGGTCCGGGACGTGAACCACGGTCGACTACGTGGGAGTCCAGCGACATAGCCATTACGCTAACTGCTGGTCCCTCCTGATTTATTTTTAATATATGGTTATAAATCCCTTCAAATCTTCTGAATAGGTATTTATATTATCTAAATATTACAAAAATTCTGTCTTCTATTTTTTGTTTGTTTTTGTTTCTGTTTTTGCACTGATTATATCCTCTAATGCAATGCTAATAATAGCAGATCTCAGGGCCAGCAGCTGGCATGGTGGTTAAGGGCATTGGACTCCCACATGGTCGACTGTGTTTCAAGTCCTGGACCTGGTGGCTTGTTTTCTCATTTTCTTTCTCTCACTCTGTCCCTCTCTGGTGAAATTAAAATAAATAAATACAGATAAAGTTAAAATCTTTTTTTTGGAGAAGTTTTTGCTGTAGGGCAAATGCACTCACTAGAAAGACAGAGAGACAGAGACAAAAAGCGAGAAATCAGCCCCCAGGGGGAGATGGCCACGCTGCAATCCCTTCTCCTCCATTCTCCTCTCGGGATCTTGGGCACGCACGTACATGTGCCTCCCGTGAGTTTAAGCCACCGGGTCCAGGACTTGAACCGCAGTCGAGTACGTGGGAGTCCAACAACATAGTCATTACGCCATCTGCTGGTCCCAATAAAACAAATTCTTTAAAAAATAATAACAACAGACCTCCTACCTTCTTTTTTTTTTTAAACATTTATTTATTTATTTATTTGTTGTGATTTTCAAGCCACCAGGTCTGGGACTCAAACCATGGTTAGCCATTTGGGAATCCAGCGCCTTAACCACCACACCACCTGCTGGTCCCATCTCCCATCTTATTTTTGACTTTGGTATGAATCCTTCTAATGTTTATCCATTAAATATGCTGCTTGTTACAACATTTTAGTAGATGCCTTTATCAGTTGAAGTGACTTCTCTCTTACTTCTAGTGACACTGAAAACTTCTTCACACCCTTACTGGAACTATCTAAATATCTTATCTATATGGCAAGGGAAAAAAAATGCCCAAAGGACTGGAATACAGGTTATTATCCAATCTGAAGGGATTTGTTGTTTTGAGTTTAAAATAGCATTATTTTTCAACTCTCAAAAAGTACACACACGCAGGATAGTTCAAATGTTAGCCATTTAGCGTATATTATGTATCTCATTGTGGCTTTAACGGCTGATTGATCATCCATGTATTTTCTTTGGCAAAGTTATCAAATCTTTTCTGTCTCTGTAGGTACCATCCACTCACCAGAGATAGAGAGAGAGAGAGAAAGAGAGAGAGAAATTGAGAAATCCCACTCCCACCCCCATGATGATGGCCATGTTGCAATCCCTTCTCCTCCATTCTCTCTTCTGGATTTTGGGCATGCATGTACATGCACCCAGTGTTTGATTTTCAAGCCAGAGGTCTGGGACTGAAACCAAGCAGCCAGCCATGTGGGAGCCAGTCTTAACCTCCATGCCACCTACTGGCCCATTCTGTACATTTTTAAATTATAAAGTATTTGCTGGCCCCAAGGTCTCCCTTATTCTAGATACATTTCCTATACACTAATGAGTCTGTGTGTGTGTTTGTGTATAATCCTGAGTAAAATGGAGGATTACAACATAGCTATCCTCCCAGAGGATGATTTCTCACTTTCTCTCTCTCTCTCTCTCTCTCTGGCGAGTGCAAATACACACACACACACACACACACACACACACACGATTTATTATTTACATTCAATTACTTTACATCTCTATAGCACATAATGTTTTTCAAGGAACATATACAGTATGTAACAATCAAGGACATGACTATATGTATATTATATATATAATATATAATATTTATATATATATAAATATATAAATATATAAAATATCCCTTTCAACACAGAACTTTATAATCTTGTATCAATTAAGAGTCCCCAGCCTCTCCTACCCACCCTTTACTATCCACTCCTCTCCCAGTTTCTGGTATTTACACTTGTCCTCCATATTACTGTATCTTTTTGGATCCTTCAATTTCTGCCAAACAGGGCAGAAAACAACTCTTGGTTGAGGGTACAGAGCAATAAGAAACCTCCTATTCTACTTCTGGGAATGTAAAATGTCAAAATTGGAAGAACTGTTCTGCAGGTATCATAAAGTTTTTGTTTGTTTGGACAGATTTTTGCTATAGGGCATGTGCAGTTGCCAGAAAGACAAAGAGAGACAGAGAGACAGAAAGCAAGAAATAACCCCCCCCCCCCCGCCTTCCCCCAGAGAGATAACCACACCACAATCCTTTCTCTTCCTGGGATCTTGAGCACACACGCATTCGTGCCTGGCATGAGTTTTAAACCTCCAGGTCTGAGACTTGAACTGCGGTTGGCCATCTGCTGGTCCACATATAAAAAATTATGTATATACTTACCATTCAATCTAGCAATTCCATTTCTATGTATTTATCCAAGAGAAATAAAAACGCATGAACACACAAAGATTTATACAGGAATATTCATAGCAACTTTATTCATAATAACCAAATAACCAGAAACAACCCCAATGTCTACTGGAGAAAAAACAAATGGATAAACAATGTATCCTCACAATGAAATAAAGGCAGTAAGAAGGAATAAACTATTGCCATATGACACAACATGTACAGATCTCAAACCATTATGCTAAGCGAACTGAACAATTTAATTTATAAGAAATGGTATGGATGTCAGCAGGTGGCGTGATAGTTAAGGTGCTGGATTCCCACACGGCCGACCACAGTTCAAGTTCTAGATCAGCGTCTTGAAAATCATTCTGGGCACGTGTGCGAGCATGCCCAGAATCCCGAGAGAAAAATGGAGGAGAACTGTGGGGTGGCCATCTTCCCTAGGGGAATTTCTCACTTTCTCTCTGTCTCTGTCTCTCCAGTGAGTGTGGTACCCTATGGCATAAATTCAAACAAACAAAAACAAATGTGAAAAGAAATAACAAGGCAAAAAATAAACAGGCAAAATTCATCTACAGTGATAGAAAACAGACTAAGGTTATGTGGAGCTGGAGGTCCCAGGGAGGGCCACCTACAGAGAAGCATTCAGGGCACTGAAATGTTCCCTCCCAATTGTGGTGGTCACTGCAGGGGTATGCATACTGTCAAAAGGCATGGAATTTCTCACTTAAAATGGGAGCACTTTGGGCTAGCTGGTGGTGCAAAGATTAAGGTGGCTGATTCCCCATGATCAAGTGGTGCGAGGTCCAGATGCAGTGGTTTGAAAAACACTCTAGGTGTGTATGCGAGTGTACTGAAAATCCTGAGAGAAAAATGGAGGACTGCAATATAGCCACTACGCCAACTGTTGGTCCCAATGTGTTAATTTTTTAAAGGTTGGGAAGAATTCTCTATCTCTCTTTTTTTTTTTTTTTAATTTCATTCAGTAGAATTCTACTGTCAGAATCTAATCCCACCCCTTCCAAACAGGGTCTTGCTATGTTGTGATCCCTATCTTAGTCTTCTGAATAGTTGGGATTACAGGTGTCTGACACAATGCTTGGCTTTCAGGGTGGCCCAGGAATCAAACCTGGGCTTCCCAAACAAATAGACCCCAGCCTGTTGAACAGTAGTGTCAATCAGTGCCTGATACTGCAGCAGAGCCTGTAAGACCCTGTTTTTTTGTTTTGTTTTGTCTTATTTTGTTTCATTTTGCCAGAGCACACTCACCAGAGAGATAGAGAGACAGAGAGGGAAAGTGAGAAAGCACATCCCCCATGGGGTTTGGCCACAATCCTTTCTCCTCCATTTCTCTTTTCAGGATCCTGGGCATGAACACACACATACCAGAGTGTTTCTCAAACTTTTTTGTCTGGGACTGGAACTGCGTAGTCAGCCATGTGGAATCAGCTACCTCCACTACGCCACCTTCTGGCCCTATAAGGACCTATTTCTACGTCCTTTCATAATAAACAAAGAGACTATCTCTCTCCTACTTTAGGATTTGTCATAATTACCTGAAGGATTTAATTAAAGCACAGATTGCCAGGTAAGTCCCAAGTTCTGCTTCAATAGATCTATGATGGGGCCAAAAAATACATTATTTCTTTTTTTAAAAATAATTATTTTATTGAACTTTATTTATTTATGTATTTATTTATTTTAATCTGACCAGAGAGGGAGAGGGGGAGAGAGAGAGAGAGAGAGGGAAAGAGAGGGAGAGGGAGAGAGAAAGCAAGCCACCAGGTCCCAGACTTGAACCTCGGTCGACTATGTGGGAGTCCAACACCCTTAACCACCATGCCACCTGCCAGCCCCCAAAAATACATTATTTCTAATGAGTTCTCAGGTGATACAGGTGCTATTTATCCAAGCAACACATCAAGAATCACTGATTTCAGGGACCTTTAAAAGATTCCTCTTCCTCCAAAAAGTTGATTCTTTTTTTTTTCTTAAAGAGTCAATTCTTTTTTTTTTTTTGTTGAGAGGTTTTTGCTATAGGGCGCGTGTGCTCGCCAGAAAGACAGAGAGACAGAAAGTGAGAAATCATCCCCCTGTGGGGATGGCCACGCCACAATCCCTTTTCCTCCATTTTCCTCCATTTTCCTCTTGGGATCTTGGGCATGCACACACGCGCCCCGCATGAGTTTAAGCCACTGGGTCCGGGACTCAAACTGCAGTTGACTACATGAGAGTCCAGTGACATAGCCATTACGCTAACTCCTGGTCCCAAAGAGTCAATTCTTAATGACTCAAGCCTGTCCTGAATTATCCCCTAAGAGGGGCAAATACCAAGAAACTGTACAACCCAAAAGGCAAAAGATTACCTGCCCCATCGATAAAGTACAGAGAAGAGACAGGCCAGGCTGCAGTTGGTAAACTGGTGACCCCAAGATAAATTCCATTTAGCCCATAAATTAAATGTCAACATTTAAAACTTCAGAGAATTCATTAAAAATTTTTAAAATTTTAAAAAAAGATTTATTTTTAATTTTATTTCTTCTTCTTCTTCTTCAGTTTTGATCAGACAGAGGCAGAGAGAAAGGGAGAGTGAGAAAGCAAGCCACCAGGTTCGGGACCTGAACTGTGGTCGGCCATGTGGAAGTTCAGTGCCTCAATCACCATGACACCTGCCAGCCCCCACTTTTTTTAAAGACTTATTTTATTTATTTATCCATTTATTTATTTATTTTAATTAGACCAGAGAGGGACAGAGAGAAGAGAGCAAGAGAGAAAGCTAGAGAGAGAAAGTGAGAAACCAAGTCACCAGGTCCAGGAACTGAACTGCAGTTAGCCATAAGTCCAGCACCCTTAACCACAATACCACCTGCCGGCCCCCGAGAATTTGCTTTAAAAATCCAGAGTTTGGGGCCAGCAGGTGGTGCAGTGGTTGAGGCACTGGACCTCCACATGGCCAACCATGGTTTAAGTCCTAGACCCAGACACTTGAAACACACGAGGCACATGTGCATACATGCCCAAAATCCCATGAGGAAAATAGTGAAGGGGTTGCAGTATGGCTATCCCACCCAGGGAGTAGGGTGTGATTTCTCACTTTCTCTCCAGCAAGTGTACACACTCTTGAGCAAAAATCTCTCTTTAAAAAAAAAATCCAGTTTTTTAGCTTTTCTTTAACTATCAAGCTATGCAGCAAAAGAGGATCTCCATCCCCACACAGACTGCAGCTGAATAAGGGTTACCTCATTCTAAAAACTTTTATATTTTTTGAACTAGGTAATAAATGCATATGTATAAAATTCAAAAGGTACAAAAGGATATACAGTGAAAATTGCATCCCTTTTCTACCTCTGGACCCCAGCAGCTCAGAGGCTGCCTCCTTTGGATGGGACAAGTGCTTTGCAGATGCCACCATGCTATGTTACTCTGGTGCCTTTTCACTTGCTCGCATTACCTGCCAGGCCCTTTAGATATCTGAGCTGCATCCAAACCCATTGAACAGCTTCTCTTTTCTACTCCCATGGCACTGGGCACATTAATAACACTTTCACATGGACTTTACAGAACTTTTATTTTTTTAACTTTTTAAAATTTATTTACTTTTTCTGAGAGAGAGAGGAGGAGGCAGCATCTCCATTGGATCTTTTTTCTTTTGTTTGGAGAGGTTTTTGCTATAGGGCGCGTACGCTCGCCAGAAAGACAGAGAGAGACAGAGAGACAGAAAGCAAGAAATCACCCCCCAGGGGGGATGGCAACGCCGCAATCCCTTCTCCTCCATTCTCGTCTCGGGATCTTGGGCACGCACGCACATGCACCAGGCATGAGTTTAAGTCGCCGGGTCCGGGATGAGAACCGCAGTTGACTACGTGGGAGTCCAGCGACATAGCCATTACACTAACTGCTGGTCTCTCCATTGGATCTTGATGTTACGATCCAGCCCAGTCTCAGCCAGCTCCGTTTCAGGGGCATGTGTGTCCTGACCTAGTCAGAGAAGTCTCCAGGTAGGAACCCAGAACCTTCCCATATGGTTTGGCCTGACAGAGCAGCCTGTTCTACTGCTGCTGCACCACCATCCAGCTACCTGCTTTTTTTAGACTGGGAGTTTCACAGATCCATGAGGTTAGGGTTTATGTCCTCTCAAGGTTTGCTAAGTGAATTAATGAATGAACAAACTATATACTGTTTGCAGGGTCCTGGAGTGAGGTGGGACTCAATTTAGTCAAGTGAAATCAAGAATTTTAATCTCATAAGGACCCCAGTAGAATCCCAGCCCATCTGGTAATACCTCTCTCCAGAACAGAATTATATACCGTGAAAATAATGAACCCTCTGTCCTCATAGACCTAGACACAAAAGGAGTACTAGGGCATACCTAAGACTACGCCCAGAAGTGTGACAACCTCCTGTGCCCTTTTCTTCCTTACTATAGGCCCCAGGGACTCAAACTTTTCTTCTAAATTCTGTCTCGGTATTCCACTAACCCACTACCCAAAAGCTGGCTACACCCTTTGCTTCTTGCCACTCATGAAGTCACTTCATCTTACAAATTTGCCAACCATTATTGGCACATAGACAGCTGAACATGGACAAGACCACAACATGAGGAAGGTATCAAGTACTGGGAAATCTTGCAAAATCCTTTCAGTTTTTTCCCACTGCCATTCTGACCAGCAGAAGCCCTGCTGGCCCCTAACTATTTTGTCATGTCAATGTTTTGTTTCATTAAAAAAGGAAGTTTGGAGGGCCAGCAGGTGGTGTGGTGGTTAAAGTGCTAAACTCCCACATGAGCGACCGCAGCTCTTGTTCCAGACCTGGCAGCTTGCTTTCTCACTTTTCTTCTCTCTGGTCAAGTTAAAAATAATAACAAATAAAATAAATAAATAATTTAAAAAGGAAGTTTGTGGGTTTTGTTTTTCTTTGGGGGGGGGCAGGTTGTAATCACCAGAGGGTACATGAACTACCTAGGGAGAGGTAGAGAGAGAGGAAGAGGGAGAAAGCACCCCCTCATAGGGGCACGGTCATGCTCAATCCCTTCTCTATCCTGTCATAATTTTAGGCACCCATGCACATGGCCCAGAGTGTTTTTCAAGTCACCATGCCCTGGAACTCGTACTGCACAGTCAGCCATGTGGGATCCAGTCACTTTAACCACCGTACCAACTGGTTGGCCCACTACTAATACTTGTGTTGATGGAGCAGAAGGAAAAGGATGGCATTTAACAGGTTCCTCATAGCTCAAATTTGTTCCCATATAGTACCAAAGAGTCTAGGTGCAGATAATATGATTCTTGAGAGAAACTCCCATTATTCTGGTCATACTATGTTATGTATGTGTGTGTATTAAGAAATCCATATTCCTGGGTTTCACCCAAGATTGTTGGAATAGACTCTCTAGGAGGGGATTATATTGTCTTTACTGATAATGTTTCTCACTAAGAACTACTTATCAAATCCAAAATTTCAGGGAACAGCAGTTGGCATAATGGCTATGTCGCTGAACTCTCATGAAGTCGACCGCAGTTCAAGTCCCAGAGCCGGTGGCTTAAACTCACGCTGGGCGCCTGTGTGTGCGTGCCCAAGATCCCAAGGGAATGGAGAAGAAGGGATTGCAGTGTGGCTGTCCCCCCGGGAGGGGTGATTTATTGTTTTCTGTCTGTTTCTTTCTGGTTAGCGCATGTGCCTGTAGCAAAAACCTCTCAAAAAAAAAAAATTCCAAATTTCATAGTGAAATAAAATCTAGAGTGATAATAAAATACATATTTTTGCTATGGAAACCTGAGTCACTCTTTTTTTTTTTTTTTTTTTGGAGATATTTTGCTATAGGGCATGTGTACTTGCCAGAGAGACATAAAGCGATAAATGACCCTCCAAGGGAGATGGCTGTGCTGCAATCCCTTCTCCATTCTCCTCTCTGGATTTTGGGCATGCATGCACATGTGCCTGGCATGAGTTTCAAGCCACTAGTTCTGGGATTTGAACCATAGCCAACTACATGGAAGTCCAGTGATGTAACCATTACGCCATCTGCTGATCCCAACTCACTCTCGAATAGAGTATACCTTGAAGAGTTCTGCCTAGAATGACATGTCTACATCGAACCTAAAGCATGGACTTCACCATACATTCTCCCATAAGTTTCTCTAGTAACACAGAGTAGGAAGTTGAGAATGATTCATTTAAATAGTCCCTGTGTATGACATGCAGTGAGGGTAACAGGAAATAGACACCACAACCGTGGCTTCATTAGCCTGAACTATCCAGTAAACCAGCCTTAGAGACCAATCAACCATTGCTGGTATTAGAAATATTCCATTAAGTAAAATACTTTACCAATTATTACAGAGTAAGATTTAAAAATATATATGTATTTATATACATATACTTTAAATTGTCAAATGGTGCATCCACTTGCCAGAGAGAGAGAGAGAAAGCACCCACCAATGGGGCATGGTCACATCACAATCCCTGTTCCTCCATTTCTCCATCCTGTTGGGATTTGGGGCATGCTGGTACACATGCTTGGTATGTTTTTCAAGCTATCATAGCTGGGCTTTAAAGTATGGCAAACATGCAGGATCTGGCTCCTTTAACTACTAGGTTCAGGGCCTGTCCTTACAGAGTGAGCTTTAAAGTAATGATTTATCATATAAGAATGAAAGGGTTTTCTCTTAACTTAATTTGAATCTCATCTTTAGTTAAGCTTTCTAGCTCTGTTACCACGGTAATCAACAAAGGTAAGAATGTCAAATGCTTTCTAGGCAACTTTGCTGACAGTAAAAATGATTTCTGATTGCTATATTGTATCTAGATTGGGATGTACAATAAATAATTTGATGAAGACCTAGTGGTTTAGCCTTTCTTGAGTGTGGTTACTCTAGAAACGAACAGGTCACTTAAGGGGATCCTGGAAGCTGTGCTTATGTAATTGTTAAAAGACATATTGGCTCCTTGGTGCCTGCGGAGGACCTCTGCTCCTTGTTCCTGATCTGCTAGGTGGACTGCTAAAGGAGTCCCCACCAGCGGGGACTGTTTGATGCTGCTCAGCTGGCAAGCTGTTGTTGTGTTTAATATTCTTTTAAGTTGGGCCAGCCTATGTCTTGGCGGTTAAGGTGGCTGGATCTCACACGGTCAATGGCATGGTTTGAATCCAAGAGCTGATGGTTTGAAAATTATACTGGGCAAAATCTCAAAAGGAAGGAGAAACAGAGAAGAGGGATTGCAGCACGACCATTCCCCATGGGGGATCCATGGAGGATGCTTTCTTACTTTCTGTCTCCATACCCCTCACCCCACCCTCACCAGCAGCAAGCACACACGTCCTCCAGCAAATGTAAAAATCCTTTTAACTGGTGCCAAGTGTGGCCGTGGCAGTCTTATGAATTTCAGTGTTTAATCTAAGCAGACTGTTGGTCATAACTACAAATTATTTCAGATGCGTTGATTTTATAACGACTTAAGCCTAAAAAAAACTCTTTGGTGAATGTAGTATTACATTATTTCATATGTATTAATTTCATTAGCACTGATTAATTTCCATCTCACTCTGAATTTATATTTACACTTATTTTCTTCTTACACTAAATAAAATCAAGATTCTGAAATTTTAATAAGACAATAAAATGATCACATCAATTTAATCATTACATGTAATTTATATGTAATAATGCATAATAACTTTGAGAACATTATAACTCTAAATAATAGAAAATAAAATTAATTGAATAAAGTACCATCAATTCCAGGCATTTCTATGACAGGACACAAATAAAACATTTAGTAAAATATTACATTTTCTTAGCAAAATTTTTCTTAAATTAGATTTTCTTTTCAAAATATTCTTCATGTTTTAACTGGAGCTTATTACTTTATTTATAGTTGTGTTATTTTATTTATGATTGTAAATTTCTTTTTACAACAAACAATGTGTACTGCATACTGGAATCAAATACCTGAAGGGGCTGGAATCTTATGAATACACCCAGGACAACAGTGGAGAGAATCATGAACAAAAACATCGCAGTCCACACAGAAAACATTTTGGCACACAGAGCAAATATACACCTGCAGTAAATAGAAGAAAAGGGAATAAACAGATAATCTCTAAAAGTATACCGCAGCACAGCTAAAAGACATTAAAATAGCTTGCTCTTGTTAAATATCTAACTACTATGTTACTTTCAACGCACTAGTCTTAAATCTAAAGCAGTTAATGTTTACAGCAAAAGCTATCCATTAGAAATGAAGTAATGAAGGCCAGTAGGTGGCAGAGATTAAGGCGCTAGATCTCACATGGCCAGCTGTGTGGTTCAAGTCCTAGACCCAGCAGCTTAAAAAACACGCTAGACTTGTGTGTGCACAAAATCCCAAGAAGAGGGTAGAGAAGGGATTGTGATGTGGCCATCCCCTCTGGTGGATGATTTCTTACTTTCCCTCTTTCTTTCCCTAAAGAGTGTACATGCCCTATAGTAAAAACAAAAAAATTCTTAAAATAAAAAAATTTAAGAAAATGAAGAAAAAAAAATGAAGGAATGACTATCCCCGAGTCTTTGTAGTCTCGTCTATTACAGAACACTCAATTCCTTCATTTTAAGCACTGTTTGAGGGAAGACACATGCGCTTGAAACCAGTCCTAGACCTGAATGCTCACAGGTCACCTAACTGACTCAATGAAAAAGAGAATCACAAAATTTAACTGATTTAGTTACTCTTAGGGAAGGACCTCATAATTACACAAGTTAGACTTTCAAGTAAGACTTTAAAGGATGTATCAAATGACTCATGTAAGACAAATAAAAAGAAAAAAGCCATTATTCCATCAGTATTACACACATGAGTACCTGAGTCTCGGGATAAAATTTTCAGAAAGCCATCATACACGAATTTTAAAAAATCGCTACATCTCAAACATGACTACTAAGGTTTCCATAATGGTTTTACCTCCAAAGGTTCATGGTTTGGAATTTGGTCCCTAGTATAAAGCAATAAAATGGCATAAGGCCTACTAGGTTAAGGCCTAGTAGGTGGTGATTGGATCACAGAGGGTAAGCCCTTGTGAATGGATTAATGTCTGTCAAGATGGAGTACTAGCTCTCATGAAAGAAGGTTAGTTTCCTAAGAGTGAGTTGTTATATAAGGAAGCTGGCTACCCATCATTTCACTTTCTCTGCATGTAACTACCACCCTCTCTGCTTCTGTTTGCTATGTTTGTAACATAGGCAGCCCAAGCAAGCCCCGGCCTTAGGACTTTTCAGCCAATACTGTGAGTCAAATAAACCTCTATTCTTCATAAATCATTCAGTTTCAGGTATTTCTGTGAGCAACATAACCACGGACTAACAAAGAAATAGAAGTAAAGACGATATATTCTTTTTCCTTTTTTAAAAAATCTCTCCAGAGGGCATGTATGCTTGCCAGAGACAAAGAGAGAGCGAGAAATTGAGAAAGGACCTCTCCATGGCTCATGGTCATGCCACAATCCCTGCTCCTCCGCCTTTCTCTCCTTTAAAATTTTGGGCATAGGCACACATATGTATGCAAGATGTTCTTCAAGCTGCTGGGCTTGAACCACACCTGCTGGGAGTCAAGTCACACAACTGGCCACGTAGGGTCCAACACCCTTAACAACCAGGCCATGGGCTGGCCCTGATGTATTATTGCTTTTTTAAGGTTTTTGCCATAGGCCACGTGTGCTCACTGGAGAGAGACAGAGAGGAAAAATGAGAAGTCACCCTCCCAAGGGGGAGATGGTCATACTGCAATATCCTGAGGTATTCTTTTTTTTTTAAAGAGAGATTTTTACTATAGGGTGCGTGCACTTGCCAGAGAGACTGGAAGTGAGAAATCAGCCCCCAAGGCAGATGGCCACACCACAATCCCTTCTCCTCCAGCCTCCTGTTGGGATTTTGGGCACACACGCACATCTGCACAACATGAGTTTTAAGCCACGGGGTCCAGGACTCCAACCGCAGTGACGACATGAGAGTCCAACGATGTAACCATTACACCATCTGCTGGTCCCTCCTTAGGTATTCTTAAAGATTGTGAAAAGTTTCAAAGAGTGACAGAGTAAGGATAAAGCTACTGAACTTAAGGCCTACCATAGTTGCTCTGGTCGCTCAGGACCAGCAACGGCACGGTCGGTGGTGAGGAGCCTGCAGCGTTCTCCTGTTATTGCAATGAGCTTACCTCTCAACCTAAACCTTTCCTCAATGGAGTAACAGGAAAGTTAGTGAGGGTGAAACTCAAGTGGAGAATGAAGTATAAGGGCTACCTGGTATCTACAGATGGCTATATGCACATGCAGCTTGCAAATACAGAAGAATACATAGATGGAGCATTGTTTGGGTGAAGTTTTAGTAAGGTGTAATAATGTCCTTTATATCGGAGGTGTTGAAGAAGAGGAAGATGGGACCAGTAGTTAGCATAATGGCTATGTTGCTGGACTCCCACATAGTCGACCATGGTTCGTGTCCCGGACCCGGTGACTTAAAACTCATGCCGGGCGCGTGTGCGTGCGTGCCCAAGATCCCGAGAGGAGAGTGGAGGAGAAGGGATTGTGGCGTGGCCATCCCCCCTGGGGGGTGATTTCTCGCTTTCTCTCTCTCTGTCTCTCTCTGTCTTTCTGGCCAGCGCACACGCCCTATAGCATAAACCTCTCCAAAAAAAGAAATAAAAAAAGAAGAGGAAGATGTGGAAATGAGAGAACAGCATCTTCTGTAATTATATATATACATGTATATAAAACATATATATATGTGTGTATATGTATATATATGTAATTTTTTTTTTTGGAGAGAGCTTTGCTATAGGGCATATATGCTCGCCAGAGAAAGACAGAGAGACAGAAAGCAAGAAATGGCCACGCCACAATCCCTTCTACTCCATTCTCCTCTTGGGATCTTGGGCATGCACGCACATGCGCCTGGTGTGAGTTTAAGCCACCGGGTCCAGGACTTGAACCACGGTTGACTACGTGGGAGTCCAGCAACATAGCCATTACGCCAACTGCTGGTCCCATTATATATTTCTAGACAATAATTTTGTTTTGTTTTGCTTTTCAGTTAAAAAAAGGATAAAGCTACTGATGTCAGAGGTATGTAAAATATATTTTTCTTAAATGTGAAAGTAGAATAAATAAGCAATACTTCTAATTAACATTTTATACAATTTATAGTTTTACTATGGACATGTAACTAAATTAATATGAATTAAAACTAGACAGTACTCTGTATTACTCACATCTGTACAAGTTTATATATTCAAATTGGTCCTCTTCAAATAATTAAAAAATATTGATATTATCTCATGGGTAGCCAAAAAAAAGGCTTTTATGGCTATATGAACATGCAGCTTGCAAATACAGAAGAATACAAAGATGGAGCACTGTCTGGGCCTAGTGATTAAAGCAGCTGGAAGCTGGATCCCACATAGCTGACTATGCAGTTCAATTCCTGGACCTAGTGGCCTGACAACTATTCAGAGTGTGTACGTGTCTGTGCCTAAAATCCCAAAAGGAAGGAGAGATGGAGCAGAAAGGACTGTGATTATCACTGTTCTCCAGGGAAGTGCTTTTTGCTCTTCTTCTTTCTCTGGCTAGAGTATATACTCTCTAGCCAAAAAAAGAAAGTATTACCTCACTGACACAATGGGGTAATCACTTTCATCTGTGGCTATCTTAAATGATAACTTTAAAATGAGTATGACAGAACGTAAAATAGAGTATGAAGAAAAATTTTAAATATCTCCAAACTAAATATAATTCAGCTTGAAAACTAAAAATATTAAAATATCTTTATAGCACAATTAGAAAACAAAGTGATGAGGCCAGCAGGTGGTATAACGGTTAAGGCACTGGCTCTCATAATGCCTACTCAACAGTTCAAGTTCTGGACTACAGAGCTTGAAAAACACTCCAGTGTGTGTGCGTACATGCCCAAAAGCCAGAGAGAAGGAACTGTGGCATAGCCATTCCCCCTCTACGGAGGGGGGTATTTCTCCCTTTCCCTCTCTCACTGCTTTTTGCCTCTTTCCAGAGAGTGTCCATGTCCTACAGAAAAAAATCTAAAAAAAAAAATCAAAGCAGAATGATAAACCTATTTTTTAAAACTATTTTGATTCCACTTTACTCTAGCTACTATAATTACATTTATGAGGAATAACCTAATAAGAGTCTGATTTTCAACAATTCATTGAAAACTCATTATGGTATAATTTTCTCAGTATTTCTTATACATTACTTAATATTTAAGAAGCCAAGGAACTTACATGTTGGTCTTTCAATTCCCCCTGACATCCATAGCAAAATCTGAAAAAGAGTTTCAGAATAATTTAAGAGTTTACTTATTAAAACACTGAAAGAAAATATCAATAATGAAAATTTTTTTTTTTTTCTTTTTTTGGAGAGGTTTTTGCTATAGGGCGCGTGCGCTCGCCAGACAGACAGAGAGAGACAGAGAGATAGAAAGCAGGAAATCACCCCCCAGGGGGGATGGCCACGCCGCAATCCCTTCTCCTCCATTCTCCTCTCGGGATCTTGGGCACGCACGCACACGCGCCCGGCGTGAGTTTAAGCCGCCGAGTCCGGGACTCGAACCGCGGTCGACTACGTGGGAGTCCAGCGACATAGCCATTACGCTAACTGCTGGTCCCAATAATGAAAATATTTTAATTAATAAGTAATTGTTTTTATACATGACCTTTAGGAAAAAGATTAAAAATAATCTTTGATTATTAAAAATATCAATAATTTTTATGTTTTACTTTTTGCTCATCAGAATACAGAAAGACAGAGAGAGAGGGAGGGAGAGAAAGTGAGAAGTCACCCCCCCAGGTAGATGACCATGCCACAAACCCTTCTCGTCCACTTTCTTCTTGGGATTTTGGGCATGTGCGCACACAGGCACCAATGTGATTTTCAAGCCAATGGGTCCAGGACTCTAATGGCGCGGGCAGCCATATCATCTCCTCTACTTCTCCCTCATTTCAGGATTTTGGGTACATGCACACATGTGCCTGGTGTGTTTTTCTAGGATTCAAATTGCTCAGTTTCAAATCCTGTGGGATCCAGCCACCTCAATCACCATGCTATTGGCATGCCCAGGAAATTATTATTATCATATTAACAGAAATAACTATTTTCACAAATAAAAAATTTCCAGGTCCTGGATTAATTATGTTATGTCAGTCTTTCACTTACAGTGGTGTGCTAGAGCTGGACTGTACTTCCTCACAAGGGTCAAATGTTAAATAGTCTTCAATATTCAGAGTTTTGAGAACTGGTTATTAAATTGTTGGCACCTAGAGATCGGCCACAATGAGAAATCAGTAAATACTACCAGTCAAGGCTTTTTTTTTTTTTTTTTTGCTTCTTTTTGTTGTTGATTTACTAGTATGGTTACCATACACAGGTGGATTTAGGAAAACAAACAGATCTGTTTTATTATGAGTCATTCCAGTCATAAGCAAGGAATTCTACATTTAATTTCCTAAATTAGAAGTAATTTTGCCCAGGGGCAGCAGATGGCATAATGGTTGCATCACTAGTCTCTCAAGTGGCTGACCATGGTTTGAGTCCTGAGCCCGGTGGCTTGAAAATCACACCGGGTGTATGTGTGTGCATGTCCGCCCAAGACCCCAGGAGAAAAATAGATTGCAGCTTGGCCATCCCCGCTAGGGGGTGGTTTCTCACTTTCCCTCTTACTGTCTCTGACTCTCCAGAAAGCGTATATACCCTAAGGCTAAAACCTCTTTAAAAATAAAAAAAAGTAATCTTGCTCAAGTTAATACGACTGCTTTTTTTAAAGCAGTAAAAATATACTTAAACATTTATTTACCACATACAACAAATAAAGTAAATAAAACTCACATACCTTTCTCCATTATATTCTTCTAGGAGAATTTCTTGAAAAGCATCCAGAGGAAATAAGTGATGGTAAGACCGTGCCAAATGGGGAGCAGAAACCAAAGTGAGACCTAACACACACAACAGAAAGACACATTCAATAGTCTATACCTCATAAACACAGAGGCTAAACAGCCAAATGATGTAACTTAGGTAAATATTTTCAAAATTTTTTGGATTTGCGGGTATTCATTTCTCTAGTTTACTCCTGGTCATAAAAGGAGATTCCAGGATGCTGTCTTAGTTCTGTCACTGTGTCACCTCTCATGGCCTCTCTGTCACACACACATATACACACACGTACATATGCACATATGGCCTCAAAAAGTTCATGGAAAATATTTATTATGAAAAAACTGCATGTATTCTAATATTTCTTGTTCCAAAAGAAACTTATACTTTAATTCCATTTTCAATGAACTTTTAAAAGTCCCTTCACATACATGTGTGCATGTGTAAATGAAATAAAATCCTATATAGTTCTATTACTTTCTTCACTCTATTTATGTATATTTATTTTACAAAGGTAAGACCTAGGAAACTGTCTACTAGATATACTGCATTTCCTTCAAAGAATAAACTTTTTTTCAGAAAGAGAATCAGGAAACACTTTTAGAATACCCTATTCATTTTTGGAAGTGGAGTACTGGACACTTATTTAAAAAAATTATTATTTCTCTTTGCATAGATTAAATCCAGAAACAGGGAGAACTCAGTATTTACCTTTATTTCAGCAGCAATACAGATAAAGAGTTATTAAAAACTGATTTACTAAATAATGGTTTCTTACCACATATTTTACATTCAACAGGAAGCTCACAGTACTTTGCTCGGCACTGTGGGCAGAAATAGCCTCCTAATGTAAGTCCTGGCTCAGTATTGCTATCCAAATGCCTGTGGGGGAAAAATAACTTTAAAATGGTAATATATAAAGATGTGTAAAGTTAGAACTTTAAGGAAGTATGCTACCTTGAGCTTAAATAATTTAGAGAAAGAAATTAAAAATGTAAAAATATCACTAACAACGTCAAGATCTTTACTTACGCCATGCTGAAAGAAGGTTTTGCATCTTGATCAGACAAAGAAGCAATGGTGTGTTGAGGAAATCCTTCATAGAAGAAAATGTATTATTTTCTTTTCCCAAGCAAAGAGTAGAATTTTAGGACTAAGAACCTAAAAACAGTCCTATCAGAAAGCCAACAAAGTTGTATAAAACCTCTCTTTCCTGTCACATAGATATGATTATATAGTCTAATAAAAGTGGCTACAATTCTAATTTACAATAAAAAATACACTAAATGTGGGGAAAATCTGACCATATATATACAGACTCTAAAGTTTCTATTTTCTAATTTAGTAACAATTAACATTGCATCAAATTTTTTCATATAACTTTGAAAATAGTTTTTGACATAACTGAAACACCTCATTTTACTATTTAAGCATATATGTCCATATTTAAAATTTTGGAATATCCAAACTACTCATGTAGCTTGTTTTCTACATATAATTTTAATTTTGAAAATAAGAAAAACAGAATCCATTAGAAAAAATTTCATTACATAAGAATTTAAAATCTGGTGCTAGCAGGTGGTGTGGTGGTTAAGGGTGCTGAACTCCCATATGGCTGACTGTGGTTTGAGTCCCAGACCTGACAGCTTGCTTTCTCACTTTCCCTCTTTCTCTCACCGTCCTCTGTCTGGTCAAATTAAAATAAATAAAGTTAAATAAAATAATTCTTAAAAAGAATTTAAAATCTACCTACACATCAAAACAAATAAGTAAAATGAATAAAGGTAAAAGTAATACCCAACGGAGGGACCAGCAGTTGGCATAATGGCTATGTTGTTGGACTCCCATGTAGTTGACAGCGGTTTGAGTCCCAGACCCGGGGGTTTAAACTCATGTCGGGCGCGTGTGCGTGCATGCCCAAGATCCCGAGAGGAGAATGGAGGAGAAGGGATTGCGCCGTGGCCATTCCCCTGGGGGGTGATTTCTCACTTTCTGTCTCTGTCTCTCTCTGTCTTTCTGGCAAGCACATGTGCCCTATAGCAAAAACCTCTCAAAAAAAAAAAAAAAATCCAATTGAAAAATATTTGCATCAGGCAACTTAGAAGGAATTGATCCTCCTAAAGGATCAATCTAACAAAATTCATTTGGAAAATAAATTTGGCCAGTGGGTGGTATGGTGGTTAAAGTGGCTGGATCCCACATGGCTGACTACCTGGTTTGAGTCCTAGACCCAGTGAAAAATACACCAGGCCAATGTACATGTGTGCCTCAAATACCCAGAGAATGGAGAAAGGACTGCAGTTGGCCATCTTCCCTGGGGAATGCTTTCACTTTCCCTCTCTATTTCTCCCGTGAGCATATGTATACTATAGCAAAACTTTAAAATAAATAAATGAAAATAAAAGAGAGAGAAAAAAATTATAAGTTTAAATCATAACTTTAAAAGGTGCTAGAGGGGCCACCATGTGGCATGGTGGTTGGCGTGCTGGACTCCCACTTGGCCAACTATGGTTCAAGTTCCAGATCTGGCGGCTTGCTTTCTCACTTTCCCTTTCTTTCTCTTTCTCACTCTGTCCCTTTCTGGTCAAATTAAAATAAATAAATAAAGTTAAAAAAAAAAAAAAAAAGAAAACATGCTAGAGAGAGGCTGGCATGAGGCGTAGTGGTTAGGGAGCAGGACTCCCACATGGCTGACCATGGTAAGAGCCCTATGGTTTTAACCATAACAATATAGAAAGCTAGTAGAGTTCTCTGAGTGGCAAGATTATAGGTAGTTTTGATTTTTTTACTTCTTTGTATTTTTTTTTTTTGGAGAGGTTTTCACTACAGGGTGCGTGCGCTCGCCAGACAGACAGAGAGAGACATAGAGACAGAAAGCGAGAAATCACCCCCAGGTGGGATGGTCACGCCGCAATCCCTTCTCCTCCATTCTCCTCTTGGGATCTTGGGCACGCACTCATACGCACCCGGCGTGAGTTTTAAGCCACCGGATCCAGGATGCGAACCGCAGTCGACTACGTGGGAGTCCAGCGACATAGCCATTACGCTAACTGCTGGTTCCCAGTTCTTTGTATTTTCTAAAACTACTTGAACAAACTTTTTTTTTTTTTGGAGAGATTTTTGCTAAAAGGAACATGTGCTCACTGGACAGACAAAGACAGAAAGACAGAAAGTGAGAAATCACCCCCCAGGGGGGATGGCCATGCCCCAGTTCCTTTTCCTCCATTTTCCTCTTGGGATTTTGGGCATGTACACATACATGTCCAGCATGAGTTTCAAGCTATTGGGTCCAGGACTCGAACCATGGTCAACTATGTGAGAGTCCAACACATTAAGCACTACATCACACATTTTTTAAAAATAAAAAATTTAAGGTAAGCCAATTTTTTTTTTTTTTCTTTTTTTGGAGAGGTTTTTGCTATAGGGCGCGTGCGCCAGACAGACAGAGAGAGACAGAGAGACAGAAAGCAGGAAATCACCCCCCAGGGGGGATGGCCATGCCACAATCCCTTCTCCTCCATTCTCCTCTCGGGATCTTGGGCACACACGCACACGCGCCCGGCGTGAGTTTAAGCCGCCGGGTCTGGGACTCGAACCGCGGTCGACTACGTGGGAGTCCAGCAACATAGCCATTACGCTAACTGCTGGTCCCAAGGTAAGCCAATTTTTAAGTGCTAAAATAATGCACAAAAATCAAAAGCCTTGTTTGAGCCAAGAATATATATTTTAAATAACCTATTTTAAAATAACATCACATAAACACTTACCCATACGAATAAGTGAGCATTCAGAACTTGAGACAGCAGGAGGAGGACTAACATGATGTGTCAGCAACTCTTTGTAATGACTTTCATCTAAAATAACATGGTATGTACCTAGCGAGAGAAAAAGTAAAAGAAAAAATCAGTTTTGCAAACTGATTTATGACATAATGAACTATGACATCTATGTAATTATGTAAGATGTTTTATCATCTGAAAATATGTATTTTCAAAAATAACAATTGTAGCTAAATTATCTTTTTCTAAAACTTTAAAGACTATCTCTAAATAACTTCTCTAGGAGTTATTATAATTATGATTTAACTAAGTCCAAATTATAAAATCTTTACAAAGTATTACATCTATCTTTCTAAGAGTTGTAACGCTTCCTTTAAACACTTGCATGATTTCTTAAAGAATCAATGTCATATTTAAGATAATTGCTCATATTCTGACTACCAGATATGAATTAAGTTTAGCAGATTAAAACAACCTAATTTAACTAATAAATTATTTCTTACACAGTAATTACTAATAAATACTGAAGATACTAGATATATACCACCAGTTTCACGAGCAAGCACAGTGCAGACCCGAACCTCTGCAGACAGTCCAATAACAGACACTCTAATTTTAGCCGCCTTTAGAGTCTTCGTAAAATCCAAGTAAAGAGTTTGAGGGGAAAAAGAAAAGAATTTAAGAATTAAAATATCTGGAAAATAAAAAGTACGCTAAAAATGAGTGATAATTTCACACAGAATTATCTTTAGAGTGGTAACTGCAGTTTTGATTTATTTGCTCTACCTTGATTAGATCATAAATATTAGATGGATCACAAGTTGTAAGGCTGCTGAAGATGATTAGGACTTCTCGACTTGTATGTCCAGGCATGTGTCTAAACAAAGATAAATAAAATACACTCCAATTAAGTATAACAAATTACACTATCGAAAAATTTACTGAGAAAAACAGCACACATGGTTTACATATTTAGTCTACACAGTATCTCATTTGTTTCGATATGGCAAGGAAATGAATTGTGAGTGTATATTAAACTTGATTGTACATTTTTCTGAAATGAGATACACACTTGAAAAAATATTATTCATGGGGTCAGCAAGTGGCGTAATGGTTAAGGCACTGGAATCCTACATGGCTCATCGTAGTTTGAGTCCTAACTCTGGCGATTTGCTTTCTCACTTTCCCTTTCTCTCTCTGTCTCTCTGTGGTAAGTGCATGTGCCCTGCAGCAAAATAAAAATAAAAATAATAATAATAATAATGATAGGTAAAATTAAAATGTCTTAACAAAAACTATTCATTGACTAATTTGATAAATACTTATTGAGGACTCTCCTAAGTTCTAAAGACTGTGATAAATTAGATCCATGAGGTTCTTGATATTGCAAAGCTTACACAGTAGTAGATTTGCTTCAAAGTCTAAAGTGTACATTGAGAAGTATAACAAGGTCATATGGATCAACTTTAAGATGTGTACCTGTGGGACCAGCAGATGGAGTAACGGTTATATCGCTGGACTCCCACAGAACAGACCACAGTTTGAGTCCTGGTCTTGGCAGGCTGAAACTCGTGGGGAGCATGTATGTGAATGCCCAAAATTCCAAGAGGAGAATAGAGAAGGGATTGTGGTGTTGCCATCCCTTCTCAAGGGCGACTTCTCACTTTCTGTCTCAGTCTCTCTGGTGAGTGCATGTGCCCTATAGCAAAAATATCTCTTAAAAAAAAAAAAAAAAAAGATGCTGAACTCCCACAGCAGTTCAAGTTCCAGACCAGGCTTCTTGCTTTCTCTCTCTCTCTCTCTTGCCTGCGTTCTCTCTGTCCCTGTCTGGTCAAAATTTAAAGATATATAAATAAATGGATAAAATAATTCTTAAAAACAAAACAAAACAAAACACAATAATGCTTTTTTAAGACTATAACCTCAGGGACCACAGGTGGCGTGGTGGTTAAGGCGCTGGAAACTCCCGCATGGCTGACCACAGTTTGGCCCAGACCTGGTGGCTTGCTTTCTCATTTTTTCTCTCCCTCTAGTCAAATTAAAAGAAATGAGTGAATAAATAAAATTAAATAGTTATTTAAAAAATCTAGTTTTAGAGACCAGCAATTGGCATAATGGTTATGTTGCTGGACTCCCATGTAGTCGACTGCGGTACGAGTCCCAGACCCGGTGGCTTAAACTCACGCCTGGTGCGTGTGCGTGTTTGCCTAAGATCCTGAGAGGAGAATGGAGGAGAAGGGATTGCGGCATGGCCATCACCCCTGGGGGGTGATTTCTCGCTTTCTGTCTCTCTGTCTCTGTTGTAGTCGACCGTGGTATGAGTCCTGGACCCGGTGGCTTAAATTCATGCCTGGTGTGTGTGCGTGTGTGCCCAAGATCCTGAGAAGAGAATGGAGGAGAAGGGATTGCGGCGTGGCCATCCCCCCGGGGGGGTGATTCCTCGCTTTCTGTCTCTCTGTCTCTGTTTTCCCGGCAAGTGCACACGCCCTATAGCAAAAACCTCTCCAAAAAAAAAAACTAGTTTTTTTTTTTTTTTTTAAAAGACTATAACCTCTTGGTCAGAATCATAATAATCATAAACTTTAATCTCATGGGTCATTTAATTAAATGATAGTTTGTGGGGTTTCAAGATGTGGTGAGCTGTTTTCTGCCATACTAAAGAAGGATTTCGATGCTATTGGAGCAATTTTATCAGTTATAGCTTTCCTGCTTATATTTCTTTTTAACTGCTATATTCTCAGCTCCCACTTGTAGATACTGCTATCATGCTTGTTTCCCTTCTGATGTATAGTACTTCCTTCTCATCTACCTCAAACTAGAAAAACATTATATGAAGGTATAATGTTTTATATGAGTATATGGTACTCATATAAGGTATATGAGTAAGGGCAGACTAGCAACAGATAAACATAGAGGCTTTACAACCATACTGAATATTTCCTTTGATATCTTAGCAATATCCCACACAGTTGAAATTACTAGAAAAGTATACTATTAATTTACAGACACTATAAATGAAGTTTATAATTGCTAATAAAAGCACAGCAATCTCACAACAATAATACACTAAGATCTATATTTAATCAATTTTAGTAAAACATTTTTCATCAATATATTTCTTCTGTACTCCTGAGAATGCTTACAACTTTTTAAAAATTACTTATTTAATTTATTTATTTATTTTTTTTTTTCACATGAGTTTTGCCAGAGAAAGACAGTAAGAGAGAGAGAGTGAGAAAGCAAGCTGTCAGGCCCAGGACGTGAACCATGGTTGGCCATGTGGGAATTCCAGCATCGTAACTATCATGCCACCTGTTGGCCCCAAGAGTGCTTACAGTTTTAATTATACAGTATCTTTTTAAATCTTAGAGGATATACCTAACTACTAAAATGCAAAATAAAAATTACTAGTAAAAATCATATTCAACATCATAAATGACATTAACATATTTTTCTTCCCTAATAATTCTGTTACACCTGGGTTTACAAAGACTCATATTGACATATTGCTATTTTTTTTTTTTTTGAGAGGTTTTTGCTATAGGGCACATGCGCTCTCCAAAAGACAGAGACAGAGAGACAGAAAGCAAAAAATCACCCCCCAGGGGGATGGCCACGCTGCAATCCCTTCTCTTCCATTATCCTCTCAGGATCTTGGGCATGCATGCACACGTGCCCCGTGTGAGTTTAAACCACCAGCTCCGGGACTCAAACCGCGGTAAACTACATGGGAGTTCAGCACCATAGCCATTACGCTAACTGCTGGTCCCGACATATTGC
Source organism: Tupaia tana (assembly GCA_026018925.1). Lineage (NCBI taxonomy): Eukaryota > Metazoa > Chordata > Mammalia > Scandentia > Tupaiidae > Tupaia > Tupaia tana. Next base: position 58,090,131 of record JAKSZU010000006.1, on the reverse strand, counting down.
TATTCCAATTTAACTCGTTCAAAAAACTAAATCAGGACACCTGGTGGCATGGTGGTTAAGACAGTTGGATCCCATATGGCTGACCACACAGTTTGGATCTAGACCCAAAAGCTTGAAAAACCACACTTGGGCGCACAGTGCATGCCTAAAATCTCGAAAGGAGGGAGAAATGTAGAAGGGATTGTGGTATGACCATCCCTTTTGTGGGGGTTCTTTCTTATTTTCCCTCTCTCTGTTCTCTATGACAAGCACATGCACCCTTTGGCAAAATCAGAAAGAAAAAAAAAGAAAGAGGAAAGAAAGAATTTCTGAATCAGCTGTAAATAATTAATGCAAAATACTAACTTTAGAGTTTGCATAGCCATGCTTAAGGAATTATAAAGAGATGGCTCTCCATGGCAGGTCATATCTACAGCTTTCTTCAAAGATGTTATGTGTTTTCTTGGATTGCCTAAAATAGAAATGAAATAATCTACTTTTAGTAAAATCCTATAAATACATAAATTATAAAAATTAATTTCCTTATAAAATTAACATATCTAAAATCTCAATTTACACATATTCTATTTGCTATTAAACATAAACTACATTACTTATTTTTCCTACTTAATAATTTTGTTATAGCTGCAGTGACAGACTCATATTCACATATTACTATTTTTTTAAAGAATTATTTCATTTTATTTATTGTTATTATTTTTTAATTTGCTATAGGGTACATGTGTTCACCAGAGTGAGACAGGGAGAGAGGGAGAGAGAGAGAGCAAGTGAAGAAAAGTGAGAAAACAAGCTGTCAGGTTCAGGACTTGAATCAGAGTCAACCATGTGGGAGTCCAGCACCTTAATCACCACACTACCTGCTGCTCCCAACAATTACTATTTCAATTTAACTCATTCAAAAAACTTCTAAATCAGTGTGCTCACCAGAGTAAGGGATTAGGGGGTCTGAATAACCCCCCTAGGAGGGATGGCCCCACCACAATCCTTTCTCTTCCATTCTCCTCTCAGAATTTTGGACATGCACACACATGGGCCCAGCACATTTTTCAAGCCAGTGGGTCAGGGACTCCACCTGTAGTCAGCCATGTGGGATCCAGCTGCCTTAACCACCATGCCAATGGCTGGCCTCACAATTTATATTTTTGGTACACTGCTTTTATTAGAAATGTTTGGTGGATAGTTTCACATTAAACTGAAAAACAATACAAATAATAGTTTTGTTTTTTGGATTTTTGTCACAGATATTTTTTCACTCACTAGAGAAAGAGAGACCTTGAGAGAGAGGGAAAAGCAAGAAATCATCCCCCACAGGGATAGGCACATCACAATTCCTTTCTCCTCCATTATCTTCTCAGGATCTTGGATGCATTTGCACAGGGGCCTGGAGTGTTTTTCAAGCTGTCAGGTCTGGGACTCAAACTGTGAATTGGCCATGTGGAATCCAACGCCTTAACTACCATACCACCTGCTGCCTCTTGGCTAGCGCACGCGTATGCACACACACATAAAAAAATATATTTTAAAATAAGGATATTTTAACTTATGATAAAATATTATATTTCACTTTATTATTTTTTAAATAATTATTTATTTACTTATTTATATTTTGACCAGAGAGGGACAGAGTGAAAGAGAGAGAGGGGGAAAGTGAGAAAGCAAGCTGTCAGGTCCAGCACTCTTAACCATGACGCTATCTGCTGGTCATGATACTTTAAAAATGTTAACTTACAGTGTATAACTTCTTACTCCAAGTATTTCCACATTTCATTATTTAAGACCAGTATTTTTTTGGGACTAGCAGATGGCATAATAGTTACATCGCTGGACTCCCAAGTAGTCAACTGTGGTTTGAGTCCCAGACCTGGCAGCTTAGAACTCACACTGGGTGTGTGTGGGCAAGATCCCAAGAGGAGAATGGAGAAAAGACTGCAGCATGGCCATCCCCCCTGGGGAGTGATTTCTTGCTTTCTGTCTCCCTGTCTTTGTCTCTCTGGAGAGCACATGTGTCCTATAGCAAAAATCTCTCTAAAAACAAAAAAAGAGCAGTATATTTTCACATTTTAGTATCTCTGAAATCAGCATGTGTATTGTCATTGGCAACCAGGTAGCACCTGGGAAATAGCTGTCATTGTCTGCTCATCTGTGTATCTACAAACAGGTCTTCATATATTATTTGCTTTAATTGTATTAAATGCATTGAGTTATTCATGCTGAGTTTGTCATGCAAGATGTTTTTAGAAAAGTTTTAATACAAAGGTTTTATTTATTTATTTATTTATTGGACAGGTTTTTGCTATAGGGCACGTGCGCTTGCCAGAAAGACAGAGACAGAGAGATAGAAATCGAGAAATCACCCTCACCCGGGGGAGATGGCCACACTGCAATCACTTCTTTTCCATTCTCCTCTCAAGATCTTGGGCATGCACACACAGGCATGCACACACATGCCTGCCATGAGTTTAAGCCTTCAGATCAGAGACTTGAACCACAGTCGACTACATGGGAGTCCAGCAACGTAGCCATTATGCCAACTGCTAGTCCAAAAGGTTGTATTTTAAGACAGAGAGGCACGGAAGAGGTTGGTCTTGCTGCCTAATCATTAAGGTAGCCAGATCCCACGTGGTCAACTGTGTAAGCAGTTTGAGTCCTGACCCCAGCAACCTGAAAAACACAGTAGACATGTATGCATGCATGCCCAGCAAGAAATGGAGGAGAAGGGATTGTTGCATGACTGTGCTCCATTGCAGGTGCTTTCTTCCTCTCCCACTCTTGTCTCTCTCTGGCAACTGAACGTGCTACATGACAAAAAAGAAAAAAAAAAAATAGAAAGGCATGGAACAAAGCAGTGAGATATAAACCCGTGACTAGTGAAGTAAACATTTATTGAAAAAATATCTGCAATTCCGTATTTTTCCTGGGGGAAGAAAAGAGCTTTATGAGACCTAAGAAAGAGAGATTCCTACAGATGGACAAAGCTGTTATCTTCTTTTACTAAAATAACATTTTAAAAGATTGCCTCTCTCATGCTGAACAACACAAGTGAAGAGAAACACCCAAACACTTTATAATAGGTAAAGACATGCTAACCCACAAAAAACCGGTATAACCCATGTATCGTTTGATATCATGTCAAAGTTTAACTGCTAGGACTTTTCCTTTTTGTTGGCTTATAAAAATAAAGATATCCTGGGGCTAGCACATGATGTAGTGGATAAGGTGGACTCCCAAATGGCCAACTGTAGTTTGAATCCTGGACCCAGTGGTTTGAAAATCATGCCAGGAACGTGTGTGCATGACCAAAAAAATCCTGAGAGTAGAATAGAAGAAAGAAGAATGGCAGCATAGCCATCCTCCCTGGGAGGTGATTTCTCACATTCCTTCTCTCTATCTCTCTCCAGTGAGTGCATGTGCTCTTTGTAAAAGCTAAAATAAAATAATAAAATAAAATAATCTTATAATTGATGGACTCTTATTAACATTTTCTATTTTAACACTCTCTTCCTAAATATTGATAACCAAATACCATTAGGGCCAGCCTTGTGGCCTCGTGGTTGAGGGAACCAGATCCCAAATGGCCCACCATGCAGTTTGAATATGGCTCTGGAGTCTTAAAAACCACATCAGGATGCAGAAATCGAGGAGAAGGGACTGCAGTGTGACCAAAGGCCACGGAAGGGTGGTTTCTCTTTCACTTAGTCTTTGAGGAGTACATGCATACTCTAGCATGCATGCATAAACAAACAAACAAACACTTTTCACCTAATAGAAAAGCTACCAGAGAATGAAGTCATACAAACTCAGAACCCTCAAAAACTACATGTGGCTGGGACCAGCAGTTAGCGTAATGGCTATGTCGCTGGACTCCCATGTAGTCGACCGCAGTTCGAGTCCCAGACCCAGTGGCTTAAAACTCAAGCCGGGCGCATGTGCGTGCGTTCCCAAGATCCCGAGAGGAGAATGGAGGAGAAGGGACTGTGGCGTGGCCATCTCCCCTGGGGGGTGATTTCTTGCTTTCTGTCTCTCTCTGTCTGTCTGGAGAGTGTACATGCCCTATAGCAAAAACCTCTCCAAAAAAAAAAACAAAAACAAAAAAGATGTGAAATCAGCCCACCTCTGAACGTAAGTCAGTAATTTTCCTTCTGCACTTTAGTTTGATTTTGTTTTTCAGTTACTTGCAACTAAATTTCTTGGATCACTGCAGGCTAATATACATTTCATTCCTTACTGCTATTGTAAAAAACTATTAATGAATTAAGTTATTTCATTTAAATGCCTTAATGAAAATGAAAGGTTGAGAACTATATTTTAGGGATAGTGTATATTGCAGGCAATATAATACTGGTGAAAGAAATCTGTAAAAGCACATATGCCAAACGAAATAAAAATTGACATTATTATTTTTTTTTCTTCTTGCTATTGGGTGGATTAACTGACCAGAGAGAACGAAAGTGAGAAATCACCGTCCCCGCAGGGGGGATGGCCACACCGCTATTTCTTCTCCTCCAGTCTCCCCTTGCGATTTTGAGCATATAGGCATGTGTACCTGGCATGATTTCAAGTCACCAGGTCTGGAACTAAAACTGCTCAGTTGTCCATGAGCGATCCAGCACCTTAACCACCACGACACCAGCTGGCCTGCCATTATTTTTTAAGAGACTAAAATTCATTTTTCATACATTTTGCTCTTTACATATTTAACCTTTTAAAAAAACTTTAAGATTATGTGAATTTTAAGAAATGGTTACTGGCCAGCCTGTGGCCTTGTGGTTAAGGGAGCCAGATTCTAATTGCGTGGTTTGAGTCCTGGACCCAGCAGTTTGCAAAATATGCATGTGTGTGTTTGCCCCAAATCCTGAAAGGATGGAGAAGTAGAGGAGAATAACTAAGGTATGATCACACCTCACTGGGGCTGCTTTTTCCCTCTCTCCCTGGTGAGCAAACATGCCTTCTGGAAATTAAAAAAAAAAAAAAAAAAAAAAAAAAAAATGGTTACAATACTTTTTTTTTTTTTTTGAGAGGTTTTAGCTATAGGGCGCGTGCGCTCACCAGAAAGACAGAGAGAGACAGAGAGACAAAAAGCGAGAAATCACCCTCCAGAGGGGATGGCCACGCCACAATCCCTTCTCTTCCATTCTCCTCTCGGGATCTTGGGCACGAATGCACATGCGCCTGGTATGAGTTTAAGCCACCGAGTCTGGGATTCGAACCGCGGTCGACTACATGGGAGTCCTGCCACATAGCCATTACGCCAACTGCTGGTCCCTATAACATTTTTATTTTAATATTTTTGGGATAAAAACATATAGCTCTTAAACAAAGACATTTACACTCAAGGTAATACTATTCACCACTATGCGGAATTTAATTTAGAACACTTACAATTTTTTTAAAGAATCATTTATTTAATTTATTATTATTATTATTTAAATTCATTATAGGGCACATGCACTCATAAGAGAGGGAAAGTGAGAGGGCAAGCTGCCAGGTCCAGGACTCGAGCCACAGCTAGTCATGTGGGAGATCAGTACCTTAACCACCATGCCACCTGCTGGCCCCTAGAAACCTTAATCTTATGTAGAACTTAATTTAGAACACTTCATCTTAGATTGCAAGTCTAAGGGGGGAGGGGTTTACTAGGGTGTTTCTACTAGAGAGCACAGAGGAAGCCTTCACCTTCACTTTACTTACTATGCAGGCATAGGAACAGTTACAAGGTCGAGTAAATAAAACAAAGTCCTTGAGTTCTATAAAGGTAAATTTATGCATACCTGAGAGTTCAGTCAGTTTTTCAGCTCTCTTACTCTTAGTTACAATTATTCCGATCTCAAAATAAAAACAAAAATGATTGTTAATATAACAAATTATTTTCTCTTGATTAAGAATTGATAAAACTTTTGGGTCATCAGAAAAGTCATGACATATTTTCCTATGGTTTTCCTTTGCAAAAAGGTGTCATGACCTTTCTAATAACCCAGTAAAATAAAATAGTACCTATAAAAGATAAAAGCAACATGCTTTTTCTCACGGTGTTTTTGACAAATAAATTTAGCTATGACTTCGCCGTACATTGTTTAACTTTTAGAGTTATTTTGCTTTTCATTGATAAGTGTTTCAGAAGCTAGTACACAGGCTGGATCACTTGATAACTCACAAGATACATGCCCTGTTTTTTAAAAGTAAATTTTGCAGCAAAATAAGAACCTAATAATGAATTCTATCACTTTATCTACATACCTGACTAATAGGATTTTGGTCAAAATATTCTTCTACGAAGTATTCCAACAACTGTTTAAAGAAAACAAAAGGCAAATACCAGATAAGGACAAAATAAGGACCACAGAGAACATGTCTGATTAATGTTTTGTGAAACTTATTTATCAAACATCACTTCTTATGAAAGTTTATAGATTTTCAAAAAAATATTAGGTAGTAAAAACATTAAACAGTAAAAACCTTAGTTTGAAATGGTGGGTGATGAGATAGGTTTGAGCAAGTTTTTAAAGACGAACATGTCAAAAACAATCTAAACAAGGAAGAGATGCAATGAAGACAGAGATGGGGGAATGAACAGAACTGAGGATGGTTCTGATATGTTTGTAAGATTCAAATAAGTCAAAGGATAATGAAGATTCGATTCAAAAAAGGGATAACTGGGACCAGCAGTTAGCGTAGTGGCTATGTCACTGGACTCCTATGTAGTTGACTGCGGTTCGAGTCCCAGACCTGGTGGCTTAAAACTCATGCCACATTACCCATTATCCACGTACCCAATATCCCAGGAGGAGAATGGAGGAGAAGGGATTGCTGCGTGGCCATCCCTCCAGGGGGTGATTTCTCACTTTCTGTCTCTTTGTCTCTGTCTGGCTGGCGAGTGCACGCGCCCTATAGCAAAACATCTCCAAAAAAAGGGATAACTGACAAAGCAAGATACTGACTTGAGTGGAAGCGTGGAAATTAAAGACAATTAGCTATTGTAGGTTGTCAGAAAAGTCATGACATTTTTCTTCACAAAAATGCATCATGAATTTTCTTAAATTATTTTATTCAACTTTACTTATTTATAATTTGACCAGAGAGGGACAGAGTGAGGCGGGAGGGAATGAAATAGCAAGCTGCCAGGTCTGGGACTCAAACTGGGGTCAGCTATGTGGGAGTCCAGCACCCTTGACTACCATGCTACCTGCTGGCCCCACATCATACTTTTCTGACAACCCAATATTTTTATTTTTTATTTCCCTAAATGATCTGGCAGCACTCTAGTTATGATTGCTACTGTTTTAGCTGACATAGAGAAAGAGAGACAGAGAGAAAGAGGAGAAAGAACACCTCAGTGGGCATGCTCACACCAAAATCCCTTCTCCATTTCTCCGTTGGTTAGTATTTTGGTCATTATTAACTAAAAAAAAATAAAACAAAGTACTATTGAAGGGCCAGCCCTGTAGCACAGTGGTTAAGTGCTATGTGGAAAGAGGTGAATCCCATATAGCCGACTAGAGTTTGAATTCTGCTCCAGGGGCCTTGAAAAATATGTTGGGTGCATGCGAATGTGTGCCCAGGATCCTGACAGGAAGGAGGAAAAGAGGAAATAGGATTGTGGCACGACCCAGGCCTATTGTGCAGTTGTGGGGAACTCTATCTTTCTTTCTCTACCTATATACACATATACACATATGTCATTCTCTTTCTGTGGCGTGTGCACATGTCCTCTGGCATTAAAAAAAATTGCATTCTTAATTTTTTCTTTTCTTTCTTCTTCTTCTTTTTTTTTTTTAGAATTCAGTGTCCTTCCACACATTTAGTGTAAATTTAAATGATTTTATTATACCTTTAAAGTACATGTCAGTCTGTTTGGCTTTAAGTCTTGGTCCTCCATTGTTCTTGATCCATCTACTACCACATAAAGGTGGCGCATCTACCAAAAAAAAAATTAAATAAATAAAAACAACAAAAAGGACATTTTACCAAGAAGTAAAAATGGCACTTAATATTCATATATTCCATGATTATTTTGAAATATACTCTTTTAAAAGGTTTATTGTTTACTACTGTTTATTCTATCAAGCCAGAAAATTTCTCTAACCCAAACTAGTTGTGTATTGGTAAAATAACAACAACAACATACCATTCCAAGTCGAACTTGTCCGTGATGTTCAAATACTCTGTTAAAATTACACAAACATTTTAATAGAATACCATATACTATCAAAAATCAATACAACTTTCCAACTAATCTACTTTTAATGAAGTAATTTATTAACTTATGGAATACACATAATCAGGCATTGTGGAGATCTCCTAAAGAAGATCTTCCTGCTGAGGCAAGGCTAGATTGCTAGATCTTCCCCTCTATTCAGAAGATTTCAGGTCAGTTTACCTGAAAGCTGAAATGAGGTCCTGAGGAGCGGTTATATGTGGAGAGAAAAGCTTGTCACACACTTAGGAACAGTTTACATACCTTTTCCTCTTTGCCTTAAAGAGAATGTCTTCAATTGTAGCTTTAAGTGATCCAGATTCATCTTCTTTAAGAATTTCCCTATAAACAGTAATTATATTTTTAAAAAAGATAAGCTAAACATGTTAATGAAAGAAATTAAAAGACCAGCATATGAATGCTCACAGAGGCATTACTAATACAACCTTAAACTGTAAGCAACCCAGATGACCATCACTGATGAGTGAATAAAAATGCAGTATAACTACAGAACAGAATACTTACTATTCAGCAATACAAAAGGAATGAAGCACTAATACATGCCACAATGCAGATATGCCTTGGGAAATGATACGTTAAGTGAGAGCCAGACACAACAGACTGCGTATAATTACATTTATGTTAAGTGTCCAAAAAAAGCAAATCTATAAAACAGAAAATAATTAGTGGTTGCCTAGGGGTGTAGGCTGAAATATAATTAATTGTAAATGGGTATGAGAGATCTTATTCAGGTGGTTAAAATGTTCTTGAACTGGTTTACGGTGATGATGTGCAACTCAATAAATTTTCTAAAAAGTCATTAGCAATGGGTGGATTTTAATATGTGTAAAACATACTTCAATTAAAAAGTGTCTAAAAGAAAAGAGAAGGTAATAGTGCTCTACTTACCATGTTCTTTCATAGCCTCCTTCCCATCGCTTAGTTCTTTCAGGTTCTTCATCCATTTTTTAAAAATGAATTATTAATATTCAATTCTCTGTAAAAGCCATTAGATCATGAATTTTTTAAATATGTTTGTAACAAAATACATCAAATTACATTTGAAAATTACAAGTAAACAAAATTTTAAAAATTAGGATGAAAGTTAATTTTATCCTTTGTAGTTTATACAATAATTGTTGTTGGATGAAAATACAAAATCCTCATGAATTCTCTATTTCCAAAAAAGAATATGCATATCTATGCACAAAGGTGGGACCAATACAAATAAGCATCTTTTTAAAATTATTTATTTATTCATTCATTTATTCTTAATTTGACAGAGAGAGACACACAGAGAGAGAGAGAAAGAGGAGAAGTGAGAAAGCAAGCTACCAGGTCCGGGACTCGAACCATGGTCAGCCATGTGGGAATGTCCAGCACCTTAACCACCACGCCATCTGCTGGTCCTGAGCATCATTTTTTTTTGAGAAGATTTTTTGCTACAGGGCACGTGTGCTCACCAGAGAGAGAAATAGAGACAGAAAGCAAGAAATCAACCCCCTGGAGGATGGCCACACCATAATCTCTTCTCCATTCTCCTCTCGGGATTTGGAGCACGCATGCACATGCATCCAGCATGAGTTTCAAGCCAATGGGTCTGGGACTCAAACCGCGGTCTACTACATGAGAGTCCAGCAATGTAATAGTTATGCCATCTGGTGGTCCCCCAATAAGCATCATTTTATAATTCATAAAAGAGTAATAAATGCATTATAAATGTGTCATAAGACAAGTACTGTGGAAAACAGATAAGGTACAGCTGAAATAAGATTAGCCACAATGACTTTTTGGTAAGATTTATTTATTTTACTTACTTTTGTTATTATTATTTATTTTTCATTTTACCACAGAGAGACAGAGAGAGAGAGAGAGAGAGAGAGAGAGAGAGAGAGAGAGAGAGAAAGTGAGCTGCCGGGTCCAGGACTCAAACCAGGATCGACCATGTGGGAGTCCAGCACCTTAACCACTATGCCACCTGCCAGCCCCCAGCCACAACTATTATAGCTGAATGATGGTTACATGGTAATTCATTATATCAATACTATCTCTTGGGACCAGCAGATGGTGTGGTGGTTAAGGTGCTGGACACTCCCATAGAGCTGACCATGGTTTGAGTCCCGGACCTGGTGGCTCACTTTCTCACTCTACTTCCCTCTCTCTCTCTGTGTCTTTCACTGATCAAATTAAAATAAATGAACAAATAAATAAAATAAAATAAATAATTTTAAAAAATACTATCTCTTCACTTTTATGTGTCTGAATTTTCTAAGTTTCCAAAGGATCTGCCTCTGTGGCACAGCAGTAATGCATTGCTCAAGAGAAGCCAGATACCAATAGTTATGGTAATTTTGAATCCCTGGGCCAGTCAGCCTGAAACATCAGGCATGTACACAAATGTCCAAGTTGGAGGACTAGAAGAGGATCCTGACATGATCACATGACTAGCCCCCCCCTTGAAGGATGGTCCTCTTTTCATTTGCATATATGCAAACGTGCACTTTAGTATGAGTAAAATATTTAAATTGAAAAACATCTTTTAAAGTTTCTAGGTGAAATTTATTATTTACAAATAGATAAATTCTTACAGCTCATAATTCAAAAAAAAGAGGACACAAGGCCAGTTGTGGTGGCATAGTGCTAACACAACCCTCTATGATGCTGGGGCCACATGGGAAGATCCCAGACTTGAGTCCCTAGATCACAGGTAGGTCTCTCTGTACACAGGGAAAGTGCATGTACACCCACAACCCTGGCTAACTGAAGTTGGGGTGGATCACAGTGAACAAACCATTCCCTGACTTTGTAAGAGATTTATTTGTTTCAGGAAATCTGGAAAGCTGCTTTAATATCCTCAGTAACTAGAAGTGACAGTAATTTAGCATATATGCTATTTCATCAGCCACGATCAGTGCCCTGTAGTTTGATGATAAGTGCAGTAGCACAGGACAGTGACTAAATTGAGTTTTTTATCTTGTTTTTTTGGTATTTGTTACAAATGTCAAAATGAAAATTTCACATATTTTCAATGTTTTAAAACTCAGTTTTTTAAAAATGTGCTAGATGGCATGTGTGCACACCAGAGAGATACAGAATGAGAGCAAGAGAAAGAAAGCACCCCACCACCCCATGGAGCACAGCCAAGCTACAATCCACTCTCCCCATTTCTAGTTTGGACAGACAGAAGGTGCACAGGCCACTGGGTGTCTGTCAAGTCATCCTCTGGAAATCCAGTGGCGCATTCAACCATGTGGGATCTGGCGCTCTCTCTCTCTCTCTCTCTCTCTCTCTCTCTCTCTCTCTCTTTTTGGAGAGGTTTTTGGTATTGGGCGCATGCGCTTGCCAGAAAGAGACAGAGAGACAGAAAGTGAGAAATCACCCCTGAGAGGATGGCCACACCGCAATCCCTTCTCCTCCAGGGATCTTGGGCATGCACGCACACACGCTGGGTGTGAGTTTAAGCCACTGGGTCCGGGACTTGAACCACAGTCTACTACATGGGAGTCTAGCAACACAGCCATTATGCCAACTGCTGGTCCCGGGATCCCGCTCTTTTAACCACCACACCACTGAGTGGTCCTAAAACCAAATTCTTAAAACACAGATTCTACTGCTATCCATCACATCAATATTTAAATTGTATTTTTCAATGGCTAGAACTTCTAGTATAAAGGTAAATAGACTTGGTAAGAGAAGTAACCTTTGTTCTTTTTTAGAATTATTTATTAGTAGTACTTCAATCTGACAACAGAGAGACAGAAAGGGAAAGTGAGAAAGCAAGCCACCAGGTCCAGACTCCAAAGCCATGAAGGAGTCCAGTACCTTAACCACCATGCCACCTGCCCACCCCGCCAAGGACTTCTTAATGAGAACTCCCTAGGATGGGAAATCAAGACAGGATAGGAGTAAGCTCCCCCAACTGCGAGTGTTCAAAGGGAAGTTTGGTGCTTGCAACGTCTGCTTTTAGTAGAGAAGAGATTTATACATCCTGGAGAAAAGTCTGTAAAGGTCTCCAACGGCTTGACATCCCCACAGTTCATCTCCTTTAAAACGCTGCTGCTCGTTTTCCCTCATAAGAGCTACATTCCCTAGCGTTAAGCCTATAGAGTTGATTCCTGTCACATGAGCTGTCGGCACCCAACACTGAGACAAGGAAGAGCGATTATTTACGGTCCAGTTGCTCAGGTGAGGAATTGGAGGCTCATAGGTTGGTAACTCGCTCAAGGCCACCAGCTGGGGGCAGGTCACAATATCGAATCTAGAACCACAATTCCCAAAAGTCGGGCTCTGCCTGAGAGAGAACCATTCCCCAGGCTGCAGCCCCGACGCCGCTCTGCGGCTGTCCCGACGGAAGTTGCCCTCCCCGACCTCTCACACTCTCACGCCCTTCTTCCCTTCCAGGCCGGCCAGGACAATTCGGAATCCGTCCCCAGCCGAGGAGCGGACTCTTAGCTCGCCAGGCAGCCTGCCCAGCCTAGACACTAGGCCAACTTCCACATGCGGACTCACCAGTCCGGCCGGGTCGACTCTCTGCCCGGAAGCTCTGCCCAGCCTTTCAAGGAGCGCCCAAAGATCCTTCCGCCGCGCGCTGCAGACTCGCAGAAACGTTCCGGTTGCAGCGGCTGTGGCAGCCGAAGTGGGGAGCTCGCGAGCAGCCGCAGGGCTGGAGCTAACTAAAGTTCGGCGTTGGGGTTTTGGGCATAGCCTTCTGGTTTTCACAAAGAGCGACTGTCGTTAGCTTTTGGAAGATCAGAAGCTCAGCAACGATCCACCTGGGCTCTAGGAGCTTGATATTTATTATTTTTTCATTCATTCATTTTAAAAAATAGATTTTTGCTATAGGGTGCCGTGCGTTCACAGGAGAGACCGAAAGCGAGAAATCACCCCCTAGGGGAGATGGCCATGCCACAGTCCTTTCTCCATTCTCCTCTCTGGATGCACATACGCCCGAAATGAGGTTTAAGTCGCCAAGTCTGGGACTCCAACCTCAGTCAGCTACGTGGTAGTCCAGCAACATTACCATTACGCCATCTGCTGTTATGTATGTATGTATGTATTTTAAATTTCAAAAGGTTGGGTTGAAGGACTCTGACCAGAGCAGCCGGGCCTGGACCTTGCAGTGGGGACTCCTTTGCTACTATTTCTGCTGTTGTTTAACTTAAAAGTATTTATGGAGCACCTACAGTGGGCCTGATCATTGTTTTAAACACGGAGCAAATAGCAATGAAAAACAAACATCCTTGAGCTTGTGGAGTTTTCTTCCTGCTAGGGAGCAGACTATCAAGAAAAACACATGCTGTATCAAATGATGATAGTGTTTGGGGAAAAAAATGAAGTGTGGAAACAGGAAGGATTGCAGGTTAAATTCAATGGTCAAAGGAGTCCTCATTGGGAAGGCAGTTGAGAGTTGAGACAAGACCAGAATGAGGGAAGGAGTAACATGTTCATACCTAGGGGCAGAGGCCGCTCTCCAGCCAAAGGAGGCTGCAAGGGCACAGGCCTGGGAAGGAAACACTAGCGTGTTTGAGGGCTGCAGGAAAGAGCAGGGGATGTGTGGTGGTAACAGAATCAGCGGTGAGGGCAGGGGCTGTGAGCATTATAAAAACCTTTTTATTTTAGACTACACTCTACTAGCAACAAAATATGCATAAACACATTTCTGGGCATACAACACAATAATGTATGCTAATAACACAATAATGCAATCATACAAAGTGTCAGAAATTGTCCCGACCCGGGAGACAGTCGAACAGGTTTCCTGAGGGAAGGAGTGAGAGATGGCATGAATGACGCAGTGTTACAACTCTTCAGGGTCGTCCGTTTATTGTGGGCAGCACGGAGACAATACAGTGTCACAGCTCTTCCAGGTCGTCTGGAGATGACACAGTGTCACAGCTCTTCAGGGGCTTTCAGAGACTCCGAAGATGATGCGGTATTACAACTCTTCAGGGGTCTTCAGGGTCATCTGGCCATTGTGGGCCAGGGATCGTGGTTATATACATGCTGGTGGGCAGTGATTGGTTGAATGAATGATTGTTAAAGGTGGGTTATGATTGGTTGCTTTTGTGGACCAATCATGAGGTGCCGGATATGCAAATCTGAGGGATTCTAAGCTCAGCAATTTGCTATGGGAAGTGGCCAATCAGAGTATGGTTTTGAAGGTGAGGTTTTTGAAGAGGAGCCAATCATGGCCTTTGGCATTGTGTAATTGTTTGCTTTCTGAGAAACCGAAACCTAAGGGTGATATTCGCTGGTGCGCAGCCTCCCACAAGAAATAATCTAACCCAGCCAATGTTTTCACCTTGTAAAACTAAGGGACAACTATAAAGAATGGAACAATCTGTTCTTTGCCTATGGGTGGCTGGACACAATCCATGGAGTTAGGAAATTCATGAACAACTCACACAGTAGAATCAAACTGAAATACAAAAAGTGCACAACCTGAAAATCTGGGAGAGGTGAACTGTCTATTCCAGTAGCTATGGATGGAAACTAAATTGTTCCAGAGACTCATTTCAACCTCCAGAATGGACTACTACAGCATCTAGTAGTTGTGATCTTAATAAGTTCTATTTACTCTTAAAGGCATTTGTTCATCAATTATGAATAGTCACCAAACTTCGTGCATTGCCTGGCTAGAATTCAAAACAATTTGCACCCTAAAGCCGCACCAGCAAAGGCCAAACATACAGGATGGATGATACTAAACATACACTTTTAAAAACACAATTTAATTCTTTTGTTAAAGTTTCACCTTTTGGTTTTGGAAGATAAGGGTAACTGGGCATATTCATTATTTACTTTTGGACAAGGACTCAGTCACACATTAACTACCCTCATAACTATGAGATTACAAGTATCTCTTTTACAGGCACGAAAAAGTGAGGTAAAGAGAGGCTAAGCAACTTGTCCAAGGTACTGGAGCAAGTAACTGCTGGAGGGCAAGACAGGATAACACATAGCTGGCGACAGCAAGGAGGTCCTGGTAGCAAATGGAACTGGGGCTGCGATTCACGTCCTGGACCTGGTGGCTTAAAACTCATGGTGGGCGTGAGTGCATGAGAGGAGAATGGAGAAGGGATTTCAACATGGCCTTCCACCCCAGAAGGTGATTTCTCACTTTCTGTCTCTGTCTCTCTGGTGAGCACACGTATCCTACAACAAAAATCTCTCTTAAAAAAAAAAAAAAAAAGTACTTAACTAAGCAGATGGTTTAATTGTTACATTTCTGGACTCCCATGTAGTCGACCATGGTTTGAGTACTGGACCTAGTAGCTTGAAACTCATGGTGGACACATGTGAACGCATGCCCCAAATCCTGAGAGAATGGAGGAAAAGGGATTATAGCATGCCCACCCACCAAGGGTGATTTCTCACTTTCTGTCTGTCTGTCTCTCTCTGGCAAGTGCACGTCCTATAACAAAAATCTCTCTTAAAGGAAAAAAAAAGTACTTAACTGCACTAAATTAAAATAGAATATTTTATTAACATCAGAAAGAGCAATCCACATTCTCCAATCCAAATATTTCATTAATTAATAAAGTCAGCCCAGAATGGAAGTAGTCCAATACCAAGATTCTAATCCTTAGTTTGCCACCCTCTTTACATGAGACAACGTGCTAGTACAACTATCTAATCATTAGCCTCCTTATCTACAACAGGAAAACAAGAAATGGTTACATGTAAAAAGTCTGTTGAGGATTAAATGAAATTTCACTTACACATGTGTAACGGTATAGAATATTAACTATTAACATACTAAGGTACTATAAATACTGGTAGACTTTATTTCAAAAAATACAAAGCACATGACAAAACAATAACACCTGTTATTTCTGGGTGGTGGGTACATGTATATTTATACTTTTCAATGTATCTTTAAAATCTTCAAAATGAAAATATCGACCCTATCCACTTTTAATACAAAATCACACATATAGGGCATGACTTTATGCAGGGAACCTTTGTAAGATGAACCATATTTTCACAGCAAGCTTCATGGAATAATGGTTTATAATTAAAAGAAGAACTATAGACATAGGAACTACACAAGGTCAGCAAATGGAAGAGAGTCTGCAATCTAACCTTATTTTCTAGAGGAGGAACATGCTTGATTGGTTTTTCTAAGCTACATCCAGTTAGTTAATGCCAACACCAAAAGGAACACCCTAGTGCTGGCTTCCTAAGGTGGTCTTAGTGTAAGCACATTTGAAAATTCATTTTTTTATTTCAAAGTCAAATTTTATGGCCTCATTCTACCAAACAAATTCTTGCTATTTCATTTCTGCATGCAGCTGAATTTTTTTTTTTTTTTGAGAGGTTTTTGCTATAGGGCGCGTACACCTGCCAGAAAGACAGAGAGACAGAAAGTAAGAAATCACCCCCCAGGGAGGATGGCCATGCTGCAATCCCTTCTCCTCTCGGGATCTTGGGCACGCACGCACATGCACCCAGTGTGAGTTTTAAGTCATCGGGTCCGGGACTCGAACCGCGGTCAACTACACGGGAGCCCAGCAACATAGCCTTTACATTAACTGCTGGCCCCAGCTGAATTGTTTTGTGAAAACACTGGCAAACTTGCCTTCATAAACTAAGTATTTTATTTCAAAGAACAGGAGTTAAAAACCTAATGCATAAATCCTTCCATATTTTGTAAATTCAAGAGCTATAAAATGCCTTTTGTATGAAGCTTGTGTTGCATGTAGAAAGTTAAAAATTTCTTCAATTTGAAGAAATAAATGTTATAAGGGAAACATTATTTAAAAGCTTATCTTTGGAAAATAATTCATGCTTGCATACAGAAAACTATATACTTAAGTGTCTGTTGTACACTACGCAATATTTTGCAAAAGATTTTCAGAAAGAGTCTAAGCTCAGGTGATCATAATCAACTTGATTAACACAGAACTACCAACTAATTTTACTTTACTAGTAAGAATTTGAATTTTTAAAAAACAGTGATAAGATTTAAAGGCACCACTTGAAATTATTTGGTATTCTATTTGGTATAACATTCCATTTCCAGACACATCAGCCATCCTAGAGCCAAAGGACTGGGAAACTACCAACTGGCTCAGCACCCAAAATAGTTTAAAACTACAACAGATAGAACTCCTGAGTGTCATGTTCCACAGCTTCATATTACTAATGGTATCAAACAGGTATGTCACAGAAAGAAAACACCAGACTTATACCTTAAAAATATGTACAGAACTTGAACATTTCTATAAGATACAATTCAAGTCACAATTGAATTATAAATGTAATCGGATACTCTGATATAATGAAAACATCTGGTTAAAAAAATGCACATAAACCATGGAAGATAATATGTATTTAAAAACACACACAATTCTAACCACTAGGCTTGAACTTTGATTTTTAAAAAGTAAATATATATTTACAATCTTTGAATTCTACACGTTACTTTGATATGATCTTTATTATCAGGATGATGTAAAACAAGATAAACCTCTTTTAACCATTTACATAACAGAAAAAAATCAATAGGGATGCTGGTAGAACACAGTATACAGAGTAGATAAAATATGAAAGGCCAGGGACTTCATTATTTATGGACTGATAAAAGAGACTTAACCAAAACCATGTGCTAGAAAACAGCAGTTTTACTTCAGAAACTTTTCTGTGGGGGACCCAGTTTCCTTATCAACAAAGAAAGGATTATAAATAACCATTATCTAAAGGGTTACTGGGAGGATTAAAAGATCCCTATGCAAATGATCACAATTAGACACGAAGACAGTACTGCCTTGGATATGAAAGTTCATAACGTGGTTCACACCAAGGCCTTCCATCAAGGTTTAGAAACCTCAAATGTATTTGTTCTTAGTACAAGAACCAATGTTTAAAGCATAAAATCCTTAATCGGAGTGTTCAGTCCAGTTGATTATCAAAAGGTATTTAAAAAATGCTTCAATACTGATGATACTAAACTGATTAAAGCTACCAAAACTTTGTACGATCACAAAGGTTTGGCTTCCTGGATTAGAGTCCAGAGTCATTTGTCTTCTGAGGACATTGCAGAGACATCAGACAGATACTTCAGATACTGAGCAATTTCTCGAGCAGCATGGCACCTGCCATTTATGTTTTTCGTTTGTCATAGTCTCCAACCATTTTCTTGATATGTGATAATTTGCTCTTCAATTGCTTGCAATAATCCCTCTTACTTTTGTAATCTGCAGACTAAAAAGGGAAAAAATGAATCACATAAATTCATCAAAATGAAAACAGGTCTAGTAGGAAGACAGACATGAACAAAAAGGAACATTAATCATATAGTATTTATTAGGAGTTTTAAATGAAGTAATATACTTAAGGTACCTAGCAGTATCCCCACCACATAGACAGCTGATTAATTTTCTTGGTATGGTCATATCTTCTAACCCGAATTTTACCAAGGATGCACTCATTTATGAAAATCTGTAAAATGACCAAGAAATTTCATTTATGGCTAGAGGGTATATGCACTTCCTAGAAAGAAACAGAGACAGAAAGCACCCTGAATGGGGCATAGTCACACCACAATTGTTTTTCTTCTATTTCTCCATCCTGTCATGATTTGGGGCATGCACACACACATATTTGGTGTATTTCTTTTTCTTTTTCTGAGAGGTTTTTTGCTATAGGGCATGTGCACTTGCCAGAAAGACAGAGAGACAGAAAGCGAGAAATCACCCCCCAGGGAGGATGGCCACGCTGTAATCCCTTTTCCTCCATTCTCCTCTCAGGATCTTGGGCATGCACGCACACGCGGCTGGCGTGAGTTTAAGCCACCAGGTCCAGGACTCGAACCATGGTCTACTACATGGGAGTCCAGTGACATAGCCATTATGCTAACTGCTGGTTCCTGGTGTGCTTCTTAAGCCACAGGGCCTGGAATTTGAAATGCAACATTGGCCATTCGTATGTGTGCTTTTTTTTCTTTTTTAAAAAATATATTATTTCACTTTACTTACTTATTTTAATTTGATCAGAGAGGGATGGAGTGAAAGAGGGAGGGAAAGTGAGAAAACAAGCCACCAGGTCCGGGACTCAAAGCATGGTTGGCCATGTGGGGGTCCAACATCCTTAACCACCATGCCACTTGCCAGATCCCACATGTGTGTGCTTCTTTTTTAGAGAAGGTTTTTCTGTGTTGCAATCTTCTTGTGTCAGCCTTCCAGGTAGCTGGGACAACAGTCCTATCACCGTGTATGATCTCCCAGACAGGATCTGAGTTCACGATGCTGCTTGCCTCAGCCTCCTCAGTAGCTGGGACAGATATGCACCTCCCATAACTCTTCTGCCTGAGGAGTTCTTTTCCAGCTTTTTAGAATGGGTCAGAAATGGAACCTAGGCCTCTCATGGGGCCTCAGACTACTAAGCTATAGACTCCGCTATGGCTGGGCCCTTTTTGCTACTATATAAATATTCTTTATTTAAAATTACAATGCTTTGTCATTTACAACAATTTTAATATAAAACATTTTAAAAACAAAAAATGTTTGAAGTCAATAATGACTGATAATGCCAAATGTTGGCACAAATGTGGAGCAAGAGGAGTCTATACTGCCTGGTAGGCGTGTAAACTGGCACAACCACTTTGGAAAGCTGTTTGACAGGATCTACTAAGGTTGGATATACACATGCCCAATGACCCTGCGATTTCACTAAGTGTATACCTAACTAATACACGAACATTTACGAAAATGTTTGAAATGACATCATTTGTAAAAAACCAAAAATTTGCAACAACCCAGATGTTCATTCACAAGAGAATGGATGAATAAAAATTACACAGCAATAAAAGTAAATGAATCAAACTGCATGCCCACACATAAATGGAACTTACATATAAAATCCTGGAGAAAAGAAACCACACACAACATGCATACTGTATGATTCCACTTATAAGTTCAAGACAGGTGAGACTCATCTATGCTAGTAGGCATTAGGACAGCAGTTACCCTTTGTGGGGAGCATGAGAAGTGAAAGTGAGTACAAGGGAGGGGGCTACCAGGGTACCAGGAAGTGGGAGCCAGATACACAGGGGCGTGGTCACTTTGTGAAAATTTACCAAGTTGTACACTTGGATCTGTACATGTTTTGTATGTATACTTTAACTTTTAAAAAAGTTTTAAGAATCAATAGTGGCTATAGTTGTAGACAACTAAAATTGAGATTACAGCGGCATTTATAAATCTCAAAATGACAGGGCCTTTGATCTATACTCAGTGCCTGTGTAACAAGGTACTAATACTTATTCTAAATGTTAAAGGAAAATGCGATAGAAAAGTTCTTCTACAAGAAATCTTACATTCCAGGTACTTACTCTCTTAACTTGCTTCAGTCTATTGTACTCATCAGCGGCAGCCTATTAATGAGAAGCACAATGGAATATATTTAGTGAGGCATTTTTCTCTTTCTTTCTTTCTTTCTTTCTCTTTTAAGGAGAGATTTTTGCTATAGGGTACATGCACTCGCCGGAGAGACAGAAAGCAAGAAATTGCCCCCAAGGGGGATGGTCAGGCCTCAACACCTTCTCCTTCATTCTCCTCCCAGGGTCTTGGGCATGCACACCGACATGACTGGCATGAGTTTCATACAGTTGGGGTCAGTACTAAAATCACAGTCAGCCATGTGGGAGTACAGTGACGTAACCACCATGCCATCTGTTGGTCCCAAGGCTTTCAAGAGTAACATTCCTGATATTATTCTTCAGGGAAAAAAAAAAATCACAGCCTGTGACAAAGACACGAAGAATTATATTAAGTCTTAAAACTATTACAGTCAGGACCAGCAGATGGTGTAATGGTTACATTGCTGGACTCCCATGTAGTAGGCTGCAGTTCTAGTCCTGGACCTGGTGGCTTAAATCTCACACTGGGCACATGTGCGTGCGTGCCAAAATTCCAAGAGGAGAATGGAGGAAAAGGGATTGAGGCATGGCCATCACCCTTGGGGGGGGGGGGGGTAATTTCTTGTTTTCTGTCTCTCTGGCAAGTGCATGTGCCCTATAGCAACTATCTTAATCAAAAAAAAAAAAAAAAAAAAAAAAAAAAAAACAAGAAACAAAAACTCACAGTCACCAGGAAGGCCTGAAGGACTCCAGTGAAGAGACATTTACTATACAAGGTGACTTTTAAAAATTGTAGAAAAATAAAATTAAAGTAGAAATTTATTTTGGTACACAAAAAATCTGATATCCATGTACAGTTTTTCATAATATGCATTTTCTATTAACTTTTCAAAGACCCCTGCGAATGCTTCATGTTCCATTTACCTAGACAGGTAACTGTTCTGCTGTTCCTTCCTCTTCCCCATGCCAGTCCTTGTGCCACACGGACACTAGAAAGATCCTTTACAAAGTACAGCTCTTACCAGGTCACATATCACCCCAAAACTTGTCTGAGTTACCCACTAATTTTTCTACTCATTTAGTTTTCTATCTTTTCAGTCTTAGTGCCCATCTTTAGCAATTCCTTTAAAAAATTAGATATCATGTTTTGAAAGTTTATTTATTTCTTCCAAGAGAGAAAAAACAAACAGATCCCCCAGAGGATCGTCATACTGCACACCCCAGTCTCAGCTGGCCCAGATCGCAGGCATATGGTGTGCTCAGGGAGGTCCCCAGACACAGCCCCAGGACCTTCCCTGTGTGAGTCCAGCTGCATTACCACTGGGCTACCACCTGGCCCCTGGACATGCTATTTCTACTATGTTTTCCTTATGATTATAATCCTATACCTTCCCTAACCCTTCTGTCTGGTGAAATTATTAATGGCTATCTCTCAGGGAAGCCCCTGCTAAACTCTCCAGGCCTTCAGCAGACTTCATTCCTTCCCTGAGCAGTTAGTTGTATTTTCTACATCAAATGTGAATACAGCATCAATCACACTGCCTAAGTTGTCTAGATGTTAGTTTCTCTCTTAGAATTCCCATTCTTTGAGGGTGAGAACAGGGTTTTATCTTTCTACTCTGAACTTTCACATCATCAAAGACATGATAAGCTAAATTGAGAAGGCAAAGTCATACAGAAAGTATAAAAGAAAACAATAGATAAACTAAACTATATGAGAAGCAAGGTTTCAAAACTGAAATGCTCACCGTAACTGGAAAATGGCAGAGTATTTAATAAAATGAATATGAAGATATGATAAATATATGAAGTGATGAAAAGTTTGATTACTACTATCTGGAACACGAAGGCAACAATTTTTCAAGGACAAATGTGGGTCAAATGAGCCCTCTAGTGCATTACAAGGAGGAATGCAGTTGCTATCATCTTTCTGAAGGGTAGTTTCACAACAAAAGTCTAAACGTTTGCATGCTCTCTAATTCGGCACTTTTTTTTTTTTTTTTTTTTGAGAAATGTTTGCTACAGAGAAATTTTGAAAATTGAGAAATTTTGTCTCACGTGCACTTACAGGAGAGACAGAGACAGACAGAAAGTGAGAAATCACTCCCCAGGGGAATGGTCATGCCACAATCTATTCTTCTCCACTCTCCTCTCAGGATCTTGGGCAAGCATGAACACACACCAGTGTGAGTTTTAAGTCTCCAGGTCTAGGACTCAAACCACGGTCAACTAGGTGGTAGTCCAATGACGTAACCATTATACCATCTGCTGGTCCCTGACTCACCGATTTCACATTCTGGAATTGTTCCAAGTAGATAAGCAGACAAGAGTGCAAAAATGGAGCAGTTCACCAGTGTAGAATGGTACTACTAGAGTGGGAGAGATGTATGTTATCTATCCACAGAAGATGATTTTTTCCCCCAGCTAGAAGACACATGTGCTCACCAGAGAGAAACAGAGAGACAGAGAGAAGAGAAAGCACCCCCCTCCATGGGGAGTGGTCATGCTGCAATCCCTTCTCCTCCATCTCTCCTTCCTTTTGGGATCTTGGGCATGCACATACACATGCCTCATATATCTCTCAAGTTCCTGAGTCTAGGCCTTGAACGGTATGGTTGGCCTTGACCACCAGGTCACAAAGCCCACCCAAGAATGTCTCTTAATTATGGTGCAACCAGTACCAGCAGTTGGTGTAATGGCTATGCCACTGGACTCCCATTTAGTTGACCATGGTTCAAGTCCCGGACCCAGTGGCTTAAACTCATGCCAGGCACTTGTGCATGTGTGCCCAAGATCCCGAGAGGAGAATGGAGGAAGGGATTGTAGTGTGGCCATCCCCCCTGGGGGGTGATTTCTTGCTTTCTGTTTCTGTCTTTCTGGCAAGCGCATGCGCCCTACAGCAAGAACCTTTCCAAAATAAAAGAAAAAAAATTATAAAACCAGCAGTTAGCATAAAGGCTATGTTGCTGGACTCCCATGTAGTCAACTACAGTTCATGTCCCGGACCTGGTGGCTTAAACTCACGCCAGGCGTGTGTGCATTCGTGCCCAATATCCCAAGAGGAGAATGGAGGAGAAGGGATTGCAGCATGACGATCTCCCCGGGGGGTGATTTCTCACTTTCTGTCTCTGTGTCTCTCTCTTTCTGGCAAACACACGTGCCCTATAGCAAAAACTTCTCAAAAAAAAAAAAATTATGATGCAACCATAAAATTGAAAATTGTACGAACATGTTAACATGCAAAAGTTCTTAATGTATATTTTTATTACTGACATGAACAATACCCATTAACTATTGTTGGGTAAAAGACCAGGAAATAGGGCCAGCTGGTGGCTTGGTGGTTGAGGCAGCTGGATCCCACATGGCTGACTGCTTGGTTTGAGTCTCAGACCCAGCAGCTTGAAAAACACACAGGGTACATGTGTGTCCCTGATCAAAATCCCAAGAGGAGAATGGAGAAGGGATGGCAGTGTGGCCATCACCCCTGGAGATGCTTTCTCACTAACCCTAAAAAGAAGAAACAGTGAACACAAGATAAGCAGTGCCAGAAAGGATATGAAAATAGTGGGGAAAGGCGGGCAGCAGTGGCAGCTGTAATGCCACGTTCCGTGACACTGGACACATGTGAGAAAGGCACAGGTTTGCATTTAGAGGGCTCCCCGTACACGCTGGGCACATGTGTGACCATCCTCCGGGCTGACTGAGGTGGGGGGGAGCTCTGTGAAGACCCCATTGAGAGTGCTGTCTATATCTCATGGAAGGAATTTTAAAAACAGAGAAAAAGAAAAAAATCCACAATGATAAGCATATGTAAAAGAGACACAGGAAGCTACTGAAAGCCTTTCCAATGGTCAAAGCTAGAACAATTTGAGCCACAAAATGAAGTAGTATTGCATTATAACTTAAAGTATAAGGAAGCTATCCATGAGTCCATGCTTAAATAAGCTGACAAATAAATAAATGAGCAAATAAATGGGAGGAAGGAACTAATTTCCCCTTAAAGGGAAGTATATCTATGTAATATTCAGCATGTATACATGTATGGATGGGGTGGATTAAAAAGAGTAAGCTTACATGGACAACACTACCACAGACAGCCCAACAAGGGAGGGAAATGGGAGATAACCATTAACTACTATTGAGTAAAAAAGTAGGAAAGATGTAAGTGAAACATCGGAGATGATTTCTTACTGCAGACTATATGGAAAGGATGATTGTTTTGTTCTTAAGGAATTTTTTTTAAGTTTACTTATTTCTTTCATGAGACAGAGACAGACACACAGGAAGCCCCAACAGTATCTTCATGCCATGATCCACTCCCAGCCTCAGTCAGCCCCGATCACTGACATGTTCAGGTATATCTCCAGATGTAAACTCAGAACCCTTCCTGTGCCTCACAGGGTGGTGAGACACCACTGCATCCCTCTGTAGCCACAGAAAAGATGTTTAGTGTTTTTTGTTTTTGTTTTTTTAAAGTTTTGTGAGAGAGTATGTACACTCACAAGAGAGAGAGAGACAAAGAGAGAGATAAAGTGAGAAAGCATCCTGCAGAGGGGATGGCTATGCTGCAATCCCTTTGCTTTCACTCTCCTCTTAGGGCATGCACCCACATATGCCTGGTGTTCTTTTCAGACCAATGGGCTTGGAACTTAAACCACACAGTCAGCTATGTGGGATCCAACTTATTTAATCATCACATTACCGCTTGCCCAGAAAAGATATGTTAACAGCTAATATTTTGCTGAAAAGGATTTTTTGGGGGTTGTAAGATTTAAGGTAATTTAATTTAGTTTTCTCTATACAATTCTGTATTGTTTGAGTTTTTACAAAAGAATGTATTATGTTTATAAATGGAAAATTTTGCTGTTTTCTTTTAAATAGGAAGAGACAGAGATACAAAAATAGACTCTTGCTTTGTAATTTTGTAATTTTTTTTGAGAGAGATTTTTGCTATGGAGTGCATGAGTCTGCTGGAGAGACAGAGAGAGACAGAGAGACTGAAAATATCTTCCCCTCAGGGGGTGGGGGTGGCCATACCCCAATCTCTTCTCCTCCATTCTCCTCTTGGGATTTTGGGTACACACATACCAGTGTGAGTTTCAAGCTTCAAGGTCTGGGACATGAACAGGAGTTGGCTATGTGGGAGTCCAGCAACGTAATCATTATACTATCTACTGGTCCCATTTTTAAATTTTTAATTGCCAGAGGAACACGTGCTCACCAGAGAGAGACAAAGAGGAAGAAATTGCACCCCTCAACAGGGTGTGATCACATCACAATCCCTTCTCTGCCATTTCTCCATCTCCTTTTTTTGAGAGGTTTTTCTACAGGGCACATGCGCTTGCCAGAAAGGCAGAGAGAGACAGAGAGACAGAAAGCGAGAAGTCACCCCCCACAGGGGTGATCTCCTCTCGGGATCTTGGGCAGGCATGCATGCACATGCGTCCGGCATGAGTTTAAGCCACCGGGTCCAGGACTCGAACCATGGTCGACTACATGGGAGTCCAGCAACATAGCCATTAGGCCAAATGCTGGTTCCAGCCATTTCTCCATCTCACCAGGAGTCAGGATCCCAGGCATGCACGCATGCACTACATTAGTATACTCTTTACTTGGAAAAACTTTCCTCCAAGACCCAATTTCAATGGAGTCATAGTTGGATAATTACTAAGACTATTTTTTTTAATCAATGTTAGTATAAAATATACTATATCTTCATGGACTAGAATCAAATTCTATGCAACATATAAATATCTGGTTTAAATTTACCATGTACTCTTCACTTTCTTCTCTATAGTCATCCAGTTCTTTATCCAGACGAGAGAGTTCTTTATTGATCTCATCAAGTTCTGCTTGCAGGCTCTTGTATTCCTGTAGGCCAGTGTCAAAATCTTTCTTGTAGAGTTGTCTCTCTTGATCTGAAGTTATAGGTGGATATTCCCTAAAAATTAAAAGAGAAAATGAGTATATACATATTCCTAGCAGACAAAAAAAATCATCCAAGACAATAAAGCTGGTGGGGTATGGCAATGATGTTTCCTTGTTTTCTTTTTATTTCCTATGGGGAGGAGGAGGTAGGATACAAGTAAGTTCTATGAATGATTATGCTGTGGCTCTTGTTTTTGTTTTTTTAAAGAAAACCATACTTATGTAGTTTTAAAAAATAAAGTTGAGGTGTGTCCTGCCATGTTCAGGGACCAAGGCGATTGAATCTCTGCTCTAAATCTCATCTTCCATACCCCAAAAAAGCTCATACAGGGTCATAGAAATTTTCAACCCTTAACCTGCTGCCTGAAGGAAGAAATTTCTCTTTATAAATCTGAACTCAAAATCTCTTTCTGTGGGTATCATGTTGCAAAACACAGTAAATGGGAGAAATTGTCACAGAAGTACCTTACAGTAAAGGGAAGCATATAATCTTACAGTTGCAGAAACCTTTTCTAAGCAATTAGCCAAAAGTGAATACACTACCAAATGATTAAAATTCAGAGAAGAGAACCTTCAGAGTGAACAGAAGGGAGAAGTAGGGAACTGCAGAAGAGTGCAGCTCAACTCCTCCCACATGGCTCTGAATTCTGAGTTGAAACCCTGTAGCACAGACCAGGTGCACCTACTTCCTAAACACTGTGAGGCCTTTGTAATATCCAGTTACAAAGTCAAAAGTACAGGTTGCTTAATGAGCATCAGGGAAACGGAACTGTAAAGAGAGAAAGGATCACCTCCTCCTGCACAACTCTGAACACTTAGAATTAACTGCAAGAAATTAGAAAGAAATGTATAATCCAGCAGATGACCAGAAATCACCACAGAGGCACAAGAAATATGAGAAACCAAGAAAATCTCTCTCCCCAAGGGAAAAGAACAACCTTTCATTGTCCACAGACAGTACAATGGAACTTGGGTAATGTCCAATAAAGAATTCAAAATATTCATAATAACAAAACTAAACAAAATGCAGGAGATGAGAGACAATGAATTCCAGAAGGTGCAAGAAAAAAAGAGATGAGTTCCAGGAGGTGAGGAAGTTCTTTCATGATTTGAAAGAAAAAATACATACCATAAAAAGGTATCAAACAGAATTTTTAGAAATGAAGGCTGTAATACAGAAAATAAAACCTCCCTCGAAAGTATTAAAAGCAGATTAGACCATGCAGATTGAATCTCAGTTGCTGAGGACAAAACCTCTGATCTACAAAAAATCACCAAAAAGAGAGAAAACCATCCCCCCAAATTAGCATAGTATACAAGAAATAACAGATACCATTAAGTGCTCAAACATCAGGAAAATTGGTATCTCAGAAGGTGAAGAAACTAGTAAGGGCATTGATACCATATTCCATGAGATCCTGGAAGAAAACTATCTGAATCTACAGAGGTATTTAAATATCCAGACCCAGGAAACACAAAGGATGCCAAATAGAATCAACCCAAAAAGATCTTTTCCAAGGCACATCATAGCCAGACTGATCAAAACTACAGACAGAGACAAGATACTAAAATTGGCAAGAGAGAAATGTAAAATTACTTCTCACAAAGGATATCCCATCAGGCTAACAGCAGCCCTTTCACTGGAAACAATGTGAGCAAGGAAAGAATGGGAAAATATATTCAAAGTGTTTAATGAAAACCAATTTCAACCAATACTATACTCAGCAAGTTTATCCTTCATATGGGGAGAAAAGATAAAACGTTATCAGATAAACAAAACCTGAAAGAATTTACCAACACCAGACCAGCTCTTCAAGAAGTTCTGAAGGGAGTGCTCTATCAGAAAAACTAATGACACACAGACAGAAATAATAGAACAAAGAGTAATCAAGAACATGCTAGGAACAAGTCCAGAAATATCAATAATAATGTTGAATGTTAACTTCCAGGATGTAAATAGAAAGATCAGAACACAGTAAGACTACAAATTCAACAGAAGAGAGATCGAATACATGAGACTGACCTGGTGAAATAATGTGACTTTTGACTAAAACATTACAGATTTTTTTTTAACTATGCTTTGCTTTCCAGATTTGAGGATTTTGCTCCTTCTGAGCTGTTGATAGGTTCAGTAATTTGTTAAAAAAATTTTTTTTTTGCTTGATTGCTTGTTTTTTTTTTAAGCTGAAACAAACTTTTCTCCCTTCCTGACCCCTCTGGAATTGGAAAATATTTGTGAGTATTCTTTTCTTGTGGCAGAAAGGTTATTGCATACGTTTAATAATACCTGTTGCCTTGCATCAGAAATTGGAAATACTTGTTATTGCCAGGGCTTTGACTAGAATGTCGTACGTGAAGATATGACCAGAAAACTATGAACTAAGGTAGATCTCAAGAAAGCCAACAGAAGCTCTTGGGAAGATTGCCTGGCACCATAAACAGTTCTGCTTGGCAGAGGAGATTAGAGAATCTGTATGCGTGAATTTGTACCATAAAATAACCTGGACTTTTCCAGCCCAGCATTATAATAAGTAGAGATTGCAAAAGAGCAGCCACAACCAGAGGATTACCTTGAGGGAGACTTTTAAGGAAGAAAAAGAGACTGATCTTTTTTTTTTTTTTTTTTTTTTTTTTTTTGAGAGATTTTTTCATTATAGGGCGCGTGCGCTCGCCAGACAGAGAGAGAGACATAGAGACAGAAAGCGAGAAATCACCCCCCAGGGGGGATGGTCACGCTGCAATCCCTTCTCCTCCAATCTCCTCTCGGGATCTTGGGCATGCACGCACATGCGCCCGGCGTGAGTTTTAAGCCACCGGGTCCGGGACGCGAACTGCGGTCGACTACGTGGGAGTCCAGCGACATAGCCATTACGCTAACTGCTGGTTCCCAAGAGACTGATCTTTGCAAGCAGATGCTATATCACAGAATACTTGGTAGGCAGAATTGAGTTGGGAAGTTTCACATGTGAATTGTGAGTGGGATGTTTTTTCTCAACAGTTTGAGTAGTTGACGTAAATATTTTCTCAAAAATATTTAGAGTTATACTGTCTCTGTTGTTATAAGGTCACAAAATTATAAGAAATATTTTGAAAGTTATCTTTAAATTTTAGTTTTTTGGAAATTTAAAAAGTTATGTATTAACTTAACAAGAACTGTGGGGTGTGAGCAAAAAATTTTGATATGTAAAGTAAATGCAAATAAATAAATAAATAAGGCAAAAAATACCCCATAAAGTTGAAAATCGCTTATGAGGGGCTGGCAGGTGATGTGGTGGTTAAGGGTGGTGGACTCTCACATGGCTGACTGTGGTTCAAGTCCCAGACCTGGAGGCCTGCTTTCTCACTTTCCTTCTCTCTCTCTTGTCACTCTCTGGTCAAATTTTTTTTTTTTTTTTTTAAATATTTTAACTTTATTTATTATTATTATCATTATTATTTTCCAGTTTGATCAGAGAGAGAGAGAGAGAGAGGAAGTGAGAAAGCAAGCCACCAGGTCCGAGACTTGAACCGTGGTCGACCATGTGGGAGTCCAGCGCCTTTAACCACCACGCCACTTGCCGGCCCTCTGGTCAAATTTTAAAAAATAAGTAAATATAGTTAAACAACATAATTCTTAAAAAAAATCACTTATGAAAAGGTTCAAGTCATAAGAACTTATTTATTTTTAATACACAGTACCACATGACAAAGGAGTTTAGTCTTAAAACTGGAATTCTGGAACCTGAAGCCTGTCCGGACCACAGCAGTGGCAGATCAGTGACTGGAAGCGGCTGTTTCCTGCTACCATCTATAGTTTTCAGATTGGTTTATTTATTTTTTGGTTGTGTTTTTCCTGAGTGGAAATAGCTTATTTTGTCTTTTCATTATAAAAGTAGACATGAAACTACTCTGAATTGTTTCAGGGGATTAAAGAGCTTTATAACAATACGGAATTTCAAATTTTAGATCTAACAGTAAGTCTAATATCTTCATTTTACAGAGTGGGGAAATTGAATGATTTCGTCAAAAGCAAAACAAGAATTCATGAATTCAGTCTTTTTTTTTTTTTTTTTGGAGAGGTTTTTTGCTATAGGGCGCGTGCGCTCACCAGACGGACAGAGAGAGACATAGAGACAGAAAGCGAGAAATCACCCCCCAGGGGGGATGGCCACGCTGCAATCCCTTCTCCTCCATTCTCCTCTCAGGATCTTAGGCACGCACGCACACATGCCCGGCATGAGATGAAATTCAGTCTTGAGCTAAGTCATCCATAATACAAGTTAGGCAAATATCTTACAAATGGATGGCTGACCCAGATCAAAAACTCTTGGGGGACCAGCAGTTACCATAATGGCTATGTCATTGGACTCCCACATAGTCGACCGTGGTTTGCGTCTCGGGCCAGGTGGCTTAAACTCACACTGGGCATGTGTGCGTGCGTGCCCAAGATCCCGAGAGGAGAATGGAGGAGAAGGGATTGCGGCGTGGCCATCCCCCCGGGGGGTGATTTCTTGCTTTCTGTCTCTGTGTCTCCCTCTGTCTGTCTGGCGAGCGCACGCGCCCTATAGCAAAAAAACCTCCCCCCCCCAAAAAAAAAAACTCTTGGGAGGACTGAGAAAGATAAGGTATCGGCAATTTTAAGCTATCCATGTCCTACATACCCGTCCCACGTTTCCATTAATCACCTTTCACACCCAAAATATTTCTGATGTACATCCTCCTTCATCCTCAGAATAAGGATAAAAAGGCTACACATTACACACAGGCATATTAGGCAATGATGGACAAAATAAAACCACCAACACACAAAGGAACTTACCCAGAACCTTGGCCCAAACACTGAATTGTTACCTCAACTGTTTACAGATTGTTTGCCAATGCTCTTGGGATTAACCTTTAAAAGAAACCCTGGTCTTATCAAGAAAGTTTAACTTCAAAGTAGAGTAACTGCCAAAGGAAAGCCACAACACTGGCCTGGGAATTTTATAATCAATAAAACCAAGTTCCTTTCTAATTGTAGTTTATTTATTTGAAAGACTGTTCTTGGATGAGCACTGGTAAAAGTAAGAGAGCACTGCTGAAGTTTGTCAGCCATTCTGTGAAGGAGTTCAAAGGGTTATTAGGACATGGTTATAGCCAAGTATTGTTCTTGCTCTTCCATTTTTATTAAAAAAGGGTACTAAGAGGGACCAGCAGTTAGCGTAATGGCTATGTCGCTGGACTCCCACGTAGTCAACCGTGGTTCATGTCCCGGACCGGGTGGCTTAAAACTCACACCGGGCACGTGTGCGTGCGTGCCCAAGATCCCAAGAGGAGAACGGAGAAGGGACTGCAGCGTGGCCATCCCCCCTGGGTGGTGATTTCTCGCTTTATGTCTCTCTGTCTGTCTCTGTCTGTCTGGCGAGCGCACGCACCCTATAGCGAAAACCTCTCCAAAAGAAAAAAAAAAAAAGAGTACTAAGAAAAAACACAACACAAAAAATCTATCTCCAGTCCAGCTGGCACAGAGTGAAATCACAACACTGATCCCAGTTTATGGGGTGAAACTCCAACACCTGACTGGGCCACGTTGACCACTGAAACATGCACATAGCTTTAGAAAGAAGCCGGCGGACTCCGTACCTGATCCAGTCTTCCTCCAGCTCATCGCAGGACTCACCGCCAGTCGTGTAGTCTGTTTCATAGTGGTCTTGCTCTGTTCGCCTCGACTTTCCTGTTCTTCCCTTGGCGGGAGCCCTTTTGGAAGATGTGTCCAAGTTACCTATGCTGCTGTACCGATGCTGCCTGTAGTCGTCCACAGGGGAAGTCACCGGAAGCTCCTGAACCACTTCAGGCACCCTAATAAAATAGCAGTCATTGTTCAGCAACCATGGGGTACACTACAACCCTCCTGCAGTGCAGTCACAAAGAGCAACAATAACAACAAGGGACATCCACACACTCGAGTTCAAGTGCTTGACACTGTGCCAATGCCTCATTTCCTAGGTCCAACTTGGCACCAGCTCAGAATCTCTAATACACATGAACAGCTTTTGGGTTCTGATTCAAGGGGACAGGGTGGCAGCAGCGTGGGGGGATGTGAAACCTCCTCAGGGAAATGAACCTCTCATTTCATTTTAGGAAGGTCAGATTCATCTCTTAAGAGTTGTTTACCTGACCTGGGCCAGGCACTTACTCCACAAAAGGCTGTCAGCTAAATAATAGTAACGATTCTTTTCTACAGGTTATTCCAGTTCTGTGGAATGCTGTGTGGGGAGGAATGCACATACACATCTACTTCTGGAAGCAGACTCTCAGAGACAAGCTCTTTCTAATATTAATTTTGGTACTACCATATAGCAACTCATTTCTTTTCCTCAATTTTTTTTAATAGAGGTTTTTGCTATAGGGCGTGTGTGCTCGCCAGAAAGACACACACACACACAGAGACAGAAACGAGAAATCACCCCCAGGAGGATGGCCATGCCGCAATCCCTTCTCCTCCATTCTCCTCTCAGGATCTTGGGCACGCACGCACACGCGCCCGGCATGAGTTTAAGCCACCGGGTCTAGTACTTGAACCACGGTCGACTACATGGGAGTCTAGCAACACAGCCATTATGCTAACTGCTGGTCCCTCCTCAATTTTTTAAAAATAGTTTGCTAAGAGGGTACGTGAGCTTGCCAAGGGATGGGTAGGGGGTGGTGAAAGTGAGAAAGCACCCTTATGGGGCATGGTCATGCCACAATCTCTTCTCCATTTCTCCCTCCTTTCAGGATTTTGGCCATATATGTGTGTGCACTTGGAGTGTTTTCTAGCCGCTGGGTCCAGGACTCAAACTGTGCAGTGGAATCCAACCACCTTTAACCACCACTCCACTAGCTAGCTCTCAACTCTCTTTTCAAGGGAAAAGCTTGAGGAACTAAAAATCTATAAACTAAAAAATTAAGAAGCTTGATATTGTAATGAATTTAAGAGTTCATTAAGGACTCTTTTCTGAATTGCCGTTAATCCTGAAGCCAGGCAGAATGAATGGAAGGGTTACCTTTGCACTTATTTTTTCTAATGCAATTATTTAATATTACATCATATTTTATATTGTATATCTTCCTGTCACAAATATGAAAACAAAGCTCACAAGAATAAAACATTAAGAGCCATGGCAAGAGCAACTACTTCCAAGTATCAGAACACAAAACTTCACTTTCCTCTGTAGAAGAAGGGCAAGAGCAGAAAGGAAAAGACCAACAAAGGGACTGAGACTTTCTAAGCATCGGCTTTGCTATTCAAATCAACTGTTAAAAATGTCAGAAGCTCTTTTTTCTTATTGCTTCCAACTTGCAGAAACTGTCACTCTGAGCTTTATCTTCCAGGTTTACTGTTTTCTAAATAACCTAGAGCTGCTTGAATCTAACAGTTGTCACTGTCTCAGATTTCTAATCACATTTAATATCTAGCAGATCCCCAAATCATTAGGGGAGTGGTGGCATTTACTTCTTTCTAAATTTATTGCAGTACTGAGGCTTGTGTGCTATGTGAGTGCTATTTCTAGTGGAGGGGAAATGTGACTTTCTCTGTGAGTCAATGATTGACCGAGTTTCCAGATGCTTTGCCAAAACTACCAGGTACTATATTTCTTGCTTTGAGGTAGCAAAACAAAACCTTTAGAATGTGATGTGTCTCTTTGGGGTGGGGTTCAGAGCCTGAGAGGGAAGTAAACGGCAAAAGAAATTAGAGAAACAAATGAAAAAACATAAAATAGTTTTTTTTTTGTTTTTTTTTTTTTTTGGAGAGGTTTTTGCTCTAGGGCGCATGCGCTCACCAGAAAGACAGAGAGAGACAGAGAGACAGAAAGCGAGAAATCACCCCCCAAGAGGGGATGGCCACGCCACAATCCCTTCTCCTCCATTCTCCTCCTGGGATCTTGGGCACGCACGCACACGCGCCCAGCATGAGTTTAAGCCACTGGGTCCGGGCCTCAAACCGCAGTCGACTATATGGGAGTCCAGTGACATAGCCATTATGCCAAGTGCTGGTCTCATGAAATAAATTATTAAAGTAGGTTTCTTGCTATAATTTTATGGTTTTAGATACTGATATTATAAATCTTTAGTTTCTTAATTTTGCTAGCATATGTGTGTGTGTGTGTGTGTGTGTGTGTGTTCACTAGAGAGAGAGAGAGAGAGAGAGAGAGAGAGAGAGAAAGGAAGAAAAGACTTTCCTATGAGGCATGACCACACCACAGTCCCTTCTCCCCTATTTTTCTATCCTGTTGGTATTTGGTGTACACATGCACATACGCCTGGCACAATTTTCAAGCCACAAGGATCAGGAGTCAAACAGTGGTCAACCATGTGGGATCTGGCTCCCTTAACCACTAGGCCATGGGGTTGCCCCAAATATTATAAATTTTTAACTCCCTTATAAATTTTCCACCTCCCTTCTTTGTATATCCTTTAAAACACTACACTATAACATATTTGATCTAGTATGAAAGCTAAAAGCAAAATGCTTAGCAAAGAAAGCATTGGTAAATTTAGTTAGGGAGAATGTGTTACCTCAATAACCTTGGACTTGGGGCCAGCAGGTGGTGTGGTGGTTAAGGGTGTTAGACTCCCACATGGCTGACCACAGTTCAGTCCTGGACCTGGTGGCTTGCTTTTTCATTTTCTCTCGCTCTGTCCCTCTCTGGTCAAATTTTTTTTTTAAAGTAAAAAATTAATTAAAAAATTAAATTAAATAATTAAAAATAAAACCTTGGACTCTACTTTTAAATACAAGTCATATGAGGTCAAAATACACACAACCTCTCAGCCCCCTTCACTCCCAGTGGCTCCCCACTTTGCTCACAGACAGGTGAGGACATTGGGTCTCTCTAGTCCTAGTCCACAAGTTTATCCTTCTGAACTTACTCTTTCCATTCTTTAGTTATTTTGTTCTCACATACATCCTTTCAAATGGCTTTGCTGTTCCTACTTCACCCCCTCAGTGCAGTTGCCGTGCACTTTCTTCCACCCTGTTTTGCAACCTCCATGAGAACATGGACTTGGAATTCCCAGGGGCACCTGGACCAGTCCTGTACACATGGCAGGTATTCAAGATAATTACTGAATTGAAAACACACTTACAGCTCTCCGCCTTTTCTGATGAGGCATAGTATCAGTGAAGAAAGAGAAACATACATGATCAATGTAGGTGACTGTCAGAGTGATGATCATTAAATATATAGTATTTTGGAGCTATCACCATTACAGGGCAGGGGACATATCTAAGCCCTTTCAACCAGTAAAGTCCTCTTGACGTTGAGAACAACAATGACTCAAAAATGGATAATCAGAATCTTTTTGATGTGTAAGCTTTGGAAAAAGGAAACCTAATTTTCTGAATCCTGGGCTAGAAGACCAGTGCAGTTGAGACAATAGATGCCCACCCTACCACAATGGACGCTATACTAAGAATAAAGCCAAAATATTAACAGATGAAAGTGAGCAGGCAAGAACCCCACTATCCTCTGAGTCTCTGGATCATGCTATGCCTGAAGCTAGAAAATCCTTGGGCCTTAGGTAAACCAGTGAATTCCTTTTAGCTTAATTAAGTTTCCACTGAGTTTTGTAATTCCTATAACCTGCATAAAAGTCTTCACAGATCACCCTACCAGCCTACTGCTACCAAACAATGGTCTCATTTCTGTAAAAAGTCAGCTGCCTTGAGAGCTGGCATCATGGCACATTCCACTTCCTTGACTATAAAGGTGAATTAAACTGGGTGTGGGACAGGATGGTAGGGAGTGTACCTAACAGGACTCCTCAAATTCCATAGGGTGGGGAGGTAACCATCTTGAGCTAAATTCTGGTGCCTCGATGTAGGGTTAATTTTAATTAGCAGACTACCTTGAAATTCTGAGGTATAATGATAAAATGATAAGCAAAGGAAGCCAGACATGAAAGTAACTAGTGTGTGTTTCCATGTCATATCAAGTCTAATAAATTAGGCTAAACTAACACATAGTGATAGTTACCTTGGGATGGGGGTGAAAATTTACTGATGAAAAAAGGGAACCTTTCAGTGCACTCAACATGTCTGTGTCTCTCTTGGCACAGTGGTGGTTCTGAGGGGTTTGCATACATGAAGACTCATCAAGCTGTATACTTGCAATTAGTGTTCTTTTTACTAAATGTAGGTTATGCTTTGGGAGAAAAAAAAAACTTAATACTTTGGTACCTCATCCTTAAATTGGACCTTGGACACCTAAGTCCTTCTCTGTCCACTACAGCACCAAGGACAGGAGGCAGTGAAGATTACTAAGCAACTTCAAGAAAGCTTTAGGAAAGACAGGCTGTGACTTACCATGTGCTCCTACTCCCATCTAAGCGGAACCCCTGAACCCTCCATCACACAGTACTCTGCTATGGGCACTACGTGACCGCGTCTTTTACCCTGCAGAGGCTGGAAGTTCCTCCATCGATACCAAGCTTGGTGGGAGATATGATCATGTTTCTCTCTCTCAGCACTGTTCCCATTCTCTCTAGGTTCTAAAATTAAGCACCACGATTTGCATTTTTAGATCTTTGAGAAAAAGTTCTGGGGTACAGGCTGGGAGTTTAACCTAGTACGATCCTTATGGAACTGGGTTCTATATCTACCAAAATGGAAAAATACACATTTCCTTTAGCCCAGCAATTCTGCTTCTAGTATTTATCGTAGAGATAGTCACTACAAGTGACAAGTGACAAATGTATGACATTACTCCCTGAAGGAGTGTGTAATAAAATATTGGGGAAAAATGTGCATCAACATGGAATTAATATAGTATATTCTCGGGACCAGCAGTTGGCGTAATGGCTACGTCACTGGACTCCCATGTAGTTGACTGTGATTCAAGTCCTGGACCCAGTGACTTAAACTCACACCAGGCGCATGTGTGTGCATGCTCAAGGCTCAAGATCCTGAGAAGAGAATGGAGAAGAAGGGATTACAGAGGCCATCCCCTTGGGGGTGATTTCTCGCTTTCTATCTCTCCCTGTCTCTCTCTTTCTGGCGAGCGCACACATCCTATAGCAAAAAAAAAAAAAAAAAAAAAAAAAAATAAAACAAAAAACAAACAAACAAACAAACAAAAACCTCTCCAGAAAAAAAAAAAAAAAAGAATAAAAATTTTAAACTGTTCCAAATGAATTTGTGAAAAATATCTTGGGGGTCCAGCTTGTGGCATGGTAGTTGAGGTGGCAAGATCCCACAAAGCTGACTATGTGGTTCAAGTCTTGGGCTCAGTGGCTTGAGAAACATGCCAGCTGCATGTGTGTGCATGCCCAAAATCCTGAAAGGAGGGGGGAAATGGAGAAGGGATTGCAGCATGACTATCCCCTACAGGGAGTGCTTGCTCACTTTCCCTCTTTCTCGCTCCTCTGTCTCTTTCCTCTGGGTACACAAATTAAAAGCAAACAAATAAAAATAAAATCTTGGTTTTCATTAAAAAAAAAAGAGAGAGAGAGAGATAACACCTGGTAATGCTGTATACCATGCCACCTGTACAATGTAGAGGCACAGCTGGTCACAAGATGCAGTATAGATATTTATTTTGTGTATGTAAAAGTCATGCAAATCAACCTAAAACTTTTAGAGGGATTGTACCTCTACTGTATACCTTTGTCCCCAATAGGCTCAATCACTTTTGTTTTTATCAAAATCCAAAGAAAAGGGGCCAGCAGATGGTGCAGTGGTTATGTTGCTGGACTCACACGTGGCCGATCATGGTTTGAGTCCTGGACTGGGTGACTTCAAATGCATGCCAGGCATGTGCATGTGCACCCAAAATCCCAGGAGGAGAATGGAGAAGGGATTGTAGTGTGGCCATCCCCCCTGGGGGGTGATTTCTCACTTTCCCTCTCACTGTCTCTCTCCCCTCCTCCCCCAGTGAGTACACATGCCCTAAGGCAAAAAGCCTTTAAGAAAGAAAGAAAGAAAGAAAGAAAGAAAGAAAGAAAGAAAGAGAAAAAGAAAAAGAAAGGAAAACAGAGAAAATGCTTTCTCCAAATCATTCACAACTGAAATCCACAGCTAAGTTGTTCTTATTCTGAAGACCAAAATAAAATAGGGAGGAGGGGTTGGTAGACTGCTTTTTCCATGTTGCATTCCAGGGTAATAATAAAGCCTACTGTATTTAAAATAACTGCATAATTAACTCAGCTGCTGGTGTCATCTTATGGGGTTCCAGAACCAAACTACCACTAACAGAAGTTGGGGGGGGGGGGGGTAAAGCAAAGAGCACAAATAACCGTATTTCCAGAATGAAAGCTTCTAACCTCGCCTTTCCATTAAATCAGCAAGTGGAAAGAATCTTTTTCAATTTAGAAGAAAACACCCCACTTTCCTCCTTGTGGTCTTCCTAGTAGCCCTGGTCTCTACTAACAAAGCAAAGATCACTGGAATACCAGGAGTAGTCCCCAGGTTTTGTGTAGGTAAAGTACAACCTTCCTAAACTGCTTGGAATGTGAGGGTCATTTTAATTGTAAATGGAACAAGCAGGGATTAGGCCTGAGACTTTAGTTAAATCAACATCTATATATAGGGTTACAGATTTTTTTTTTTTAACACATCATAGGGCAGTGTGTTTGCTAGAGAGACACAGAGAGAAAATGAGAGGAAAAGTTAGAAATCACACCTCCCCCACCCCCAGCAGTTTTGGTCATGCCACAATCCCTTCTCCTTCTTTCTCCTCTCAGGATTTTGGGTGCACAGGCACCAGGTTTGATTTTCTTTGTTCGTTTGTGTTTTTGTTTTGTTTTGTTTCTTAAGTTTTTTTTTTTTTTTTGAGAGGTTTTCGCTATAGGGCGCATGTGCTCGCCATTCAGACAGAGAGAGACAGAGAGACAGAAAGCGAGAAATCACCTCCCAGGGGGGATGGCCACGCCGCAATCCCTTCTCCTCCATTCTCCTCTCGGGATCTTGGGCACGCACGCACATGCGCCCAGCGTGAGTTTTAAGTCACCCGGTCCGGGATGCGAACCGCAGTCGACTACGGGGGAGTCCAGCAACATAGCTGTTACGCTAACTGCTGGTCCCAGTTTTTGTTTTTGTTTTTGTTTTTGAGAGGTTTATGCTAAAGGGCGTGTGCGCTCGCCAGAAAGACAGAGAGAGACAGAGAGACAGAAAGCGAGAAATCACCCCCCCAGGGGGTATGGCCACACCGCAATCCCTTCTCCTCCATTCTCCTTTCAGGATCTTGGGCACACATGCACATACGCCCGGCGTGAGTTTTAAGCCACCGGGTCCGAGACGCAAACCGCAGTCAACCACATGCGAGTCCAGTGACATAGCCATTACACTAACTGCTGGTCCCCAGGTATGATTTTCAAACCACTGAGTTCAGGGCTTCAACTGCAGCCAGCCATGTGGGAGTCCAGTGCCTTAACCACCACACCACCTGCTGTGGGCCTCCATGGGCTACAGATTTTTAAAAATAGGACCCTCACCTCTTCATCCCAGTTCATTACTAAAGTAAGGTATCAGTTGCCTACATTAGCTCAAACAGACCAATGTAAATTCTTGCCAAATAACTTGTAACCTGCCCCCTTCTTGCCTTCCTCTTGAATAAAACTAACTCTCTTAATGTCTATTTTGGATGAGCACATGTTTGGGGAACCAGAGTCTGTTCATCAGGAAGAATTCATTCTGAGCTCTGGATTACATAAACCACTTTTATTTCACTTATTATGCCTCAGTCTTTTTAGGTTGATAGTATGCTCTGTTCGGTACTTTTTAAAAGGAGAAATGGCACAAAATTACAATTGATTTTAAACATAAACAAATAGGGAATAGCAGGTGACATGATGGTTAAGGCACTAGACTCCCAAGTGGCCGACCAAGGTTCGAGTCCCCAGACCTGGCGACTTACTTTCTCATTCCCTTCTCCCTTCCTGTCTTTCTCCCAGACCTGGCATCTTGCTTTCTCACTTCCCTTCTGTCCCTCTCTGGTCTAAAATTTAAAATTAATTAATTAATAATAATAAAATTAAATAATCTTTAAAAAATATACAAATACTCATTTTTAGACTCAATCTATCAAAAACTAAAAGAGATGCTACTTACGGTGTTGATTTATAGGAAGAATCCAGATATGCTCGCTTCTCATTCACTTTGCCATTGGAAAAGAATGCCATGGAACTGTCAATTCTGTCCACAGAGTCAGACAGGGGTGGAGGCATGTCTGGTGTGCCAGCAGACACATTTTTAACCTAAAAAACAGCCCCATGAGATAGTTATTCTTTTTTTTTTTTTTTTTAAGATTTTTGCTATAGGGCGCCGGAGAGACAGACAGACAGAAAGTGAGAAATCACTCCCCAGAGGGTATAGCCACACCACAATCCCTTCTCCTCTATTCTCCTCTCGGGATCCTGGGCACAAACGCATGTGCATTTGGTGCGTTTTAAGCCTCTGGGTCTGAGATTTGAACCGTGGTCAACTAGATGGGAGTCCAGCAACATAACCATTATGCCATCTGCTGGTCCCGAGAGACAGTTATTCGCTATACATTATTACAGTATACAAATGAATTTTCCATACAAAAGACACTGTATATTGGCTCAATCAAGCATATCAACATACATGTTATCAGCAAATAATTTTCCATTTCTTATGTCTTGTATACTTTTTTTTTCTTTTTTTGCCATCCTTGATTCCCTATCCCTCACCCTCTGCCATGTCCCACCCTCCTCCCACATTGTCTCTGGTATCCATGGTTGCTTTCTATGCCTTTCCCCCCCCATTTAATTGATTTGCTAATGAACTTAATTAAATATTTCCAATAGCAAGGGCAGCTGATATATACCTATACATGAACCCAAGTCTGACTTTAGGCATAAACCTCAGGGAGTAGAATGAACATACTATAAAGTAGTACCTAGCTGGGGCTATATAGCTTACTGCATTAGTTGTATTAACTGTCAAATCACTTTTTCTATAAATGTATAGTGTATTGCTAGTTTAAAAAGACTAGACTAGGGGCCAGCAGGTGGCATAGTGGTTTGTTGTAGTGTGCCACCGAATGAATGACCACCAAAGCCAGATTAAGTTTAAAGGACAATGGCATCAGATCACTGTGCCAACCCAAGGTCTGCCAACTACAAGTTCTAGATTAATGAATTTTCTCATTGATAAAAACTGGGGGAAATACTATTTCCTAAAGCTATTCTGATATGTAAGTGAATTCACCTGACAGTAACAACTGTTTACCACAGAACTTTGGTGAGGGAAAAAGATTTCAATCTCTCTTAAAAGCATGGCCACCTAGATTCCTAACACTGTCAGTTAGATTCACGCAGCAGATCTTATAGTCTCTAAATTTTACCTAAAAATCTTTACATCATTAAATATTATTCTGTAGCCGATAAAAAATTACTGGAAAAAAATCAAAGACCTTCAAACCACCAATTAGTTGTCTGAAGATAAAGGAACAGAAATAAGGTATAGAAAAATAAAATAATTTCACAAACTATGTTTGTGAAAAAGTGCAACTTTTCAGAAATAAGGAGGATGGGACTGCTCTAGCTTGGTGATTAGGATAACGGCATCAGGTCGCTGTGCCAACCCAAGGTCTGCCAACTACAAGTTCTACATATATATTTTTTAATTATTTATTTAATTTTATTTATTCATTCATTTATTTTAATTTGACCACAGAGATACACACACACACACACACACACACACGGAGAGAGAAAGGGAAAGTGAGAAAGCAAGCCACCAGGTCCAGTATTTGAACCACAGTCGGCCATGTGGGAGCGTCCAGCGCCTTAACCACCATGCCACCTTTTGGTCCCACAAATTCTATATTAATGAATTTTCTCATCTATAAAAACTGGGGGAAATACTATTTCCTAAAGATATTCTGATGATTAAATGAGCTAACACCACAGTGCCTTTTGAACATAAATAAAAATTCAAAAGATGCTAAAATCTAGAATTAAGGTCATTGAATCTGATCAAAAACTTACAAGTATTTGCAGGTTACAACACTTTTAATCGGATTAGTTTGCTATTATAAATCCTTGCAATTAGGTTCGGCATAAATACAGTGTATTTCCCCGCGATACACACACCTTACATCTTAAATTTTCCATTCTCTGCAGCACCAAAACATGACATGCACCTCCCCTACACTGCAGTGTCACATACCAAAAGATATTCTACTCACCCCTCAAAGTACAAAAAAGCATTCTTGATTGTTTAAAATTCAGAGTCGGAAAAGAATGGAATCATTTCCCCCTGAAGTGGAATTTGGCAGTGACTGAGAAACCGGTAGGTGGGTTGCCAGGGAGTGTGCTTAGATCCCACCGCAGGGGGGACGGGGTGGGAACCATTTTGGCTCCCCCTGAATTCCTTACAAGAGAACACTTAGCCCAGCTTCACAGGGGAGTGCTGGGCCAAGCCCAAAGCTTATTCTTATTCTAGAGGCCACAATAGAATTTAAGGACCAAAACCCACTTTACACTTCTCTGGACCCACCCGCCCCCTAGTAACTTTACCGTATCCTTTTAGACTTACTACCTGGAATGCCCTTCCCCCTTTCTTTGCCAGCTAATCCTAAATTAGGCGTAATTGCCACCACCTCTTAGAAGTCTCCTACACAAGTCTCTGCTGGGCAGGGCACTAACCTGGTTCTTATCTCCCCACACCTGGGCATACAAACCTCCTCCGCGGTAGTGGCTTGCTCACATATCTCCTACTTCAATAGCCAGTGGCCCGTTCCTAAGCCCTTGCTTACAACAGGCCACATACTGAGCTGATAAGATCATTTAGTGGGCACAAGGTAGACCTTTTTCAGAAACCAGGAAGCTGTGGCTCAAGAGTTAGACTACTTCCCCAAGGACCCAGGCCCAGTAAGTGGCAAAACGGGCACTCTCCTGCTATCATCTTTGAATCTCCAAAGCCCTGCATAGTATGTGGCACAACCAGGAGCCCAGAGTGTGCTGCAGAAAGGTGACCTTGTTGACTGCGCTTCTATTCCTATGTTGTGTATATCCAAGCTTCTTATCAATGAGCCACTCTGAATGACCCTTCTCTTAGTGCCAGCAGAAATAACTAGCTTGACCACAGACGCCCTCATCCTGGTACAGATCTACCCTTACTTAAATCTTTTTTTATATACAAAAACATAAAAAAATTCCAAGGCAGTGTTCACTTTGGAAATTCATATACTGAAACTGGAAAAATGCAGATTATTAGCATGGCCCCTTTACAAAAATGACACCCAAGTTCATGAAGCATTCCAATTAAAACAAAACAAACCCAGACAGCTGTGGTGACTCAAAGATGAAAAAGCATCAGCCTTTGTCTTTAAAAAGCTCTTAAATTGGGACCAGAGGTGGCTTGGTGGTTGAGGCACTGGACTCCCACATGGCTGACTGCGGTTTAAGTCCAGGATCTGGTGGCTTGCTTTCTCACTTTTTTCCTTTCTCTCTCTCTCTCTCTCTCTCTCTCTCTCTCTATCTCTCTCTCTGGTGAGCATATGTGCCCTATAGCAAATTTTAAAAATTTATAATAACAAATAAAAATTTAAAAATATACTTCAAAGATCTTAAATCTAGAGACAGAGACTAAATATGTACATAAAATAAAAAGGCTTTTGTTTTTTTTTTTGAGGTTTTTGCCTTATGGCATATCACTTGCCAGAGAGAGAGACAGAGACAGCAAGAAATCACCCCCCCGGGGGGACGGTCATGCCATAGTCCATTCTGCTCCTAGGATCTTAGGCACACATGCACATGTGCTCGGCATGATTTTCAAGCCACCAGGTCCAGGATTTGAACCAAGGTTGACCATGTGGGAGTCCAGTGACGTAACTATTATGCCATCTGCTGGCCCCCCATTTTTTCCCTTTTCATGCTTCCCTAAAATACTACTTTTCCTTTAACCAACTTCACAGTAACAAGGCAAAGTGAACATAAATCCAGGATCTGCTGCTTTTGAAATAGAGCAGAAGGAAGAAGGGGGACCTACTGAGGAGTGAAGAGATTAAGAATTTATACAAGGAATCCCCAATCTGTATTTCCTATTAGAGAACAGGGATATCTGAGTTTCATGGTTACTATTGATAGCAGTGAGCCAAAAGGAACCTGTAAAGCAAGAGTTACAAGGGAAAGGGGCTAGCAGGTAGCATAGCAGTTAAGGCACTAGAC
This sequence comes from Tupaia tana, assembly GCA_026018925.1. Classification (NCBI taxonomy): domain Eukaryota; kingdom Metazoa; phylum Chordata; class Mammalia; order Scandentia; family Tupaiidae; genus Tupaia; species Tupaia tana. Next base: position 58,045,516 of record JAKSZU010000006.1, on the reverse strand, counting down.
TCCCACATAGCCAACCACAGTTCAAGTCCTGGACCTGGAGGCTTGCTTTCTCACACACACAGTCTCTCTCTCCTTCTCTCTCTGGTCAAATTTAAAAATAATAAAAATTAAATAAATAGTTTAAAAAATAGTTGTAAGAGAAAAAGGGAGTTAGGTTGCTTCGAGGTAAATGTCAGACCACCAGCAAAGGACCAGTCCACCGACCCAGAAAAGGCTAGGCTCTTTGATACCAGTAAAAGGGTTGTGATAAATGTACACTGTTTAGAAAGAATTTACACCGGACAAAGATCACAGAGGAGGGTCTTGGGGGTGGGGGAAGGGACAGCACCGAGTGAAAGTTCATTATCCAAAGCTGTCTGCAGCGACTGATTGACCGTCATGGCATTCTATTCAGCTGGATTTCTGTCAGCCTAACGGAGACTGCAAGCCTGGAATTATCTTCAGAAGGAATGTCTTGTGTCAGTCAGTCACAGAGGCAATTCATAAGTAGGCTAGTCAATCATCCCTTCCTCATCTTAAATCTCTTGCCCTTAATTTTTTTTTTTTTTTTTTAATAGCAATGTCTTTCCTGGATAAACTATCTTCCCCATAGGATCCCCAGCCAGCCCACTCAGTGATATAGCTAATGTTCTTAAAAAAAAAAAAAAAAAAAAAAAAAAAACCCACACAGGACCAGCAGTTGGCCTAATGGCTATGTTGCTGGACTTCCATGTAGTCAACCATGGTTCGAATTCCAGATCCGGTGGCTTAAACTCATGCTAGGCGTGTGTGTGTGCATGCCCAAGATCCCGAGAGGAGAATGGAGAAGGGATTGCAGCATGACCATCCCCACTGGGGTGATTTCTCACTTTCTGTCTCTGTCTCTCTCTTTCTGGTGAACGCAAACGCCCTATAGCAAAAACCTCTCCAAACAAACAAAAAACCAACAGGGGCCAGCAGGTGGCATAGTGATTAAGGCACTTAACCACTTGGCCAACCGCAGTTCAAGTTCTGGACCTGGTGGCTTGAAAATTACACTGGGTGCATGTTTGTACATGCCCCAGATCCCAGGAGGAGAAGAGAGGAGAGGGGACTGTGGTATGGCCATGCCCCCAGGACGTGATTTTTCACTTTTCCTCTCATTGTCTCTCTCCTCTCTGACATGAGCACACGTCCTATGGCAAAAACCTTAAAAAACAAACCCACTAAACCCCTACATCTTTTTTTAAGAGACTTTTTTTTTTTTTAATTTTTTTTTTGCTATAGAGTATGTGCACTTAAGACAGACAGAAAGCGAGAAATCACCCCACCCTCTAGCAGGGATGGCCATGCTGCAGTCCCTCCTCTTCCATTCTTCTCTTCGGATTTTGGGTGTACAAGCACACGCACCCAGAGTGAGTTTTAAGCCACTGGATCCAGGACTCGAACCATGGTCGACCACATGGAGGCTAGCAACGCAACCACTACACCATCTGTGGGTCCTAAAACCCCCTACATTTTAATAATCATAAATTTTAAATGATTCAGAGCCTGTAAAAAATTAGACAATTTTCTTTTTTTGGATAAGTTTTTGCTATCGGGCACGTACGCTTGCCAGAAAGGTAGAGAGAAACAGAGAGACAGAAAGTGAGAAATCACCCCCCGGGAGGGATGGCCACAGCACAATCCCTTCTTCTCCATTCTCCCCTCGGGATCTTGGGCATGCATGCACACGCACCCAGTAAAAATTATACAATTCTAAACAGCAAGTGATGAACAATTTTCTCAAGTAATTTGAGAACAGCTCTAACAAATTAGAAAGCAAGGTTAAAACAAAATTAAAGACGTCTGCCCAGCCATGGTGATGCGCACTGCTAAGGCACGGCACACAGCATGCTGTGGGCTCACAGGAGGCCCAGATTAATTCCCAGTCCTACCGACCCTAAAGCCTGGAGCAGTGGAGGGCACCCGTAATCCCAGCAATTTAGCGGGGTGAGGCTGAGCATTATGCATAGTGAGATCATGTCTTGAGCAAAAAGGAAAGGAAAGAAAGAAAAAAGTCAAATAAAATTAAAATTTAAAAAGATGTGTATTAAACTAAGAATTGAGGGGAGAGAAAAATTTAAGAAGCAATCACACCCAAAACCAAACGCTGTATTTGCTATTCAGAAGCCAGCGGGAACCTCAGGCCCAGGTAAACGGATCCAATCCCTGTCCCGTGGCATCAAGTACAAATCCACACCCACAGCCCAGCTGGTTTCTCTACTCCTAGATCGTTTTGCGCTTCTGGTCCCCAGTGTACCCACTCACATTTAAACTTTATCAAGGAGAAGTCACAAGACAGCAGGAGAAAGGACAGCCATGCTGAGGCTGGGGGGAGAAATACAACTAACTAGACAAAGAGGGACTCAGGCTCACTGTTGAGATTAATTTCAAAAAGGAAAAGTGCTCACACAGACCAGGCTTAAGGGATATCAGCAAATAATTCAGGGGAATACACAGGGGAATTTTACTAAGATTCACATTCTAATCAATAAAGAACTTAGGTATTTCTAAAAGGTCAAAATGAAATAAACATGCTTTCACAAGATCTTCACACAAGGTAACTATAATAGGGACACATTTTTATTAAAAATGTAATGACACTCAGAGACGCAGAGCTGGGAAAAGGGAGGCAGGGGAGGCGGGGCCAGAGCTAGAGCCAGGCCGAGACCAAGTGACAGGCTGCCGGGGCTGGCCCACGCCAATCGGCCCTGCGAGCGTTTCAGAGAGCCAGCGGGCAGGAGAGGCAGCGACTTCTGGCCTGAGCCAGGGACAGCCGGGAGAGCCAGACTCCGCTCCTGCCTGTCAGTCAGTGGCCCGAGAGCACATCCCGTGATTCCCTTCTCTCGGCCTCCCACCAGGGCTGGCCCTCGGGAAGGCACCTTCAACAGGGCAACCAGACAGGTCACCACAACCGAGAACTCCACGTCCGCCCCACTGCCAAACAGGCCAAGGCCTCCAAGAAGTCCACAGATCACCCTGGGTATTCAGACACGATCGTGGCTGCCATCCAGGCCGAGAAGAACCGCGCAGGCTGCTGACGCCAGCCCATTCAGAAGTACATCAAGAGCCGCTACAAGTGGGTGAGAAGGCCGACTGGCAGATCAAGTTGTCCATCAAGCGCCTGTCACCACCGGGGTCTTCAAGCAGACCAAAGGAGTGGGTGCCTTAGGGTCCTTCCGACTGACCAAGAGCCATGATACCAAAAGGTCAGTGGCCTTCAAGAAGACCAAGAAGGAAGTCAAGAAGGTGGCCACGCCAAAAAAGGGCAGCCAGTCGGAAGAAGGCTGCTTCCAAAGCCCCAAGCAAGAACCCCAAAGCCGCACCAGTCAAGAAGGCCAGGAAGAAGCCAGCTGCCAGGTCCAGGAAAGCCAAAAGGCCCAAGACCAAAAAGGCCAAGCCAGTAGAGTCTTCCAAGCCCAAGAAGGCCAAACCTGTGAAGCCCAAAGCAAAGTCCATCGCCAGGAGGGCAGGCAGGAAGAAGTGTTAAGGAAGGCTTTCCTAGTGGACACTCCTCCCAGTCGCTTTTCTCTAAATACTTTTCTCCTTCCTGATCCTCATCTGCAGTCTTTAACCCTTTCTATTCTGACTCTGAGACACAGAATTTGGATTCCTTAGACATTGTGGAGAATTATGTGTTTTTTTTTTCCCCTTAACCAGCTGTGCAAGAACAGCAACAACCAATCTCATCTCTGTAAGGATGAGAATGTACTTACATTTCATTTTATTGATTTGCTGTTAATCTCTGTGGGTTTAGAGATCTGGGTGGGCTTGTGTGTGTTGTTTTGTTCAATGGTGTGTGTGCCCTGAAGGTAGATAGGGAGGAGGGAGAGACAAGGCTGTTTAGGCCAGAAGAGAGGGAGCCAGGAACTGTAGGGTTTGTAAGAGATTCTTTAAGGCAAGTGAGCTTCCTTTAAGTTGGGCACTCTGTTGGAGAAGCAGAATCTTGGACTTTGGGGGAGAGGAGGGAGGTGGGTAAAACCCTGTCTGGGCAGATTTCTGCTTCCCAGCATGAGTAGCAGTGGGGCCCTAGACCCACTTCCTTCTCACTTCTATTAGTCTGCCCTATGGACTGACAGTGCTTGGGAGAAGCTATATCTTCTCTTGGGGATGGGGGGTGGTTCTCTGTGGCTTCGGAGACCTCTCTGTTGAAAGGAAGTGGAAACTTTGGAGTAAGGGTAGGGAGTCGGTCAGTCAAGTGCCTCAGTGTGCCCTCTTGAAATTTGGGTTTTTCTGCACAATTGATGGATTGTGTCCTTGGAGGACTCCCCCCACCATGTTATTTTTTGTTGTTTCTCCTGTACCAAGGGGCGCCTTTGCTTGGTTTGGTGGGACTGCAGCCCCACCACCAGCCTTTTAAAAGCCTCCCTGCTTTCCACTTTTGAGGCTTTTTCTAAGTAGCTGTGGATGAGTGGGGGGAGAGGACAGCAAGACACAGTGCAGTTGGTTTGGGATTTTAGTAGTTTTACCAAGGTAGGTTTGTGTGCATGTGTGTATATGTATATATACTCATCTAGGGTTAGTGCTTAACGTGTCACACCCGGGAGCTGGAGAAAAAAACCTGTACAGTTGTCTTTTATTTTTTATAAAATAGGAAAATCGTGCACTTGTGCATCCCCCCCCCCCCTTTTTTTTAAAAACAAGTGTTATTTGTGCAGGGAAAAATTTGCTGTCTTTGTCATTTTAAAATCTTTCAAATAAAATTGGAAAGTGAGATTTAAAAAAAACCTAACAACTCATTAGAAGTGCTCTGATTATGTCACTTGTGGAAAAAAAAAAAAAAAAAAAAACAACTTTGTAACAAATAACATCAAACACTCCTTGGGGAGTCAGGATTGAAAACATCCTAAATCCCTACGAAAGCACAGAGGGTGGCCGCCTTCAGAGCAACTCAGGTACTCTCTTCCAAATATCTGTGACTTTTCTGCCTTCCTCACCTGGCACTCAGATGGATGGACTTGATCATGCTGGTCCCAGCTCCCCCACTCTGACTCCCAGAAGTCAGAGGGAATACAAAGGTCAGGAATGTCTTAGGTCACTTTGAAAGAAAATCTCCCTCCTCCCCCCAAAAAAGTGTGGGATAAACACTTATATCCACTTAATTTCAATTTCATATGTCATTTGCTATTAGTAAAAGCAAAAAGTTGCGGGACTAGCAGATGGTGTAATGGTTAGGTAGCTGGACTCCTACATAATCAACCATAGTTTGAGTCCCAAACCCAGTGGCTTTAAGTTCTCGTGGGGCATGTATGCATGAGTGCCCAAAACCCCAAGAGGAGAATGAAGAAGAAGGGAGTATGGAAGCATGGCCATTCCCCCCACCCTCGGGGGGTGATTTCTCATTTTCTCTCTCTGATGAGCACACAGGCCCTATAGCAAAAATCTCTCTCTTAAAAAAAAAGGCTAAAAGTTGCAGTGATATCCATTCTCCGTTGTTCTCTTTGTCCTGACTTCATTCCTAGTTCACACATGGGAGAAAAAGTAAGCGAGGCCTGCCTCAGGCTGGTCTAGCAACACAACAAAGGTTACCACCTCTAAGAATGACGCTGGGTATCTACCATGTGCCAGGCAAAACTTGACCTTGTTTACTCCTCATCCCCACCCACTAAAATACGATTGTCTCTATTTTCAGATGAGGAAATGAGCCTCTTACCGCGGTTGGCGTCCTGGACCCGGTGGCTTAAAACTCATGCCGGGCGCGTGTGCATGCATGCCCAAGATCCCAAGAGGAGAATGGAGAAGGGATTGCGGCGTGACCATCGCCCCTGGTGGGGCGATTTCTCACTTTCTGTCTCTATGTCTCTCTCTGTCTGTCTGGCGAGCGCATGCACCCTATAGCAAAAAACCTCTCAAAAAAAAAAAAAAAAAAAAAAAAAGAAAGAAAGAAAGAAAGAAAAAAGAAATGAGCCTCAGATCACATGGAAGGCACAGCAGTAAAAGGGGCTTTGAACCCTGCTCCACTTAGTTCCAAAGCCCAGCTTTTTGTGGCATAACTGCCACCTCAGTAATTCACATACGGCATGAGGACCTATTTCTGGGATGTAATCTTTCTGAGTATTTTAACTATTCTCTGCAAAAAGGAGACCAATCTCACTGCCTTAAACTCCTTACTACATCCTAAAGAGGTAGGACATGAAACCATCCTGAAGAGTTTCATCTGCCCACTAGTCTAACTTTGTAAGAGCAGCTTTCAGTACAAAATTACTAAGAATTTGTGTTTCAGTCACTGGGCGATTGTGTTTAGGTCAGCTAGAGGAACACCACCCACAAAAGGGAAACAGAGGGCTTTTCCTGCTTGGTAATTAAAGTGGAGAAATACTTCACAGGAGGCGCACCTTAATCTCAAAGTATCATCTCCAGTTTTATGAACTGCCCAGTCCACCTTCCCCAGCCCTGTACCCTTGCACTACACTCTAAACAAAAAGTGGAACAACTCGCTCTTCCTGTTTTCTGATGTTTTACATCCACAGATGCTCCAGACAACAAAGGTCTCGAAATTGACTCTGGAAAGAAAGTAGATGCTCCTGTGTGTACTAATTCCACAATGAAAAGATTGTGGAGCAGATTCGAGCAAGTCTGAATAATTTACATTGCTCATCAGGCACTGACGATTTCGCAAATACAGCACCCCCTACCCAACTGCACCTTGCCCAAAGAAATAGTAAGGAAGAATTCCGAAACTCCTAGGAGTCTGTGAGTATTAGAGCTTTGGAAAGGGGTAAGGTGGAAAAACAGTATACTCCATGAGTGAATCTTATCGATCGTGTCATTCAGGGCCCCTTGCTCTAGAAACAAATCCTGGTGAAGACTACTTCAGCTTAATACAGATGTACCTACCACCTGCCAGAGCTTCTGGACAGGTGGCAAGAGGACATGAAATGTCATAGTCCTCAGAGCCTAAGAGCCATCGCCTGCAGTTCCAGATTCCCTGCAGTATACTCCAGTATGCCGTGCGTTCTTGTTTTAAAGGACGTAGAAGGAGCTTTGTGCACACATTAACTCAGAGCTAACTGAACTTCCAGCTTAACAGTTGCTGCTCAGTCTACAGAACAGGGGTTTTCAAAGTGTGGTCCTCAGACCAACAATACTATCACCTACTCAGGCCCCACTAGGACCTACTGCTTGGGGGTAGAGCCTAGCAATTTTTTTTCTTTTTTTTTTTAAATAATTTTTTGGAGAGGTTTTTGCTATAGGGTGCATGTAATCACCAGAAAGACAGACAGACAGAGAGACAGAAAGTGAGAAATCATCCCCTAGGGGCATGGCCATGCCGCAATCCCTTCTCTTTCATTCTCCTCTCGGGATCTTGGAAACACAGCACACGCGCCCGGTGAGAGTTTAAGCCACTGGGTCCAGGACTTGAACCACAGTGGACCACATGGGAGTCCAGAGACACAGCCATTACACCAACTGCTGGTCCCCTTAGCAACTGTTTTAATGAGCCTTCCAGGTAATTCTGAGGCTTGCAAAGATTGAGAACTATCGATATATGACACAATTTCCATGTAAGACACAATTTCCCCGTGGCAGACAACTGTCCCTTGTTTAAACCATTGTATCTATATGTGACTTAGAAACATAAACTCTTAGTGCAGGAAATCTAAGGATTTCTGCTTTCAGAGAGCCAAAGGACTTGGCATCTTCTATAACAGAAGTCTCTAAATCGCATCTCCAGGGTGCCCTGGCCTGTCCTCATACCTCTTTTCATTCAGAATGGTACTGGGGCAGACAGGCCTACTGTGCTCTAATCTTAGAGATTTTGAAAATCGAATAGGATGCTCCCATGTTTGCTCTGTTTTATCCCATCTGAGGCTGTAGAAGACAATGCAGTCTTTCCTAGGGTGAGAGTGTAGTAAAGCTTTACCTTCAGGATGCCTGCACTGGTTGAAAATAAAAACACTGAATTATTCAAGCTCCATCAGATGTCTAATATTGATAGCCTCTCCCAGCAGTCTCACCCATATACTCCGTCTCCCATCATGCACATCTGTGTGTGGGGAGGTAATATGCACACCCTGCCCATACCCTTCAGAAAAGCATTGGTTCTTATTGTAAACTTGGAGAACAATTGGTATGAGGAAGTTTAAGCTAAACTGCAACAAACATTATATATACTTGCGTCTTTCTCACCTTAGCTTCCTACTATTTTTTGGATAATGGCCTGTTCTCCCAAAGATGCATGCTTTGGAAGCTTGATCTGCAGTGTAAGGGCTTTGGGAGGGGGTAACACAGAGGAAGTGTTAAGTCTGACCCACTCCCACCCTCACCAGCTGCTAACCTGCCTCGTCTCTCCACCATGCTGTGCTGTAGCAGCCAGATGCAGAGCCCATGCTCTTAGACTTTCCAGCCACAAGAACTGAGCACTGTGAGCTGACAAACTTTTTTTTTTTTTTTTTTTTTTTTTTTTTTTTAGGTTTTTGCCATAAGGCACATGCACTCATTGGAGAGACAGTGAGAGAGAAAGTGAACAATCATCCTCCCTCTCCCCCAGGAGGGATGTCCATGCCACAATCCCTTCTCCTCCATTCTCCTCTTGGGGATTTTGGGCATGCACACACATGCATCCAGCGTGATTTTCCAGCCACGAGATCTGGGACTCAAACCACAGTCGGCCATGTGGAAGTCCAGCGTCTTAACCACTATACAACCTGCTGGCTCCTAAATCTCTATTCTTTATGTACCTAGTCTTAGGTATTTCTATTCATCAACACAATACTGAATTAATACACTGCCCTAATTAAGCTCATCATGGCAAATACTAATAATTATTACTCTTGTAAAATTACTCAGCGTGGAAATATGTGCTGATTCTCATATAAGTCCCTTAATTGTTACAGCATCAGCATATCCATGAATGGAACTTCTATTTTCCCCATTTACAGAGCAGTAATCTCTTAAATGAGCAGACAGAACTCCCTTGGAGAAAAGCAATTATCTTTACCAGCAGTCAAATAAACCAAAGCTACCCAATACTGACCACAAAAGCCAAAGTCCACACTACACAATTAGAGTATTATCCCATCCCTAAATTTTATTGTTTTTTTTTGAAATTTTGCCAGAGGTTGCATGCACCCTTGGGGAGAGAGAGGGAGAGGGAGAGAGGGAGAGAGGGAGAGAGGGAGAGAGGGAGAGAGGGAGAGAGGGAGAGAGGGAGAGAGGGAGAAAGTGAGAAAATACCTCCCATGGGGAATGGTCACACTGCAATCCCTTCTCCTCTACTTTTCCCTCCTTTCAGAATTGTGGGCATGCATGCATATGTGCTGGCATGTTTTTCCAACTGCTGGCTCCAGGACTTGAATCATGCATGCAGTCAGCCAAGTGGGATCCAGTCACCTTAACCACTATGCCACTAGCTGGTCCTACTGTGTGTGTGTGTGTGTGTGTGTGTGTGTGTGTGTGATTTTGTTTTGAGCTTTGCTGACAAAAGTTTTATGACCTAAAACTCAAACTCAAATTAGTCTGACTTATTCTCGCTCTTGAGCTTTCATGCTCTCTTGTCCTTTGCTCTCCACCATGGGATGACATAACAAGAAAACCTTTGCCAAGTAGGACACAGTGATATGTACCTGTGATCTCAACAACTTGGGAGGCTAAGGCAGAAGAATCAGAAGTTCAAGGCCAGCCTGGGCAACAAGTGAGACCTGCATATTCTTTTTAAAAAAGAATTATTTTATTTTAGTTATTATTATTAGTTTTTTTTTTCTTTTAGTTTGATAAGAGACAGACAGAGACAGGGAGAAAGTGAGAGAGCAAAACAGCCAGGTCTAGGACTTGAATCATGGTCCACCATGGGAAGTCCAGCACCCCAACCACCATGCCACCTGCCAGCCCCAGACCTGCCTCTTTTTTTCTTTTTTTTTTTTTTGAGAGGTTTTTGCTATAGGGCGGGTGCGCTCACCAGACAGACAGAGAGAGACATAGAGACAGAAAGCGAGAAATCACCCCCTAGGAGGGATGGTCATGCCGCAATCCCTTCTCCTCCATTCTCCTCTCTCCAAGGGTGCATGCAACCTCGGGATCTTGGGCACACGCGCACACGCACCCGGTGTGAGTTTTAAGCCACGGGTCCAGGATCCGAACCGCAGTCGACTACGTGGGAGTCCAGCGACATAGCCATTACGCTAACTGCTGGTTCCCCAGACCTGCCTCTTTTTTTAAAAAAATAAAACAGTGGCCAGTAAATGACTTGGTGTTAAGATGCTGTATTCCTGCATGACCAGTGGCAGTTCGAGTCCTGGACCCAGAGGCTTTGAAAATCATGCCAGGCATATATGCATGCATGCGTGCCCAAAATCCCAAGAGGAGAATGGAGGAGAAGGGACTGTGGTGTGGCCATCCCCCCAGGAGGTGATTTCTCACTTTTCCTCTGTCTCTTCCTGTATCCCTGCACCAAGCTCAAACACCCTATGGCAAAAACTAAAAAATAACTAATTAAAAAAAGATGGGGCCAGCAGGTAGCATGGTCGTCAGGATGCCGGACTCCCACATGGCTGACCTCAGTTTGAGTCCTGGACCTAGTAGCTTGCTTTCTCACTTGCCCTGTCTCTGGTGGCTTGAACTCACACTTGGGTGAGTGTGCATGTGTGACCAAGATCCTGAGAGGAGAATGGAGGAGAGGGATTGCAGCATGGCCATCCCCTCTGGGGGGTGAGTTCTTGCTTTTTATCTCTCTGTCTCTGTTTCTCTGGCAGGTGCACATGCCCTATAGCAAAAATCTCTAAAATAAATAAATAAAATATCAGAAATATATATGGCTCTCACTAGATGTGGGCCTCCAGACTGTAAGAAATAAATCTCTGTTCTTTATCATTTACACATTACCAGGTATTCTGTTATGGGGGCACAAAACAGACTAAGACATTACTTAGCCAGAATACTCTTGCAGGTACTATTAAAGACTAATCTCAAGTACACAAATTTTACAATCAACTTACTATTTACTACTGAAGTGTATGCTTTTCCAAAGCCATGCTCCAGTTATAAGTACGTACTTCAGGGAAAATGAGTATGTACCTTTTGATATTTATGTTTCAATAAATGCAGGTGGGATAAGAGAGACTTGAACACAAAGATTATTATTCAAAATGCATCTTTGTGAACTAGAAGGAGCTCTGGTATCCATGGCTGAATAGTCCAACCAGGCATTCTCAGCATCCTGAGAGGACATTTCTTGCCCCTGTGAGAGGCCCAGCTAGCAGATTCAGAAAGGGATCTGAGCTGCACGGAACCCTCAATGAGAGAAGTCAGCAGATACACACATTTAAAGTGCTTAGAAATGCAATCTAGGGGCCAGCAGGTGGTGTGGTGATTAAGGCACTGCACTCCCACGTGGCCGACTGTGGTTCAAGTTCTGGACCTGGCAGCTTGCTTTCTCATTTTCCCTTTCACTCTCTCAGGTCAAATTTTAAAATAATAATAAATAAATAAATGAAATTAAATAATTATTTAAAAAGAAAAACATGCAACCTAAGCTACTCTAATTTAAACCTGGTTAGATGACCAAAGACATCAAAAACAAAGGAGCAATTACAATTAATCCACACAGTATGTTAGTACTTATGGCCTATATGCACCCTTTCACACAGTAACTTTAGGAATGCCATATGATGTAAAAGGAACCCTGGCCCTGGCCACATGGGTTAGTGTCAGAACGGTCAACCAACCCAGGCTCACTAAGTCACAAGTTCTATTGTATTATTATTTTTTAATTTACCATAGTGTGCATGGGCTCAGGGAGAGGGAGACAGTACCCCCTCACAGGTCATGGCCATGCCACAATCCCTTCTCTATTTCTCCAACCTGCTGGAATTCTGGATATGCATGTACACCCACCTTGCATGTTTTTCAGGCTACCAGACCTAGAACTCCAACCACAGTCATCCATGTGGGATCCGGCTTCCTTAACCATCGAGCTACAGGACCAGCCTCCAGGCCAGCTGTAGATGAAGTACTAACATGAAAAACTCAGAATCTCTAAGTAGTTGCTTGGTCTTTGTCTTCCCAAGCAGAAAGAAGTCAAGATGAGAAAGCAAGTCCTAAGGGCCAGGAAGTCACTGACTGCGGCTGCTCCTGATACACAGCTGCATTCCTTCCCTTTGTGCTTAAGTGGTTTAAACTCTTTCCGGTATTTCATGAATGACCAGTGGAAATCTTGCAAACAAATTCATCTTTTTAATCTATGTTTTATCACCTGCAACTAGAAGAATATTAATATATGCAACATCAAATTATTTCCTGTACAGTTAACTCTTTTCCTTCTAATATCCCTACTAGGTAGACAACCACTTTTACTGTTCTCATCCATTTTCTCAGAGGGGTTAATCTGCTTGAAAAAGAATGCTATACAAGAATGCTGGAATTAAGACTTGAACTCAGGGGCCAGCAGGCAGCATGATGGTTAAGGCACTGGACTCTCACGTGGCTGACAGTGGTCAGAGTTCTGGACTTGGTGGTTTGAAAATCATGCCAGGCATGCGTGTGTACATGCCCATAATCCTAAGAAGGGGACTGTGTTGTGGTAATTTTTCACTTTCTCTTTCACTGTCTCTCTGGTAAGTACATGTGTACCCTATGGCAAAAAAAACTAAAACTAAAAAAAAAAAAAAAAAAGACTTGAACCCAAAATTTAAGAGTCTAGTGCTACTGCCCATATGCCAGGTACCCTCTCCAAACCAAATGTCCTTGACATACATATCAGACACAGATACTAAAATTCACTTGCCTAAAGTCGTATCAGAAGTGGTAAAGCTAGAACTCAAAACCTGGTATTCCAAGAAGTAGAAAAGTCAACATTATTATGCTTGAGAGTGAAAGAGAGTACCAACAATCCCATTAGGCTATTTACCTAAGAACTCAAACCTATACATGTAAAGGTCTCCTGTGCCTACAGTGAGGCACAAACCTAACAGTGCCTGGTTTTCCATGTGTATGTAGAAAAATAACCTCGACCAACAATATGGAGGATCACTCAGCAGAGGAAGAACATTTGCAGGTATCTACTCTTACCACAAGGAAACCATTCGCTGATTCTCAGCACTGAGAAGCACGTCCTTCATACAATCAAAACAACGGAAAGGGAAGGAACACATCTTTTCTAATTGAAGGGAGGAAGGCACATGGTTTGGCTTGTCATATGTGTAATAGGTTAGTCATTTGTGAAAAGTACACTAATGGTCATGCAATAGATTACACCATCTCAGAACTACACCCCATAAAAGTTGATCTTTATCCCTACCAAAGCTCTTATCAGAATCAAGAGTATCAGAGAAACTACTTGAGTTTTGCATTCTCAGCAATTGCCAAAAGGTAAAAAGCAGAAGAGAAAACACTTTAGGCTGATAAACAAACAGAAACCACCGTGGTACACTTTTACACACACTTGGTTGGTCTCACAATACCAAGGGCTATTGGTGAGGTTATACATGGCTCAATGCTGAGAAATAATTGGCATTCTCTTAAAAGATGGGCTTTCACAAATTCTACACCCCCAGAGTTCTATTCCAAAGTATATACCCAAGAGAAACTTGCACAAGTGTAAGTAACTCAAAGCATTCCTCAAATGCTTTTTTTTTTTTTTTTGAGGTTTTCACTATAGGGCGCGTGCGCTCCAGACAGAGAGAGACATAGAGACAGAAAGCGAGAAATCACCCTCCAGGGGGGATGGTCACACCGCAATCCCTTCTCCTCCATTCTCCTCTTGAGATCTTGGGCACGCACGCACACGCGCCCGGCGTGAGTTTTAAGCCACCGGGTCCGGGACACGAACCGCAGTCGACTACGTGGGAGTCCAGCGACATAGCCATTATGCTAACTGCTAGTTCCCAAATGCTTTCTTAATAAGCCAAAAGCTTATCAATAGAAAACTGGATAAAACATTATGAAATGTCATAAAATAAAGGACCAGACAAGGGTGTCACACCAGATGGTTTCCAGCTACAACAACACAGGGATGAGTCTTACTAATGCAATGTTGAGCAAAAAGACAAGTACCAAGACATGCCAGCCCATACAGGAACATTTTTTATGAAGTTAAAAAGCATCCAAAACAAAACAGTAAATTGCTGGGGCATACATATATGTGGCAAAAAAAAATTTTAAAGCAAAGTGTGGGGGCAAGTAGGTGGTATGGTAGTTAAGGCACTATACTCCCACATGGCCAATCACAGCTCGAGTCCCAGTCCTGGCAACTTGCTATCTCACTTTCCCTCTCTCTCTGGTCAAATTAAAATATAATAATAATAAGTTAAATAATTAAAAAAAATAAAAGTGTAATGAACTCAAAAATCAAGAAGGGCCGCGTGTGGGGGCAGGTAGAAGCCAGTGGATGAGCAAGTAAAAATATATGTGAGCTAATGTAACTCTGTCTTAGTGATGTAGTTCTTGGGTGGATGGTTAATCTATGGGTGTTCATTATAAAGCAAATAAATAAATGTAATGAGAATCTATGTGTGGACAAAGATGACAATGTTATAAATCAAGAATTGGATTAATCTATTTTATGCACTTAAAACCCAATTTTTAGGGACCAGCAGATGGCGTAATAGTTACATTGCTGGACTCCCATATAGTCAACCACGGTTTGAGTCCCATACCCAGCGGCTTAAAACTCATGCTGGGTATGTGTGCATGCGTACCCAAAATCCCAAGACGAGAACAGAGGAGAAGGAATTGAAGTGTGGCCATCCCCACAGGAGGGTGATTTCTCACTTTCTGTCTCTCTGTCTCTCTGGCAAGCACATGAACCCTATAGCAAAAATCTCACTTTAAAAAACAAACAAGGGGCCGGCAGCTGGTGTGGTGGTTAAGGTGCTGGACTCCCACATGGCTGACCATGGTTCAAATTCCGAATCTCGGGGCTTGCTTTCTCACTTTCCCTCTCTCTCTCTCTCTCTCTCTCTCTCTCTCTCTGTCTCTCTATGGTCAATAATAATAATAATAATAAAACTAATAAAATTAAATAAAAATAATTCTTTTATAAAACAAAACAAAAAAGCAATTTTTAAAGAGACTACTTAAGGGGACCAGCAGTTAGTTAGGGGACCAGGCTATGTTGCTGGACTCCCATGTAGTCGACCGCGGTTCGCGTCCTGGACCTGGTGGCTTAAAACTCACGCCAGGCGCATGTGCGTGCATGCCCAAGATCCCGAGAGGAGAATGGAGGAGAAGGGATTGCGGCGTGGCCATCCCCCCTGGGGGGTGATTTCTCACTTTCTGTCTCTCTGTCTCTCTCTCTGTCTGTCTGGCGAGCGCATGTGTCCTACAGCAAAAACCTCTCCAAAAAAAAAAAAGAGAGACTACTTAAGATTTTTCCTAAGAGCTTGTTGGCATAAAAATACTCAATTAGGGACTAATCCTGGCTTTGCCTTCTTCTATATGACTCTTTGCATGTGAATACAAATGTTTTCTTCTGACATAGAAGTAAATTTAACTTCGACATCAGTTTTTTCCACTCTCTAAAGATATCATTAGATTTTTACTGCAAGAAAGTAACTTAACAGGGGCCAAATGGTGGCACAGCAGGGGAATGTAATTTCTCCAAGGCTGACCCAAATGGGAAGGTCCTACGACTGCATCTAGAGACCTGAGTACACTGTGCCCAGGATCTGGGCTGCCTAACACTGGGGGTAAATTTCAGTAGGACCTGCTGTTGGTACTCTGTCTGCTTTCTCAGTCATGAAAAATAAATAAACTTTAAACAAAGAAAAGGAAAATAAACTTCATAGGTTTTTATGTATTTTCTGGTCAAAATATATTCACAAAAGGAAGAATAATCAAAAGGTTCTATTTTCACCAAAAATGGAAAATTTCAGAAGATAAAATTTCTTTTTTTTCCAAATAATTACTTATTTTATTTATTTATTCATTCACTGATTTTTAAATTTGACCATAGAGAGACAGAGGGTGAGAGTGAGAAAGAGAGGAAGTGAGAAAGCAAGCCACCAGGTCCAGGACTCGAACCCAGGTAGGCCATGTGGGAGTGTCCAGCGCCTTAACCACCACGCCACCTGCTGGTCCCCCAAGATAAAATTTCATTATTACTTGTTAGCCATTTGGGAATAAATTTAAGTTAGAGCTTAGTTCATACCATAATGATGGCATAGTGGTTAAGGAAGCCAGGTCCCTAATGGCCAACCATGTTGAAATCCCAGCCCCAGATGTGTGTATGTGAATGCCCCAAATCCTGACAGGATGGAGAAATGGGAGAAAAGGTATTGCAGTGTGACCAGATCCCTCGGGCGGAGGCCTTCCCCTAGCCCCCATCTGTCCCTCTCTGGCAAGCACACACACCCTCTGGCAAAATATGAGTCCCTTAATCTGAATAAATATGGACCTTACTTAATGATGAGTATCACTATTGGTTGAGTATCACTAATGTACCATAACATAAAATGTTAACAACAGGGAAAACAGAGTACAGTGGTATATGGAAACTCCTTATAATATACTTGCAACTTTTCTGTAAATCTAAAACTATTCTAAAATGAAAAATTTATTTTAAACAGCCACATCGGAGTTGATGGCCACATAATACTATGCTTACTACAAACAATTTCATTGTAAATTTATATTGGGTTAATTCTATGTATAAGTCGTACTTCAATAAAGTTGTTTTTAAAAAGTTGTGGAGTTGAGACCAGCAGATGGTATAATGGTTATGTCACTGGACTCCCACTATCAATTGTGGTTCAAGTTCCAGACCTGGCAGCTTAAAATTCATGCCTAGCATGTATGCCCAAGATCCCAAGAGGAAAATGGAAGAGAAGAGATTTCGGTGTGGCCATCCCCCTTGTGAGGGTGATTCTCACTTTCTATCTTTCTGTCTTTCTCTGTCTCTGCAGTGAGCACAAGCCCTATAGCAAATATCTCTCTTTAAAAAAACAAAAAACAAAAACCAAAAACGTTGTGGAGCAGGACCAGCAAGTGGCATGGTGGTTAAGATGCTGGACTCCCACATGGCTGACGGCAGTTCAAGTCCCAGACCTAGCAGATTGCTTTCTCACTTTCTCTGTCTCTCTCTCTCACTGGTCTCTCTCTGGTGACTATAGCAAATTTAAAAATAATAAAAATAAATAGATAATTCTTTTTCAAAAAAGTTGTGAAGCTAGTCAGCACAGTGATAAAACACAATGCTCTGGGAGGCTGGCCCCACATAAGAAGGTACAGATTATGTCCACAGTCCTCCCTGCATATGCCAATCACGCACATGCCTATGACGGTGGAGGTTCGAGGTGGTCACAAGGTCAAGAACCTCAAGGGGGTAGTGTCTCCCTGTCTCTCTCTCTCTCTTATGGAAGAAAGAAATAAACTTAAAAAAAAAAAAAAAAAAAAAAAGACATCCTGAGACCAGCAGATGGCTTAATGGCTATATCACCTGACTCCCATGTAGTCAACTGCAGTTCGAGTCCCGGACCTGGTGGTTTAAACTCATGCGTGCGTGCCCAAGATCCCAAGGGGAGAATGGAGAAGAAGGGATTGCAGTGTGGCCATCTCTCCTGGGGGGTGATTTCTCACTTTCTGTCTATCTTTCTGGCAAGCACACGTGCCGTATAGCAAAATAAAAAAAACCTCTCAAAGAAAAAGTAAAAAAGACGTTCCTAATCCGGCCACAGGAGCACATACTGGTAGATGCTTTTACTGGGCAGGCTGAGGCCACAGGGGAGGCCTGGTTGGAAACCTCATAAGCAGGCTTGGTGGTACAAGTCTTTAGTCTCAGTGCCTATAGTCCTAGTTACTTAGGAGGTTGAAGTAAGGAGATCAAAACATAGTGAGATCTTGTCTGAAGAAAAAAGAACATAAAGTTCCTAGTGAAAATTACAGATTAAAAAAATAAAACAAAAAATAAAAACTACAAGAAATGAACTTTACACTAATCAAGGACATAAAAATGTACTATAATGGACAAATATGTTTAACTCAACCCTTAACCCTCTGATAAATTTTTGCACAATGGGGAAAAAAAAAAACAAATTTGAAGATACTGAAGAAACCATGGAAGACTTATCATTTAAACCTTGAGGTGGGCATGTATAACTGCATGGGAACAATACAAAGAAATGTAGAAGCAATTAAAGAGAGAAAATAATATACAAGTACATAAAAAATGATAACACTGTCAACCATACTTCAGTAAAATAGTTTAAAAATTAAGTGGGTCAGTCATGGTGGTGCAGCAGTAGCACAATGCTCTCCAATGCTGGAAGCCATATGGAAGATCAGGATTTGGTTCCTGGGTTGACCTGTGAACACTAGGGGCAGGTGCATGCCATGATCTTGGCTGGCTGGGAAGGCTGGGGAGCAGATTGGACACGAGAACCTGCTGAGAGTGCTTATCTTTCTCTTGGAAAACACGGCAAAACAGAACTCTCTCAAGAACACTATAGACAAAGGTAAAAGACCACAAACAATCTAGAAGAAAACATTAGCAATGTGTAAGACAACATATTAAATTCCAGTAAGAGTAAACAATCCAAAAGAAGACTAAACCATGCTAGAGAGGTGAGTGATTAAGAATATATATAGCAAAGTAATAAGTATATTACGGTCCTATTTTTGTTTAAAAATAACACCAAGATATCAAAAATAGCATATTTGCCTTAGTTGGCTATTGTGTTGCTAACCGAAATACCTGAACCTGAGAGAATTATAAAGAATAGAAGTTTAGGGGGACCAGCAGTTAGCGTAATGGCTATGTCGCTGGACTCTCACGTAGTCGACTGCGGTTAGAGTCCTGTACCCGGTGGCTTAAACTCACACCGGGCGCATGTGCGTGCGTGCCCAAGATCTCGAGAGGAGAATGGAGGAGAAGGGATTGTGCCGTGGCCATCCCCCCTGGGGGGTGATTTCTCGCTTTCTATCTCTCTGTCTGGCGAGCGCATGCGCCCTATAGCAAAAACCTCTCAAAAAAAAAAAAAAAAAAAAAAAAAAAAAAGAATAGAAGTTTAGGGACTAGCAGATGACGTAATGGTTATGTTGCTGGACTCCTATGTAGTACCGTAGTTCAAATTCTGCACCTGGCAGCTTAAAACTCACGCCAGGAGCACATGCATGTGTACCCAAAATCCTAAGAGGAGAATAGAGAAGGAATTGTAGTGTGGCCATCCCCCCCAGAAGGTGATTTCTCACTTTCTGTCTCTCTGTTTCTCTCTGTCTCCCCAGCAAGTGCATGCACCCTATAGCAAAAATCTCTCCAAAAAAAAAAAAAAAAAAAAGAATAGAAATTTATTGGAGTCCTGATTCTGGAGGCTGGAAAGTTCAAAGGCATGAGGTTGGCATCTCATGGGCCAACCTGCAGGCCAGCTGCAACACCACTTGGCTGACAAGGAGCAAAGACAGCAGGCATGTGCAGAGACAGAGAGACTGAGGCAGTCTATCTTCCTCTTACATAATGTCACTCTTACAGGAACTAACCCATTCTTACAGAGCTGAAACAGTGTGAATCCATTCATAAGATCAACGCCTCCATAATCCAGACCTGACACCTTGCTTTCTCACTTCCCATCTCTCTCTCTGTCTCTCTCTAGTGAACACATGTGCCCTATAGCAAAATTTTAAAAATATGGGGCTAAGGGACCAGCAGTTAGCGTAATGGCTATGTTGCTGGACTCCCACGTGATCGACTGCGGTTTGAGTCCCGGACCCGCTGGCTTAAACTCACGCCAGGCACGTGTGCATGCGTGCCTAAGATCCCGAGAGGAGAATGGAGAAGAAGGGATTGCAGCATGGCCAACCCACCCGGGGGTGATTTCTGGCTTTCAATCTCTCTGTCTCTGTCTGTCTGGCGAGCGCACGTGCCCTATAGCAAAAACCTCTCCAAAAAAAAAAAGGTGGGGCCAGCAGGTGGCGTGGTAGTTAAGGTGCTGGACACTCCCACATGGCTGACCATGGTTCGAGTCCCAGACCTAGTGGCTTGCTTTCTCACTTTCCCTGTCTCTCTCTGTCTCTTTGTGTGTGTGTCTCTCTGGTCAACTTAAAATAAATGAATAAATAATTCTAAAAAAAGAGGAAAGAAATATTTATAGAAAAAAATTTTAAAAAAAAATCTTTTTAAAAGATACACTGTAAACAGTGAGGGCAAGCTATTGGCAAAATGATGTGATTGGTATTTTTATTTATTTTTATTTTTTTAAAGTCTATTTTTCTGTGACCAGCAATAGTGTAATGGTTATGGCACTAGACTCCCAAGTAGGTGACCACAGTCTGAGTCCCAGACCTGGAAGCTTAAAACTCACGCCGGGCGCATCTGTGTGTGTACCTAAAATCCCAAGAGGAGAATAGAAGAGAAGGGATTGCAGTATGGCCCACTCCCTGGTGGGTCATTTCTCGCTTTCTGTCTTGCTCTGTCTCTCCAGTGAGTGCATATGCTCTATAGCAAAAATCTCTCTTAAAAGAAGATAATAAAGATATTTTTCTTTTGGGACCGGCAGTTAGCATAATGGCTATGTCGCTGGACTCCCACATAGTCGACCGCGGTTTGAGTCCCGGACCTGGTGGCTTAAACTCACGCCGGGCGCGTGTGCGTGCGTGCCCAAGATCCCGAGAGGAGAATGGAGGAGAAGGGATTGCGGCGTGGCCATCCCCCCTGGGGGGTGATTTCTCGCTTTCTGTCTCTCTGTCTCTTTCTGTCTGGCGAGCGCACGCGCCCTATAGCAAAAACCTCTCCAAAAAAAAAAAAAAAAAAGATATTTTTCTTTTGGTTTTATTTTCTCAAAATAAAACAACAAAAGGAATCATAGGAAACTAAGAACAATACAAATGGTAGAAGGAGATGGTGGGGAAAGGCACTCAGAAATGGGCATTCTTTTTAAATTATGACCACAGATTTTTTTATTACCACATTAAATCTTATTGCCTTTCTTCGTGGCTTTTTAACATCTTGAGGACTGCAGCCCCCAGAGCAGAGCAGAAACACATCAAAAGCTAAGCCTTCGGAGTTTTAAACAAGTTCTACCCCTTTTGTATTATCTATGAGGAAACTTGTATTTTTTAAACTTCCTGTCCCTGTATCCCCAACACAGTAGTTTCTGACACTTTGGGGTTTTAAAAAGTAATAATCAAGAAAGCTTTTATCTCGCTGCAAAGTACACAATAAAAACACAGTATCAGCCCAGCCACAGCAGTACGGCCAACAGGGCACGGCTACACGATACTGGGGCCATATAGGAGGTCTCAGGTTTGGATACTGGGTTGACATGTTGGGTGTAACCACAGGCACATGGGTGATATGGACAGCTGGAAGGCAGTGGTGCGTGGGGCTGGGGAAGATGGATGTGTCACAACATAATGAGGCCTTGTCAGGGGTATGGCTGTCTGTCTGTCTCTCACTTCGTTTCTCTCTCTCTCTCTCAGGAAATAAAAACACCATCACGATGTTGAACTAAGAGATGCAACAACACAAGTAAGTCTTACAGACACTGTACACTGGGTGGACACAAATGCACCAGTACATAATTCCTATTTAAGAATAGACAAAACTAACTGATGGGATAGAAATTAGAGTTACTACCCTCCGGGGCTACACTGAGACACAAGGGAACCTCAGATGCTATAATGTTCTTAATTTCCATTTGGCATATATGTATAAAAACTCACCAAGCCATACAATTAAACTCGTGCATTTGGTGTACTTTACTCTGCATATGTGTACAGATATACACATTATACTTTTAAACTATTTTAAGACTATGAAAATGTTTAGGAAGAATAATGACATGATAAAATCCCTACAATCTAACACTAAGGTTTAAAAAAGTAGGGCTTTATACTAATTGGAATATGAACATACTTCTGACTTAGAACAGTAGGAAAGGGGAGACATGATTAAAGAAATTACACCAACATGGTAACTGAAGGGTGTAGAATTTTCTTTATACTTCACTGTATTTTCAAAATTCTCTATACTTACAGTAAGGTAAAATAATTTTTAAATAAAAATAACAATTAGATCTGAGATTTATGGGCACAGTAACAAATTATCTGCCAATTTAGTTACAAGAACCTTAAAACATTTAAAATATAACAATGTTGGTACATACTCAAGTATATGACTGCCCAGGAATAGGTTAACAACCAAATAGTTGCAAATGGTGTGCAAACAGGGCCTGTTTATTTTACAAAGAACAAGATATCTAGAAAGGAGAGGGGGAAAAACCTAAAAACTCCTAAGGAGGCAGAGAAACTACTGTGTTGGGGATTCAGGGACAAGAAGTTCGAAAATTGCCAAATTTCCTCAAAGATCATACAAACGGGGTAAACCTATTTAAAACTGAAGACTCACAAGATGTTAAAAAGCCAAGGTGTAATAAGGTAATAACTATCTTGACCCACCTCAATTAGGGAAGAAATAAACTCATAGTGAATAGCTCATC
This sequence comes from Tupaia tana, assembly GCA_026018925.1. Lineage (NCBI taxonomy): Eukaryota > Metazoa > Chordata > Mammalia > Scandentia > Tupaiidae > Tupaia > Tupaia tana. The sequence continues at coordinate 58,023,152 of JAKSZU010000006.1, read as the reverse complement.
AATTGTTACCTTGCTAAGTTTTTCTCCACACTCCCCTCCCCAACTAACCATTTGCTATTTTGGGAGTATCTCATTTTAGGTCTCCACAACTAGTAGAATCCAAATTTTAATCTTGACTTAGCACAAGTACAGTAGTTAATTCTCTTCCACTATTTTAAGTTGAGATTATTTTGATATTAATTTCTAACAAACCAAAGAAAGAAAAAAATCACTACTTTCCTTCACCACCGGGCCCTTTAGATGCAGCACCACACGATTCCACACAGCAGCCCCATCATCAGAGGGAAACTGACTTGTGCAAAAAGGCAAATTAGACCAGAGAGACAAAGTGACAGGCTGCCTCTAACCATTGAAGCCAACTGAGGAAAAAGGACAGCATGGTATTAAGCTCTGCAACAGGAACTTAGGCAGATGAGGGGAGTCTAGGAGAGAAAGCAAAACACCTGGGGCTAAAACTGCCTCCAAACGACATTTCAAATCGCATTTCAATTGGGGAAACTGGAAAGCACAGGAGCAAAAAGATGGGTAACTTGCATGTGGTTTAAGTAGCACATAAAAATCTGGGCAAAAATCATACAAGTGTGATTCAGCAGATGATGCTTTTTTTTTTTTTTTTTTTTTTTTTTTTTGAGAGGTTTTTGCTATAGAGCATGTGCGCTTGTCAGAAAGACAGAAAGCGAGAAATCACCCCCCCCCAGGGGGTATGGCCACACAGCAATCCCTTCACCCCACCCCCCCCCCCCGGGGGCATGGCCACGCTGCAATCCCTTCTCCTTCATTCTCCTCTCAGGATCTTGAGCACACATGCACACATGCCCGGTGTGAGTTTAAGCCACCGGGTCCAGGACTTGAACCACGGTCCACTATATGGGAGTCCAGCAACATAGCCATTACATTAACTGCTGGTTCCAGCAGCAGATGATTCTTTAAGTTTCACACAAGGAAAACATCTGCTATCAGAGAAAAATGACTAAGCCTATGCAAAAACCAAGGACTCTCACATTTTCAAGGATTTAGGGAGAAAGTTTTATGAAAAGCACACCTTTTTTTTTTTTAAAAAAAAAAAGAATTATTTCATTGAACTTTATTTATTTATTTATTTTTATTTTACCAGAGACAGAGTGAATGAGTAAGAGAGAGAGAGTGAGAAAGGAAGTCACCAGGTCTAGAACTCGAACTGTGGTAGGTTGTGTGGGAGTCCATCGCTCTTAACCACCATGCCACCTGCTGCCCTCCCACCCCCAAATCGCTCCTTTTTCAAAATAATCCTTTCAGCTTAACTGTCATCACTTTCATAAGTGACTGTGGCTATCTCTTGCCAAATTATCAAAAGCACCTAGAACTGATTAAACCTTCCTGACAATAAAACCAGATGAGAGGCCAAAGTTCACTGGAACTCTAATGTTATTGGCACTGGTCTCCCCAGAGTCAGGTTCTTATTTTTTTAAGTCTCTCGAAACCTTAAGTAAACAAACCCCACAGCCAGTGAAAACCGACACACCCAGAAACTCTGAGTGAAACAACACTTCATAGTTCACAATAGACTGCCCTATTCCATCCATAGGTGGCCCTGCTTGGAGCTCAAGGTTGAAAGGAAACACTCTCTAACACTGTCACACTGGCCTTGTATCAGAGGCAAATACATGCCACACCCTGTTGTGGCTTTCCTACGCCTGCTTTGTTGTTTGCTCCTTAACCAACTAGGAAGAATCTCACCTATGTTTCCAGATTTCCTAAAAAACATCAGACATATAAGACTCTGGAGCGAAAGGAGGCTTTGAGAGTCTCAAGATATTTCCCCAGAACTGACCAGCAGCATCCATCCTTGGTCCTCTCCGACCTATTCCCACTGGCCAAAACAAACCTATCCTAGGAGCAGTGTCCAGCATTCTCAATAAACCTTCATGGTTAAAAATCAATAAGGTCAGAGAAGACTGTGATGGCATTCCCTGAGGTTGCTTCTAACAGCATTCTAACAGAGGATTTCTGAGAAACAAGGGTTCATTCTGAACATCTCTGGAGACAGTTCAATATTCATTTAGGAGGTATTTTGGAGAGAGGAGCTTTCTGGGCTTTCAGCAAATTACACTGCAAAGAAAGTCTGGTAAAATGAAGCATTTATACAAATAAGATATTTCTCTAATCTCTCTTTGCCTCGTTAAAGTATTGCATAGGCAAATATTAGTGCAGTGTGTAGTCACTGCGGTTAGTCTTACTGTTACCTATGTAAGAAGATGAAAAGGCGTGCCCCCTGTCTCTCCAAAAACACCCTTGCCAATCTCAACCCATGACACTCTGGGCTATAGCATTTCCTCTAAGCAGAAAAATAAAAAGGGGCCAGCAGGTGGTGTGGTGGTTAAGGCACTGGACCCCCACATGGTTGACATGATTTGAATTCTGCACCTGGCCACTTGCTTTCTCACTTTTCCTGTCTCTCTCTGGTTGAGTGCACATGCCCTACAGCAAATTTAAAAAATAATGATAACAAATAAAATTAAATAAATAATAAAAAAAAAAACAGAAAAAGGAGTGAGAAAAGGAATTGGTTTTATTTTACAAAACAAAGGTCAAGTTCTTTCTACATGATTACTCTATTTATTTTCAAAACCTTGATCCACTTCTTTAAACAGAAATCTGATTTTTTTTTCTTTTTCTTTTTTTTTTTTTTTTTGGAGAGGTTTTTGCTATAGGGCGCGTGCGCTCGCCAGACAGACAGAGAGAGACAGAGAGATAGAAAGCAGGAAATCACCCCCCAGGGGGGATGGCCACGCTGCAATCCCTTCTCCTCCATTCTCCTCTTGGGATCTTGGGCACGCACGCACACGCGCCCGGCGTGAGTTTAAGCCGCCAGGTCCGGGACTCGAACCGCGGTCGACTACGTGGGAGTCCAGCGACATAGCCATTACGCTAACTGCTGGTCCCTTCTTTAAAACAGAAATCTGATTTTTACCAGGTAGTAAAATAATTTCTAGTAACCTCACCATTTAAAATTCTGAGTAAAAACCAAAGTAACAACTTCCACAAAATACACAAACAAAAATTCCAAAAACAAAGTTTTAGGACTAAAACTTAAGAAACAAAAACCTGGATGCTTAATAAAAGATTGAAAAGTGTTTGCCATACTCACCCATTCTTCGACATTGGGGGGCTGCTCATCATAAATGTGTTCCTTGTCCCACAAAATATTGGACTTGTCATACCGGTCTATCTTTCTTCGAGTTTTCACAGCAAAATAAATCATTAAAGCAAAAGCCACAATCATCATGAACCCAAGTACAATGGCAATGGCCTGAAAATGGAGTAAAGATATTGGCATAATTGTATTTTAATTGCTATTTAATTGCAATCCACCCTCTACAAATAATTAAACCTTTAAGTACCTAAGGCCCTACTAAATATCTGCGGTTGAACTAGTATAAAAGCAAAGCAAATAGTTATGTTTTAGACATGACATAAAACCCACAGTAACTGGGCTAAGGCCAGAAAACACACACACACACACACACACACACACACACACACTTGATCCAATTCTCAGAACATGCTTCAAGTTAGGTGCTAGCACTATCCCATTTCACAGCGGTAGAAAACTAGTTCTGAAACTTGTGCACCTAGGAACCATACATTACAAACAAATGAGAAGTGCCAATAAATCAACTCAATCTCTGGTATGCTTTTAAAGGACTGGAACGATTTTTTCTCAGAAGTAGCTCTGAATGGTCAATCATGCTTACAATCCTGTTCCTAATAGATGCTTAGCAAATCTTCTTACATTGAATATAAATTTCAGTCTACAGAGGATCAGTTTTACCATAATGATGAAGACACGGATCTAATCACATTATAAATTAGAGCAAATAGACTGATTCATTTGTTCTAGCAGGTTTCTGTTCTAGGAGTCCTGTGTGCATACTAGAAAGGGCACCTTGAGTGATAAGGAAACTTTCCACTCTGATAGACAAATTAAGTAGCACACTGTCCTAGGTAAGGCACTTGAATTTGAGGGAGGTACCAGGCCTCTCTCTGGATATCTGCTAATGAGTAAGAGGAGGCTTTCCTTCCATCTGCCTATTTGACAGTGTTGTCCTTTCACAAGTAATACAGGTTCCAGTAGTCAGAGGACAAAGAGGGATAGGAAACATGGAGGGAAGATAAAAGCAAAAACTCTAAATCCCTCACTCCTAAATGGTAACATCAAACACTCTGAAAATCTACAAATGCAGGGAAAACAGTCAGTCTTCAAAATAATGATAGACAGTTACTACAGAAAGTCTAATCCCAAAAAGAGTGACTTACTCAGGTGAAAGAATGGGAATTTCTGGATCAGAGCAAGCTGAAAAAAAGAAAAAGAAAAGCCAAAAAGAAAAAAGGGAAAAAAGACTAGTATCTCCAAAGTGTTTTGGGTGTTAACATTAGGATAACTCATGGTTACAGAAGATGTTAAGGTTCTCAACCCCACCTGAACATAGAAATCACCCAGATAGTTTCTTAAACTACTGATTTGCACTCTGAAAACTATAAGACACATTTGAAAGAAATTAAGGAATCTTACATACATGAGGGGATATTCTATGCTCATGAATTAGAAACTTTTCATTGTAAAAATGACAATTCTCCTAGATTGATCAAAAGAGTCAACCCAATCCTTCAAAATTCTAGCTGGCTTTTTAATTATTTTTATTTAAATTTATTTATTATTATTATTTTTTTAATTTGACCAGAGCTAGACAGAGAGAGAGAGGAAGAGGGAGAATGTGAGAAAGCAAGCCACCAGTCTAGGACTTGAACCATGGTCAGCCATGTGAGAGTCCACAGCTTTAATCATCACACCACCTGCTGGTCCCTTACCTGGTTTTTTTTGTTTGTTTGTTTTTTGTTTTTGTTTGTTTGTTTGTTTGTTTTTACAGAGATTGACAGACTGACCCTAATATTCATATGGAAATACAAGGAACCCAGAATATAGTCAGAGCAATCTTGAGCAATAAAGTTGGAGAACTCCTATTTCATAAAGCAAAGGTAGTAAGGGTAATAAATATAGCACAGTACAGGAATAAGGATGAAGGGAATTCAGGGGAAGGAAATCAAATTGAGAGGCCAGAAATGAATGTTACAGTTAACCCATTTTAAGTCTTTTTAAAATTAATTATTTTATTTATTATCATCATCATTATTATTTTTTTAATTTGACCAGAGAGAGACAGAGAGAGAAAGGGAAAAGCAAGAAAGCAAACCACTAGGGTCCAGGATTCGAACCACATTCGGCCATGTGGAAGCCCAATGCCTTAAATGACACACCACCTGCTGGCCCCTAGTTAACTAATTTTTGACAAAGGTATGAAGAACTGGTTCTTTTAACCAATACTAAGGCAATGAGATATCCACATGCAAAAAAATTGGGACCCTTTCCTTACACCATGCCTACATGTAACTCAAAATGGTTCTTGAACCTAACTGTAAGAGCTAAAATTATAGAGCTCTTAGAAGAAAACACAGGAGTAAATGTTCATGAATGTGAACTAAACCAAGATCTCATTTATGACACCTCCATCAACAACAAAAGAAATTAAATAAGTTAGACTTTATCAAAACTAAAAACATTAATGCAAAGGATAGCATTAAGAAAGTAAAAAGAGGGACCAGCAGTTAGCGTAATGGCTATGTCGCTGGACTCCCACGTAGTCGACCGCGGTTCGAGTCCCGGACCCGGCAGCTTAAACTCACGCCGGGCGCGTGTGCGTGCGTGCCCAAGATCCCAAGAGGAGAATGGAGGAGAAGGGATTGCAGCGTGGCCATCCCCCCTGGGGTGTGATTTCTCGCTTTCTGTCTCTCTGTCTCTCTCTGTCTGTCTGGCGAGCGCACGCGCCCTATAGCAAAAACCTCTCCAAAAAAAAGAAAAAAAAAAAAAAAAGAAAGAAAGAAAGTAAAAAGAGAATGGCAAAATGAGGAAATATTTGCAAATCGTGTATCTGCTAACAGATGTGTATCCAAATATATAAATAATTCCTACAACTCAATAATAATAGAAAAATAGTATGATTAAGAAATGGGCAAAGATTCTGAATAGCCATGTCTCCAAAGAAGATAAAGAAATAGCCATCAAGTACTGACAAATATGTTCAACATCATTAGCTGTCAAGGAAATGTAAATCAAAACCACAATAAAAGATAAATTACTTGGAATAATTTACATTTAAAAAAAAATAAAGGGTTAATTAATACATGTTATAACATGGATAAATCAACTTTAAAAAATTAGGCTAGTAGCCAATCACAAAAACCAAATATATTAGGTCTTCAGAAAAGTCACGACACATTTTTGCACAGAAAAATACGTCATGACTGTTCCAATGACCCAATAGTTAAAACGCCATTTATATGAAATATCCAGAGAGTAGACAAATCGATACAGATAGTATTTGGGTTGCCAAGGGTTAGGGAAAATTAGGGAAATGGGGAGTGATTGCTAATGGGTAGATGTTTCTTTCTGGGATAAGGGCAATGTTATAGACTTAATTATGTCTGCGGATATACTAAAAACCACTGATCTGTTCCTTAAATGGGTGAATTATATGATATGTTAGTTATAGCTTAATAATGATGCCAGGTTCTTTTTTTTTTTTCTTTAGAGGTTTTTGCTATAGGGTGCGTGCGCTCGCCAGACAGAGAGACAGAGACAGAAAGTGAGAAATCACCCCCCCGGAGTGATGGCCACACCGCAATCCCTTCTCCTCCATTCTCCTCAGGATCTTGGGCATGCATGCACACGTGCCTGGCATGAGTTTTAAGCCACCGGGTCTGGGATGTGAACCGCAGTCAACTACGTGGGAGTCCAGCAACATAGCCATTACGCTAACTGCTGGTCCCAATGATGCCAGATTCTGATTTAATTACAAGTAGAACCTTAGCAACCTTGGCATCTTTTTTTTTTTTAAAGGTTCCAGACTAATATTAGTACCCATCTCAAGTTGAGAGCCTCTGACCTAAGGACAGGGGGTAAAAAACAAACATTGCTCATACCTCCTGGGGATCCACCACACAGTAGTGATACAAATACTGATCCACATAGAGTCCAGTAGCTGCAGGTGTATAGAACTGGCTGCAGAGGGCATTTATCTGTGAACCGTATATAGATCCAGAAGCCTGAGCAGTTGGGTTGACTCCCATTATATAAACAATGGTGGCAATGAACATCATGATGCCTAGGATGGCACTCACTATTATCACCATCAAGTAATAGCCTCTTGTTCTGGCTATTTCAGATCGTATAACACTGGTTACAAATATCACCAACGCAGCAATGAAACAAAAGGCAGCCATGGCCAACAGGAAGCCCTTGGCTGCTCTTGGATCCGTATAGCTTCCATAGCCATAACCGTAGCCGTAACCATAGCCATAGCCATTTCCGTAGCCACCATAGCTACTTCCTCCGTAAGGGTATCCTATACCACCTATTAAGGCACTTCCATAGCTTCTGTCCCAGGCCAGTGTGGAGGCGACACAGGCAAATATGGCAATGCACATCACGATAACGAGCATGGACAGAATCCGAATCACTCCTGGGGGAGAGGTCCATTTGTAGAAGTGAAGAATTTCATCCTCTGGGTAAAAAGAGTATGCTGGCTGAGAGAGCATTGGTCGAACATGCATCTCACCACCATATATGTCATTGCTTGGTGCATAATGATTCGGTTTGCTGAAAAGAACATGAAAACAATTTCAAAGTTAGCACTTTTTGTCAGTAAGCAGAAAAAAATGTATAAATTACTCGGAACAATTTAAATGATCTATTAATATATGAAACTACTAAGACTACCCCACTGAACAGTAACGGTGTCTGTGCATCTGAATCACCTGGAGGGTTTGTTAAAAAAGACTACTGGCCCCTGGTCTCAGAATTGCTGATGCTGCAGGTCTTATGTAGGACAATTTCTAGGTGATGTTGACGCTGTCTTGGAAATGTACACGGAAACGACTGCCTCTAGTATGCTGCGAAGCGAAGGTTCTCAAAATGTGCTCTATGTTGGGAACACCTGGGACATGCGTAAAATCCTAACAGTGACACTGTTTAGAACAACAGTGTTGACCTTTCTGCCTGTGTGGCACAGGCCTATCCAGGGTCATTCCTGGCTGCCAGCCTCATTCCCCCATGTAAGTGATCACATACATTCATTCCTTCCACTGATGGCTATTTTCTACTGCTATTAGGCTCATCTGTGCCAGGGACTGGGCTAGGTAGTGGGGACACAAGGATGAACAGGACAGGACAGTCTCCAGAGTTCAGTCTATGTCAAGGGAATAAGATACTAGGCAAATCACTACACAATCTATAGTTAGTTATGGCTTACAAAGTAAACCAAATATGCAGTGAGTACCCCTCAAGATAATGCCTAACTGGATCTTGAATCTCCTGGATAAATAATACTTGGCAGGGCTGGCCTGGTGGTGCAGTGGTTAAGCACTGCACATAGACAACTAGATCTCACACAGCCAACCACAATTTGAGTCCAGGACCCAGTGGCTTGAGAAACATATCTGGCATGTGGACACACCCCAAATCTCAACAGGGTGACAAAAATGGAAGAAAACAAGGATGACAGCATGACCATACCCCATTGGGAGGGGCTTTCTCTCTCTCTCTCTCTCTCTCTCTCTCTCTCTCTCTAGCTCTCGCAAGTGCATGCACCACCACCCCCATGACAATTAAAACATACTATGCAAGCCCTAGTAATTTAATCACAAATAGACTGCTTATAGCAGGCACACTATGCAGCCACACCGAGGCTAAGAACTGAGGGTTCCTGGGAGAGAGGCAAAATTCAATTCCTATCCAGACCTAAGTCCCTTTTGTTTTTGCCATCATTTCCACAGACTACCTTTCTCACTCTCAAGCAAAAATATCATACTATTGACTACTGCTGAATACAAGAATTCAGACAAATCATCTAAGTATAGGAGAATTAGAACAAAAAGGAGATGGAGAAACTAGAGAGAACATGGCTAAGCTGGTCTCTGAAAATGCCAAGCATCAAAATTCAATAACCCATGGGGCCAGAAGGTGATGTGGTGGTTAAGGGACTGGACTCCCACATAGCCAACCACGGTTCAATCCCAGATCTGAAGGCTTGCTTTCTCACTTTCCCTCTCTGTCTCTCTTTCTGGTCAAATTAAAATAATAATAATAATAATAATAATAATAATAATAATAAATGAAATGAAATAATTTTTTAAATTCCAAAACCCACTCTACTCAGACATTTGGGTTATCTCTGTTTGAGGGTATTAAGAACACTGTGGCTCCAAACATGACTGAATATGTATTCTGGTACATAAAAGTGCTTATTTTTCTAGTATATATATATACTCAAAAGGAGAATTTCTATGTCACAGATTTCTATATTTCCAGCTCTACTAGACAATGTCCAACTGTTTTCCAAAATTATTATACCAATTATACTCTCATCAACAGTGTAGAAGCTCAAGGCGGCATTGTTTATGAGATCCCCAAACTGGAAAATAGTCCAATAAATCCACCTACAGTGGAACACGTAACTGCATATTCATGTAACAGAAAACTACAGAGTTGTGCTGTTCAATATGGCAGCCTTGAGTCATGAGGGTCTAGCATTTGGCTAGTTCAAACTAAGATGTACTATTACATGTGTAAAACACATGGGGGATTTTAAAGATGGAATCCCCGTGGAATATGGGGGAAAAAAAACACACACACACACGTAGAACATCTTGTGAATCTTTCTTTTTTTTTTTTCTTTTTTTTTTTTTTGGCTGGGGTAAGAGAGAGAAAGACAGGTTTTTTTTTTATTTTTTTATTTTTTGGAGAGGTTTTTGTTATAGGGCGCGTGCACTCGCCAAAGAGAGAGAGACATAGAGACAGAAAGCAAGAAATCACCCCCCAGGGGGGACGGTCACACCGCAATCCTTTCTCCTCCATTCTCCTCTTGGGATCTTGGGCACGCACGCACACGCGCCCAGCGTGAGTTTTAAGCCACCGAGTCTGGGATGCAAACCGCGGTCGACTACGTGGGAGTCCAGCAACATAGCCATTACGCTAACTGCTGGTTCCCGCCAAGACAGGTATTTTTGACAGAGTTTCACCACGTTGTAATCCTCCGCCACAAACTCCCAGCTAGCTACTGGGTCATCAGAAAAGTCATGACTTGTTTTTCTATGCAAAATGCATCATGACTTTTCTGATGACCCAATAGGATTGCAGGCACATGATACCACACCCAGCCTATTTAGCTTGGTCAGAGGACCAAACCTGAGCCTTCCATGTGGCCCCAGCCACACACACAGCAGCCTCCTCCCACTTACACCACTGCAATTGGGCCTTATGAATCTTTTTTTTAATATCAATCACATGTTAAAATAATACCTTTGATACACTAAGTAAAGCATACTATTAAAATTAACTTCTTTTTGTCTTTCAAGTTGTTACAAGAAAATGTAAAATTACATATATAGCTCACATATTTCTGAAGTGTTGCTACAAAGCAAAAAATAATGAACCACAAATACTTGAAGCTATGTGGACAAATATTATAGGTGATGATGAAAGAAACAAGACCAAAAAAAAAAAAAAAAAGAATACACATAGCATTATTACATTCATATTAAATTTAAAAACAAGTGAAACTAAACTGAATTGTTTAGGATGTATAAGGTAGTAAAATGACAAAAGCAAGGGAAGATCAATTCCTCTAGTCAGTGGTTTCCAGAGAAAGGAGGATGACACAGAGAAACTCTGAGGTAATGTGTTTTCACCCGGGTGCTGATAATATGAACGTCTGCTTTGTCTTCATTTACCATTGCCTGCTTTCTGTGCCCTTTTCCCTGTGTTATAGTTAGCTCATCCCTACTTACAAAAGCAACACAAAGTATCAGGTTAATGAAACACCACTCAAGTACTATCCTCCAGCATTTTTATTTTATATATTTTTTTATGAATATGTACAATGATTATTTCTAAATTAGATATTATAATAAGTTTTTTCCATAGTTCTTGACAGTTTATAAACAACTTTCAAAATTTCAAAATACTGAATTTTAAAGAAAATGTTCAGAATATTTCTTATAATTTTGTATAATTTTATGACTCTATAACAACAGAAGCGGTATCGTTTCAATTTTTTTTTTTTTAAGAGTGCAGATACTTGGTATATATTAAGTGGGGACATACAATGCCTCCCCTTCATAGTATGGCTTGCTTCACTCAGCAGTAAGTCTTCCATATTCATCCACTTCCTTTCAAAAGCCAGGGTTTTGTTGTTTTTTATGGATGAATAGTATTCCATTGAGTATATGTGCCACAGTTTTTCTAACCATTCATCAGTTCGTGGGCATTTGAGTTGTTTCCATGACTTAGCAATCGTGAAAAGTGCTGCAATAAACATCGATGTGCAAGCACTTTTTCGATTAACTATTCTGTCCTTCGGGTAGATACCAAGGAGTGGGATTGCTGGATCACATGGTAGTTCTATTTGCAGATTTTGGAGGAATCTCCAAATTGTTCTCCACAGTGGTTGGACCAATTTACATTCCCACCAGCAGTGTAAAAGAGTTCCCTTTTCACCACACCCCCGCCAGCACTTATCATTTTTTGTTTGTTTTTTTTTTAATCTTGGACATTCTGACCGGAGTTAGGTGGTATCTCATTGTTGTTTTGATCTGGATTTCTCTTACAATGAGGGATGTTGAGCATTTTTTCATATGCCTTTTAGCTATTCGTATGTCATCTTTAGAGAGTGTTTTTTTCAACTCATTCTCCCATCTTTTAATAGGATTGATTGCCTTTTTCCGGAACAGCTGCTTGAGTTCCTTGTGAATTCTGATTATGAGTCCCTTATCTGATGCATAGCTTACAAAAATATTTTCCCATTCTGAGGGCTGTCTATTTTTTTTTTTCTTTTTTTGGGAGAGGTTTTTGCTATAGGGCACGTGCGCTCGCCAGACAGACAGAGACAGAGAGACAGAAAGCGAGAAATCACTCCCCAGAGGGGATGGCTCGCCAGACAGAGAGACATAGAGACAGAAAGCGAGAAATCACTTTCTCCTCCATTCTCCTCTTGGGATCTTGGGCACGCACGCACACGCACCCGGTGTGAGTTTTAAGCCACAGGGTCCGGGACGCGAACTGCGGTCGACTACGTGGGAGTCCAGCGACATAGCCATTACGCTAACCGCAGGGCTGTCTATTCACACTAATCACTGTGTCTTTTGCCATGCAGAAACTTCTTAGTCTGATGTAATCCCACTTGTCTATTTTGGGGATTATCGACTGTGCGTTGGGAGTCTTATTTAAGAAGTCTTTCCCGGGAACCAGCAGTTAGCATAATGGCTATGTCGCTGGTCTCCCACGTAGTTGACCGCGATTTGCGTCCCAGACCCGGTGGCTTAAAACTCACGCCGGGCGCCTGTGCGTGCGTGCCCAAGATCCCGAGAGGAGAATGGAGGAGAAGGGACTGCAGCGTGACCATCCCCCCTGGGGGGTGATTTCTCGCTTTCTGTCTCTATGTCTCTCTCTGTCTGGCGAGCGCACGCGCCCTATAGCAAAAACCTCTCCAAAAAAAAAAAAAAAAAAAGAAGTATTTCCCCACCCCAATGTCTCCCAGATTTTCCCCAGTGTTTTCCAGGAGCAGTTTCATAATCTGAGGTCTTAGATTTAGATCTTTGATCCACCTTGACTTTATTTTTGTCAGAGGTGAGAGGTAGGGGTTCAGATTCATCTTTCTGCAAGTGGAGATCCAGTTTTGCCAGCACCATTTGCTGAAGAGGTTTTCCTTTTCCCACTGGATTGACTGGTACCCCTGTCAAAAATCAGTTAGCTGTATGTTTGAGCATTCATTTCTAAGGACTCTATTCTGTTCCATTGGTCCACCTGTCTGTTTCTGTGCCAGTACCATGCTGTTTTGATTACCACAGCTTTGTAGTATATTTTTGGGTCAGGGAGTAAGATGCCACCCACTCCACTCTTCTTTGTGCAGAACTGCTTTGGCAATACGGGGTCTCTTATGATTCCAGACAAACTTTATGATTGTCTTTCCTAGATCTGTGAAGAATGTGTCTGGTACTTTGATTGGCATTGCATTAAATAGGTAGATTAATTTGGGTAGAATTGCCATTTTGATTATATTAATTCTTCCAATCCAGGAACATGGGATGTCCTTCCACTTTTTTGTGTCATTTTCAATTTCTTTTTTTATCTTCTTGTAGTTTTCCTTGTAGAGGTCTTTAACTACTTTGGTTAGATTTATCCCTAAGTATCTTGTGGGAGGCTGTGCACCAGCGAGTCTGCCAAAGTTTCTCAGAGAGCAAAACAACTGCCATGATTGGTTCCCTTCAAAACACCTGACCTTTGAAACCTTGCTCTGATTGGCCACTAGAATCCCTCAGATTTGCATATCCGGCACCTCATGATTGGTCCAAAAGCAACCAATCATAACCCACCTTTTACAACCAATCATGGCCCATCGTTTACAACCAATCACGGCCCACCAGCGTGTATATAACCACGACGCCTGGCCCACAGTAGAGACAACGACCCTCGAGAGCCTGAAGAGCTGAAACACCGCACAGTCGCCAGACAACCCTGAAGACCCTGAAGAGCTGTGACACCGCGTCATCTCCGTGCTGCTCACAATAGACGACGAGACCCTGAAGAACAGTAACACTGCGTTGTCTCCGTGCTGTACCGTGCTGCCCACAATAAACAGACGACACTGAAGACACTGTGTCGTCTCCGTGCTGTGACACTGCGCTGCTTATCCCGGCTCTCACACCTTCCCTCAGGAAACCTGTTGGACTGTCCCCCCGGGACGGGACACCATCTTATACTTTTTGTGGCTATGGTAAATGGAACAACTTTTTTCAGTTCTATCTCAGTCTGCCTGTTGTTCATATACAGAAATGCTATAGATTTCTGGATATTAATTTTGTATCCTGAAACTTTACTGTATTCATGTATTATTTCCAGAAATGTTTTTATGGAAACAATTGGGTCTTCTATGTATACAATCATGTCATCTGCAAATAGAGTTTCACCTCTTCTTTTCCTATTTGAATGCCTTTTATTTTTTTCTCTTTTCTGATTGCAATGGCCAGGACTTACAGTACTATATTGAAGAGGAGTGGAGAAAGTGGACATCCTTGTCTTGTACCCGTTTTTAGTGGAAAAGTTTTCAGCTTTTCTCCATTGAGGATGATGTTTGCTATGGGTTTTTCATAGATAGCTTTTATTGTGTTGAGAAAGGACCCTTCTATGCCGATTTTGCCGAGAGTCTCGATCATGAAGGGATGTTGTGTCTTATCAAATGCCTTTTCTGTATCAATTGATATGACCATATGGTTTTTATCTTTCTTCCTATTAATATGGTGTATTACATTTATGGTTTTGCGTATGTTGAACCAACCTTGCATTCCTAGGATAAAGCCTACCTGATCATGATGTATAATCTTTTTTATAAGTTGTTGTATACGATTTGCTAGTATCTTGTTGAGAATCTTTGCATCTATATTCATCAGGGATATCGGTTTATAGTTTTCCTTCCTTGTCCTGTCCTTATCTGTTTTAAGGATAAGGGTGATAGAGGCTTCACAGAATGAATTAGGGAGAGATTCACCCTTTTGGATATTTAGAAATAACTTGAGCAGAATGGGGATTAACTCTTCTTTGAAAGTTTTATAGAATTCAGAAGTGAATCCATCAGGGCCAGGGCTTTTCTTTGTTGGGAGGTTATTTATAACCGATTTGATCTCCTGGCTTGTTATGGACCTATTCAGACTTTCTATATCCTCCTGGCTCAATCTAGGTAGATTATATGTGTTCAGGAATTTGTCCATCTCATCCAGATTATCTTGTTGTTTTTTTTTTTTTTTTTTTTTTTTTGGCATACAGATGTTCATAGTATCCTCTAATAATGTTTGGTATTTCTACTATGTCTGTTGTTATTTTGCCTGCTTCATTGCAGATCTGATTCACCTGGTTCTTTTCTCTCTTCTTCTTAATAAGTCTCGCTAGTGGTGTATCAATTTTGTTTATCTTTTCAAAGAACCAGCTTTTACTTTCATTTATTTTCTGTATAGTTCGTTTATTTTCTATTTCATTTATTTCTGCTCGGATCTTTATTATTTCCTTTTTCCTGGAGTTTTTTGGATCTTTTTGCTGTTGCTTTTCCAATTCTGTGAGGCATGATGTTAGGTGATCCATTTGCCTTCTTTCCATGCTCCTCTTATGTGCACTAATTGCTATGAACCTCCCTCTTATGACTGCTTTAGCAGTGTCCCAAAGATTATGGAAACTCGTGTCCTCATTGTCATTGGTTTCCATGAACTTTTTTTTTTTTTTTTAAGAGGTTTTTCGCTATAGGGCGCGTGCGCTCGCCAGACAGACAGAGACATAGAGACAGAAAGCGAGAAATCACCCCCCAGGGGGGATGGTCACGCCGCAATCCCTTCTCCTCCATTCTCCTCTTGGGATCTTGGGCACGCACGCACACACGCCCGGCGTGAGTTTTAAGCCACCGGGTCCGAGACGTGAACCGCGGTCGACTACGTGGGAGTCCAGCAACATAGCCATTACGCTAACTGCTGGTTCCCGGTTTCCATGAACCTTTTGATTTCAGTCTTTATTTCTTCAGTAGTTGTGGAGTCATTCAGGAGTAGGTTATTAAGTTTCCATGTATTTGAGTATTTTTGAGGATTTCTCTTGAAATTAAACTCAAGTTTAATTCCACCATGGTCGGTGAAGATGTTGGGTATAGTTTCTATGCTTTTGAATCTGTAGAGGCTTGCTTTGTGCCCAATAATGTGGTCAATCTTCGAGAATGTTCCATGTGGCGGCAAGAAAAAAGTGTATCTCGAGGTTTTGGGATGGAAAGTTCTATTGATGTCTGTTAAGTCCATTTGATTTATGATATCGTTTAGATCTTTTATCTCTTTACCTATTTTTTGTCTAGATGATCTATCCAGGGGGGATAGTGCAGTGTTGAGGTCTCCAACAATTAGTGTGTTGCAGTCTATCTCCCTTTTTAGATCTAGCAGTCTTTCCTTCACATATTTGGGTGCTCCTGTGTTAGGCGCATAGATATTAATAAGCGTTATATCTTCTTGATCGATTGATCCTTTTACTACAATATAGTGCCCTTCTTTGTCTCTTCGAACAGTTTTTGTTTTAAAGCCTATTTTGTCAAAGATTAGTATTGCGACTCCAGCTCTTTTTTGGTTCCCATTTGCATGGAAAATCTTTTTCCAACCCTTCACTTTCAGTCTATGTATATCTTTATCCATGAAGTGGGTTTCCTGTAGGCAACAGATAGAGAGTTTTTGTTTCTTAACCCATTCAGCCAGTCTGTGTCTCTTGATTGGAGAATTTAATCCATTAACATTCAATGTTATTATCAATGTTAATGGATCTGTCCCGACATTTAAGTTGGCCGTTGTCTTAGTTGCCTTTTACTCTTTTGTTTCTGGCTGTTACTTCTTTAGTTTTCCTGGAACAGTACTTTCTTCAGGGTTTCATGGAGAGCTGGCCTGGTGCTGGCAAATTCTTTCAGGTTTTGTTTGAGAAGATTTTAATCTTTTTTTCCCATATGAAGGATAATCTTGCAGGATACAACTATCTTGGTTGAAATTGTTTCTCTCTTAACACTTTCAATACATCTTCCTGTTCTTTCCTTGCTTGGATTGTTTCTGTTGAGAAGTCCGGTGTTAGCCTGATGGAGTGACCTTTGTAAGTCACTTGTCATTTCTCTCTTGCCAGTTTTAGTATCTTATCTTTATCTGTGGTCTTAGCCAGTCTGGCTATGATATGCCTTGGGGAAGATCTTCTTGGGTTAATTCTATTTGGGGTCCTTTGTACTTCTTGGGTCTGGATGCTTGAGTGCCTCTCTATGCTTGGGAAATTTTCCTCCAGCATTTTATAAGAGTATAAGAATCTCTTTATCATTAACAACGGTTCCTACTATGTTCAGGCACTAGTAAGGAGGCTACATAAACCCCTAGTTCCTATTGTGAAATATATTATTTGGTCTTTGTCCTGGTTTCCAGGCATACAATTCCTAAAATCCCTAGAATCTCCAAAGATTCTCTGTGTGCTGAAGAATAGCACCCTGGTAGTTGAAGATAGAGGCCAGTCATAGGAAAAACCAAGGCATGATTAGAAGGTTGGAATTTTCAATCCCATCTCCAAACCAGGGCGAAGAGAGAAACCGAAGATTAAGTTGATGACAAGTGGTCAGTGACAAAATCAATCATACCTACAAAATGAGGTTTCCATCAAAACACAAAAGGGGAGCCGGCAGGTGGCATGGTGGTTAAGGGAGCTGGACTCCCACATGGCTGACAGCAGTACAAGTCCCAGACCTGGCAGCTTGCTTTCTCTCTCTGTTCCTCTCTGGTCAAATTAAAAATAAATAAATAAATAACAAATACTAAAACACACACAAGGAAGGCCAGCTAGGTGGTATAATAGTTAAGGTGGCTAGATCCCATCTGGCTAACTGCACGGTTTGAGTCTCTGATCCAGCAGTGCGTGTGTCATACCCGAAATCCCAAGAGGAGCGTGGAGAAGGGATTGTAGTGTGGCTATCCCCTTTTTACATAGAAAAACATGTCATGACTTTTCCAGTGACACAATAGTTAACTGGGAATTTGGGGCAGAGGACCATAACATGGTGAGACTCTGTCAAAAATACCTCTTTCTTGGGAACCAGCAGTTAGTGTAATGGCTATGTCGCTGGACTCCCACGTAGTCGACCGCGGTTCGCGTCCTGGACCCGGTGGCTTAAAACTCAAACCGGGCGCGTGTGCGTGCATGCCCAAGATCCCGAGAGGAGAATGGAGGAGAAGGGATTGCGGCGTGACCATCCCCCCTGGGGGGTGATTTCTCGCTTTCTGTCTCTACATCTCTCTCTGTCTGTCGGGTGAGCACACGCGCCCTATAGCGAAAACCTCTCCAAAAAAATAAATAAAAAATACCTCTTTCTCTCCCTGACTCCAGTCAAAAAACTAAAAAAGGATTCAGGAGACACTCTACACTGTATTTGTTTTTCACATTCCATCTTCTTATTTTCTCTCTCTTTCTGCCTCTCACTCTGTGAACACATGTGCCCTATGGTGGGGAAAAAAAGGACTAGGTTCAGAGTTCAGAGCACTCCCAGGCAGCTGAATACACGGACGTTCTGAAGGGCAGCATGTCCAGAGAGGGCGTGGAGGATCCACACCCCTTCCTATACCCCTTGCTCTATCCGTCTCATCTGGTGTTCATCAGTATTTATAATAAACCAATATCCTTTATAATAAACTAGTCAATGTAAATAAGTATTTCCCTGAATTCTGTGAGCCACTCTGGCAAAGCAGTCAGACTCGAAGAAGGGATCACTCAGGACCAGCAGCTGGCATAACGGCTATGTCACTGAACTCCCATGTAGTTGACTGCAGTTCGAGTCCGGGACCTGGTGGCTTAAATTCACGCTGGGCACGTGTGCGTGCGTGCCCAAGATCCCGAGAGGAGAATGGAGGAGAAGGGATTGCAGCATGGCCATCCCCCGGGGGAGTGATTTGTTTTCTATCTTTCCGTCTGTCTTTCTGGCGAGCGCACGTGCTCTATAGCAAAAACCCAAGGGATCACTGGAACGCCAGTTTACAACCATCGACAGAAGCACAGGCCACAACCTGTGCTTGCTACTGGCGTCTGAAGCAGGGGCCCAGTCTTGTCCGACTGAGCCCTCCACAGTGACCTGTGCTATCTCCCAGCAGATAGCATCAGAAGTGAGCTGAATTAGAGGACACGCAGCTGGTATCCACTGCAGAACTGATTGCTTAGATCTGGGAGGGGGAAATCCCCACATATTTTGGTAACCAGAGGTCACAGAAGTATTTTATATTGTGCTAGGAGTGCACAGTAGGAAAACTGAGTTATTTTTCCTATATTACAATCCATTTCAGTCATCAAGGAATTAAAACTACCAACTACTATAAGGAGAAAGTCCCTATCAATGTCTGATAGCGAATTAAAATTTAAAAATTCATTGATAAGTCCTTAAATGACTGAAAAGGTTGTTTGAGGAACCAGCAGTTAGCAAAATGGCTATGTCGCTGGACTCCCATGTGGTCGACCGCGGTTCGCGTCCCGGACCCGGTGGCTTAAAACCCACGCTGGGCGCGTGTGCGTGCGTGCCCAAGATCCCGAGAGGAGAATGGAGGAGAAGGGATTGCGGCGTGGCCATCCCCCCTGGGGAGTGATTTCTCACTTTCTGTCTCTATGTCTCTCTCTGTCTGTCTGGCGAGCGCATGCGCCCTATAGTGAAAAAACTCTCAAAAAAAAAAAAAAAGAAAAAGAAAAAGAAAAGGTTGTTGTTTGAAGACCTCAAGAACCCTCAACTTTATGTGTTATGAAATAGCAGGAATCACCCTTAAAATTGACAATATGGAAAACATTTGTGAAAGAAGTAAGTTACAAAAGACCACATGTTACATGATCTCACTTATGTGAAATATCCAGAATAGACAAATCTAGAGACAGAAAGTACAGTGGTGGTCGACTAGGACTGGGGTAATTGGGAAGTGACTGCTTATGGGTAGGTTTGGTTGGAGAAGATGAAAATGTTTTAAAATTAATTGTGGTGATTGTCTTTATGACTCTGAATATACTAATGGTGACTGAATTGTCCATTCTAAATGGGTAAAATTGTACAGCGTGTGATTATCTCAATTAAGCTGTTTTTTGTTTTTTTTTTTAAATCGACAGTATGTTACCAGTAGCCAAGAACTCTCATCCTGGGTTAAGAGTGAAAGAGAGGGTCCTGACGACGGTGCCACAGTAAAACACAACACTCTGCAAGGCTGACCGACATGGTAAGGTTCCAGGCTCTCAGAGACCCCCCCCCCCAAGTACGCCTGGCACGTGTCCATGATTCAGGACTGGCTGAAGCTGGGAGTGGATCATTCTTGGGCACAACCTCTCGGCCTCTCTCTCTCTCTGTTTCTCTTATTCATGGAACAAATATCTAACTAAATAAATAAACAAAACTTGAAAAGATTAAGAGGAAAATTCACTTTTCACTGAAGTATGCATACTGTCATTTTAATAGATGAAGTTTCAACCATACGTGGTTTTTTCACACATCACAGACAAAATATAAAAAAGAAAAATACTTACTACTCATCAGGTCTATAAGGAGGTGGACTTTCAAAAGGCCTCGATGACATGGCTGATGTCAATGGTCACCAGATCTTCTGGATGAGTAATACCTTGCACCTCCCACGATAAGCCAATCTAATCAACAAAAGTAGGGTAATGGCGTTACTACTGAGCTCAGAGTTTCCTGGCATCGCCTAAGAAAACGAACGATACCAATCTCCACATAACCACTTTCTCTATAGTTATTTCTCTTATCCTTTCCACTACGATTTTCACGCACTGAATAATTAATTCGTTGTGCACACGGAATCACTCAGCATAGGGATTATTTAGCCCAGTAATCTCTAGCATCATGTTCTGCACAAACTTGGCATACAAATATCCTTTAAGCCTGAAATTCTAAGTTACAGTAATGATAATTTCACAAATGGTCATTATATAGCACAGGTGAAAATGATCCTTTTAAAGTACTCATGTCAAAGAACAAAGATGTGTAAAGGAAAAGATAAAGGTTCTCAAATTATTTCATATCACTTTGAAAGTTCATATAGAAAATGTATGTAAAAGTGCATATACAGCAGGGACACACACATACTGGCCCTTCTATATTACCTGAAGCATAAGCTAATTAGTTAAGTAGTATGCCTCTATTATTAAAAATGATTATAAAATGTATCTGTGGATGGTTAGATTGTGTACATTTTTTCTCTCATCCCTTTTCCAAGTCTTCAATGATCACAATTTTTACACAAAAGGAAAAGCATCGAACACACAATGTATTACAGAGTTCTTTTCTTTCTTTCTTTCTCTCTCTATTTCTTTCTTTTCCTTTTCGTCTGTCTGTCCATCCCTCCCTTCCTCCCTCCCTCTCTTCCTTCCAATTTGACCAGAGAGGGACAGAGAGAGAGAGAGGAGAGAGAGAGAGAGAGAAAGTGAGAAAGCAAGCCTCCAGGTCTGGTACTCAACCCCAGTCAGCCATCTGGAGTCCAGCACCCTTAGCCACCACACCACCTGTCGATCCCTAGAACTCTTTTCTAAAAGAAAAGCATAATAATTTTGTTCTGAAATTCCTTGGAGCACAAATCCCTAAACATGTGAAAGGCAATTTCACTCAATCAGCAAGTATTTATTAAGTGCCTACACTATACCATGGGAGCTTGTGAGTTACGTATGAGACACAATTCTCCAGAGAGCCACACACAAAGGAAACAGCACTGATATCAGGCATTACTTAGGGCTGGAGCCACATGATGAAGGACAGTATGTGGTGAACAAGGGAAGACCTGACAGAGAAGAGCCAGAAGTAGGGTCCTGGAAGGGAGAAAGGGCATTCCATCTGCTAATATGCATGTGGCTAATTCACGGGACAGCAAGGACACCATGCCAGGACAAGCTGGAATGGTACAATCTTTTAAAATAAGCGTACAGTGAGAATATGAAGGGTGGAAGATAGGACAAGAACACAGGGAACTTTGAAACTCCAAGTGGGAGCTTCTCATCTCATTGAGGTAGGAAAGAGGGAGCCAGTTCACAATCTCCACAGGGGAGGTATAAGTAAGTCTGACTTCAAACCAGATTTGAAGGACAAAGTGGACAGAGTGAAAAGGAGCAGGAGCGGTCAGCAGCATTTCCAGGTGTGCAGTGACAATGAGGACTAACTGAGGAACCAGGAGAGGGAAGGGAAACTAACATTCAGCAGAGACCTACCATGTGCTAGGTGCTTCACATAAAATTCTCACTTCATCCTCAAATCAATCCTCCACAGTTGATTAACACTTCACAGATGCAGAGAGGGGCAGAAAGACGTGAGAAGTACTATGCTCAAAGCCACATGGAGGCCAGTGAGTCACCAAGATACAGCATGAGCCCCGAAGATCCCACGTGCTTCCCACTTCCACAGTTCTGATGATCCCTGACAGGGATTTGCTAGCTTTTCATACCGAGTAGGTATCTGGTATCAATGTCCACAAGCCACGGGTTAGAAGTCATTTACCTAGGCCCATAAGTGGATCCATGGACGTGAAGAGCTCTCCAGGAAAAAGACTCGCCATCTTACCTCAGGAAGATATGATAAACACACAATCCCCAAACCTAAAGAGCTGTGATTATTCTAGAGAACCCAGTGTTGGAGACACTAGAAGGTATTTGGTCACACAGCTCTGGCACCTCAAGCCTCTCTGGTTAGATACATTGAGCCAGAAAATGTTCTCCCCCAGGTACACTAGCAATCAGTAAAGAAGGGAACTCTGAAGGTAAATCCACTAGAAGGTAAATTCCACATGAACAGGAATTTCTGCAGGTTTTGTTCATGGATTAAAACAATGCCTGGGGACCAGCAGTTAGCGTAATGGCTATGTCGCTGGACTCCCACGTAGTCGACCGCGGTTCGAGTCCCGGACCCGGTGGCTTAAACTCACGCCGGGCGCGTGTGCGTGCGTGCCCAAGATCCCGAGAGGAGAATGGAGGAGAAGGGATTGCGGCGTGGCCATCCCCCCTGGGGGGTGATTTCCTGCTTTCTATCTCTCTGTCTCTCTCTGTCTGTCTGGCGAGCGCACGCGCCCTATAGCAAAAACCTCTCCAAAAAAAGAAAAAAAAAAAAAAAAAACAATGCCTGAGGCCAGCTGTGGCATGGTAGTTAAGGCAGCTGGATCCCACATAGCCAACTCTATGGTTTGTGTCCCTGATTCTACAGCTCGAAAAACAAACCAGGTATGCGTGTGTGCATGCTCAGAATCTTGAAAGGAAAGAAAAACTGTAGAAAGGATTACAGAGTAACTGTCCCTCTTGGAGAATACTTTCTCACTGCCCACCCCCACCAGCATACATACCTTTGGGCAAAAATTTTTTTTGAAAAAAATGCCTGACACATGGTAGATGCACAAATATTTGTTTAACATTTACATAAATCAGATTGGATCACTGATAATTTTGGCTGTAAAACTTCTTGTGCTTTCAGGGTGAAGATAATGGAAAATTATCAGATTAACCTTGTAAGGCATTCCCTGAATGACACTTGAGCATGATCTGTACTCTGAATATGTTAAAATATACTCGTTTTTTCCCTTTTCAAATAAGGTCTATGCAATTATATATCGCTATGTTAGGTACAATAAATCATTTCAGTCTTTAAGCTTCAGTCTTTAAAATGAAAGGCAACCTTCTCCCCCATCCTTAAGGACAGTCAATCCCAAATCTCTCAAAATAAAACACTGCCTAAATGCGCACAGGATCTTCAAAAAGTTCAAGGAACATGGGCATTATTTTAAAACCTATGCATGAATTTCAAAATTTTTTTTGCACTGGGCCTGGCAGGTAGCGTGGTGGTTAAGGGTGCTGGACACCCACAGGGCCAACCTTGGTTTGAGCCCTGAACCTGGTGGCTTTCTTGCTGCTTTCCCTCCCTCTCTCTCTCTCTCTCTCTCTCTCTCTGTCCCTCTCTAGTCAAATTAAAATAAATAAATAAAAGTTAAATAAAATAATTCTTTAAAAAAATTTTTTTTGCACCAAAATACTTTAACTTCACTTTTCCACAAACTTTTTCAAGTCCCATCATATATTAGATAAAACCCGAAAGATGGACACATACTAAATGTTATTAACACCAACACAATTCGTGTAATTTTCCAAACATGGTTAGACAACAACTTCCCTACATTTTTTTCATTTATCAAAGCCACTGTATGAAAGTATAACAGAAGACACATAAATCACCAGTGTACACAGTTCTGTAACTAGCACCCATCAATTTCTCTCTATTCTAATGGTGACACGCACATATAAATGAACAACTGGGCCAAAATAGTATGATACTCAGAAAAGGTAAAAGTCCAGACTAAGTATCTTCCTAACTGATGTTCAGAATTAGAACAAAACTAGAACTAAACACTATCAAATGTAGGTCCTTATTTCTGAAGTTGAATGTCAAATAGGACAACTACTGACCCTACAGGTGTCTTCCATACCTATGACTCACTCACTAAGGCTATTCTCAAAATCTCAGAATCTGTGATCGTTTTTGAAAATTCTAAATTAATCCAGATTCAGGCTGAAGATTAAGTTGTCAAAAATTCAAACAAAATTCCTTTTCAAATTGCTATTTTCTGGTTTCAAAGTTTAGTTGTCCTATCTCACATAATAGCAGAGATTTTCAATTGCAAAGCAAACCATTTTAGGAAGCTCATTAAGAACAAGTCATGCCACACCACCTTCATTTCATCTTTTGAGAAGGTTGCCAGACTGGTAGGAGGACATACAGATAGAGAGAATCCAGGAAATCTTGAGTAGTCTCCTTGTGGTTGGGCAAATTCCCAAGGGGCTGAACAATGATATCTAATTAGCAGGGAAGAATGACCAGGTGTGTCCACCTGCAGGGCAATCTCTAGTGGTGACCTCAGACCAGGTGGGCTTATCTACATTTGCAGCTGATCAAACACTGGACAGGATAACTGACCCACTGCTAGAGGTCCCCACTACACTGAACAAGATCTCTGTAAGGCCAGGCTAATGGAATAAAACAAATCTAGTGGTTTTTAAAGCCCCTACTCACTAGCTCAAAACCTGAGACAAATTCTTCATCCTAGTCTCAGTGCCCTACTCTGTCAAAGGGGGTAATAACTCTGGGCTGGGCCAGTTAATAAAGAAGATGAGCAAATGCATTCACAGTAAAGTAGTCATCCTGAAGGTTAAAAATGTCAGTACTGAGACACTTTGGTCTATTGTGTCCACTTTCTAATACCAGAGGCAGGAGTAAATTATTGTTAAAATGTAAACTCTGCCCAGCAATGATGCATGCTGCTATACCACTGTGCTCTGCAGACTGGAACCACACGAGAGGCTCATGCTCAATTCCCTATCCAACCTAAAGGCCAGGTGCAGTGGCATGCATCTGCAATCCCAGCAACCAGGGAGGCTGAGGCAGGATTACAAACCCGAGGACGCCCTGGGGAACACGGCGAGATCCTAAAACAGAGCTGGGTAGGATAGCTCCATGACGAAGTGGTAATGCACTGCTCGAGAGAAGCTGGATCCCACATGGCAACCACAGTTTGAAGCCCCAGCTCTGTCCACCTGAAACACACCAGGCATGCCAACAAGTGCTCAAGAACCAACAGGCTGGAGGACGACAGGAAGGGGATCATGATGTGACCAAGTCTGAGGAGGAGGCGCTCATCTCTACAGACAGAGCGTGCTCCGTCGTCAGTAAAGAAATAGTATTATTTGAATTTAGGAATGATACAGATATAAAAAAAAAAATTTTTTTTAGAGATTTTCACTATAGGGCGCGTGCGCTCGCCAGACAGACAGAGAGAGACAGAGAGACAGAAAGCGAGAAATCACCCCCCAGGGGGGATGGCCACGCCGCAATCCCTTCTCCTCTCGGGATCTTGGGCACGCATGCACACGCACCCAGCGTGAGATTTAAGCCACCGGGTCCAGGACGCGAACCGCGGTCGACTACGTGGGAGTCC
Organism: Tupaia tana; assembly: GCA_026018925.1. Classification (NCBI taxonomy): domain Eukaryota; kingdom Metazoa; phylum Chordata; class Mammalia; order Scandentia; family Tupaiidae; genus Tupaia; species Tupaia tana. The sequence continues at coordinate 57,997,529 of JAKSZU010000006.1, read as the reverse complement.
AGAGACATAGCCATTACGCTATCTGCTGGTTCCCCCCAAAATTTTTTTTAATAAAAAGCATAAAACAAGGGGACCGGCAGTTGGCATGGTGGTTAAGGCACTTGGACACTCCCACACTGCCGACCACAGTTTGAGTCACGGACCTGATGGCTTTCTTATTTTCTCTCTCTCTCTCTCTCTCTCTCTCTCTCTCTCTCTCTGTGTGTATCTCTCTCTGGTCAAATTAAAAATAAATGAAAGAATAAATAAATAAAATTAAATAATTCTTAAAAAAAAAAACACACACACACACATAAACAAAAGAAACAAAGCCTGAAATTTGAAATTTGTACATCACATTCTAAAGTAGGTATCTCACCAGGAGAGTGACTAGATTATTAAAGACCTAGAAAAACCATTATCTTAAAACAAATCTCTGCAAAAACAGGAAATGTTTGGCCTGGAGAACTCAACATTTAAAGAACCATTCTGGCAGCTTTGAAATATCTGAGGAGCTGAGCAATCTTTGTAGTCTTAAAAACTGTTTTTAAAAGGGCCTTTGCTGAGGGGCCGGCAAGTGGCATGGTGGTTAAAGGCGCTGGACTCCCACATGGTCGACCACGGTTCAAGTCTCGGACCTGGTGGCTTGCTTTCTCACTTCCTCTCTCTCTCTCTCTCTCTCTCTCTCTCTCTCTGATCAAACTGGAAAATAATAATGATAATAATAATAAATAAAAAGTTAAAATAAAATATTTAAAAAAAAAAAAAAAAAAAGGCCTTTGCTGGGAACATTCAGAAATGGCAACTTGCACAGTGGATGTGTCCGGGCTCCTGGAGGAGGAGGAAAATACCCTAATTGTGAGGGTGAAAGTTAAGAGTCAGAATAGCCTTGAAGGATATTTTGGGATCTACTGAAACTTATGTGAGAGGGACATTATATGACCCAATGAATGTAGTTGTAACAACGCACAAACAGAAAACCACTTCAAAAGACTTTGAGTCCAAAATGGAAGGAGGAAAATATTCACTGTCCATCCTCAGCCTCACCGGCTTCTTGTCGAATTTCGGTGAAAACTGACGGGTACCTGCCTTGCTATTGAAGCAAGGAAAACACTGGAGTTTTGGGATTTGTTTTGTTTCTGTTTTTGCTATAGTGCACATGTACTCGTAGAATGACAGAAAGAGGGAAAGGAAGAAATCACTCCCCAGGGGGATATCCATACTGCAATTCCTTCTCCTCCACTCTCCTGGGATTTGGGGCATTTACGCGCACACACACCTGGTGTGATTTTCAAGCTGCCAGGTCCAGGACTTGAACCTCAGTCACTCACGTAGGAATCTAGAACCTTAGCCACAACATCACCTGCTGACCCCCAAAATGCTGGTTTGAAAGGGATTCATTGAGTTCTTATTTTCTTAGACAGCAGTAAACCACATACTTTTTCTTGTTTTCATTGATACATTATATTCTTCAACTAAAAACTGTACTTTCAACTCTGTTAGAAATCTTTAACACTGTTTATAGATTGGCTACACTTGTAATTGATCAGATAATCAAATTATAAGAAAAATCAGTTTTTACTTCTGAAGTTTGCTTTTTTTTTTTAATCTAAGAAGAGATTATTCACTTAAAAATAAAACTGTTAGAGAAAATGCTTTATTCTGCTATTACAAAAGTAGTCTTGTGCTGGGCCAAGCAGTGACATGGTGGTTCAGGTAGCTGGATCCCACATGGTCAACTACATGGTTCAAGTCCAGGACCTGGCAGTTTGAAAAACATGTAGGCATGTGTACATGTATGCCCAAAATTCCAAGAGAAGGGGATTTAGAAAAAGCTGGCAATAGAAAAGCCATGTTATGAGCCTTAGCGACATTGAACAGTCATTAAGGTCCCTGAGAATGGCTACAATTAAAAAAAAAAAAAAAAATTCTAAGAGAAGAATGGAGAAGGGATTGTGGCATGGCCATCCCTCCTAGGGAGTGCATTCCCACTTTCTCTTTCCTCCCAGAGAACATACATACCATATAGCAAACTTTAAAAAAAAAAAAAAAAAAGAGCAGTCTTGTACCAAGTTTTATAAAATCAACACACAGATTATGGAAGAAAAAAATACTTTGGAAATCATTTGATTATTTTGTTTGTTCTTTACAAACATTTTTTGGCCATATGTACAGTCTTTACATACATTCCCACAGTGTGTTCATTGTGCTGAGAAGAAATCTTTGCATGTCCTCATCAAATTTAAAAAAAAAAAAAAGGTCAGATTTCATCTCAATGTTAGGAAGTCTCTTCCTCATCCTGATGCTACACCCACTCCAAAAATAACAAACCATAACTGAGTTCATGTCACTTATGCAAAGTATAAGCTATTTGATATTTTTTCTTTTGAAGTGTGACTGGGCTTTAAGACCAGCAGCCAAAGAGAACGCTGACCAATACCCCGGATCACAACATTACATATGTGTTAAGGGAAGGGACAAACACTGACACAAATGAGAGGCCACTGGATTTGACCAAAGGGGCCAACTGACCACTTCACAAACCTATGTCAATACAGTGACAGAAACGGAAGCCAGGAAGCCAAGTTAGAGTCGGGCTAAAGGGAAGCAGCAGGCCCTTGGTAACTACGTTAAGCTAAAAACCAGCATCTCAAGCTAACAAGGGGCCACACTTTATAGCACAGCGATAAACACAACGCACAGAGTCTGATCCCACATGGCTTCCGATACCAGCCCAGGTAGTATGTCCTCACTTTAGACCGAATGTCTGCACTCTGTGGATACCAGAGACAGTGTGGGAGGAGGGTGGGAAATGGTAGAGGGTGAGAGAGAGGGAATAAAGAGGGGAGAAAGGAAGTAAACTATATAAGAAACACAAAGAAAAAAGAAAAAAAAACACTAGGGATCTCTTATGTTTGATTTACCATTTGAAAAGTAGCAAGACATCTTTAAAATGTTGCCAACTCAGAGCAACAAGACTGCAGACTTGAACCTCTGTCCACTAAGTGAGAGTCCAGTGACTTAACCCTCTCCGTGTGATTTTTAAGCATACCACATATTTTGAGAATCATTACTGATAAAAAAAAGAAGGTGTCAATCCAAAGAGGGCCTGGATCGTGCTGGTCCCTGTCTAGAAAGCCCAAACTTTGTAAGGAAGCACCTGCTTTCATTCTCAGCTCAAATGTCACCTCCTCACACCCAACCCCGTCATTTACCCAACATTTATTTTTAGAGCACATGTCCCACCTCATACCTAAAATCATTATTCTTTCTTTTGTACTGCCATAACCTCCATCCCTTCTGAACGCCAGCTTCCCAAGCACTCAAGATGTTTTTCCTTTCCACCACTTATCCCTGTTCTCTAGAACAAGTTCCTGAAACAAAGTGATGGTCAATGTTTGACAAATAAAACCAACAGCCCAGGGAACCAGCAGTTAGTGTAATGGCTATGTCGCTGGACTCCCATGTAGTCGACCGTGGTTGGCATCCCAGACCTGGTGGCTTAAAACTCACGCTGGGCGTGTGTGCGTGCGTGCCCAAGATCCCGGGAGGAGAATGGAGGAGAAGGGACTGCGGCGTGACCATTCCCCCCCGGGGGTGATTTCTCGCTTTCTGTCTCTATGTCTCTTTGTGTCTGTCTGGTGAGCGCACGTGCCCTATAGCGAAAACTTCTCAAAAAAAAAAAAAAAAACAGCCCATACCAGGGTTGGCTTTATTGCTATTGTTGTTGTTATTATTTGCCAGAGGTTGTGTGCCTCAAAGGAGACAGAGGGAAATTGAGAAAGCACCTCCCATGGACAACAGTTACACTGCAATGCCTTCTCCGTTTCTCCCTTTCAGGATTTTGGGCACATGCCTATTGAGTTTTTCAGGTGCACAGCCAGCCCTATGGGATCCAAGCCATCTTAATCACCATGTCAAGGGCTGGCCCAGGGTTGGGATTTAAATCCAGCAAAAAATGCCTTTAAGTTCTTACACAACTAAATAAAACTTCTTCACGTTCAGTTCAGCAAAAGTCATCCATTGTTTACAGTCTGAGAGAACAAAGAAAAAAAGTGGTAACAATATGAGTATCACTAGGGAACTCATTTAACAGCAAAATCCAGGTCCAATCCCTGATTTTGCACTTTAACAAAACCCCTACCTAAGTGATGATTCATACCACAGCCCAGACTGGAAGTTTAAGGTTACAGAACAGCTGTAAACCTAGAAGGTAAAACAAGAGGTTTGGTTTTGTTCTGTTTCACTTGCATGGTCTGGGGCCAGCATATGGCATGGTGGTTAAGGTGCTGGATCCTACATGGCCAGCTGTGCATGTGCATGTGTGCCCCAAATCCTAAGAGGACAATGGAGAAGAAGGGTTTGCAATGTATCCAACCCCCCCCCCCCCCCCCCCGTGTGTGTGTGTGTGTGTATGTGTGTGTGTGTGTGATTTCTTACTTTCCCTCTCTGTCTCTCTCTCTGGCCATCAAAAAAAAATAATATTTTTTAAAAGTATGGTATTTTTATTGTAATATTTCCACAAATAGTAATCTGGATGAAAATTCCACCTTAATATGCAATTGAAGAAAACTTTCCTCAGAGAGGTTTCTGGGAATGTGATGTTTATTAACAGTGCTCTATGGGTTCATTATGTGGTTAAAAGTCATCTTTTATTATTTTCAAAAGGCAGTAATTCCAGCATCATCTTTAGAAGAAAATAAAGAGTTTTTACATCAAGCAAGATGTAGAAAACTTACACCGGGGGGACCAGCAGTTAGCGTAATGGCTATGTCACTGGACTCCCACACAGTCGACCGCAGTTCGCATCCGGGACCTGGTGGCTTAAAACTCACGCCGGGCCGGGCGCGTGTGCGTGCGAGCCCAAGATCCCAAGAGGAGAGAGGAGGAGAAGGGACTAGGGCGTGGCCATCCCCCCTAGGGGGTGATTTCTCGCTTTTTGTCTCTCTGTCTCTCTCTGTCTGGTGAGCGCACGCGCCCTATAGCAAAAACCTCTCAAAAAAAAAAAAAAAAAAAAAAAAAAAAAGAAAGAAAAAGAAAACTTACACCGGGTCTTAGGGACTAGTCATTGGTAGAGAATTCCAGAAAAACTCCTAGATCTTTTTGCTGGAATATCACGGACTGCTGCTGCTGACCAACTTAGCAGTTTTCAAGCCAGTCCATGAGTAGCGTACTTTCCGTGCAAGGGTCTACCCACCTTTGGAATGGCTCCTCTTAGATCTGCCTTTCAGAGTGGTCGGGATGAGTAAAGGATAAAAAGTCTGCTTTTAGCACAGCCTCGCATGGAGGCGGCTTCGGCCCACTGTTTCCCTAAACAGTCTAGAAGCTGCTCAAAGGTAGAAAACCTGACTTTCCTATTTCCCTCTCCTCCCCTCCATCACCTAACTCAAGCTGGGGGAGGGGGAGCAAGCCACACACACACACACACACACACACACACACACACGCTGCTCTGTCTGAGAAAATATCCAGTCCTGTGATTACAACATTTTAAATACCTATTCAAATTACAACATTTTAAATAGCTATTCAAACACCAGTAAGAGAAAATAAAGATTCACATGTTCAGCGCAAAAAAGAACTACAATTACACTTGGTGACGCGTGGCCAGACAAAGCTACCTCCGGGGAGAAAGAACCCGTTTTCAATCACAGCAGGAGTGACCAGACACAAGTGGCTCACTGGAAGCGCCTCTCCTTTCCGGGGATGCCGACAATACACCTGTTGTGCGTCGAGGCCACACACTAACCTGCCTGGAAAGCTGCCTCCTCCCCGCCCGGGCACTCCGCGCAAGGAGGCGGTTCGCCCAGCCAGTCCGAGCGGCCGAGAATGCCGCGCTTCTCCCGCGACTCCGGCGCCGCACCTGGGACGGAGGGGCTCGCAGCCGCGCGCAGCCTCACGCCGTGGCCATGTTGGCCGCTCAGCCCACCTCTCCGCACCCCTTCCCGACGCAGGCAACAAGTCTGCCGGCCGCACGCAGGGCAGGCCCTTCCCTGGAAATCCCAAAAGACCGCGGCGGGCGGGCCGGGTCACCGCCTCGCTGGCCCCGCGGCGCTCGGGAGCACAGGCGGGCGCGCTCCCCGGCAGGCGCCGCCCGAGGCAGGTCCGCCCCCCTGGAGCGCCTTCGGTCACGGGTGAGAATCCGAAGCGTGAGCAGGTTCCCTCGAAATTCAGCCTCGCTCCAAAAACACTCCCCGCCCTCTCGGCTTAAATCGACAAGGTTTCGCACAACTCTCCCGAGGTGGACGCGAGTGTGGCCCACGCTGTGACTTCGTTAGGGTGGCACAGATTAAACCTGTCCACGGAATACGCGCTGGGATGCGGTGGGCACCGCAACGATGAGGTCCCCCAGGATCGAAGCCGCCACGGCGGGCGAGCGACCCCGGTGAGTTCTCGGGCTCGGGACCCCACGAAGCCGGGCGCCACGCCCCTCTCTGAGGACCCTCCGCAACTGCAGCCCCGGAGTGGATAGCAAACGCTCCCGTCCGCGTAAAGACGAAGAGCTGCCCGCGCCCCCGGACACTGGCGGCTGGCGGCTTGCCGCGGAGTAAAGTCCCGTCGCCCCGCGCCCGTGTCCCGGAGGCGGCCTTCCAAGTTTCCTCGCGCTGCGCCCGCGGACCGCGCCTCTCGGGTTCCCGCGAGCCCCAGCTCCCAGGCGAAACCGCCACCGAAACCAGCGCCGAGCGTCCACCCCCTGCACCTCCCCTCCCCTCCCGAGGCGTCGCAGTCCCCGTGGGGATCCCGGGGCTACCGTGAGCCTTTGGCGCCGCACCCGACTCACCCACTCACCGCAGCGGGGCCCGACGCACCAAGTGCGGCAGAAGCCCAGGAACGCGCTCACCTGGCGGGCGCACCTGACGCCGCGCGGGTGGCGAGCAGGCGGCCCGGGACGCAGCTGAGGGCTTGCCCGCCTCCCCCACGCCCCCCCTTCCCCTCCTCCCCCAGCCGCCCTGCCGGGGCATGCGCACGAGCGCCAGGCCGGGAGTGCGGGGCCGCGGCCGCGCGAAGGCGAGTCCCACCTGCTGCGCCCGGGACCAGCTCCTCGGCGCCGGCAGCCTCTCCTAGGATTCCAGCCGTTTCCTCAGAGGGCGGGAGGGAGAGTGGGTGCCCAGAGCAGGCGTGGCGTGCTGGCCTCCTCCCGCGGTGACCCATTCACCTGAAACTCGGATGGGAGGGGGAAGGGAGCGGTGGAGGAGGCGGCGGGAGGATCGGGCCCTGCCCCGCATACCCTCGCGGCGCTCGGAGTTAAAGGAACAGTGTCGCGTTTCGGCCCAAGGACCCAGGCGGAGCGCCCGGGAAGGGCTCTGACCTGCCTCCCCCTTCCCCGTGGCAGAGGGTGGTCCTGGGTCGCCTGGATTGTGCTTGGAGCTCCACCTGCCTTGGGAACAGTGGAGTTGTTTGTCGTGGCGGACTAGGGACTGTTTCCGTCGGTAAGAGGGTTCAAGGTGCCCAGCACTATGGGGAGAAAAAAAGGTCCTCGCGGGATAATTTTTGGCTTCCCACATTTCATTAAACTTTTGTTGGAAGAAGTATCGGGATGTATTGCTCCAACGGAAAACTCTTAGAAAAATTTTAAGACATGTGGAAATAGAGGAGCTATTTTTGAATCTCCGGATTCAGAGAAAGACTACTCAGTGGTTAAAATGCAGGTGAACTACTGTGGATAGCGGTGTCAGTACATTTGCCAACAAGAAAAAGTGCAGACTGCAGCTTACACGTCAGCGCCCCAATGTAACTGAGTTCTGATTGGCGTCTGCTCTTGGGGAACTTTAAACTACTTTAATATTCTCTTTGGCTAAAAACAACAGCAACAGCCTTAATTGGGGTTTCCCTTTTCTAACTTGATCTGAATCCTGATTCCACAGGAGTGTTCACTTTAGAAAACTCATGGTCTACACTTCACGATGTGTACATTTTAATGTTCTTGTTAGATTTCAGTGTTTTGTTTTGTTTTTAAATGGACTCCAGGACATGGTAGTTCTTGTTCTTGCAATTTATCTGCGTGGAAGGCTAGGATTTATACGTCTTAAATCCTGCTTCCCGTAGTGTTCCGACCTAGAATGTCAGCGTTGCTAATAAATCGCACCCATTTCTCTGTCTGTAATTAAGGGGTTAGAGATGTGACTCCCCTATACATTAGATCTTAAGGCACAAGCCAATACTTAAGGAAGTAAACGCATTGTATAAATATAAGGTATTTTTAATGATGACAGCCTTAATGGTAATTAATCTAATGGGCATTTTTTTTCATGACAGTCATTGCTACAATTACGTTAATATGACCATGTAGTTTTTGCATGATGCAGTTTAAATTGGTGTTATTAACACTGGGAAAGTCGGGTTAATCCTCTTAATGTTCGCTGTCAGATTACTGAAATCTCCAAACATTCCACTCGGTTTATAATTAAACAAGGGAACATTTCCTAATACTCTCAGATTTGTAAACACGTCTATTATTTTATAATGTATTTTGACATGTTGTGAAGAGGAGAGCTTAGGAGTGTTTTTCCACTTTAAAAAAAAAAAAGCAACATCATGCACATACCATAACATTCACTCTTTTATAAAATATACATACAATGTCATGGCTTTTGTATAGTCACAAAGGTGTATAATCATTACCACCATCTAATCTGAAAACATTTCCATCACCGCGAAAATGAGAAAACCCTGATTCTGGTCTGAATATTTGTCCATTTAGTTGCCAATGTAACAATGTTAAGAGATAGAGCCCAGACCAGCAGATGGCATAATGGTAATGTTGCTGGACTCCCATGTAGTTGACCGGGGTTCGAGTCCTGGACACAGCAGCTTAAAAGTCACACCAGGTGCATGTATGTGTGTGCCCAAGATCTTGAGAGGAAAGTGGAGAACAAGGGGTTGTGGCACAACCATCCCCTGGGGGGTGGGGGGGAGGATTTCTCACTTTCTGTATCTTTCTGTCTCCAGCAAGTGCACACACCCTATAGCAAAAAGAATCCAGCCTCAATAGCTTGAAAAACACACCAGGTACATATGCGTGCATGCCCTAAATCCTGACAGGCTAGAAAATGGAGGAGAAAGGATTACAGCGTGACCATACTTCCTTGGGGGGGCATTTTTGTCCCTCTCCCTCTTTCTCTGTCTCTCTCTTTCTGGCATGCACATGTGTCCTCTGGCAATTGGAAACCATGAAGGGCATTCAAGAGAAGAAAAAGAAGGTTCCTGCTACAACAAACCAAGAAGAAGGTTACTGCTATGCTGGAAACTCCTAAGAAAAAGCAAAGGAATTTTGCAGAACTGAAGATCAAGCACCTGAGAAGTTTGTTCAAAAGATGGTTTGAAAGGCAAGGAGGATGCTTATCTATGAAAAAGCTGAGCACTATCATAAGGAATATAGACAGATGTACAGAACTGAGATTCACATGGCCACGATGGCAAGAAAAGCTGGCAACTTCTATGTACCCGCAGAACCCAAATTGGCATTTGTCACTAGGATCAGAGGTATCAATAGAGTGAGTCCAAAGGTTCAAAAGGTGTTGCAGCTTCTTTGTCTTTGCCAGATCTTTGATGGCACCTTTGTTAAGCTCAACAAGGCCTCGATTAACATGTTGACAATTATGGAACCACATATTGCATGGGGGTACCTGAACCTGAAGTCAGTAAATGAACTAATCTGCAAGTGAGGTTATGGCAAAATCAGTAAGAAGCGAATTGCTTTGACAGATAACTCTTTGATTGCTCGATCTCTTGGTAAATTTGGCATCAACTGCATGGAGGATCTGATTCACAAAATCTGGGGACCAGTAGTTAGCATAATGGCTATGTCTCTGAACTCCCATGTAGCCAACTGCTGTTCGAGTCCCGGACCCGGTGGCTTAAACTCATGCAGGGCGTGTGTACGTGCATGCCCAAGATCCCAAGAGAAGAATGGAGGAGAAGGGATTGCGGAGTGGCCATCCCCCCTGAGGGTGATTTCTCACTTTCTATCTCTCTGTGTCTCTCTGTCTTTCTGACAAGCACATGCTCCCTATAGCAAAAACCTCTCAAAAAAAAAAAAAAAATCTGTACAGTTGGAAAATGCTTCAAAGAAACAAATAACTCCCTATGGCCCTTCAAATTATCTTCTCCAGGAGGTGGAATGAAGAAAAAGACCGCCCACTTTGTAGAAGCTAAAGATGCTGGCAATAGGGAAGACCCAATCAACAGACTAATTAGAAGGATGAGCTAAGGTGTCTACCATGATTATTTCCGTAATCTAGTCAGTAAATAAACAGTGGCTGTTTTCAGACTAAAATAAAATTAGAAACACATCATTCTGCAATACAAAACAAAATGTGTTGGATGCTAAATGTTGCCATACTCAATTTAGACATGTTATATAAGCATGTATTGCTACAAAATGTAATTGTATTTATACCAGATATTTCTTGGCAACTCACAATACTATTGACCATTATTGAACATTATTTGATGAAAATCCTCAGAAACAAAGGAAAGATTATGCTAATAAATAGTTCTATCTTTAGAAGGTCATTTGGGAGTCACATGGAATGTTCACCAAGACAGACTATATTCTGGGTCATACAACTAGTCTCAATAAATACAACAAGTCATTACTGAATCCCATCTGCCTGAAATCTGTCACACAAGTTTTCGCTAAGTATTTGTTGAATGAATGAGTATAACCCTGGTTCCCAAATCCACCATACCTAGCTCTTCTGAGTCTTGTCTATCTACCTGGTAGCCTTCTGCTCTTGTAAAGCCTCCACATTTCTTAATAGCATTCCAAGGTTTACTTCTCTAATACTAGGGCTTAGAGGAAGAAGGAAGAGAGATTAAAATATTTCCACTCTACCACACCTGCTTAGTGAGTGTCAACTGAAAAACTGACATCAAGTATCATATCATTTATTTGTTTTTAGGTCAAATCAATAAATTTCTCACCATGGGTAATCTGTTGTAATCAGTTCTTTTAAAATGCTTTACTTGTGGTATTTGAAAAGAAATTATTTTTTAAATTATTTTATTTAACTTTATTTATTTATGTATTTTAATTTGACCAGAGAGGGACAGAGCTAGAGACAGAGAGAGAAAGAAAGTGAGAAAGCAAGCAGCCAGGTCTGGAACTCAAACCGCAGTGCCCAACGCCCTTAACTACCACGCCTCCTGCCAGCCCTTGAAAAGAAATTATTCTAAAGTTCATTAAAAAACAACCAGAGGGACCAGCAGTTAGCGTAATGGCTATGTCGCTGGACTCCCACATAGTCGACCGCGGTTCGAGTCCCGGACCCGGTGGCTTAAACTCACGCCAGGCGCGTGTGTGTGCGTGCCCAAGATCCCGAGAGGAGAATGGAGGAGAAGGGATTGCGGCGTGGCCATCTCCCCTGGGGGGTGATTTCCTGGTTTCTGTCTCTCTATCTCTGTCTGTCTGGCGAGCACACGTGCCCTATAGCAAAAGAAAACCTCTCCAAAAAAAAAAAAAAAAAAAAAAAAAAAAAAACCCAACCAGAAACTTCACCTTTGGGGCTGATGAATGGCTTGACTTACAGTATAAGAATTTTTCAAGAATTATTTAATTCCATTTGTTATTATTATTTTTTAAATTTGACCAGAGAGAGACACAGAAAGAGAGAAAGGGAAAGTGAGAAAGCAAGCCACCAGGTCTGGGACTCAAACCATGTTCAGCCATGTGGGAGTCCAGTGCTCCAACCACCACGCCACCTGCTGGCCCCACTGTTAGATGCTCTTTAGGTCACTTTTTCCAAAAAGCTCTTCATTCTTGGTATTTTAAAAATGATATTATTTTTCATTGTATAACAATTAGAAAATTGACATTTAGAACTGATTCTTCGTTTTATTTGCAGTGTTGTTTTATATTGTTTGTTTTAAAGAACTAGATTCCTCACGTTTTATTCAAAGAAAAGAACTGGTAAATGGCTTCCAATTTGCACAGGGGTGATGGGAGATAGGGTGGAGGCATCATCACTGGCTGAATTAGAAATTGGACTGGCTGACCTTTCACCCTTTTGGAATTTTCTAAATGCAAACAAGTGTAGTTATTAGGGCATTGGCCATTAACTGCTACTGATACTGTCTCTTTGAACATAGCAAAAGGCCTGGAAAAAGTCAGGCGTTCAATAAATATTGGTCATCGGAAAAGTCATGACGTATTTTTGTTTGTTTTTCTAAACAAAAACAAGTCATGACTTTTTCAGCGACCCAATATTTACTGGCTGGATGAGATTCCTGCAGAATCTGACTGCATTAGTGTTCTCCTATGGATGCTGGTTATGACTTTAAATGGTTGCAGAGTTCATGGACTCATCAGGTGTGCTTCAGATTTTTTTTTTTTTTTTTTTTTTTGGAGAGGTTTTTTCTATAGGGTCTGTGTGCTTGCCAGACAGACAGAGAGACAGAACGTGAGAAATCACCCCCCAGGGGGGATGGTCACGCTGCAATCCCTTCTCCTCTGTTCTCCTCTTGGGATCTTGGGCACGCACGCACATGCGCCCGGCGTGAGTTTTAAGCCACTAGGTCTGGGACGTGAACCGCAGTAGACTACATGGGAGTCCAGCGACATAGCCATTATGCTAACTGCTAGTCCCAACTACAGACAATTTTGAGACTCCAGAATGAAGAGTTCTATCTACCTCTTCTTATCAAGGTCTTTTATTTGAACTTGGAACACTGTTCATCAAAATACACAATTCAGCTTTTACACAAATCTGTTTCAAAGAAAATTCTGATTTGATGGAATGAAGGGACCATGTGTCCCCTGTGGTTCTAAGACAGCGTCTTTTAACATGAGTGTTTGCCTTTTGCGCCTAGTCTGATAAATAACATATCACCTAAGTTCTAAGAAAACAGGACAGCGTGGGCAGGTCTGATAGCCGACAAACAGGAGGTGGAAACCTGAACAGGGTAAACCCAGAATCCGCTGTTTCGAGAGCTTTCCTCTGGCTCTGCCTGCTGGCCTTCCTCTCAGAGTGTAAGTCTTCCGAGTACCTTTCCCTACATGTGCTGTGCGGGCCTTCTGGTTCACCCTGCAGAGGAATTCAGTCATTCCTAGGTTTATTTTGTGTGACTGCAGTCTGTTTTCAGCAGTAACTCCATTTTTTTCTTATTTTATTTTATTTTATTTTATTTTATTTTATTTTATTTTTTTATTTTTGTAGAGGTTTTTTCCTATAGGGCTCATGCACTCACCAGAAAGACAGAGAGAGACAGAGAGATAGAAAGCAAGAAATCACCCCCCCCAGGGGGGATGGCTACACCGCAATCCCTTCTCCTCCATTCTCCTCTTGGAATCTTGGGCACACACGCACACGTACCTGCCGTGAGTTTAAGCCACTGGGTCCAGGACATGAACCGCAGTCGACTACATGGGAGTCCAGTGACATAGCCATTATGGTAACTGCTGGTCCCAGTTTTTTTTCTTATTGATGGCCTCCATGGGCCAGTTCCGTTAACACCAATTGACTTTTCTGTAGCAATCTTTTTTTTTTCTAGTTTTACAGCAAATACATTTCTCACCCAGCTGTGTTGATGCTGGTGGTAGCATATTGATCTGCAGTGCTGGAAGCCACATGGCTGACCACAGATTCAGATCCCCAGTCAACCTAAAATATACATACAACCGAGATCCTGACTGACTGGAGGGACTGTGGAGAAGGGGACCACAGTGTGACAAGACACTGTCAAGGAGGGGACCCAGCCCGTGGTGTGGTGGTTAAGGCGCTGGACACTCCCACATGGCTGACCAGGGTTCAAGTCCTGAATCTGGTAGCTTACTTTCTCACTTCTCTCTTTCTCACTGTTACCCTCTGTCTCTCTCTGGTCAAACTAAAAAAATAAATGAATGAATAAATAAAATAAAATAAATAATTATAAAAAAAAAAAAAGACACTGTCAAGGGTACCTGTCTCTCAGTCTGTCTTGAATGATCTTTTGTGTGCTCTCTCACACACACAAAATTAATTATGAAATGAATGAGTACATAAATAAAATTATTTCTTGTCTTTATGTTTTCATTATTACTAAAGTTTATATGTATTTGCAAATAATTCAGACACCATGGAAGGGAATAAAATAATTTCAGGAACCAGCAGATGGCATAATGGTTGTATCGCTGCACTCCCACGTAGTCGACCATGGTTGAAGTCCCAGACACAGTGGTTTAAAATTCACACTGGGCGCATGTGCGCTTGTGCCCAAGATCCCGAGAAAATGAAGAAGAGATTTCAACATGGCCATTCCCCCTGGCGGGGGTGGGAGTGGGTGGGTGATTTCTCACTTTCTGTTTCTGTCTCTCTCTCTCTCTCTCTCTGGTGAGTGCACACACTCTATATCAAAAAAAAAAAAAAAAAAAAAAAAATCCTGGGACCAGCAGTCGACACAATGGCTATGCTGCTGGACTCCCATGTAGTCAACTGCAGCTCAAGTCCCGGACCCGGTGGCTTAAACTCACTCTGGGCGTGTGTGCGTGCGTGCCCAAGATCCTGAGAGGAGAATGGAGAAGGGATTGTGGCATGGTCATTCCTGCCGGGAGGGGTGATTTTTCTCTTTCTGTCTCTCTGTCTCTCCCTGTCCTTCTGGCAAGCGCACACACCCTATGAAAAAAACCTCCAAAAAAAAAAATTCCCTCTAAAAAAAACAAAAATAAAAATAAATTTCAAAAGTAATTCACCCCTTTTTACAACCAACTTCCATGGCATGCAAAGACAGTAACCACTGTTTGTGTGTACAGTCACTTTTTAAAATGATCTATTTAGTAGAATTTTAACAAGAAAATAATTTGAATTTCTAAAAATAATTCAAGTAATATTTCTTCTGATTACAAAAGTAATCTTAGTTGTAGGGAACCAGCAGTTAGCATAATAGCTATGTCGCTGGACTCCCACGTAGTCGACCGTGGTTCGCATCCTGGACCCGGTGGCTTAAAACTCACGCCGGGCGCGTGTGCGTGCGTGCCCAAGATCCCGAGAGGAGAATGGAGGAGAAGGGATTGCGGCGTGACCATCCCCCCGGGGGGTGATTTCTCGCTTTCTGTCTCTATGTCTCTTTCTGTCTGGCGAGCGCACGCGCCCTATAGCAAAAATCTCTCCCCCCCAAAAAATAAATAAATAAATAAAATGAATTTAAAAAAAAAAGTAATCTTAGTTGTAGAAAATTCTAGGAAAGCTTTCTCACTACACCCCCCCGCCCCGTGTTTCTCTCTGGTCAAATTAAAATAAATGAATGAATAAATACAATTCTTTCAAAATTCTAGGAAAGGGGACTGGCAGGAGGCATGGTGGTTAAAGGCGCTGGATTCCCACATGGCTGACTGCAGTTTGGGAGCCAGATCTGACCTGGTGGCTTGCTTTCTCACTTTCCCTTTCTCTTCCTCTGTCTTTCTCTGGTCAAATTAAAAAAATAATAACAATGGGACCAGCAGTTAGCGTAATGGCTATGTCGCTGGATTCCCATGTAGTCGACCGCAGTTCGAGTCCCAGACCCAGTGGCTTAAACTCATGCTGGGCGCGTGTGTGTGCGTGCCCAAGATCCCAAGAGGAGAATGGAGGAGAAGGGATTGTGGCATGGCCATCCCCCCCGGGGGATGATTTTTTGCTTTCTATCTCTCTGTCTGTCTCTGTCTGTCTGGCAAGCGCATGTGCCCTATAGCAAAACAAACAAACAAACAAACAAACAAACAAAAAACAAAAAAAAAACCTCTCAAAAAAAGAAAAAAAAACAACAATAACATATGGAATTAAATAAATAAATAATTCTAAACAAAATATTCTAGGAAAGCAAGAGTGAATTCATCTGTGGATTCACATCTGAAAAGAATTGTTAACATTTTATAGTATAGCCCTGCTAGATCTCTATTTGGTCACATATAATAAAGACATCCTTTACAAAGATGTGAATGTACTATACATTCCATTTTTCCTTCTTTTTTCCCCCTATAGGCAAATGCATTCTCCGAGAGAGAAAGTGAGATATATCACTCCTCAGGAATGATGGCCATCCACGCCGCAGTCCTTATCCTCCATTCTCCTCTCATGATTTGGGGCATGCACACACCTGCATCCTGCACATTTCTCAAGTCACCAGTGTGGGACTCTAACCACACAGTTGGCCACGTAGGATCCACTGGGCGTGGTCACATCACAATCTCTTCTTCTCCATTTCTCCATCCTGTCAGGATTTGGGGCATGCACAAACACATGCCTGATCTGTTTTTCAACTACTACAACAGGATTCTAACTATGGTCAGCAATATATGATCTAGTTCCCCTAACCACTAAGCTCCTGGGCTGGCCCATGAGAGCACCTATTTTGATATTTCCTTTACAACCTTTTATTTTTTTTTTTTATTTTGCCAGAGGGTATGTGCATTCACCAGAGAGAGATGGAGAGACAGAGGGAGAAAGTACTCCCAATGGGGCATGGTCACACCAGTTTCTTCTCCATCTTTACATCCTGTTGAGATTTGGAGCACACACACATGTGCTCCTGGCATCCTTTTCAAGCCACCTGGACCAGGATTTAAACCTCAAGGTCAGCCATGTAGGATCTGACTCCCCTTCTCACCAGGCTATGGGGCTGGCCCAATTTCTTCCACTTTCTTTTGTCCACTTGGAATATATTAACATGATGAAACTTAACTCTTTCTCAGATCTTCTCCAGGCACATAATTTGTTTTGTTTTGTTTGCATAATCCAGCTTTATCCTATTGCTCTGTTATAGTACTGGTGACCTCTTCCCTAAAGTGGGGGCTGTGTTGGTGTTTATAACCGAGAAGGCCTGGGGCTGGTCACCCAGCATCTCTCTACCACACAGCATAGTGACTTGAAACAAAGTTGACCAGCTCACAGTCCCTGTTAGGTAGGAGTCTAGGTCACCAGTTTAGAGACTGCAGAGAATGTCTTAGTGGGTGTGTGGTCATCTTCAGTGCCACCTAGCAGGACCTTCTTCTGAGCTCACTCACCTGGTTCCTAGAGGGATTCGGTCACTGTTGGCTGGAGGTTTCATTCAGGTGCCACATGATCCCCTCCACAGGACAGGTCCTAAAGAAGGTGGGGTCTCAGGTGTGGGTGTGTTGCACAGCTGCCCAGGTGACCCAGTGTGCAGCCAAGGTCACTACCAACTACTTTTTGCTTCCAGCCCTGGAGGACCACAGATGTGTCTTACTATCCTGCTCCCTAGTACCTGTCCCCACAATCATTGCCTTGTCCTCCACTCAGGGTGCTTTCATGGAAGCATCAGCCACCTGTCCCCATTCCCTGACTCCTGTCCCCCATCTTAGCAATCAACCCCCTCAGAGTTTGTCTAAGTTTCATAACACACTTAAAAGGGCAAATTCCAAGCCAGACTGCCTGAGTTGAAATCATGCTTCAGACTTACTGGGGGAGGGCTAAGGAGTAGTAGTGGTGGTGTCTTCATTGGCAATCATGAGGATTAATGAGTAAATACATTTAAAGCACTTACATAAATATATGTAAATATATGTGAAGAGACACCACAGGAGGGGCATGCAGGCAAGGAGAGTCACAGGGTCTAGGAGTTAGTAGGTTTTTGGTGACATCAGGGATAGGATTTGGAACTAGTGGGAAGAGAAGTCTGTCTCTGGTGGGCTGTGGTGCTAAGTTGGGCAAGAGGAAGTGGCCAGAGCATTAGTGGCTGAGTAACATGGCCTAAATGTGTCTGGGCTTCAGAGAAATGGCATTTACACTCCAGCATTCTACACTGGTGGATTACTGAACTTGTACGTGTGAACCTTCTGGAGGTGCGAGTACAGGGGCAAGGCTGGAGGAGTAGGGCCAAGTCCAGGCCAAGTAGGACTTGCATGATACTCCACTGAAATGATCACTACAGTGAAATTTGTGATGAGTTTGTATTCAATCAATTAAAATCTACTTTATTTATTTTCACAGACTTAGTCTCCTTTGGTGTGGAACAGACTTGTTTTGGAATCAAGGAGTGATTTTAAAAAGTGATTTAAAAAAGATATTAGTTGAGTTTGGATCTATTTTATACTATTTATGGTTTTTAAAAATAGTTGCTAGTTTTATTCACTGTGTGTATCTTGGGGCATGTGTTTTCATTTAGGAGAGGATACCAATTATTAGAATAGTTCTAAGAGTGAATCTGGTAAGTAAGACATGTGTGAATTTTGTTAATTAATTAACATAAGGACCTTTATTTTTACAAAATGTACACATCACTTACCAGTTACTGCTTGGGGGCATATCAATTACTAGCATAGCTTCAGAAAACACTGATATAATACTTAAATGATGGGCTGGCCCTGTGACACTGAAATTAGGCACTGTGCATTGGGTGCTGGAGCCCACATGGCTGCCCATGATTCGACTCCCAGGCCCATGGCTTGAGAAACATACTGGATGCACATGTGTGCTTGCCCAAAATGCTGACAGGGTGGAGAGACAGAGCAAGGACTATGGTGCATTGGGGGATGGGGGTGGGGTGCTTTCTCCCTCTCCCTCACCTTCTCCCTCTCCTCACTCTCCTTCTCCCTGTTTCTCTCTCTCTTTGGTGAGTGCATATGTCCTCTGGTCAGACAAGAAAGCTTTTTTAAAAATAGTGCTGAAATGGTAAATAATTTTTAGTTAGCGAAGTGGCAAAACAAAATGAGTTGAAGAAAGACAGGACTGATGTCAATATTTCAGAAACTTTGGATCTAGAATCCTGTGAGACTAAGATCCACTTAGAATCTAATGAAATCCAGCCTTGTGAACATTATCTGTTGGTAATGTACCTATCTTGATTAAAAAATATGATTCTCTCTTTTGCTTTATGAAAACAACAATTAAAATAAAGTTCAAGTTTATTTTGGTGCAAGAAAGTTTTGAAACCCATGCATAGTTTTGTCAATACACATTTCTTGTGAACTTTTTGAAGGTCCCATACATATATATAAATGTTGAGCTGGTGACCCTCAGGCTCCTTTCCTTGAGAAAATGTTTGTAAATAATTGTGAGTACAGGGACCAGCACTTGGCATAATGGCTGTGTCACTGGACTCCCATGTAGTCGACTGTGGTTTGAGTCCTGGACCTGGTGGCTTAAACTCATGCTGGGCACGTGTGCGTGCGTGCCCAAGATTCCGAGAGGAGAATGGAGAAGGGATTGTGGCGTGGCCATCACCTATGGGGGGTGATTTCTCCCTTTCTGTCTCTGTCTCTCTCTGTCTTTATGGCGAGCACATGCGCCCTACAGCAAAAACCTCCCAAAAAAAATTGTGAGTACAAAAAATCCTAAATCATCAGTAATTTAATATTTTTACATAAAAATAATTTCAAGAAGGAAAAAACACAAAACAGCATAACTACATAATGATGTGGATTGTTTTCTTTGATAACATTGCTTCTTTGAAATGGTGTTGAGTTCCTTTAGTGCTTTGAATTAAATTTATTAAAATGATAAATAATTTTAAGTGATTTAAATTCTTGCAATTATTTAAGATAATTTAAATAATTATAAGATTTTAAATATTAAATATATTTAAATATATATTATTATATTTAAATATATATACTTAAATATATTATTATAAATTATATGATAACTTTAACATATAAATTTTAATATGTTTAATAATATAGTATGAATTATATTTAATTAAGTATAATATAGCATGAAATATATTTAATACTATATTATTAAATAATACTATATTAATATATCTAATATTGTATTATTAAATATATTTAAACATCTGTTATTATAAATTATATAATAATTTAAATGATTTAAAATCAAATATTAAAAATCTTCCCCTAAGTAAATATTAAGACAAAGCAGGTGTTCTTATGTGTCCGATGCAGACTGGAAGTGGACCTGGACCAGTGGACCAATGGACAGAAACTGGTCTGATAAATCAACAGAAAAGTTGACATCAGTTGTCATGTTTTTATTCTGGAGCAAGTCTGCAGACCTTGTTGCTGAGCCTCAGATTGCCTTGGACCCTTGTTTGATGTTAAATGTGACCCAACCTGTCTTCTGCTCAGTTTCTACCTTCCCTCTTCTGGTTAACGACTGCACAGAATCATGGCCAGCTGGAGTGAACAGTAGTTCCTGCTCATTTGGAGTTTCAATTACTCAGAGTCCACGATGATCTGAAAATATGAAATCAAATATTCCAAAAATAAACAATTCATAAGTTTTAAGTTGCACACCGTTCAGAGTAGTAATATGAAATCTCATGGCACCCTGCTCTTTCCCCGGGACCTGAGTCATCCTTTTTGTCAGCATATCCACAGTGCGTACCTCACCCACCTGTCAGCCACTCAGTAGCCATCGTGGTTATCAGATTATAAAGACGTAGCAGATACAGGGTTCGGTACTATCGGAGGTTTCAGGCATGTGTGGGAAGTGTCAGAATGTATTCCTCACAGATAAAGGGAGACTACCGTGGTTCCAACTTATGATGGATTTACAGGGACACAACTCGATTGTAAGTGAAGGAGCATCTGTACTGTATAAAGATTGTGTACAAGACTGTCAGGTGGTATGGTGGTTAAGGTGCTAAACTCCCACATAGCTGACCACAGTTCTAGTCCAGGACCTAGCAGCCTGCTTTTTCACTTTCCCTTCCTCTCACTGTCTCTCTCTTGTCAAATTTTTAAAATAAATAAAATTAAATAATTCTAAGAAAAAAACATATACAAGGAGTTAGGTTATCAATGAAAATCAGGGAAAGCCTCACAGAATGAAGATATAAGACAAAATAATTGTGGTTTTGCATTATTAAAATTTGCTATTTGATATTGGATACATTCTTTTTTTTTTTTTTTAAGAATTATTTACTTTGTTTACTTATTATCATTTCACATGAGTTTCTGCCAGAGAAAGACAGGCAGAGATAAAGAGAGAGAGCATGAGGGAGCAAACTGCCAAGTCCGGGATTCAAACTGTGGTCAACTACATGGGTTTTGAGAGGTGTTTTTGCTATAGGGTGCATGCGCTCACCAGAAAGACAGAGAGATACAGAGAGACAGAAAGCAAGAAATCACCCCCCAGGGGAGATGGCCACACGGCAATCCCTTCTCCTCCATTCTCCTTTTAGGACCTTGGGCATGCACGCACATGCGCCCAGCGTGAGTTTAAGCCACTGGGTCCGGGACTCAAACTGTGATTGACTACATGGGAGTCCAGCGACATAGCCATTACACCAACTGCTGGTCCCAATAAATAACTCTTTTTTAAAAATTGTTATTTTGGAGTGTCATCTTCTATTATTCTATGCAACAGCATTGAACCATTTCTTGATTGGATAGTGACGTGCCATAACAAATGTATTTTATATGACAACCAGCAATGATCAACCGGCTTGGTTACTGAATCAAGAAGAAGCTCCAAAGCACTTCACAAAATCAAACTTGAACCAAAAAAAGGTCATGATCACTGTTTGGTGGGGTCTGATCCACTACAGCTTTCTGAATTCTAGCAAAACCATTACATCTGAGAAGTATGCTCAGCAAATCAATGAGATGCGCCAAAAATGTGCAACACTGACAGTCGTCTTTGGTTAACAGAAAGGGCCCAGTTCTCCACAACACCTGACCACATGTCACAGAAACAGTGCTTCAAAACGTTAATAAATTGGGCTGCAAAGTTTTGCTTTATCTGCCATATTCACCTGACCTCTTGCCAACTGACAACCATTTCTTTAAGCATCTCAACAATTTTTTTGGGGGGAAACATTTCCACATCCAGTAGGATGCAGAAGATGCTTCCCAACAGTTTGTGGGATCCCAAAGCATGGATTTTTATACTACAGAAATAAATAAACTTTGTTCTGGTTGGTAAAAATGTGTTGATAGTAATGGTTCCTATTACAGTTAATAATGATTTTGAGCCTAGTTATGATTTAAAATTCAAAGTCCAAAACCACAATTGCTTTGGCACCAACAAAATACTTTGCTATTCTGTTGGGATATTGGTTAACAGATGACAAAGCCTATTTATAAACTTGAATTTTTTTAAATTGCCAAAGGACACATGAACTTACCAGAGAGAGAGAGAGAGAGAGAGATAAAGGACAACCCAATGGGTTTTTTTAAATTGCCAATGGACACATGAACTTACCAGAGAGAGAGAGAGAGAGAGAGAGAGAGAGATAAAGGACAACCCAATGGGTTGTGGTCATGCTGCAATCCTTTGTCCTCCATTCCTACTTCCTGTTAGGACTCTGAGCATGCTCACACGTGTACCTGGCATGTTTTTGAAGCTGCTGGAGCTGGGACTCCCACCATGGTTGGCCATGTGGGATCTGGCTTCCGTAAGCACTGTATTCAGTGAGTGCATACACCCTATGGTAAAAATCTCTCTTAAAAAAAAAAAAAGAAGAAGAAGAAGAAAAGGAAAAACTAACATACGTCAAAAATTTCTCTGGCCATTTGGTGGTTATGTGGTTCTTCTTTTATTCGTGACAAGGGCTTGTACATGGCAGCCTTTCCGATTTTATCTGGTGTGTCTTTGTGAGAAATTTTAAGAGCAAACCAAGGGAAATTTACTATGGCTCCTAAAATGTAGATGTTGACTGACATCAGATTAATCTAAGTGGTGCATGTGGGAATTGAATATGAATAGGAATTTAAAAAATTATTTTATTTAGTTTTACTTACTTACTTACTTACTTATTTAAATTTGACCAGAGAGGGACAGAGAGGATAGAAAGAGAGAGAGAAAGTGAGAAAGCAAGCCACCAGGTCCAGGACTCAAACTGCAGTTGGCCATGTGGGAGTCCTGTGCCCTTAACCATCATGCCACCTGCCGACCCCTGAACAGGAATTTTTAACTTGCAAAACTACTTGCTCAGAACCTGCTCTATACTGGACCCTATCCTATGTCCTGGAGATAACAGTGGACTCAGGGCACAGAGGGTTTCTTATAGAAGTTTATACTCTAGCTAGGAAAAGTCATACAACAAAGATGATTAAACTGAACAAGAGCAAGATCTCTTCAGATAGTGACCAGCGGCTTGATGGAACAAAATCAGGTAAGTGGACAGAAAGGGCTGAGAGAGGCAGGTGGGAGAGCAGCTGCCTGAGTAAGCAAGTCACAGGAGGGTGCTCTGAAAAGGTGACATTTGAGCTGAGACCTTAATGATGGAAAGGAGCCAATCATGCAAAGATCTGAGCCAAGAATACCTAAGACTGGATTGAGGACCACTCCAGAGATTCAAAGTATAGGAGACTAGAAGAAATGGGAGACGTGGGAGATGAAGTCCGGGGAAGAGGAGGTCAGATAATGGATGCTGAGGCACCACGTGTTTTTGCTTCTAACTGCAACAGGAAGACTTTGAAGGGTTGCAAGTGTTTCTTAATGGTAAATTTCTATTTTGAATTTTTGTAGAATTGTGTCATCCTAAGTACTTTCTTGTTTTTCAAGTCATTTTTTGCAACACTGAGCATTTTATCATGAAAGTTTCTAGCTTCGGCATAGAAAGAACTGAACTCAACAAAGACAGCCAGAGTGATCTGAAACCCAATTGATAGGATCTAGAGAAAGGAAAACGACTCCTATTCATCTTCCTACATGAATCTTAATTAGAAAGGGAGGCCTCCTGCCTGAGAGATCCAGTGACCAGATGCAGGAGGGACTAGGGAGGGAGGTGGTAGGAGAGCCTCTACCATAATCACACAGCTATTTTAGTTTTCATGCCTTTTCTGTATTTCCTAAGATTTCTCAGTAAGGCGTGTATTATTTCTAACAATCAGGGAAAAAAGGGAAACCAGCAGGTGGCATGGTGGTTAAGGCACTTGACACTCCCACATGACTGACCATGGTTCCAGTGCCAGACCTGGTGGTTTGCTTTGTCACTTTTTCTCTTTTTCTCTGTGTGTGTGTGTGTGTCTCTCAAATTAAAAAAATAAAAAAGAGAGAGAGAGAGAATGAATAAATAAAATTAAACAATTATTTTTACAAAACAATTAGGAAAAAAATCATGTTTTAATTTTTTCTAACTTAATGTGTTGAAAATTTCAACCATATAAAAAAG
Organism: Tupaia tana; assembly: GCA_026018925.1. Taxonomy (NCBI): domain Eukaryota; kingdom Metazoa; phylum Chordata; class Mammalia; order Scandentia; family Tupaiidae; genus Tupaia; species Tupaia tana. The sequence continues at coordinate 57,973,556 of JAKSZU010000006.1, read as the reverse complement.
TTGAAAAAAATAGTACAATAAGTTGGTTGTATATTTCACCTAAATTCATCAATGGCTAATATTACCCAAATTTACTTTCTTTCTTGCATACACACACATAAGGTGAAATGTATATAAACTATTCATTTTTGCTCAACTATTTATACTCAATATTTATACTTCCTTGTTTGACCACTTAGAAGTAGTTTTAAAATATGACACTTTTCTCTAAATACTTCAGCCTATCTCCTAAGAGCCAGGATGTTTTTATGTATAACCAACATACCGTGAACATACCCCAGAAATAAACATTAACCTTGGGCTGACTCTGTGATGCAGTGCTAATGCACTGCTCAAGAAAAGCCAGATTCCACATGTTGACCTTGGTTCAAATCCCTGGCCTGGTCAGCCTGAAGTATGCCAAGCATGCTTGCAAGTGCCCAGATCCAACTAGCTAGAGGACTAGAGGACTGTGGCATGAATAGATCCCATGGGCGGGGCTCATCCATTCTCCCCTCTTCTCTCTCTCCTCCTCTCTCTCATGCACATGCACACACTCTGTTATGAATAAAGAAAAAATATATACCATATATATGTATCTTATATGATATGCAAGACACAATCACATTACTCCTATTGTCCCAAAAATACGTATGTTTTTGTATTTTTTAATTTTTATTTAAACATTTTTAAATTTAATATTTTTTCATTTCATTTTTTTATACATTCAATCACATTATTATTTGGCTTACAAAATGGATATTTCAACAGGTGAACATTTCTCCCTAGTACATTTGATAAAACTACAAAATATCTTCAACAGATAATACATTTCTTGGGACCAGCAGTAATGGCTATGTCACTGGACTCCCACATAGTTGACTGCAGTTTAAGTCCCGGACCCGGCGGCTTAAACTCACGCTGGGCGCGTGTGCATGCATGCCCAAGATCCCGAGAGGAGAATGGAGGAGAAGGGATTGCAGTGTGGCCATCCCCCCTGGGGAGGTGATTTCTCACTTTCTGTCTCTCTGTCTCTGTCCATCTGGCAAGCACATGTGCCCTATGGTAAAAAAAAAACTCTTTAAAAAAAGAAAAACAAAACAACAACAACAAAAAACAGATAATACATTTCTTTGTACCATTAATGCTTTGCCTCCCTGTTTTTCTTCTAAGTGTCCTTCCTCAGACCCTTCTCTTTCACACACACTATATCTGTTATTTACATCTATATACTGTGTTTTCTATATCCTTTAGTCAATTAGTTTCAGTCATAGAGTGCAGACACTCAGTATATACTAAGTGGGGACATACAGTGCCTCTCCTTCATAGCCTGGCTTGCTTCACTCAGCAGTAAATCTTCCATATTCATCCACTTCCTGTCGAAAGCCATGTTTTGTTGTTGTTGTTTTTTTTTTATGGCTGAATAGTATTCCATTGAGTATACGTGCCACAGTTTTTCTACCCATGCATCTGTTCGTGGGCATTTGGGTTGTTTCCATGACTTAGCAATTGTGAATAGTGCCGCAATAAACATCGATGTGTAAGCACTTTTTTTTTTTTTTTTTTTGGAGAGGTTTTCGCTATAAGGCGCGTGCGCTCGCCAGACAGACAGAGACAGAGAGATAGAAAGCGAGAAATCACCCCCCAGGGGGGATGGTCACGCCGCAATCCCTTCTCCTCCATTCTCCTCTCGGGATCTTGGGCACGCACGCACACGCGCCCGGCGTGAGTTTAAGCCACCGGGTCCGGGACGCGAACCGCGGTCGACTACATGGGAGTCCAGCGACATAGCCATTATGCTAACTGCTGGTTCCCTGTAAGCACTTTTCTGATTAAGTATTCTTCTGTCCTTTGGGTGTATGTGTATTTTTTAAATCTAGCTGCTAATCAAGGATCATTCCTCACATTTTATGATCATGTCTCTCTGTTTTTCTTTTTTAGTTTTTGCTATAGGGTGCATGCATTTGTAGGAAAGACAGAGAAAGAGAGAGAGAGAGAGTGGAAAAGTGAGAAAGTACCCCCCAGGGGGGATGATCATGCCTCAATTCCTCTATTCTCCTCTTGGGATTTTGGACACGCACACACAATGTGCCCAGAGTGTTTTTCAAGTCACTGAGTCCAGGACTCAAATCGTGGAATTGACCATGTGGGATCCAGATGCTTTAACCTCCATACCACCTGCTGATCCCCCATTGTCATGTCCATTAAATATATATTTTTAGAATTATGTATTTAATTTTATTTATCATTATTGTTATCATTTTAACTTGCTATAGGGCACATGTGCTCACCAGAGAGAGACAGAGAGAAAGTGAGAAAGCAAGTTGCCAGGTCCAGGACTCGAACCACATTTGTCCATATGGGAGTTCACTGCCTTAACCACCATGCCACCTGCTGCCCCACCTCTTTAAATCTTTTTTTTTTTTAAGTTTTTAAAAATTATTTATTTATTTATCCACTCATTTATTTTTTAATTTGACCAGAGAGAGACACAGAGAGAGAGAGGGAAAGTGAGAAAGCAAGCCACCAGGTCTGGGACTCGAACTGTGGTCGGCCATGTGGGAGTGGCCAGCACCTTAACCACCATGCCACCTGCTGGCCCCTAAATCTTAATGAGTCCTATTCCCATTTGTCTTTCATGACATTGCCATTTTTTAAAGAACTCAATCTAGTTGTCTTGTTTGAACATCTCAGTTTGGGTTTGTATTTTCCCTCCTCATTATTAGATTTAGAGGAAATGTATGGCAAAAATATGCTATATAAGTGATGTTGTCATCTTTATATGGCATCCCATCAGAAGGCTGACTCTATCACATGTTTTCCAGATAAGTGACGATACATTTATTTTTCTGTTTTGTTTTGGTTTTGTTTTTTTCTTAGAGAGAGATTTTTGCTATAGGGTGTGTGCACTCACCAGAGAGACAAAGAGATAGAAAGTGAGAAATCATCCCCTGGGGGGGGGTGGCCACTCTGTGATCCCTTCTCCACCATTCTCCTCTCAGGATTTTGGACACACACGAATGTGCACCTAGTATAAGTTTTAAGCTACCAGGTCTGGGACTCAAAGCACTGTCAGCTACATGGGAGTCCGGTGATGTACCGATTACACCATCTGCTTGTCCCAAGTTATTAAACATTTGAATGCTTGGTTCAGGTGGTGCCCTCTAGAGCACTCTTCCCTTTATGATCACTGAGTAGTCCATGAAGTGGTCTTTGGTTCTGTGTGACTATTATTTTTCCAACACCTTTCATCCAGTGAAAACTTCCAGTGTCTATTGCTGATCCTTTCTTGGCTCATGATTTCCTGGTTGTTGCATAATGCTTCTTTTCTAAGGCCATCAAACAATACTGTCAATACTATCTAACACGACTAAGGAAGAAATACAATTTTGGGGACCAACAGTTAGCGTAATGGCTATGTCACTGGACTTCCATGAAGTTGACCACGCTTGAGTCCCTGACCCGGTGGCTTAAACTCACACCGGGTGTGTGTGCATGTGTGCCCAAGATCCCAAGAGGAGAATGGAGGAGAAGGGATTGTGGCATGGCCATCCCCCCTGGGGGTGATTTCTCGTTTTCTGTCTCTCTGTCTCTCTGTCTTTCTGGTGAACGCATGCACCCTATAGCAAAAACCTCTCCAAAGGAAAAAAAAAAAAAAAGAAATACAATTTTTAACAATTGTGAGAGGAAAAAAGGGTGGAACATAGTCTTACTCATAAAACTATTAAATTTTTATGATGTAATTTTCCTTCTGGTAATACATTTTTTTTTCTGTTTTGTCTTTAGTGAGTCAACCAATTCCATCACTTCCACAACATATGTGTTGTTTATTTATTTACTCAAAAAGGTAAGAAGTCAAAGCCTTCTTTTCCCATAGCACTCTTCCCCTTCTTTTCCCCTAGCACTCTTCCCCCTCTGAGTCTAGGAAATGTGGCATATACCCATCCCAATAAAATGGAATGACAGGTAGGTGCAGCATAAGAGGTGGCGATAAGGACACTCTTCTGATGAGTGGAGCTGCTCACTGGCTGTCCCATGTCCCTCCCCCCAGTGACCTGCCCTTTGCTCACTCTAACTCCTCCACCTGGAATGTTCTTCCACCTTTGTGTCTGGAGATTCATATCCTAAAATATCGCCAGTGCTTCAAGACCAAGCAGAGATACCATCTCTTTTATTTATTTATTTATTTATTTTAGAGGTTTTTGCCTTAGGGCACATGCGCTCTAGGAAAAGTGAGAAATCACACCCCAGGGGGATGGCCAGGCACAATCACTTCTCCTCCATTCTCCTCCTGAGATCTTGGGCACACATGCACACATGCCCAGCATGATTTTTTTTTTTTTTTCAAGAGTTTTTTGCTATGGGGCATGTGCATTTGCCAGAAAGACAGACAGAATGACAGAAAGTAAGAAATCACCCCCTGGGAGGATGGCCACACCGCAATCCCTTCCCCTCCATTCTCCTCTCGGGATCTTGGGCATGCACACACACATGCCTGGCATGAGTTTAAGCCACTGGGTGCAGGACTCGAACTGTGGTCGACTATGTAGGAGTCCAGCGACATAGCCATTACACCATCTGCTGATCCCCCAGCATGATTTTCAAGCCACTGGGTCTGGAACTTGAAGTGCGTTCAGCCATGTGAGAGGTCAGTGACATAACCCAACTGCTATACCATCTGCTGGGCCCCATCTCTTACATTTAAAAAAAGGAAACACTTTAATTTTGATTTTTCTCTAAAAAATAGTCTCCCAACTCTGCACATATTCCAAAACAAATTTAAATTTTTTGACTGCCTGATGTTAAACACTTCCTACCTGGGTTACATAGGTGTGGGGGGGAGGAAGTGCTTCTCTTTTACCGACTGCAGATTCTCTGAGGGTGGGGTCTCCATCTGATTCATCTGTCCCTTCTTCTGATGCTTTGCACTTCTGTTACTTTAATAGAGTAAATAAATGCTATTCAATGCTTCAATACTATTTGTAAGAATATTGGAGTTGAATTATGCTATATTAATGGAAGGTCTACTCTTAATCCCTGTGTTTGTTTTTCAACATGTGCCTTAGAGTAGCAGGTTAACAAGGAGGTTTCCTTTACTCCCGTCCCCTAGACAGAGGGAAAAAAATAACAGGAAACCAACCCACAGAAAACAATGAAGATGAATATCAAATATTTGTTCCTTTCCATACACGAGGAGTTAGGCCCAGTATTAGGTCATCATAGTAGCACTTGAAAAAATCAAAGTTGCTTCCCGCGTTAAGAACTTCCAGTATAGCAATCTGGCTGGTTTTTTAAATCAAAACAGAGTAAAGTTAAAACACAGACTTTTAACAGAAAATAAGTAGGTATTATTCCAATGCCTATATAATTGTCACCTGGGAGTTGCACTTACCACACTTGTGATCCCGGAAAATGTTCTGATACTACAGGCAGATAAGTTGCTTTCTTACTGTGCCCATGGACTTTGTACATTTGCAGGAAATAAATAGAAGATACTATTATTGAGTTCTTTCAGTGTGTCACAGAGCTAGTTTATATAGTTGTTGCTGCAATATCTCAAGTTAAATATTATCTGCATATTTGTAGACAAGGACCCTGAGTCTCATAGATGTTAACTAATTGCCCCAGGCCCAGTCGTGGTGACCCGGTGGCAGTGCAGTGCTATGCAATGCTGGAAGCCCTGCGGAAGACTGCTGGTTATTTTCTGGGCCAACGTGGACACACTGAGCGTGTGCGCATGTGCATGTGATCCTGGCTGGCTGGGGAGGCTGAGGTTCACGGTGTGAGACCCTGTTGAAGGCGCTTTTCTCTCTCCTCTCACTTTCTCTTTCTTTCTCTCTAAAGAAAAAAAAAAATAAAAAGCTTAAAATGAAACAAAGGAGTTGCCCTAAATCACACAACTAGAAAGGGATAAAGTTAGAATTCAAAATCTGTATCTGACCAGCCCCCATGCTACCATAGAACTGTGCTTATTATTACTTTTAAAAGAGATTTTTGCTATAGGGTGCATGTACTCGCCAGAGAAACAGAGAGACAGAGACACAGAAAGTGAGAAATCGTCCCCCAGGTGCAATGGCCATGTCACAGTTCCCTCTCCTCCATTCTCCTCTTTGGATTTTGGGCACACACACACCTGGCGTGAGTTTCAAGCTGCCAAGTCTGGGACTCAAACTGCAGTCAGCCATGTGGGAGTCCAGCAATATAACCATTACACCATCTGTTGGTCTCACATTATTTTTTTTAATTGCCGATACCTACCAGAGGGAGACAGAGAGACCAAGGGAGAGAGAGAAAGCATCTCCCAGTGTGGCATGATTCCATTGTAATCTTTTCCCTTCCACTTCTCCATCTTGTCAGGATTTGGTGCACACGTGTATGTGCACCTGACATGTTTCTCAGGCTGTGCCGCTGGAACTTAAACTTTGACGTAGGCTACATGGGATCCAACTTGTTACTTTGACAACTAGGCCAAGAGGCCAACCAAGGACTGTGCTTACTTAGGTGTCTGCCTTCTATAACAAGCTGTGAAGTCTTTTTTTTTAATTTTTAAAACTTTATTATAATTATTACTTGTTTTAATTTGACCAGAGAGAGAGAGAATGTGAAAAAGCAAGCTGCCAGGTCTGGGACTAGAACCACGGTCAGCCATGTGGGAGTCCAGCTTTTTAACCACCACGCCACCTGCCAGCCCCCAAGCTGTGAAGTCTTATGTCCATAACACCTACCTAAATGCTTGTTGCATGAGAACTGTGTACAACAGAATACCTCTCAGCTCTTATTACCCTTTTCTTCTTACCTCACCAAATCTGCACATACACCATTATATGGTTATTTGGCATTTGAAGCAAATTGGAAAGGTGAAAAAGCTTGATAAGAGGGTGCCTCATGAGCTGACAAAAAATTTTAAAAATCGTCATTTTAAAGAGTCGCCTTCTCGGAACCAGCAGTTGGAGTAATGGCTATGTCACTAGACTCCCATGTAGTTGACTGTGGTTCGAGTCTCGGTGGCTTAAACTCACGCCAGGCATGGGTGCCTACGTGCCCAAGATCCCAAGAGAAGAATGGAGGAGAAGGGATTGAAGCATGGTTTTCAAAAGAATTATTTTATTTAACTTTATTTATTTATTTTAATTTTACCAGAGAGGGACAGAGAAAGAGAGAGAGAGAGAGGGAAAGCGAGAAAGCAAGCCACCAGTTCCAAGACTCAAACCACTCTCGGCCGTGTGGAAGTCCAGTGCCCTTAACCACCATGCCATTTGCCGGCCCTCGATTTCAATTATTTTTTCTACCCCAAAATAAACTCATATTTTAATCACATATTCCACAGACTTTTTCAAGTCTCCTCATACTATATGACAGTTTATATTGTGTCGCTGTTTTGAAGTTTACACATAAAAAATGCCAATGTTCATATAAAATGACAGAATTGAAGTGACTGTCTTTACAATAACAGTACTATATTTGTCATTGGAATCTCTATTGAAATATACAAATGCAGAAATATGTACACCACAGGAAGTTCAACTTCCTTTAGAAGTTTATTCTTCAAAAGAACATGAATAGCTGAGTTCATGTGTGAGGAAAGGGACAACTCTGTACTGAGTTTTCTGAATTAACTTCTCTGTGAAATACGATGCTTATTGTGGATAACTAATTAAACTGTGTTCATTTGAGACTTCTATATAAATTTCACAAAACCGCCAGCAATTGTGTAGAACTTAGACCTACACATTGTTTTTCCAGGGAGAATATTTCATTGCTGACCTGGTTTAGAGTTTCCGGCCCACAGTGACAATAAAAAGCAGAGAGACTTAAATCAGTTTTATTTATGTATTTAAGCTCTCTATAGACAACACACGCCTTTACTGCCTGCCCCAAAGCAGACAGCCTCTCCTACCACCTCACCCTCACACACTGAGATGAGTTCAAGGCAATCCTACGTGGGTTGGAACTTGAGACTTTCTAGCACAAGCAGGAGAGGGAGCGTTTGAAGGAAGCTGCACAAACTCAACTGTGTTAAGACAAAAGACTCCTGGGGCCAGCAGTTGGCATAGTGCTTAAGGTGCTGAACTCCCATGTGGTCAACTACAGTTTGAGTCCTGGACCCAGTGGATTAAAACTCATGCTGGGTGCATGTGCATAAATACCCCAAATCCCTAGAAGAGAATGGAGGAGAAGGGATTGTGGTGTGGCCCATAGTCCCTGGGGGTGATTTCTCACTTTCTGTCTCTCTGGTGAGTGCACACGTCCTATAGCAAAAAAATAAACAAATAAATAGAAAGACTCCTGATGCTGTGGAGAGAATGGGTTGGAGGAGTCTGTGGTTTGAGACTGATTGATCATTATAACTGCTTCTGTGTACATTATTAAAAATCTGGCACTTCCTTGACCACCAAAACTGGCAAGGGTTCTGAATTCTAAGTAAGCTGATGTCTAGCTTGCCACATCCTCATTTTTTAAAAGAGATTTTTGCTATAGGGTGCTTGCGCTGGCTGGAGAGACAGAGACAGAGAGACAAAAAGTGACAAATCACCCTCTGGAGGGATGACCATGCCATGATCCTTTCTCCTCCCTTTTTCTCTGAGGATTTTTGAGCACACGTGCACATGTGCCCGGCATGAATTCAAGCTGCCAAGTCCTGGATTTGAACCTGGACTCAACTACATGGGAGTCCAGCAACATAACCATTACACCATCTGTCAGTCCTGCTACGACCTCTTTAATCTCATTCTGCGCTGTCTTCTGGACTTGCCTTTCACCCAGTGAGCCCCACATCAGATGTGGCACACACTGTTTTGTAAACCTAGCTCGGGGCTCTGCTACCGTCTTACCCCCTTTCAGAATTACTCTGGCATTCCAACCTAGTAGCCTCAGGGATGCTGCCTCCTCAGGATTCGCTGCACTCCGTCAATCCTGGTATAAACTATGGAAAAATGTTTATGAAAAGATAAGCACTGTGGAAAGGTAACAGTGCAATATCTCTTGATTTGTTGTTTATTTATAAAGTTCATTTATTTCATGAAGGAGAGATAAACAGAGACAGAGAGACAGCACTCCCAACACTTGATCCCACAGTCCCCCCCTCCCCCCCCAGCTTAGGCAGCCCTAGATCTTGGGTGTGTCCAGCACTCTCAGGTCTTTGGTTGTAAACCCAGGAACTTCCTCCACCCACCGAAGATGGTCTTGTTTACCAGTGCACCACAGCACAGCCTCCTTGAACTGTTTATTTGTTTATTTTTTAAAGATGACCAAAATTATATTCAATCAATTCTGCACATCTGTGCTGACCAATGAATCAACCATGTCAACTTTCTCTTCAGAACTCTTTTACCATAGACTAAAAAAGTAGCAGAACAAAGATTAGCTTAAATAAGCTTTTACAATGATTTTGTGTGGTACATTAGGGTGCAACAGAGCCATTTAGGAAGACTTTTTAAAAAAGCCAATTTCATTAACATTACTTAAAAATAGTTTTCGAAGAGTTTTTGTTTGTTGGTTGGTTGGTTTGTTTTTGCTATACGCGGCATGTGCGCTTGCCAGACAGACAGAGACAGAAAATGAGAAACCACTTCCCAGGGGGGATGGCCACGCCACCACAGTCCCTTCTCCTCTATTCTCTTCTCAGGATCTTGGGCACGCACGCACATGCACCCAGCGTGAGTCCCAGCTCCAGGACTTGAACCACAATCAACTACATGGGAGCCCAGCGACATAGCTGTTATGCTATCTGCTGATTCCCTTACAAATAGTTTTATACTTCACAATTAATGGCAACAGTAAATAATGACTTGAACATGGGAAGAAACTGTGGGCCTGATTCATACTCCTCCAGCAAATCCATGCCTAGTGATCCTAGGACTAGGTAACGAGTATCCCTTACCCCAAATACTTGAGACCAGGAATTTTTTTCTTTTCAGATTTTGGAATATTTGCATATGTACAGTGAGCTTTCATAGAAATGGAACTCAAGGCCAAACACAAAATTTGTCTCATATACACCTTATACACACAGGCTGAAGAGATTTTTATATAGTATTTTTGTATTGCATTGTTTGGGGACCATCACACGAGGTCGGGCAGGATTTTCCACTTATGATGTCACACCAGTGGTTTAAAATTTTCGGGTTCTGGCACATTTCGAGTTTGCAGATTGGTTAGGCTCAACCTGCATTCTTTTAAGTCTCCAAGGCAGAGCTCGGGTGCTACGGTGGCTGCGTACCGCACCTCCACCTCTGTCATCCTCACCGGTGGCTTTCGGAAGCCGTGGAAGGGGTGCCCGCCGGTCACCCCTGGAGCCCGTTGCGTGGTGCTGACGTCCACGTGCTCTCTGCTCGCAGCCAAGGGCGAATTGTTACTTAAACAGAAGTATTACCTCACCCTTAATGCTGGAGAGTTCCTGAAAGGTCAAAATACTTTCAGACTTCTCTGAATTCTTCAGCGCACTCTAATATTTACACGGGGCACGTCATACTTCTCGAACTGCTTCTCCAACCCTCACATTCTTTCAAGCCAGCTGAAGACGGCTCTCCTTTCAGGGAGGTAAGGTAGGCCATTTTCGCCTTTCTCCAAGATCTCCTCTGTCCTCTCTTCCATTCCTTCTGCCCACATCATATACCCTGGACTCAAAATCTCAGAGGAAGGACCTCTCCAGCCTTCTCAGACTTGGCTATTTATGTTCCGCTTGCACCCAAGAGGCTGCTCACTACTCTAGGGAGGACAAATACAGGAGTTCTTTCTTTTTATTATTTATTATGTTTTAAGTTTACTTATTTATTTCTTACATGAGAGCAAGAGATAGAGAGACAGCACCCCCAACAGGGTCTTGACGTTGTGATCTGCCCCCAGTCTCACTAGCCCTAGACAGCAGGCACCCGCTAAGTACAGTCCCGCCTGCTTAATGAAGTTTCCGGCAACCACATATGAGATGGTGGGCCCGGCCGGCGGGTGGCTTAGTGATTAAGGTAGCCTAAGATTCTTTACTTTTTAAGAAAATGTTTCCTTATTACAAATGCATATTCAATGTAGAAAAGTTAGATTTTATAGAAAAGAGGGATCAGCAGGTGGCATGAAGGTGAAGGTGCTAGACTCCCACATGGCCAACTCCAGTTCAAGTTCAGGGCTCCGCTTTGACAATCACCCTGGTGCATGTGTGTGCCTACCTAAAATCCGGAGAGAATGGGGGAGAAGGAATTGTGGTGTGGCCAGCCCCCCCTTGGGGGGGGTGATTTCTTACCTTCCTTCTCTCTGTCTCCTCTGGTGAGCACAGGTACCCTATGGCAAAAACAACAAAAAGAAAGAAAAAAATTATGGAAAAGAAAAATAATGCATAGCATCACCAGCTCAGAGAAGACTAGCTGTTAACATTTTGGTGATTTCTGTTAAATTATTTTTTCTGTGGTGGGTACTTATAAATGTGTGTATACAAGTGTCATACACACATAATATGCATAATTATATCTAGATTGTGCTGTATCTACCACTGTGCCTCCTTTTTTATTTAGAGTTGACGAAAATTATATTTAACTATTGGATACAATGTGATGCTTATGCTCTCTTCTTTTTCCATCCAATATTTCATGAGCTTAACATTTTATTTATTTAATTTTTTAAGTTTTTGCTATAGGTCATGTGAACTTGCCCGAGAGAGACAGAGAAAATGAGAAATCACCCCCACCCCCAAGGGATGGCCATACCACAATTCCCCTTCCTCCATTCCCCTCTGGGGAATCCTCTCAGGATTTGGGGTATGCATGCACATATACCTGGTGTGATTTTCAAGCCATCAGATTCAGGGCTTGAACTGTGCATTCGGTCATGTGGTATCCAGCCTTAACTCCTGTGCCACCTGCTGGTCCTATTTCATGGACATTTTACCATTGATTTAACTTTGTTCAAAAAAACTTGATTTGTGGGACCAGCAGTTAGCATAATGGCTATGTCGCTGGACTCCCATGTAGTTGACTGCGGTTCGCGTCCCGGACCCAGTGGCTTAAAAATCTCACGCCAGGCACGTGTGCATGCGTGCCCAAGATCCCGAGAGGAGAATGGAGGAGAAGGGATTGCGGCGTGGCCATCCCCCCTGGGGGGTGATTTCTCGCTTTCTGTCTCTATGTCTCTCTCTGTCTGTCTGGCGAGCGCACACACCCTATAGCGAAAACCTCTCAAAAAAAAAAAAAAAACTTGATTTGTAATATTCCACCATAGAGATATTCTGTATGTTACTGACACTTCCAATTGGCAGTCTTTTCATTACTTCCAGCTGCGGAAATAAATTAAGACCACCCAGCTGAGAACCACTGAGAGCTATTTATTCAGAGCTTGCCGTGGCAAGGGCATCCACCACCATCAGATGTGCTTGGCAGAGACCCAACGGCAGGCAGAGGAGGTGAGAAGGGGAGAGAGGAGAAGGCTCAGGTGTGCCCTGAGAGGAGGTTGCTGTCATGGGAAGCTGGAGGTGGGTAATTGTCTACCCAGGGCCTCATGTGATTGGTTATGGGAGACGCTTTGGCTTTGTCTGGTTGGTCCTAAGTGAGAAGGGTAGGGAGCGAAAACTAGAGAAGCTGACTGTTGTTGATCAAGTCCTGGCCACTTGGGGTAGATGGTTACAGAGATTGAATTTTGGCTTCCTGGACTTGTTGCTGCAGAATGTGGGTCAAGGTTCTATTTTTTATATGTGGTCTGTGTATTCAGTTTCTCACAGTGCGTGTGTATTCACATATACGTTTTCGGAAGCAACACTGATGAACACAATTGCTTGTCGCTCTTTGCATGTATCTGTGAATTTGTCTTTGGGAATGAACTCCTAGAAGTGAGATTGCCTGATTAGAAGCTATACCTTTTCTTTTCTTTTCTTTTTTTTTTTTTTCCTTGAGAAAAAACTTGCCAGAGAGACAGAGAAGACGGAAAGCGAGAAATCACCTACTGGGGTATCGCCATGTTGCAGCCCCTTCTCCTCCATTCTCCTCTTGGGAGTTTGGGCACACACACACGTGTCCAGCATGAGTTTCAAACCATTGGATCCAGGACTAGAACCATGGTCAGCCATGTGGAAGTCTGGCAATGTAACCATTATGCCAACTGCTGGTCCCAGAAGGTATACCTTTTTAAAGAATCATATTACATTTTGACATTTTAGCACTGGAAATTTTGTTGGTTTACCAACTTCTGCTCTCAACACCTGTGAATGATGAGTCTTGTTTCCCTCTCACCATCAGGCCAGAGGATTCCAGTGCTAACACAGCTCATCTGTTATTCAAATAATAGCAATAAGCTGACCAACCATCATTATGACATTGTTGTGTATCAGCAATGTGTTACACTCTGCTAGCTGATGTGGAAGATAGATACGAAGCTTAGTCTAGCCAGAGACTGACAAATGAATACATAAAATAGATCCTGGGGACCAGAAGGTGGTGTGGAAGTTAATATGCTAGAACACCTATGGTCAACTGCATGGTTTGAGTCCTGGACCTGATGGCTGAAAATCACTCTGGGCACATGCGCTTGTGTGCCCAAAATCCCAAGAGGAGAATGGACTATGGTGTAGCTAACGGATTGTGGAATTGTCCTATAGTAAAAAACTGAAAATAAAAAAGACCTTGGGCCCAAATTCTTCTATAAAATGAAAGTTACATGAACTCTCTGGCTCTAACATTCTGTATATTTATGGAATCAAGGGAATAATAAAAGTGATCTCTTCAGCTCTGACTACAAATGGGGCAATAGAAGTACTGTACGGGGAGGCCGGCAGTTGGCGTGGTGGTTAAGGGCACTAGATTCCCACATGGCTGCCACTGTTTGAGTCCTGGACCTGGCAGCTTGCTTTCTCACTTTCCCTCTCTTTCACTCTCTCTCTCTCACACATTCTTTCCCTCTTGGTAAAATTAAAAGAAAGAAGGAAAGAAAGAAAGTTAAATAAAATAATTCTCTTAAAAAAAAAAAAATAAGTACTGTGTGGGTTGAGTGGTGACTGGTGAGGAGTTAAATAAGCTGGCCATTCAGTGAAAAGCTTTACTATAAGGCCTATTAAGACTAATGCCCTGTAAGCAGAAATGAGCTTTGCGCATGTGGGAAGCTTGAGGATCTACCTCGGGCCCCAGTTTCCTCAATTGTACAATGGGATAATAACAGCTCCCACACCAAAGAGTTGATGTTAGGATTTAGTGAGATGCCATGGGTGCTGGATGTCTCCAGACCCAGTCTCCATCTTTTCCACCCTGAGCTATGGGACTGACCTGGACAGACCACATCATGAGACTCCTTGCCTCTGCCTTCCGGTTGGGTTCAGCCAATGAGATGTACCTGCAGGACATGGGAGAAGAGGAGAGTGAAGACAGTATTTATTCCCTCAATGTCTTTCCTGAGTGTCTCCACGGGTTGGATACGACTATGGATTCTTGGACCCTACTCCAGACTGGTCAGAAAATTCTAGGGACATAAGACCAGCAGATGGCATAATGGTCATGTTGCTGGATTCTCACATAGTCGGCCATGGTTTGAGTTCCAGAACCGGTGGCTTAGGACTCACACCAGACACATGTGCATGCATGCCCAAAATCCTAAGAGAATGGAGATGGGATTGCGGCATGGCCAACCCCCTGGGAAGTGATTTTTTGCTTTCTGTCTCTCTGTCTCTCTGGGGAGTAGGGAAAAGGGGACCAGCAGGTGGCGTGGTGGTTAAGGCACTGGACACTCTCACATGGCCGACCATGGTTCAAGTCCCAGATCTGGTGGCTTGCTTTCTCACTTTCCCTCTCTCTGTGTGTCTCCCACTGGTCAAATTAAAATGAATGAATGAATAAATAAAATTAAAAAAATAAATTCTAGGGAGGAAACTGAGAGTCTAAATGATAGCAGGTGGCCCAGCTGCAGTGGCACAAGCTATAGGGTGCTACTATACAGAACTGGAGCCACATGGGAGGCTTGGGTTTGGATTCCAGCCAAGCTTAAAAAATTGACCCTGTGGCCTGCACCTATCATCCTAGCTAGTTGGGAGGCAAGAATTGAAAGATTGTGACATATCTTTGGAGGCCCCATAGCTTAGTGGGTAAGGAAAGCCAGATCCCACGTGGTCAACTATGGTTTGAATCCTGGCTCCAGTGACTTAAAAAACACACTGGGGATATGTGTGTGCCCCCAAATCTTGACAAGATAGAGAAATGGAAGACAAGGGATTACAGCTTGACTATGCCCCATTGGAGAATGCTTCCTCCCTCTCTCCCTCTTCCTTCTCTGTTCCGTCTCTCTGGAGAGCACACGAATTCTTTGGCGATTTAAAAAAAAAAAAAAAAAAAAGCCCCTCACATCTCCTGCTCACTCTCTTTCCTGTGCAAATAACTAAATAAATAAACTGATAGCAGCACCCACGTGACTGATAATCACACCAACCCCTTTAAGGGCCCAAGCAGAGGCATAAAAATGAGGGTCATGGTCCTTTAACTCCCAGCATTTAGAATTAAAGGCAGTGAGAAAAAAGAAAAATAACTCATACTCTGACTTACATCACTATTGCTTTGATTCGCCTGTTTGGGTGGCCTCATACCTGTGGGACTGTGCAGTATTGCCCCCTTGCCTGGCTTCTGTTCAACATCATGTCATGTTTGCTCATAGCAGTTCGTTCTCTTTTTATTGCTCTGTGGTGTTCCATCATGTGACTGCACACAAAATAGAGAGGGGCCAGTGTTTTTCACCCATTCCTAACAAACAGCATTTTCCTCACCTGTCACGCAACCTTCAGCCTCCTCTGCTATGCATAAGCAAAGAGCATTCACAGGCATGAATATAATGTGAGAGTAAAAGTGTACTTAATGAATAATTGCTAATAGTTTGTGAATGTTTACCGTGGGCAAGGATACTGTTCTATGGGCTTTGTAAGTTTCAGTTTCTTTCATCATTACAGAAACTTTGGGGAGTAGGTGACATTATTATCTCCACTATACAGTAAGGAAACGGAGGCGCAGCAAGGTAAAATAACTTGTGTAAGGTTATACCGCAAGTGGCATTGCCAGGATTCGGACCCCGGCTCAGTATTTCGGACCATTCTGCTATACAGCTTCCACCACAGGTCACGGGCGTGTGGCACACCAGTGATTTTATGAAAGAACAGAACATGGTTGTGTGTCGGGGGCAGAAGAAGCAAAGCACTGAGCACTGGGCACAAGAGGAGCTCGGCCCTGTTGGACGGACATCACAAATGGGGAAGGGAAGACCAAGGGGGAGACTCTTCCAGCTGGATGTGAGCTGCTAAGGATGTGAATGTCACTGGGAGGAAGAGGAATTCCCACAGTACAACCATTCAGCACCAACCGATCACATGAATAGGCAACGACCTTTCAGGGACAGTGCCACTATGAAAGCACCTCACGCTTGTGAACATACAACATGCCTGCATCAAACATCGCCAGTCCTGTTTTTGCTGTCCGTAATCTCCATACTTTCTGATTTCAGACCTTTAATCCCAAGGGTTTCTAAGAAAATCCTAGATATCACTACTAATTCTATGAACAGCCACAGACCGTTTCCATCATGCTGTTGCATCTGAGGGGCTGACTCACAGGGCAGGCACCCCAAATTCTTGGGTTAGAGTTCTGAATAGTTTCCTTTCCTGGTTTAACTTGGGTTTGCCCTTCGGCAATAACAATTGCCAGAGTACACTTGAATATTAACAACACTGGCAGGGATCCTCGAATATTAACCACATGGGCAGATTTAAATAGGGAAGGGTTGACACTTTTCACACGTTATTAACAAACAGTATAGCATAGCATGCATGCTTCAGCCTCCTGCCCTATAAAAGAACAAAGAGAAGTCACAGGCATGAATTTAACAGTGTTAGAATTAAAAGTATTTTTAAAATTAATTAATTAATTTTTATTTATTTAAATTTGACCAGAGAGAGAGGGAAATTGAGAAAGCAAGCTGCCAGGTCCAGGACTTGAACCAGGGTTGGCCATATGGGAGTCAAACACCCTTAACCACCACATCACCTGCTGACCCCAAAAGCATTTTTTTTTTTTTTTTGTAGAGGTTTTTGGTGTAGGGCGCATGTGCACGCCAGAAAGCCAGAGAGAGACAGACAGAAAGCGAGAAATCACCCTCCAGGGGGATGGTTACCCCACAATCCCTTCTCCTCCATTCTCCTCTCAGGATCTTGGGCACACATGCACACACGCCTAGCATGAGTTTAAGCCACCGGGTCCCGGACTCGAACCATGGTCGACTACATGGGAGTCCAGCAACATAGCCATTACACCAACTGCTGGTCTCGTAACAGACATATATTAAGTGCATAAAGTGCATCCATCTCAAGGGAAAAGTTCAATAAGTTCAATATATGTACATATACACATATATACACACACACAGAGACTATATATAAAATTTTCATACCCCAGAGGACTTCCTCAGGCCCCTTCCTAGTTAATATTTACTCTCCTAAAGTAACTCCTGTTCTGGCCTAGATCATTCTTGCATGTTTGGGCTTCATATAAATGGAATGGTGTAGAATGCACTCTTGTCTGGCTTTGTCCAGACAAGACCATGTCAGACAAAACATGCCATGGCTAGCATGTAACAACAGCTCATCATTTTTGTTACTGCTCTGTGGTATTCTGAGTCCCAGACCTGGTGACTTGCTTTCTTGCTTTCCTTCTCTCTCTCTCTCTCTCTGTCTAGTCAAATTAAAAAATAATATCAAATGGAATGAAATAAATTATTCTTATAAAAAAAAAAAAGAATCTTGGGACCAACTGTTGGCGTAATGGCTATGTCGCTGGACTCTCATGAAGTCAACCGTGGTTCAAGTCCTGGACCCAGTGGCTTAAACTCACGCCGGGCACGTGTGCGTGCGTGCCCAAGATCCCGAGAGGAGAATGGAGGAGAGGGGATCACAGCATGGCCATCCCCCCGGGGGGTGATTTCTTGCTTTCTGTCTCTCTGTCGCTGTCTGGTGAGAGCATGTGACCTATAGCAAAAAACTCTCTAAAAAAAAAAAAAAAAAAGAATAAGAAGCTGATGCTTGGAGAGGGTCATTTCTGAAGGTCACACAGAAAGTAACGGGTCTTGGTTGTGAAGAACTCTGAAATTCACCTTCTCCTCTGGGCTGAGCCATCCCTTCTATTCTATGCCTACATCCCCAGACAGTGTCTCTACTGTAGGAGAGTTACTCTACTACCTGTTAGGGCAGCCTCTCTAATACTCTTCTTTAAAAACATATGTAAAGCATTAAGGTAGACAAAAAAAATTTTGTATCACAAAAAATCTGGAAGAATATGCTCCAAACAGTCCATATTGACAGGGAGTGAAATTGATAGTTGTAGGACTTTCGTTTTCCATTTTTTAAGCTTTTATACTCATTTGCTTTCGCTTAAAAAAAAAAAAAAAAACTTATAATAGGGTCCAACAGGTATAGTGATTAAGGCACTGCACTCCCAGGTGGCTAACCACAGTTCGAGACCCAGATCCAGCAGCTTGAAACTCATACTGGGCACATGTGTACGTGCCCAAAATCCCAGGAGAATGAAGGAGGAGGGATGAAAAGGGACTGCAATGTGGCCATCCCTCCTGTAGGGTAATTTCTCACTTTTCCTCTCATCATCTGTTTCTCTCCCATGAGCACGTGTGCCCTATGGCAAAGCCTTGAAGCAAAAAACAAAAACAAAAAAACAAAAACAAAAAAAAGATGGAGACTCAGAAAAATTATACATAGAATTTTCTGTGTTGTGTATCTTTTGAACTTTGATGCATCTCAGTATCAGGTTCATTACACAAACTGTTTCTAGAAATGCACATCACAACACTGTAAACTTTGTCACCGAGTCTCAAGGTCTCCACCTGATTCACTGACTACAGCATCTGGTACAATGAAAGCATTGGACAGAAAATGGGCAAATGAGTGAAGAATATGTACATTTTTCGAGGTTTGTATGTACTGACATATACTAAGTTTCAAATTAGAATGCACGTTAGTCAGGTACAAGGATATGTACAGGGAAGCATTTTTCCTTTCGACTCTTACAAAGGTGGCTATTATGGGTTGAATCACGTTCCCTCAAAAAGACATGTTGGGAACCAGCAGTTAGTGTAATGGCTATGCCGCTGGACTCCCACGTAGTCGACTGCGGTTCGCGTCCTGGACCCGGTGGCTTAAAACTCACGCCAGGCGCGTGTGCGTGTGTGCCCAAGATCCTGAGGAGAATGGAGGAGAAGGGGTTGCGGCGTGACCATCCCCCCGGGGGGTGATTTCTCGCTTTCTGTCTCTATGTCTCTCTCTGTCTGGCGAGTGCATGCGCCCTATAGCGAAAACCTCTCAAAAAAAAAAAAAAAAAAAGACATGTTGGGCCCAAGCACAGTGGCACGGTGGAGGGGGAGAGCCCTGCTCTGCCATGCGGGGGCTACACATGAGACCACGTGGGTTCCAATCTCTAGTGACTAAAACTGAGTGCACAGCCTGTGAGCACAGCTGGCTGGGAGACTCGGGGGCTGGAGAGTGGGAGCTGGGGAGGGGTGGTTCAACACAAGAAGACTATTGAGGGTACCTGTGTTTTTTTTTCATGAAAGAAAAATAAAAACATAAAAAAGGAAAAAAGGTCTGTTGACGTTCCTAACATCCATACCTCAGAACGCGACCTTTTATTTGGAAATAAGCTCCTTGCAAGGTACTTAGTTAAGATGAGGTCATACTGGAGAGGTGGGCCCATAGTCCACTATGACTGGTGTCCTTATGATCCAGGAAGACACAGGGAGCCGGCCACATGAAGGGGAAGACCTGGACAGATGCCTCTACAAGCCGAGGAATGGAAAACCACCAGAAGCTAAGAAGCAAAGAGGGATTCCCATACAGGCAGAGCACCGCTCTGCCAACCCTTGTCTTCACACCTCTCACCTGCTGTGAGATGATAAATTGGTGTTTTTGTTTTTTCATTTGTGCTACTTTGATGTGGCAGCCCTAGGAAACTGATACGGTGACCTTAACTTTGAATTTTTGCAAATAATGGGGGTGGAGGAGGAAGTAGTGAGTCACCTGAACATCATGACTTGCAGGTTTTTGTGACTTTCCAGGTTATTTTCTGATAAGCAAAAAGATTTTTAAGAACGTGCCCAGTGAACATAGGAAAGTTAGAAAAACAGACAATAAAGAGCATACATGAAACAACAGGTCATTGAAATTTTAATGTAACTAGTATTGACAATTTTTTTTTAAATCAGTGTTACATTGGTTGTCAAAGATTATCACTTACAATTGTAGTAAAATAACACACTTCAATATTAACCTAACTCTTTATAAATCTACCAAAATGGTAATAGATTTTTTTTTTTTTTAAAGTATTGGTGCTCTTAAGTGAAATGTTCCAATGGGGCCCCAATATATAAAACAGGAAGTGAAGCTATTCCAGTTGGGGAGCCCTCAGAAGGGGTTTCACACTTCACTAGCAGTTACCTCATCTGAATGAACTCTGACAAAGAAAAACTAGAAGTTCACTCAGTGACTCCCACTTCCTAAGCCTTGCTTTCCCACATGCTTTTCTTTGGTTTCATCAGTTCAGAAAACTCTTTGAACATTAACTGTATGAATGGCAGCTGTACCAGGCAGAAACTGTAATTCTATACCTGGGAAATTACCTACAAGATAAAAGCTGCTGAATAGAATCCAGTGAATCAAAAAAACAAAACAACACACACACCCACACTTTTTTCTAAAAGGCAGTCCATTGTTCATACTAACAAAGACAGAACTTTTTTTCATAACTAAAGCCCCAGAGCCAAAATAATTCTTGGAAAGCTGAAGCATACCAATAAATTGAATGGAGAGTCCAAGTAAATATAATATTATGGGTGACCAGTCAGCGGCGTAGTGGGTAACACAGATGCAGCCCATATGACCAACTGGCTGCTTAAAAAATACACTGGGTGCCGGGTGCGTGCGGTGTGTGTCCAAAATCCTCAGAGAAGAATGAAAGAGAAGGGAGTGTGTTGACCATGTCCCCTGGGGAAAGCGCTTTCTTGCTTTTGCTGTCTTTCTAAAGACCCTCTCTGGAAAGTGCATGTACCCTATGGCAAATTAGATAATAATAGTATCATGAGGCTTTAGGATAGATGTCCACAGGGGATAACAGAGGCAGCAACATTTACAAGGACCCTACCTGATGTATCCAAGGCAGACTGGGCTGGGGGATCTGGAGATAAATGCACAGTGAAACTGCCTGAAGATAAGGAAGCCAGGTTGGGCCCAGAGGCCATAGAACCACAGAAAAACATGTGCCTGAGACTATGTGTACAAAGAGTTATTAGCACAGAAAAGAGAGCCCGAGACACACAGGGCCTTGTGTTACCTGGGTTGGGCTTGCTCATAAGGACCTTTTCTTGAGGCTCTTTCTATGTGGTTTATTTATTTCACAAACACCAATAAAGTTCTTATAATGTGGCACGCTCTGTACTACATTTTCTATAGATATTAACTCATTTAATCCTCAAGCCCTATGATGTAGGTAGGTATTTTTTTTTTCCCGGTGGAGAGGTTTTTGCTATAGGGTGCGTACGCTAGCCAGACAGACAGAGAGAGACAGAGAGACAGAAAGTGAGAAATCATTCCCCAGGGGGGATGGCCACGCCGCAATCCCTTCTCCTCCATTCTCCTCTCAGGATCTTGGGCACGCACACACATGCGCCTGGCGTGAGTTTAAGCCACCGGGTTCAGGACTCGAACCACAGGCGACTACATGGGAGTACAGCAACATAGCCATTATGCCAACTGCTGGTCCCGGTATTCTCTTTTTAAAAATATTTATGTTAATTTTATTTATTTATTTATTTTTAATTGATCAGATAGAGAGAGAGAAAAAGGGAAAGCAAGAAAGCAAGTCACCAGGTCCAGGATTTGAACCATGGTCAGCCATGTGGGAGTGTCCAGCACCTTAGACACCATGTCACCTGCTGGCCCCCAGAAGTTGGTACTCTGATTAGCTCCCTTTTATAGAAGAGGAAACAAGCACAAGAGATTAAGTACTCCCCCAAGATCACAAAGGTTGAAAATGGTGATTTAAAATTCAAACCCCTTTCAAGGGAAGAAATGACACCTTTTAAAAGGTGTTACTCATGTTCCCATAGGAAGCATCCTTAAGGAATCCCTTAGGACTCTTTTAGGAAGAGAAATTTGTCTTAGAAAAATCGCAGCAATCTGCCTGCATTATAAAGGAAACAGTAGCACCGGAATGGAGATTTCACTCATCCTCACACCACAAGGACATGTTCTCTAAAATGACAACACAGTCTAGTGAGATGGACAAATGTGAAACTGTATGCAGATGAGTACAGGACTTCTTCCATTCTCAGTAAAGGCCCTCAGTAAATCTGAATTTGTTGCAAAATGTTTTAGTCATCTTGTTTAACATTGCCTACCTGTTAAACCAACTAGAACCTGATTCTGAAAGCACTTGCTTCTCTACCACAGAGACTAGCATAAAAAAGGCAGCAAATAAATAATAAATCTGCTATTAAAAAAAAGTAGTTCCAAATAAGGTTTAAGAATAACCTTGTAAATCCCAATTCATTACTTTATCATATTCTTGAATTCTTTGTTTTATGTGAGAAAGTTTATTCTTTAGGTAATCACAGCGTTCTTTTTTCTCCAGAAATGTAGGATCCTATAAAAGAAACAGAGCTGTTACTTCAGAGTCTGACTTCCTCAGCAAAGAAGACCGAAACATAGATTGTCACCCAGAAAATTACCTGATGAGTAGAATTATCTACAGCAAATTTCTAAATCTGCATAATCAGAATGACACTCAAGTTCTATGTTTTTCAAAAAATACACATTATTTTTGGGAACCAGCAGTTAGCGTAATGGCTATGTCGCTGGACTCCCACGTAGTCGACCGCGGTTCGCGTCTCGGACCCGGTGGCTTACAACTCACGCCGGGCGCGTGTGCGTGCGTGCCCAAGATCCCGAGAGGAGAATGGAGGAGAAGGGATTGCGGCGTGACCATCCCCCCTGGGGGGTGATTTCTCGCTTTCTGTCTCTATGTCTCTCTCTGTCTGTCTGGCGAGCGCACGCGCCCTATAGCGAAAAACCTCTCCAAAAAAAAAAAAAAAAAAAAAAAAACACATTATTTTTTAGAGCAGTTTTAGGTTCATAGTAAAACTGAGTGGGAAATACAAAGAGCTGAGGCATCTTTAACCATAAAACGGTAAATAAATATATAGAAAAGATTAATAGAAGATTTCTCCAGCCTCTACTGACTTGTGAGATTAAGTGAGAAGTAGAGTTGGAAAAATGTAAAATAATTTGTCCTTTTGAGGGAAATATGGAAGAAGAGTTCCTTGTCAGTGTTGGCGTCCCTACTTCACTCAAGAAAGAAGCAGCAGACTGCATTTAGGACAGAGGTTATAAGAGAAGGCATCCAGCAACCACCCATTTTCCCTAGAAAGTAGCCTTAAGAGAAATACAGAAAAGAAATACTTTAAATACTTTAGATAAGAGAATCTGAAGTCTGTCAATGACCACAAGTATACCTGAGTAAGAGTATATTTTAAAGGAGAAAAATTTTACTCACATTCTTCTTTCTCTTAAACTCTTCATGGATTCTTGAAATTCTCTCATGTTCCTTAAAATAACATATTATACATTTGAGTTAAAACTCTTTCATTTACTCAAATCATGTCTCAAAGCACACTGATTATTAGAAAACTCTGTTATTATTTATATCTTCTATGAGCGATGGGGAGGACAAACATCTCTAGTGGAGTTTTTTTTTTTTTTAATAATTATTTTATTGGGGGACCAGCAGTTAGCGTACTGGCTATGTCGCTGGACTCCCACGTAGTGGACTGTGGTTCAAGTCCTGGACCTGGTGGCTTAAACTCACGCCGGGTGCGTATGCATGCATGCCCGAGATCCCGAGAGGAGAATGGAGGAGAAGGGATTGCAGTGTGGCCATCCCCCCTGGGGGGTGATTTCTCGCTTCCTGTCTCTATGTCTCTCTCTGTCTGTCTGGTGAGTGCACACACCCTATAGCAAAAACCTCTCCAAAAAAAGAAAAAAGAAATTATTTTATTGGGACCAGCAGGTGGCATGGTGGTTAAGGTGCTGGACACTCCCACATGGCCAACCATGGTTCAAGTACCAGTCCTGGTGGCTTGCTTTCTCACTTTCCCTCTCTCTCTCTCCAGTCAAATTAAAATAAATGGATGCATAAATAAAATTAAATAATTCTTTAAAAACAATTATTTTACTTAACTTTATTTATTTATTTTAATTTGACTACAGAGGGATAGGCAGAGTGAGAGAGAGGGAGAGGGAAAGTGAGAAAGCAAGATACCAGGTCTAGGACTTGAACTATGGTCAGCCATGTGGGAGTCCAGCGCCCTTACCTACCACGCCATCTGCCAGCCCCCCTAGTGGAGTTTTTATGCTGTGATCCACTCCCAGCCTCAGCCGGTCAGGATGATGGGCACACACATGCCTGGCTTGCACAGGACGTGGTTCTGGGACCTTCCCATGTCACCACGGCATCACAGACCACCATGTTATTGTGCCACTACAGCTAGTCAGAAAACGATTTTTATCTAAGACAAAACAAAAATATTCACACACAAAAATTCAATTCACTATACAAATATCTGAAGGCTCACTATCCGCCAGATACTAGGTTCTGGGGATGAACAAGGAAGAAAAGTCCCTGCCCACATGAAACCAGACCCAAGTTCCAGTGCCATCACTTGCCAGCTGTGTGACCAGAGGCAAAATATTTAGCCTCCTTGAGACTCAGCTTCCTCATTGGCAAAATGGAAATAATAACCGAATGACCTCAAAGGGCTGAGAAAAGGTTCACTTAGTTAAGGTTCACTTATAGGGCTGGCCCCATAGTGCGCTGACTGCGTGCTGTAAAGAGGAAGCCAGATCCCACATGGCTGATGTGGGTTTGAATCCAGGCCTAGTTAGCTTCGTGCTGGCCTTGATGGTGTGTGCCCAGGATTCTGACTTGATGAAGAATTGGAGGAAAAAAGATGGTGGCATATCTAGGACCCTTTAGGGGTGCTTTCTTTCTATCTCTTTTTTTTTTTGAGAGGTTTTTGCTATAGGGCACATGCGCTTGCCAGGCAGACAGAGACAGAGAGACAGAAAGCAAGAAATCATCCCCTAGGGGAGATGGCCACAACGCAATCCCTTCTCCTCCATTCTCCTCTCAGGATCTTGGGCATGCATGCACATGCGCCCAGTGTGAGTTTTAAGCCACTGGGTCTGGGATGCGAACCGCGGTCAACTACATGTGGGTCCAGCGACATAGCCATTACGCTAACTGCTGGTCCCTTTCTCTCTCTCTTTTGCATATGCTACCATGAATAAAAAAAGATAAAACAATCTTTATGAAGTGCTTAGAAAATAATTATGACATTAGCTCTTACTTGGAAAATTCTTTTTTTTTTTTTTTTTAATTCTTTTTTTGGAGAGGTTTTTGCTATAGGGCGCGTGCGCTCGCCAGACAGACAGAGAGAGAGAGAGATAGGAAGCGAGAAATCACCCCCCAGGGGGGATGGCCACGCCGCAATCCCTTCTCCTCCATTCTCCTCTCGGGATCTTGGGCACGCACGCACACACGCCCGGCGTGAGTTTAAGCCGCCGGGTCCAGGACTCGAACCGCGGTCGACTACGTGGGAGTCCAGCGACATAGCCATTACGCTAACTGCTGGTCCCTGGAAAATTCTTTTACAAGTTATTAAATATTGGAATGAAGAGGTTGAGACTATTCAACTATTTCAAAATAGCTAATGTAAGATTGCTTTAACTTAATTGTAAGTTTTGTAACAAACATGAATTTTGTTAAGGAGTTGAACATGCCACCTAAGGGAACTGATTATTAGAGCAATGCTCCCATTTATCTGTGCAAACCTATACATAGATCTGGCTAGACAATGCAAAGCTAATCAATACAAAGTAAAATGTAATAATTCACAATTCTAATTGCATCCCGAGAACATTTTCCACCACTTACCCACAGCCTTTCCCCAATACATTTTAATTCTTCCATCGCCCTTGCATAGTGAGATCCTGAGTATCGTTGTTTTGACGGCTTGCCAGTAGTGAGGGTGGACCTGCCATTCGGTTGTATTCTATAACAACAGGTTCTGAGCCAGGAATAAACTGGCTGCTGGAGTCAGGGTCCTGTACTAAGGAAGCTGGCAGAGACATAGCATAGAACCCACCCTGGAGTCTGTCATGGAGAGGGGACTTAGAAGTAGTGAGAACCAGAGGGGTTATTTGGGTCAATATTCCTTTTTTTTTGAAAGAGAGGGGTTTTTGCTATAGGACATGTGCACTTGCCAGAGAGACAGAAAGTGAGCAACATCCCCCAAGGGGGATGGCCTTACCACAATCCCTTCTCCTCCATTTTCCTCTTGGGATTTTGGGCACACAAGCACATGTGCCTGGCGTGAGTTTCAAGTCACCAGACCCAGGATTCAAACTGCAGTGGGCCACATGGGAATCCAGCTTCTTAACCACTACACCACCTGCTGGTCCCCCAGATTCCTATTTTACAGGCTCAGAAAAGTCTTGAGACTGTTTTCACTTCTCGAGGGTACACAGCCAGGTTTATGAGAAAACCTGTCTCCAAACAGGCCCACTGGGCTCTGAAGTGCCCCACAGCAGCCCTGAAGACACAGTGAGGACATGGATGAGCCCTGCATCTCCTGCCCAGAGCAATCCTCAACCTGTGGCTGATGAGAAGTAAACTTTTGTGATACAATTAATCTCTCTAGTTTGGAAAAGGACTGGAGGAAACACTGATAATAACTGTGGGCCTGTCGTTTTGGTTACTCACTTGCCATATCAGGTTAAAAACCCAAAGTAATGACTGCTATTGACACTGTGTGGAACAACAGGGGAAAACTCGATCTCTCGGCCCCTACTGCGATCCCGTAGTGGACCCACATGCTGGAGCTGTTGCCCACTCACACGAGCCCACAAACCAGAGCTACATTCAAGTCACAGCTGGGTTTTCAGCACCATTTCTCCCAACCAGCTGCTCTTGACAACCTGTACTGATCCTGATTCCCGGGGCTGGCTTGCTCCTTCCTGCACTCTCTCAGGGCCTCTAAACTGGGTCACCCTTCCTGAGCTGTGGGTCTTGCTTGTTTTCCAGCTGGTACTAACTGGCCCTTGACCTCGGTGTTTGCTGGATTTCTACTGTTCCCTGATACTGGCGTCTCTTAGCTAACACCATTCCACCATTCCAGGATTGGGGAAATGTCGCTACTGTACACATCTGACTTAGCTCACGATTATAACTGATTTAAATGTACACTGAAAGTCTGTGGTCAAAACAAAAACACCCAACTAATATAGGTTCTCAGGAAATTCATACATGTGTGTTATGTTTATGTGTGTATTTGCATACATAAATTTTTTTAAAAAAAATTAATTCTTTTTTTTTTTAGAGGGTTTTGCTACAGGGCATGTGTGCTCACCAGACAGACAGAGAGAGACAGAGAGATAGAAAGCGAGAAATCACCCTCCAGGGGGATGGCCATACTGCAATCCCTTCTCCTCCATTCTCCTCTCAGGATCTTGGGCACACACGCACATGCGCCTGGCGTGAGTTTTAAGCCACCGGTTCCGGGACTCGAACCGCAGTCAACTACATGGGAGTCCAGCAACATAGCCATTACACCAACTGCTGGTCCCCAAAAATTTAATTCTTAAAAGCTGAATGAGGGCCAGCTGGTGACGTGGTGGTTAAGGCAGCTGGATCCCACATGACCTCCTGCATGGAGGTCTTGGATCCGGCATGAAAAAACATACCAAGCACACATGCGTGTGTACCCAAAATCCCAAAAGGAGAAATGGAGGCGAAGGGTTCTATTGTGACTATTTCCCATGGGGAATGCTTTCTTACTGTCCTTCAGTCTCTCTGGCAAGTACATGTGTCTTATAGCAAATTATAAAGAAAAAAGTTGAATGAGTTTAAAAATGTTTAATTATACAATAGATTAATGTGCCATCTTTAAAAAAGACAGAACAGGGGCCAGCAGATGACGTGGTGATTAGGGCACTGGACTCCCACATGGCATGGCTAACTGGTTCGAGTCCCAGACCTGGCAGCTTGCTTTCTCACTTTTCCTCTCTCTTTTTCTGGTAAGCAAATAATAAAAATAATAATAATAATAAATGAAATAAGGAATTATTAAAAAAAATAACAAATGTCCATAGCAGCATTATTCATAATAGCCAAAGAGTAAGAATGACCCAAATGTCTATCAGCTAATAAATGGATAAACAAAATATAAATATCCATACAACGGAATATTATTCCAATACAAAAAGTAATAAAGTATTGATTCATGCTTGACTGTAGATGAACTTAGGGCTAGCCATGTGGCACAGAGGATTAAGCCCTGTGATTGAGGAGTTAGATCCCACATGGCCAATTACAGTTCAAATCCTAACCCTGGAGGCTTGTACACCAGCGCATGTGTGTGTTCACTCAAAATCCTGATGGGATGGATAAATGGAGGAAAAAGAATTGTAGTGTGACCATGCCTATTGCGGGTGCCTTCTCTCTCCAACCTCTTTCTCTGGTGAATGTATGCACCTTCTGGCGATTAAAAAAAAAAATAGAGAGATGGGGCCAACAGATGGCATGGTGGTTAATGGCGCTGGACTCCCACATGGCTAACTGTGATTTGAGTCTCGAACCTGGCAGCTTGCTTTCTCACTTTTTCTTTCTCTCTTACACTTTCCTTCTCTGGTCAAATTTAAATAAATAAATACAATAAAATAATTCTTAAAAAAAATAGAGAGATAAACCTTGAAAACATTATGCTAAGTGAAAGAAGTCAGAACAGATCATATATTTTATCATTGCATTACAGGGTACATGCTCTTGCAGGAGAGAGAGAGAGAAGAGAGAGAGAGAAAATGAGAAAGTATCCTTCAGGGAGATGAGCATACTGCAATCCCTTCTTCATTCTCCTCTCAGGATTTTGGGCACACATACACAAGTGCCTAGCATGTTTTTAAAGCAACCAGGTCTGGGACTCTAACTGAACAATTGTCCATGTGGGATCCAGCTGCCTTAACTACTACACCACCTGGCTGGCCCTTATTATTGCATTTTTACGAAACATTCAAAAGAGGTAAATCCATACAAACAGTTTTGTGTGGTTGTCAATGGGTGAAGAAATGCGGGAATGGAATAACTGCATGTGGGTATTGGATTTCTTTTTGAGGTGATGAAAATGTTTTGGAATTAGATAACAGTGATGGTTGCATAACTTTGTGAGTATGCTAAAAACCACTGAAATGCACACTTTTAAAAAGGGTAGACTTGGGGCCAGCAGGTGGCGGAATGGTTAAGGTGCTAGACTCCCACATGGGTGACCACAGTTCAAGTCCCGGACCTGGCGGCTTGCTTTCTCACTTTCCCTTTCTCTCTCTGGTCAAATTAAAAATAATAACAAATAAAATAAACTAAATAATTCTTTTTTTTTTTTAAAGGGTGGACTGGGACCAGCAGTTAGCATAATGGCTATGTTGCTGGACTCCCATGTAGTCAACTGTGGTTCAAGTCCCAGACCCGGTGGCTTAAAACTCACGCCAGGCGCATGTGCGTGTGTGCCCAAGATCCCGAGAGGAGAATGGAGGAGAAGGGATTGCGGTGTGGCCATCCCCCCTGGGGGGTGATTTCTTGCTTCCTGTCTCTCTCTGTCTTTCTGGCGAACGCACGCGCCCTATAGCAAAAACCTCTCAAAAAAAAAAAGGGTGGACTTATGGTGTGTGAACTTTACCTCAATTAGAAAAATTTACATCTGATTTTTTAAAATGCTGATTATGAGGCATTCCTATTTCAAATTTATAAAAAGTAAAAAAGTATGGGAAGAGAAAAAACAGTACATGAAAGAAGAAGTTTAAGTCCTACATGACTACCCTGTGGTTTCTTGGTTTTCCTCTCTGCCAGTCATAGTCATCAGTCTAAAGTAAGTGTGCAGTAGCTCACGTTTGCAGCCTCAGGGCCACTCTCCACTCTTACCCACCGTGCTTTCTTTATTCCAAGTTTGTTTGTTTATTTGTTTCGAGTGAGAGAAACAAAGAGGGAGGGACAGGCAGAGTTGGCACTGCCTTCGTAAAGGTCCTGTTGTTATAATCCATCTCCAACCTCACCCAGCCCCAGATTATGGGCACCTATGTGCCTGGTACACTCTGGGAGGTCTCTGGAGCATGGGCCTGAACTCCACCATGAGGATCAGCCCTTGAAGAGTGCTATGGTTCACCTCTGTCCAGCCCCCACCCACCAAGCTTCCATCTTTTAGGCCTGGTGGTAGCTGCTTCACTCTGGCTTCGCCAGGGAATATACTGCCCATGGCGGCTCCTCACGCCCCACACTCCCCTTTGTGAACAAACCCTCCTGGCATTCTCTTTGTTCGCCTGTGCCATCTGTTTCCTTTGGAACCCTTACTGACTCAGTGCAGCTCTTAGGCAAATGTATATTTTACTTAAGTGGGACAATATCGATAAAATACTATTTAATAATTAAGGAAAAAACATGAAGGTATGTATTAGAAATGTAATCTTGACTAGTCAGTCTCCTGGGAGATCTCAAATGCTTTCCTAGACACAGCTGGTGGATGCAGATTATAGACTGTTCAAAGGTCAGATTTAGGGGCCAAAAGGTGGTATGATGGTTAGGGTGCTGGACTCGCACATGGCCAACCATAGTTTGAGTCCTGGACTTGGTGGCTTGCTTTCTCACTTTCCCTACCTCTCTCTCTCTGTTTCTCTGGTTAAATTAAAAATAAATAAATAAATCGTAAATAAAATTAAATAATTTTTTTTTAAAAAAAGGTTGGATTTCTGTGGCCCTGGGTCAGAGCTCCTTTGGCAGCCGCAGACACTGACCTGCCGGTTTTCCGAATGACGCGGCAGTCTGCTCATCACCTCATCCAGCTCATCGAGCTTCCTTAAGATGGCCTGCACTTCTGAGGACAGCTCTTTGTACTCCGAAAACTGGTCTTGGAACACAGCTTTGTAGCGTTCTCGCTCATCGTCCGTGTGAATCACAGGGTATTTTCTGAGGCAAAACATAAACCAAAGGTGTAATGTTTTCACTGCAAGAGGCTGTTGGGAAGTCATCATAGCTGCTTCCTCACTGACCACCCTGATCTGCAGGTCAACGTATTACCTGTCACAAAACAGGCAAGCGTCCGCAGGATGATTTTAAACAGAGAGCATTAACTTGGAAACAAACCAGAAAACCGAAGGCCCAAATGGGACCTCTGGACTCCTACTCACGCCACATAGTCGGGCATCACGATGGGTTTAGGAATGTGGCCTGGAGGAATGTGTCCACTCAAGAGTTCAGGTTTCATGTGTGTTGTTCTCGATTCCTTGAAATTAACTTCAGGGGCTCTTTGTTTATCACCACTGGGAGCCATTTCACACTGCAGGTAGAGAGAAAAAGAGAATTTATTTAAAACAGAAGCAGAAAAAAACCCATGACAAACATTTTTTGGGGGGTCAGAGGGCCCATGTGCTTGCCAGAGAGGCAGAGGGCAGAAGAGGGAGAAAGCATCCCCCGTGGGGCATGATTTCTTTGTGGCATCTGTCTCTTCCATCTCTCTCTCCTCTAGGGATTTCGGATACACATTTACACAAACCCAGCATTTTTTTTTTCTTTTTCTTTTTTTTTTTGGAGAGGTTTTTGCTATAGGGCGCGTGCGCTCGCCAGACAGACAGAGAGAGACAGAGAGACAGAAAGCAGGAAATCACCCCCCAGGGGGGATGGCCACGCCGCAATCCCTTCTCCTCCATTCTCCTCTCGGGATCTTGGGCACGCACGCACACGCGCCTGGCGTGAGTTTAAGCCACCGGGTCCGGGACTTGAACCGCGGTCGACTATGTGGGAGTCCAGCGACAAAGCCATTACGCTAACTGCTGGTCCCAAACCCAGCATATTTTTCAAGCCTCCAGCGATAGGATCCCAATTGAGGGGTCAGTCATGTGGGATCCAGCTCCTATAACCAATAGGCCACAGGGCTTGCCCTGAATTTATTTTTAGAAGAAAACAGGGAGGGGAGCAGAAGAAAAGTATAAACAGTAATTAACATTTCACTTCATAAAGTTTTTTTTTTCCTTTCTTTCTTTTTTTGGAGAGGTTTTTGCTATAGGGCGCGTGCGCTTGCCAGAAAGACAGAGACAGAGAGACAGAAAGCGAGAAATCACCCCCCAGGGGGGATGGCCACGCCGCAATCCCTTCTCCTTTTGGGATCTTGGGCATGCACGCACACGTGTCCGGCGTGAGTTTAAGCCGCCGGGTCCGGGACTTGAACTGCGGTCGACTACGTGAAGGTCCAGCAACGTAGCCATTTTGCCAACTGCTGGTCCCTTCACTTCATAAAGTTTTATGAAAACTACATGTTTTATGGTCTCAAAGTTGTTCTAAGTATTTTCGTAATAGCTAATGGGAATCACATATGGGTGAAAGGAAGACATGATAGTTACACATCCTCCAGCTCCAAAGGTAAAAAAGTAAATGACAAATGCAGGGTCTTAAGTACTTTACTTATTTAAAGTTTATATCCCAACTAACTGTAAAAGAATATACGTGGTGGGGCTAGCAAGTGGCATAGAGGTTAAGGTGCTGGACTTCCATGTGGTCAAATGCAGTTTGAGTCCTGGAATCAGCAACTTGAAACTCACAGCGGGTGTGTGTATGTGCGTGCCCAAAATCCTGAGAGGAGAATGGAAGAGAAGGAATTGCAGTGTGGCCATCCCCCCTGGTGATTTCTTGCATTCTATCTCTCTGTCTCTCCAGTGAGCACATGTATCCTATAGCAAAAAAAAAACTCTCTCTCAATAAAAAAATATATAAATGGTGAGCCAGCAGGTGGCGTGGTGATAAAGGCACTGGATTCTCACATGGTGGACCAATGTTCAAATCCCGTGGCAGCTTGAAAATCACACTGGGCCCATGTGTGTACGTGCCCAAAATGTCAAGAGAAGAATGAAGAGGGACTTGTGCTATGGCCATTCCCCCTGGAGGGTCATTTCTCACTTTCCTTCTCTCTCTTTCTCTCTCAGGTGAGTGCACGTGCCCTATGGCAAAGACCTTAAGAAAATAAAAGATAAAAAATCAAAATTCAGGGATAAAAATGAGTTAACATTACTTAAATGAAAAGAGAAAAAATGATACTGGGAGCTTGAGATGAATCCATTTTAAATAGCTACAGAATAGGTCAGAAATGGAAATGTGTTACACTTGAAAAGGGAAGCAACCGAATACACCATCACATAAAAACAAAACAACAAAACAAAACAAACCCCTTCCTAACCTTTCAATATTTTTAAATGTAAGGGGGACCAGCAGTTGGTGTAATGGCTATGTCACTGGACTCCCATGTAGTCTACTGCAGTTCGAGTCCAGGCATGTGTACGTGCGTGCCCAAGATCCCAAGAGAAGAATGGAGGAGAAGGGATTGCAGCATGGCCATTCCCCTCGGGGAGTGATTTCTCACTTTCTGTCTCTCTGTCTCGGTCTTTCTGGCAAGCACTTACACCCCATAGCAAAAACCTCTCCAAAAGAAAAAAAACGTAAGGAAGACATTTCTGGAACAGTAGGAAAAAAGGCAGTGGGTATCTTTAATTTGCCAGAGTGTTAATCTGTTATTCCCTGAAAAAGTCTATGAGAATCCTGAACAGGAGACAGTGGTTTACAATACTCTAATTCATATATCAGAGCACTCTGAAGGCCTTTTTAGTTTAGTTTTTTTTTTTTTTTCTGAGAGGTTTTTTTCTATAGGGCGCGTGCGCTCGCCAGACAGACAGAGAGAGACATAGAGACAGAAAGCGAGAAATCACCCCCCAGGGGGGATGGTCACGCCGCAATCCCTTCTCCTCCATTCTCCTCTCGGGATCTTGGGCACGCACACACACACGCCCGGCGTGAGTTCTAAGCCACCGGGTCCCGGATGGGAACCACGGTCGACTACGTGGGAGTCCAGGGACATAGCCATTACGCTAACTGCTGGTTCCCCCCCACCTTTTTTTTTTTAAATGAAGGGGGACCAGCGGGTGGTGTAATGGTTACATTGCTGAACTCTCACATAAATCAACTGCAGTTCAAGTCCTAGACCTGACAGTTAAACTCACACCGGGCACATGTGTGTGCATACCCAAAATCCTGAGAGGAGAATGGAGAAGGGATTGTGGCACAGCCGTCTCCCCTGGCGGGGGGGGGGGGGGGGTGGAGGGTGTGATTTCTCACTTTCTGTCTCTTTCTGTCTCTCCAGCAAGGGCATGTGCTCTATGGCAAAGATCTCTAAAAATAAATAAATAAAATAAATTAATTAATGAAAAAGGACAGAAGAAAGATGGATGCATTCAAAAGAAAGAAATCGAACACAAGATGAAACAGTTCAGAGGAAGAACCCAGGGGCAGATGGCTTTCAAAGCTAAGATAGCCTACGGAAGGGAAGTAGGATTGGAAGACGCAGTAGGAGCCCACTACAACAGGCAGGCAAAGATGGATACTCGGCTTTGGGGCTGGGGAAAGACTATTCAGGGTCTCCATTGGACAGGGTCCAGAACACCAGCCAAGTTGGTGAGGCTGGTAGATGCCAAAAAAGAGGTTTCCTGGTTCATTTCCTTCCTTCTGTCCTTCCTTCCTCCTTTTGCTACAGGGTGTACATACTCACTGGAGAGAGACAGAAAGAATCACTCCCTAGAAGGATGGCCACATGGAAATCCCTTCTCCTCTAGGGATTTTGGGTGGGTGGGCATGCACACACACATGCCTGGCATGATTTTCAAGCTTCTGGGTCTGGGACTCTAACCATAAAGTTAGCTATGTGGGATCCAGCCTCTTTAACCTGCATGCCACCTACTGGCCTGAGGGATTTTCATTTTATACATAAAGAAGTGAGTTCAGAGGTAGTCTCCAAGATCATACTGCTATCAGGCAGTAAAGACACAATCAAAACCCAGAATGGGTTGGGTAATTGATACTTCAAATGAACATGAGGGGGGCCGGCAGGTGGTGTGGTAGTTAAGGGTGCTGGACTACTACATGGCTGACTGCAGTGTGAGTCACAGGCCTGGAGGCTTGTTTCCTCACTTTCCCTCTCTCTTCACTCTGTCCCTCTCTGATTAATTCAAATAAATAAGTAAATAAATAAATGAATAAAATTAAATTAAATAATTATAAAAAAATGAACATGAGGAAACTTGCTTACTTATACGTGTATCATGCATATCCTAAAGTTCTCTGAACTTCTAGTACTGCTCTGCATGTGCATTTGTGATGGACAGGGCAAGCAATGCTGTACTGCTCGAGCAAAGCAAGACTGGGCCTAGGGGGACCAGCGGACGGTGTAATGGTTACGTTGCTGGATTCCCATGTAAGATCTTCATTCCAGACCCAGTGGCTTAAAATTCACACTGGGTGCGTGTGCACGTGCCAAAGACCCTGAGAGGAGAATGGAGGAGAAGGGATTGCAGCATGACCATCCCCCCTGAGGCGTGATTTATCGGCTTTCTGTCTCTCTGATGAGTGAACGTGGCTTATTGCAAAAATCTCTCTAAAAAGAAAAGACTGCTTGGGAGCATGACTCTTCTTTCCCATAGCAACCTCTCTCCCCTCTCTTTTGATTGATCCCTTAAGCCTTCAAGAAATGCTTGCTGAACTAAGAATGGCTTGGCATGGCTCCTACTTCATTATAAACAATATATAAAACAGGATTTAGAACCTTGCTCTTTATCTTGCCAAGCAGCTTTTAAAATCCTTTGTATCTTGATTTCCCTATCTCAGAGACTGGCTTTGAGGTTTGGTTTAACATTAGCTCATTCTAAAAGCCACCAGTTCTTAACTCATCTAAGAGAACACCCCATGGCTTAGATTAGAGGTGGAGGCTGCTAAACCGCCCTAGGGGAAAGTTAGGAAAAGAAGAAGCTCTGGACCTGCAGCAGTGGTTAAAGGGGAAGCAGATGCAGCAGGCATGCCTAGCCCCTGGGCCCCAAAGTGGGGGGTGGAAGGGCAGAGCAGAATTCCCTCAGGAGATTAAGCAAGAGAGTTTGAGGGAATGGTTTTAAGGTTAGTATTTAAGGTTAGTATTTATTCTGCTGTTCTCTACTGGCTACATACCATTTCTTCAGCCTACTAAATTCTCATATGATTTAATCTTGATAATATGGCATTAAACATTAAGAGGTACTTCTCTGGCTTGGATAAATGGATTTCTGTATCAAGGCATCTCTCGTTAGCGTCTAATTAACAGACCAGTTCTCAGCAGGCTGGCTGAGGAGGCTGCTGTGGAGGAGAAGATCCTCCCATGTGCCTGAAATCCTCAGCAGCAGTCCCAGGTGTCTATCTCAGATTTCCTGGTCAGTCATGAATTCTGTCCAGGTAGTCACAGTGGGCAGGAAAGGCCATAATTCATTTTTTTCTAGGAAAAGTTTTTCAAGAAAAAAACCTATTTATCTTCTTTACTTGCCCGTCCCTAATTCCAAGATTTACTTTTTATTATAAAAAGAGCATTTTAAGCCCAGTGGTTAAGGGAACTGGATCCCACATGGCTGACCACAGCTCAGATCCCAGCAGCAATAGCTTGTAAAACATGCCAGGTGTGTGAGACTATAAAATCTCAACAGGATGGAGAAATGAAGAAGGGATTTCAGCGTGACCACACTCCATTGGGGGAGTGCCTTTCCTCTCTCTCTGGCTAAAGCATGTGCCCCCTGAAAGAAAGAAAGAAAGAAAGAAAGAAAGAAAGAAAGAAAGAAAGAAAGAAAGAAAGAAAGAAAGAGAGGAGAAGGAAGGAAGGAAGGAAGGAAGGAAGGAAGGAAGGAAGGAAGGAAGGAAGGAAGAAAGAAAGAAAGAAATTTTTAAAAGGGGGAGGATTTTAAGAAATCAGAATATTTCCATGCAGATTATTTTGTTTGCTTTAAATTTAAAATATTTTTGTGAGGAACAGCAGATGGTGTAATGGTTATGTTGCTGGACTCCCACATGGCTGACTGCGGTTCAAGTCCCAGAGGCTTGAAACTCACACCAGGCACATGTGTGTATGTGCCTGAAATCCTAAGAGAAGAATTGAGGCGAAGGGATTCACCGTGGCCATCCCCCCCGGGGGGTGATTTCTCACTTTCTGTCTCTCCAGCAAGCACGTGCACCCTATAGCAAGAAAAATCCCCCCCAAAATATCTACATACATTCTTTATAGTTTTAACTTTTAAAATCTTTTTTTTTTTCTTGCCGGCAGGTACATGCACTCATGAGAGAGAAAGAGAGAGAAAGCATATCCCCCGTGGGTCACAGTAATGCTGCAAACCTTTTCCCTCCATTTTTCCTTCCCATCAGGATTTTGGGCATGCAAGCACAAGTGCCTGATGTGCTTTTTAAGCTAATGGGGCTGAGAATCAAACCACAGTATGCCATGTGGGATCTGGCTCCCTTAACTACTACATGATGGGGCTGGCTCTGATCTTAACATTTTCTTCCATACTTCTTGACTTGGAAAACTCTATAGGGGAAGAAATCAAACTAGGCATGAGATAAAAAATTAAAACCTTCTTAGACTTTCTTTCATGGAAAGAATGCACTGGGCTCCAGCCTGAACAGAGCACTCTTAATAATGATCCTGGGGGCTGGCAGGGGGCATGGTGGTTAAGGCACTGGACTCCCAGAGGACTGACTATGGTTTAAGTCCCAGACCTGACGGCTTGAAAATCACACCGGGTGTATGTGTGTGTATGCCCAAAATCTAAGAGGAGAATGGAAAGGAAGCAATTGCGGTGGTGAGGAGCATACACCCTGGGGAGTGATTTCTCACTTTCCCTCTCTCTGTCCTGTCTCTCTGTCTGTCCAGTCTGTCCTGACTTAAGGCAAAACCTAAACAACAACAACAACAACAAAAACTGATCACAAAGACATCAAGGGAAGGGAGGGAATGGCCCAAAGCCATGTAATTTGACCTTCTCAGCTTCTAGAAAAAACTAGTTTTGTTAACGAATACCAGAATGCTTTATTGTGATATAAGTGAAAACAATTAAGCAATGATATAAGTAATGCTGTGAAAATAATTATTAGACTTCAAATTAAAAATAGGCTAAAAAAATATCCTGTCAAGTTAGAACTGGGGGCACTCCATACACATTGCAGCATGTATCTGTCCAATTGTGGGTTCTCTCTCCCTTTGAGAATATACTGCAATGATGCACAGGCCCCTGAGCTCATTGCCCTCGATACCTAGGTTAGATTTTGGCTTTTCTCTCTTGAAAAAGAAAGCCTGCTTAGCACTTAGGGCTTTATTAGGTTTGTTGCTATCTCTATTTAATCTTATTTTATAGCTGTACATGATTTATTTTAAAAATGATTTTGCTTTGGGGCCGGCAGGTGGCATGGTGGTTAAGGTGTTGGACTCCCACATGGCCGACCACGATTTGAGTCTCAGACTTGGTGGCTTGCTCTCTCACTTTCCCTCTCTCTCCTCTCGTCAAATTAAAAAAAAATAATAACCACAAATAAAATAAATATTTAAAAAATGATCTTGCTTGTAAAAAGTATTTATTAAAGTACAAAATAAAAACGAAAAGCCTAGTATATAGTACAAACAAGAAGCTGAAGTTCAGAAAGAAAGGCACTGTCTCCAGTATCTCAGAGCTCATAAGCAGTTGCCCGAGTACTTGATTTCAGATTTTTCTGATTCCAAAGTTCATCTCCTCCTCCCCACATGCATTGTCTCTCATATGTTAGTCGGCCAATTCTGTCCTGCTGTGGTGAAATCATACCCAGTGAAAAGCTCGAGGTCCTGACCTTTTCTAGCAGGTTTCTCTGTAAATCCAATAGATAGTTCTCTATTCAGTCATGACAGTATCCCTCTAGGACAAACCTAGATATGTTGATCCACAGTGATGCATCTCCCAAGTAGAGGCCTTTAAAAGATGTTAGGGCCAACTCCGTGGTGCAGTGGTTATGTGCTGCTCAAGAAAAGGTGGATCCCACATGGTGACCATGGTTTGAATCCCCAGCCCAGTGAGCCCAAATTATGCTAGGTACATGTGTCAGTGTCCAGGATCTGATGGACTGGAGGAAAGAGATCACCAGACAACTTTGGAGAATGCTCCTCTCTCTCGTCTCATGCACATGTATGTATATACACTATCATAAATAAAGAAAAAAATTTTAAAGAATTATTTATTTGGGGGGCTGGCAGGTGGTAGGGTAGTTAAGGGCACTAGACTCTCACATGGCCAACTGTGGTTTGAGTCCCAGACCTAGCGGCTTGCTTTCTTGTTCTCCCCGCCCACCTTACTCTGTCCCTCTCTGGTCAAATTAAAATAAATAAATCAATAAATAAACAAACAAAATAAAGTTAAATAAAATAATTCTTAAAAATAATTATTTATTTTGGGACGAGCAGATGGCGTAACAGTTATGTTGCTGGACTCCAACGTAGTCAACCATGGTTTGAGTCCTGGACCCAGCAGCTTAAAACTCACTCCAGGCGGGAACTGGCAGTTAGCATAATGGCTATGTCGCTGGACTCCCACGTAGTCGACCGCGGTTCGCGTCCTGGACCCGGTGGCTTAAAACTCACGCCGGGCGCGTGTGCGTGCGTGCCCAAGATCCCGAGAGGAGAATGGAGGAGAAGGGATTGCGGCGTGGCCATCCCCCCTGGGGGGTGATTTCTTGCTTTCTGTCTCTCTGTCTCTCTCTGTCTGTCTGGTGAGCGCACGCGCCCTATAACAAAAAATCTCTCAAAAAAAAAAAAAAAAAAAAAAACTCACTCCAGGCACATGCGCATATATGCCCAAGGTCCTGAGAGGAGAATGAAGGGGAAGGAACTGAGGCATGGCCATCCCCTCTGGAGGATGATTTCTCACTTTCTGTCTGTCTCTCCAGTGAGCACACATACCCTATAGCAAATATCTCTCAAAAAATTATTATTAATTTTAGGCCAGCAGGTAGTGTAGTGGTTAAGGCACTGGACTCTCACATGGTCAACCATGATTCAAATATTAGATCTGATGGCTTGCTTTCTCACTTTCTCTCTGGTGAGTGTTCATGCCCTATAGCAAATTAATTTTTTTTTTTTTTGCAAATTATTTTTTAAAGAATTACTTAATTTTAAAGGACCAGGTTTCATAATGGTTACATCGCTGGACTCCTACAGTCAACCACGGTTCAAGTTCTGGACCCAGCAGCTTAAAACTGACTCCAGGAATGTGTGTGTGCATGCCCAAAATCCCGAGAGAATGGAGGAGAAGGAACTGAAGCATGGCCATATCCCCTAAGGGGTGATGTCTCACTTTCTACCTCTCTGGCAAGTGCACATGCCCTATAGCAAAAATCTTTCTCAAAAAAAAATTTTATCTTATTTATTATTATTATTTTACTTTGCTATAGAACATGTGTGTCACTAGAGAGAGACAGGGAGAGAGGGGAAAAGTGAGAAAGCAAGCCACCAGGTTCAGGACTTGAACCTCAGTCATCCATGTGGGAATGCAGTGCCTTAACCACCACATCACCTGCTAGCCCCAGAAAAAAAGTTTTAAAAAAGAATGATCTTTGGGGACCAGCAGTCAGCGTAATGGCTATGTCGCTGGACTCCCATGTAGTTGAACGTGGTTTGAGTCTTGGACCTGGTGACTTAAACTCACTTCGGGCGTGTGTGCATGTGTGCCCAAGATCCCGAGAGAATGGAGGAAAAGGGATTGTGACATGACCATCCCCCCTGGGGGGTGATTTCTTGCTTTCGGTCTCTCTGTCTCTGTCTGTCTGGCGAGTGCACGCGCCCTATAGCGAAAACTTCTCCAAAAAAAGACAAAAAAAAAAAAAAAAATAAAGAATGATCTTTGGTTTCAGCTCCCTTATCTTGAAGATGCTAAGTAAGTGATATGATTTTCAGAGGAGTCTTATGAATGGGGGTTCCAATAACCACTAAGCTTATTTCTGACTATCCCAAGATCTCTCAGGATCTGGGACCCAGCAAGACACCCTGGACACCAACCTTCCAGGGCAGCCTGAAAAAGTACTGTAGCACTCTCTGGTATATCTTCCCAATTCTATCCCACCTGTGGAGGATCTTCAGCCACATTTTCACTAAACACTGACCACCTATGATTTAGGGCAACTTTCTCCAACTCATCTTCACCTTTCAGGTCGACTCTGCTCCACATTTAACCCCACTGGTAAATCCCATCACCTCAGAGAGTAGCCAAGAAGCCCACATATTCTACTCTGGCCGAGAGTAATCAGTGCCGCGCCACTGCTCCACTGC
This sequence comes from Tupaia tana, assembly GCA_026018925.1. Taxonomy (NCBI): domain Eukaryota; kingdom Metazoa; phylum Chordata; class Mammalia; order Scandentia; family Tupaiidae; genus Tupaia; species Tupaia tana. The sequence goes on along the minus strand of JAKSZU010000006.1, from coordinate 57,932,312 downwards.
AGCACAGCGAGACGGCCCTGCCCAGCCTGGTGCTGAGAGACCACTGTGTGCAGCATGTACACCTTTAAGCCCCCAAAGCAAACAGACTCTTCTCTTCTCGATGATGTTCTGAAACACGCTTCCTAGCCTTCATACTCTTCCTCACCCTGACGCTAAACTTTGACATCACCTGTTAACAAGATGACACTTTTAGAAAATGAATTTCCCATGTGCACGTGTTTAGCTTCTTTATCTTTTATAAAGTCTTTCTAATCCTGATTCTCCTTCCAAACCAAGGTTTTTTTAAACTTGGTATTTTCCATGGAGTGGACATTATTTTAAGATTCTTACTGAACTGTGATGTAGCAATTGCAATCGTTCTGGGCAGTAAGTTTCCTGCTCAGTTCCTCAGAAGGGACTTACCAACAGGTTAAAGCCCTTGTCCTGCACCACCTCAGTACTCCGCACAGAGTCCCCATCACCAAGAAAGCCCCCATCAGAATGGCCCCTTGACCGTGGAGCTCAGAATCACGACCTGAATAAACTTTTATCCATAAATTACACAGTCTGTATTATACAGTTATAGCAAAAGGAAAACCGACTAACACAGGAGAGAATGTTGTCAAAACCTCTACTGGGCAACCTAGAAATAAGATAAAAATGCACATCCTTTTGATCTAGAAATTCAGTTTTCAGAATTTATCTTTCAGGTATACTTGTGTATATATGGAATGAAGTATGTACAAATATATAGCTGGATGTTTAAGGTTATTCACTTTAGAATTTTTTTTTTTTTTTTTTTGGAGAGGTTTTTCGCTATAGGGCGCGTGCGCTCGCCGGACAGACAGAGAGAGACAGAGAGACAGAAAGCGAGAAATCACCCCCCAGGGGGGATGGTCACGCCGCAATCCCTTCTCCTCCATTCTCCTCTCGGGATCTTGGGCACGCACGCACACGCGCCCGGCGTGAGTTGTAAGCCACCGGGTCCGAGACGCGAACCGCGGTCGACTATGTGGGAGTCCAGCGACATAGCCATTACGCTAACTGCTGGTTCCCATTTTAGAATTTTTAAAGAATTATTTTATTTGATTTTTATTTATCAAGATCATCATCATTATTATTTTTAATCTGACCACAGAGCAACAGAGAAAAAAAGAGAAAGCAAGAAAGCAAGCCATCAAGTCCAGGATTTGAACTGTGGTTGGCCATGTAGGAGGCCAACGCCTCAACCACCATGCCTCCTGCTAGCACCGTAAAATTGTTTTTAATAGTGAAAGACTATAAACAACCTAAATGTTCATTTATGGTACAATAAATTATGATACATCTATATAGTGCAATACCATATGATTATTGTTAAATGCAGAAACTCTATATTAATAAGGAGTTACCTTAGAAATGCATTAAATGAAATGAATAGTGTGCACAGCATGCTACCATTTGTGTAAAATGAGGAGGAATAACTTAAAAATAATTATTTATTATTATTATTACTCTTAAATTTTGCTATAGGGCACATGCGCTCATGAGAGCAAGAGAGAGGGACCAGCAGTTGACGTATGGCTATGTCACTGGACTCCCATGTAGTTGACCGTGGTTCGAGTCTTGGACCCAGTGGCTTAAACTCACACCGAGCATGTGTGTGTGCGTGCCCAAGATCCCGAGAGAAGAATGGAGGAGAAGGGACTGCGGCGTGGCCATCCCCCCATGGGGTGATTTCTCGCTTTCTGTCTCTCTGCCTCTCTCTGTCTTTCTGGCGAGCACATGTGCTGTATAGCAAAAACCTCTCAATAATAATAATAATAATGATGAGAGTGCGAGAGAGAGAGAAAGTGAGAAAGCAAGCTGCCAGATCTGGGATTTTAACTGTGGTTGGCCATATAGGAGTCTAGCACCTTAACCACTCTGCTACCTGCGACTCCTTATATTACATTTCTAAAAGAAAACCCAAGACACTGATAACACTGGCCTACCCAGGCAGAATGGGGAGCTAGGGTATAGAAATGAGTGACTTATATTACATACTCTTTCAAATTTTGAATCAATTACATAAAGTCCTTTTCAGAGAAATGAACAAATCCAAAGGCTTTAGTCTTATCTTCTTAGATATGAATAGAGTCTGATATTTTAAAAAAGAATTTTTCAATGATAAAATTATAATTATTAAAATATGTTGTTATGTCATATATGCAAGTAATAATAATGATAGCATTTCACTGAAACCTATCAGTGAGAAACCCATATGAGACAGAAATTATTATTATTCCAGTTTTACAGATGAAGAAATGATGTCATTGAAAGGTTAAATACCTTGCCTACTGTGTCCTGTAAATTGGGAAATATGAATTTCCTATTACATTACAAAAATTGGCATCCAAAAGCAAGATAAGGAAAAAAAATAAGAGCAAAGAACTTCAAAAAGAAATGAAGAGAGTTTGGAGCAATTCATTACATTTAAAAACAAGTAATTATTTTACTTTATTTATTTAGTTATTTTAATTTGACTAGAGAGGAACAGAGAGAGAGAGAGAAAGTGAGAAAATAAGCTGCCAAGTCCAGGACTTGAACCATGGTCGACCATGTGGGTGAGAAAATAAGCTGCCAAGTCCAGGACTTGAACCATGGTCGACCATGTGGGAATCCAATGCCCTTAATTACCATGCCACCTGCTGGATCCAATCAATTTCATTTTTAAAAAGTTAAATCTTGGGACCAGCAGATGGAGAAGCAGTTATGTCATGGACTCCCATATGACCAATTGCAGTTCCAGTTCTGGTCCCAGTTGCTTGAAAATCACGCTTGACATGTAGGCGTGTGTGCCCAAGAGCCCAGGTGGAGAATGGAGAAGGGATGGCAGTGTGGCCATACCTCCTGGGGGTGGATTTCTCACCTTTCCTCTCACTGTGTCTGTCTGTCTCTCTGGGGAGTGCACGTGTCCTAAGGCAAAAACCTCTAATCAAAAAAAAAAAAGTTAAATCTTAAACATAAAAGGAAAACCAATTGTGTTTACTTGCATAAACTTTCCCCTAACAAAAGTGAAAAGGAGCTATTAGGATTTTCTAATTTGGTTCTTATAGAATTAGACAAAAGCTAAAGGTCCCAATATGAACTCAATGAAACAGCCACACTTTCACAGGCAATGATTCTACCAGGTAGACAGTCATGAGAGAACAGCATTTGGCAAAATTAGAGATAAAATATTCTGTGAAGAAAACTCTGTTCTTACCATTTTCCTTTTCGATGACAATGATGACTCATTTATCTGGAACAAAAAGAATTAAAATGATTTTCAAAGGTGCATCAAGATACTTTGCAAATACTTCATCCATTTGCATTTAAACCCAGTATACAAAAGTTGACACACTAGTTGCCAAATGTTCCCCTTATTCTTTTGTGTAGGTTTTTAAAAAATTATTATTATTTTTAAAAATTTAACTAACTAACTTATTTACTTACTTTCTCTCTCTCTCTCTCTCTCTCTCTTCCTAAATTTTAAAAAATGTGACCAGAGGGACCAGTGGGTGATGTGGTGGCTAAGGAGCTGGACACTCCCACATGGCTGACCACGGTTCAAGTCCTGGACCTGGTGGCTTGCTATCTCTCTCTCTCTCTCTCTCTCCCATTCTGTGTGTGTCTCTCTCTGGTCAAATTAAAAATAAATGAATGGGGACCAGCAGTTGGTCAAATTTAAAATAATAATAATAGTAATGAATAAAATTAAATAATTGTTTTAAAAAACCTTTACTTTATATATAGAAATTTAATTTAGAGATAAGACTGCTGCTTTTGAGCTGTAAACTACTGCTTTAAAGGACTAATAGTGAAGACTTTCTGCTGAGACTTCACCCTCCAGACCCCATTCTAGAGTGACAGGGCAACCCCTGTAACCTTCTCTCTGTCTCTGTCCTTTTATTTAATTTTTTTCTTTTTTCTTTCATTTTCACTTTCTTGGCTTTCAGATCCTCTTTTATCTTGCTAGTTCTCACCTTTCCCTCTGCCATTTAGGAAAGGCAAAAGTGCAGGCCTTTGGAGAAGACTAATGAATTTCAGCTGTGAACTATTGCTTTCGCTGGGCATGCTCACAGGCCGTGCAGTTTTCATATTTCGCTTTTTAAAAAATAAGTAAATAATAAAAATATTTTTCTTTTTTTTCTTTCTTTTGTTTTGTTTTCCTTTTTCTTTTACCTTCATCACTTTACTGCTCAGCCTCCATGCACTGAGTGTCCAGACAGGTCTAAGTGAACAGTAGCCAAACATCTGAATACTATTAGGGTCAAAATATTCCTCAATTCTCACTGAATCTGCTGCACAAAGGGAGAAAAATGGAACTGCAGAGAGATTGCAGATCTCCTTCTCCTGCACGCCTCTGAACCCTCACATTGAACTTCAAGAAATTAGGAAAAAATGTATAACCCATTAGATGACCAGAAATCACTGCAGAGGCACAAGAAATATGAGAAACCAAGAAAATACTTCACCCCCAAGGGAAAAGAAGAGGGGTTGCCCTCTTCATCCGCAGACAGTACAATGGAACTCATGGAAATGTCTGATAAGGAATTTAGAATATTCATAGTGACACAGCTAATGGAGATTCAAGAGAAGGCAATAAACTCTAGAAGATTCAGGAGAAAAGAGACAATGAGTTCCAGGAGGTGAGGAAGTTCTTGCACTATCTTAAAGAAGAAATAAACACTATGAAAAAGGAATCCAACAGAACTGTTAGAGATAAAGTCTGTAATATAGAAAATCAAAATCTTCCTTGAAGATATTAAAAACAGATTAGATCATACAGAAGATCGAATCTTAGATGTAGAAGACAGAATCTCTGCCATAGAAAAATTCACCACGAAGACTGAGAAAATAGCCCCCCAAAATGAGGATAATATTCAATAAATATTAGATACCATTAAACGCTCAAACATCTGGATAATCGGTATCCCAGAAGAGACTAATAAGGGCATTAATAATCTATTCCATGAAATTCTAGAAGAAAACTTTCCAAACCTAGAGAAGCATTCAAAGATACAGACCCAAGAAATACAAAGGACCCCACCTAGAATTAACCGAAGATCTTCTCCAAGACACGTTATAGCCAGACTGACCAAAAACCACAGAACCACAGACAGAGACAAGATGCTAAAATTGGCAAGAGAGAAACGTCAAGTTATGTACAAAGGATATCCCATCAGGCTATTAGCAGACCTCTCATCGAAAACAATGCAAACAAGGAAAGAATGGGAAAACATATTCAAAGTGTTAAGTGAAAAACAATTTCAGCTAAGAATACTATACCCAGCAAGATTATCCTTCACTAGGGAAGAAAAGACAAGACTATTCTCAGATAAACAAACCCTGAAAGAATTTACCAACACCAGACCAGCTCTCCTAGAAGTTCTAAAAGGAGTGCTACACCAGGAAAACTAAATGCAGACACACAGAAGTAAGAGTTTAAAAACAACTAAGAAAATGGGCATCTTCATGGTAGGGATAAGTCCAGATTTGAATGTTATCTTCCAGAATTTAAACAGAAAAATCAGACCACAACAGATGATAGATTAAGTACATGAGACTGAACTGGTGAAATAGAATATTATGACTTTTGACTAAAACATTACTGATTTTCTCCTATGTTTTGCATTTACAGATTTAAGGATCTTTGTCTTCTTTACCTACTATTTGAACAGAATCCTAACCTGTTTCCTGACTTCAAGTCTTAAACAAATTTCTCTTAATATTTTAAAATTTTGATTAAAACTAAAACTGCTTTTCTTGAAGTTAAAAATATATTAAAAAAAATACCTATTTAATGACCATAGTAAGCTATATAACCTCAGCTAGGTGCTACTTAATAGTATATTCATTCTACTCACTGAGTTTCATGCCTAGGTCAGACATTTGTTCACAGATAGGTATATATTGGCTGAAATTGCTATTGAAAAGATCTAGATTAATTAAGATATTTTGTGAATAACAACATGTGGAGGGGTTGGGAACCAGCAGTTAGCATAATGGCTATGTTGCTGGACTCCCACGTAGTCGACCACGGTTCACGTCCTGGACCCGGTGGCTTAAAACTCACGCTGGGCACGTGTGCGTGCATGCCCAAGATCCTGAGAGGAGAATGGAGGAGAAGGGATTGCGGCGTGACCATCCCCCCTGGGGGGTGATTTCTCACTTTCTGTCTCTATGTCTCTCTCTGTCTGTCTGGCGAGCGCACGCGCTCTATAGCGAAAATCTCTCCAAAAAAAAAAAAAATAATAAAAATAATATGTGGAGGGGAAAAAAGGAATGGGAAGCAACTATAGGTAGCAGAGACAGTGTGAAAGGAGAGTGAGAAATGGCAGAGGGTGAGAAATAGGGAATACACACACACACACACACACACACACACATGAAACAAGAAATGGAAAATTATTTGTGGATGAGAACATATATGATTAAGCCACTTTACAGTGTATTCTGATGGGAAATCACATTTTGTATGCTGTGATGATGTTCAGTGAATGAATGTAAAATAAGCGGGGACCGGCAGTTAGCGTAATGGCTATGTCGCTGGACTCCCATGTAGTTGGCTGCGGTTCGAGTCCTGGACCCGGACCCAGTGGCTTAAACTCACGCCAGACACATGCGCGTGCGCATGTATGTGTGTATGTGTGCCAAGAGAAGAGAATGGAGAAGAAGGGATTGCAGTGTCACCATCCCCCTTGGCGGGGGGGGGGGGATTTCTCGCTTTCTGTTTCTCTGTCTCAGTCTTTCTGGCAAGCACATGTGCCCTATAACAAAAAACTCTCTCTCTTTTTTTCTTTTGGAGAGGTTTTTGCTATAGGGCGCGTGCGCTCGCCAGACAGGGAGAGACAGAGAGATAGAAAACGAGAAATCACCCCCCAGGGGGGATGGCCACGCCGCAATCCCTTCTCCTCCATTCTCCTCTCGGGATCTTAGGCACGCATGCACACGCGCCCGGCGTGAATTTAAGCCCCGGGTCTCGGACTCGAACCGCGTTCGACTACGTGGGAGTCCAGCGACATAGCCATTACGCTAACTGCTGGTCCCAAAACTCTCAAATAAACAGATAAATAAATATTTTTTAGAAATGCTAAAAGTGCTGAAATAGATTTTTAGAAATTACTTCAGTCTACATAGAATTTTAGTAAGATAAATATATCTGTGACAACAGAGTACGGATCACACTGGAATATGTTGAGATTCTTAGTGTAAGACATTGGTACTTGTTATAAAACAATTTTTGTTGTTATGTATAAGATTTAGAGAAAATATTCAAAATAAAATACACATATCAGTGTGGGCTATCATAAGGAGAGGATTTAATTTTTATTTATAGTTTTGCCCAGGATACACCATGTGCAATTGTCTAGTATCTAAGAAGACTTGGGAAAAATGCTAAAATGAAAAAGATTCATGGTATGGTTGGGGCCGGCAGGTGGTGTGGTGGTTAAATAGGTGCTGGATTCCTACATAACCAACCGTGGTTCAGTCTTGGACTTGGTGGCTTGCTTTCTCACTTTCCCTTCCTCTCTCTCTCTCTCTCTCTGTTTCTATCTGGTCAAATTGATAAACGATAATAACAAATGGAATTAAATAAATGATAATTCTTTAAAAAAATTAACAAAAAATTTAAGTTAAATACCAACATTTTTAATGGCAGAGAAGTTTCTACTACATATATCCCTTAGAAAAAAGAAAGCAAAAAATCAACTTATCTCAGGATATAACGAAGACAGCAGAACATGCCCTAATATTTTTGCTACTATTCAACTAAATAATTTTAAATAGAGCTTTTACATAATCATATTCCCCAGGTAGTTATTATTTATTGTCTTTATTATTATCATTATTATACTTAATTAGTTAAATCTTAGAAATAAACCAAATGCAGGGATTTGATTCTAATTTTGGTGTACATATCCCCCCAAAATAATCATGAAATATCGAAATCATTGGACAAGTTTTCTGAGTATGTTCATTACAACCCAATCTCTAAATACTTTAAGAAAAATTTAATGTGGTTATCACATTGTTATTTGGCTTTACTTAACTCACTGGAGAACAGTAAATTATAACATCTGGGTACTTTCTTCCTGTAACTGAAAAATTACAGGTTTTTAAGTTTTACCACATTAAAGAATCAAAATCGTTTCAAACTTATGTGTTAAGGTATTTTATTGAGTCTACTATTCATTTTACTGTGTAGTATTATTATTCCTTGCATAAATATAGCAGCTGTGTTTTTCTCTTCAGCATTAGGTATAATAATGCAGTCAACACATTGCATTACACATGTTGTCAACAAACACTAGCATGGGTTATTCTAGTCAAAGCACATCAGTTTCTGAGCTTGGACCTTTGAACCTGAGATCATTAAAGAGACAGAAAGAGAAAAACAGACCAAAAGGCAGAGACATTTTTAACAAGGGAGCAAATAACAGAAAAAAATTCAAAGCAAATGAAGAACTGTGAGATCACTTACCTCCTGTTGTTCCATATATTCTCTATGTCTCCGAGCTGCCTCATGCCTCCACAACTTTAGGCAAACTAAAGCACTAATGAGATACACTATCATGGTGACGAACAAGAAGATCATCGCTGCTATCTGTCCTCCTTCTACCCGGCAGAACCCTGCATTCATTGGCGTATTGAATAATGGATAGTAGCAGAGTCCGCCACGGTTGGTATCATTTACGTAGACTATGGCTGCAGCCATATACAAAACAAACAAGGCAACATTGATTCCAAATTCAGTTAGTGGCCACCAGTTAGAGTCCAAGAGAATGGTCCGGTAATACATGGACATGCCAAGAACCAGAAGAATAATGGTAGTGACCCATGCTAACCCAGCAACCACAAGTACAAAGGGAGTTTTGGGGCCACTGTAGTAATAGCCCCCATACACACTGCCCAGGTTGCCAATGGCTCCCACGCCATAGGGCTGTGAATATCCAAACATGTTATACCACTCACTGTCCTTGTGAATGTAAGCTGTGACACAGGCGAAGACGCCGGCCCCTAAGAGCAGTTCCACCACACCCAGAATTCTCAGCAGACCTGCCCACGACTTCATGTAGGAATACTTCAGGTGATACTCCTCGACCTTCTCACTGTACGTTCGAGCTGTTTGTGTGTGTCGGCCTAGAGAGCCATAGGGATCCTGGGGAAACATTGCATCAGTCTCTTTCCGGGAATTAAAGGTTCCTTCCGACCCTCCGTAAGGATCTTTGCAGGAATCGGGTGAACGGTGGTTTGGTCTTGCTGGAGAGGCTGGAGGTGAACACTTCACTCCATCAGAGATGTATCTGATATCAGACACCGGCTTTTCCCATTCTGGATCTTTTTTCTTCCCTCTGAAGAAGTTCTTCCAGGAGTCAGGGACGAAACGCCTTATGGGTTTGAGATCTGGTGCTATGGCTGGTTCCTCTGTGTCACTTGAGTAGAAGTCTGGGCCAAATGGTGGCTGTAATGGGAGAGGGGGTGGTGGCAAAGGATCAGCGCTCACAGCCAGCTCACTGTTCTGAAGAGTCTGGAGGGTTCTGATGGTGCCATCCTGACCCGGCAAGTCCCGTGGGACTTCATCATAATGCCGGTCCCGATTCCTGGATCTTCCGTCATTAGATGACATTTGTGATTTTCACACCTGTGGCCAAAATTAAAGTGATCACTTTAAAAGTTTTCTTTTAATTGATACTGATTTTATTCACTTGGTAGCAAAAAGTACTCAGGAGTCCAACATGATCATGTCTAATTATTATAATATATAACAATGATAAACTAGGGACCAGTAGATGGCATAATGGTTATGTCGCTGGACTCCCACATAGTCTACTGTGGTTTGAGTCTCAGACCCAGCAGCTTAAAACTTATACTGGGTGCATATGTGTGTGTGCCCAAGACCCTGAGAGGAGAATGGAGAAGGAATTGGGGAGTGGCCTTCCCCCTCGGAGGGTGATTTCTCACTTTCTATCTCTTCATCTCTCTGGTAAGTGCACATGCCCTATAGCAAAAATGTCTCTTTAAAAAAATGATAAACTAAATCTGTATATCTTTTTTTTTTTTTTAAAGAGGGATTTTTGCTATAGGCATGTGCACTCACTGGAGAGACAGAGAAAGACAAAGTGAGAAATCACTCCCCAGGGGGATGGCCACGGCAATCCCTTCTCCATTCTCCTCTCAGGATCTTGGGCACACACGCACAGGGGCCCAGAGTGAGTTTCAGGTCACCAGGTCTGGGACTTGAACCACAGTCAGCTATGTGGGAGTCAGCAACGTAACCATTACACCATCTGCTGGTTCCATAAATCTGAATATTTCTGGGACTGGCAGGTGGTGTGGTGGTTAAGGGGTGCTGGACTCCCACGTGGTCGACCATGGTTCAAGTTCTGGACCTGGCAGCTTGCTTTCTCACTTTCTCTCTCTCATTCTGTCCCTTTCTAGTCAACTTAAAATAAATAAATAACATAAAATAAAATAATTCTTAAAAAAAACCTGCATATTTCTAACATATGCAACAATGAGATTACTCAGGGATGCGGTCATCATTTTATGCAAATTTAAGTGCAATCAAAATTTTAAATGTGGTCAACTCAAGGTGGTGCAAATGGGAAGGTATTGCTGCATGGTAAATGAGGCTGCATGTGAGGCCCAGGTTCAGTTCCTGGTCCAACCTGACAAAGTTGCAGTGGCATGCGTCTGTGGTCATAGCTAACTGGGAGGCTAGGATGGGAGGATCAAGACACCCAACGTGGTAAGACTTCATCAAAAATACCTTCTTTCCCATCCCCTCCTTCCCTTCTGTGCTTTCTCTCACTAAAATAACTTAATTGTAGTTCTAAATTCTACATACTGAAACATTTATAAATCTAATTTACCTGTGAGTTCTATAAACAACAAAAGTAAACACAAATGATAAAACTTTAACAACACTAAACTTTAGAACACTAACACACTCCCAAAAAAAGTCCTTTCCTCAAACATCTAAATCAAAATATTTAAGAGTTTGACTATACCAAAATTAGATGGGTCAGCAAATACTCTTTCATTTTCATTAACTTACATCTATTTTGGAATGGCTGAGGAGTCTGTTAAAACACAGGGAAGAGGAGCTGGCAGGTGGTATGGTGGTTGGGGTGCTGGACTCCCACGTGGCTGACCATGGTTTGGGTCTCGAACCTAGTAGCTTGCTTTCTCACTTTCACTCTCTCTCTCTCTCTCTCTCTCTAGTCAAAAAAAAAAAAAAAAAAAAAAAAGTAATAGATTTTTTAAAAAGCACAGGGAAGAGAGGACCCCTTCCTTTCCTAAATTATGGAAGTCATTTAGAGGGTTACCTCCTTCACTCTAAAATATTGACACTTGATACTAAATTTTAAAAATTGAATTCTCAAAGATAAAAACCATTGAAAGCTAAAGTTGCCTGAAGGTGTAAAATAGCGGCAGCAATGATCCTGAATATCATGCTTTCCAGAGCAATTATGTAAAGATGATTTGCTGTCGCCATGGAGAATCTAGTCTTTCAAAAATACCACCCCAAAAAAACACAGATAAAACACCTTTACTAGGACTAGCAGTTGGTGTAATGGCTATGTCACTAGACTCCCATGTAGTTGACCGCGGTTCGAGTCCCGGACCTGGTGGCTTAAACCCACGCCGGGCACACGTGCGTGTGTGCGTGCCCAAGATCCTGAGCAGAGAAAACGAAGGAGAAGGGATTGCGGTGTGGCCATCCCCCTGGGAGGGGGGATGATTCTCGCTTTCTGTCTCTCTGTCTCTGTCTTTCTGGTGAGCTCATATGCCCTATAGCAAAAACTTCTCCCCAAAATAATTAATTTTAAAAAAGAATATAAGAATTGAAGGTGAAAGAAGAAACCAAGCCAGTTATCAGGTAGAAGAGTGTTCTGGGAAGAAGGAACAGCTCATGCAAAAGCCTTGAGGCAAGAGTGTCTGGCATATTCAAGAAATATTAAGGCATGGAGGTCAATGTGGCAGCAGCAAAGTGAGTGAAAATGAGTAGAACTGAAGCCATCTGAATCATGAAAAATTTGTTTTTTACTGGAGTGAGATAAAAAACTATTGGAGAATTTGAGTAGAAGAGTGACATGATTGGACTTGTTTTAAGAGGTTCACTCTGGATGCTGTGTTAATAGTACACTTGAGAAAGTACGGACTAAGATGGAGACTGGTTAGAAGGCCACTGAAATAATCCAATGGACCATGGAGACTATGAAAAGAGGTCAAATTGTGATAAAGGAAATTAAGTGTATCACAGAAATTGTTAAATGATGGAAGGAACAGTATTATGAATCCGTGTGTACCCACCAACCAGCTTCAACAATGACCAATATTTGGCCAATCTTGTTTCATCCATAACCCCTTCTTTGTCCTTCTGCCAGTTTACTTCAGAGCAGTCCTAGAGATCTGATCATTTTATCTGCAAATACTTCATTTCTCCACCATTCCAGCTTAGCCCTGGGGAAGAGCAGGCTGGAGAGTTTCAGATGCATGTTTCAGATGTCAAGGAGGCAGAAACAAACAGGGATAGATCCGCCACAGAGCTCACACAGTAATCAAGGGCGTGCAGTAGAGACAGAAAAGAGGTTCTGGAAGGAATTCCAGGGTCTTCTAAGGTGCACAACCTTACAGTCAGCTGTCATAGCACCAGCATGGTGTCCAATTCACAACAAAAGCACTACAAACGACAGCAATTAGCAGTTTTTTTGTTCTTAATTTTTTATCTCTGATGTCTGACAAAGTTTAAATTTTAGAAGTGCATAGTACATTTCAAAGAAGTGTGGAATAAAAGCTCAATAAAGGGCAGGCTTCAGGACCTCGTGATTAAGGGATCCCGATCCCACATGGCCACCAGTGCGGTTCAGCAGGCTTGCCAGCCCACCCCTAACCCAAGACTCCTCCATCCCAAAGAATCGGTGAAGAGATTTCAGATGACCACACCCCAGGGGGAGGTGCTTTCTCTCCCACTCGCCCCACCTCTGGTCAGTGCGTGCCCTTAGGAAAAAAAACTGTAATAAAGTAAAGCACAACTACTAGCTTTATCAAGTTTTACACGATACCTCTCAATATTTATGATATATATGCGTACAGGCTAATACTCCATTGCTTAACTGAAGTCACTGGTGAAAGTGTGTGATTCACTGTAATGAATCCCTACTTCACCTGTGAAATGAGACAAGTCAGATTTTATCAATGCTTAAATAAACGGCAAAAAGTTATAAATTTGAAGAACTGTGAAAAAGGAAGATGTGTGATTTTAGAAGGTAATGGTCAGCATCAAAAACGCCCAGGAAACCAGAAGCCGAGTGGGTCTTTGTTTGGCCCAGCCAGACGCCACAGTTGAGTACACTTTTCAGAGAGCCATCACGTTCCCCAGCAGGTCACAGCCACCACGCCTGCTCACCTTCACACCAACAGGATCACCGCTTCGGCTGGTCCCAGAGTTTTGTCTGGCCCATGAAAAAAGTAAATTTCTGGTATTGGCTTCCAGGGGGTAAGGGAAGGGTCTGGGTTTTAACTGACCCACGACTGCCAGGAGCGCTGAGCATCTTGGCCGGGATCTCCCTCGTCGGCCTCTGGACGCGGGTCCCACAAACCTCGTTCTGTGTGATGCCCCACCCACCCCAGACGAGCGTCAGCCTTCGCGTTCCTGAGTGAAAATCCACTCAATCCTCAGTGGCCGGAACTCAGTCGGGCCAGGAGCCCCAGGTCCGCCGCCGCTAGGGCGCCCCCGGGAGCCCGCAGAGCCGCGCTGCACCTGCGTCGCTGAATGGAAGCCGGCTGGGCGAGGGCCTGCCGGCACCCTCGGCCCCGACCGCACCGCGTCCCGCCCGCCTGTCGCGGCTCTGGCCTTCGCCGCGGGGCTGGGCGGCGAGCGCGGGCCAAGCCGGGAGCTCCGAGGGGCCGAAGCTGCCCCCTTCGCCGCCCTGCGCACCTGGACCGGGGTCCGCCGGCCTCCCCCTCGACCCCGCCCGCGGCCGGATCACGTGGCCACACCCCTGCGGCCCCACTCACCTGCGCGGCAGCAGGAAGAGCGCGCACGCCGCCGCCCGGGGCACTGAAACCGGGATCTGGCTCCCGGGGCGGGGCCGGGGCGGGCCCAGCCAGGCTCTGCCCCGCCCGGTTTGCAGGCCCGCTCCCGTCCAGGGCCCGGACTGCTCCGTGCCTTCCCGACTTGCACCTAGCAGCAAAGCTTACACGCCGGGCTCCTACAGAAAACGGAGGTTTGGAAAGGTAATTACAGGTATGAGGAACCGCTGCCATCCTTTCCTTCTCCGTCTTTTGAAAACTTTGACACTGTATGAAGAAGTCATGTGCTGGGCAGGCAGGCTGCGTGGTGGTTAAGGACGTTGGACCTCTACATAGTCGACCACAGTTCGAGTCCTGCACTCTCTCCCTCTCTTTCCCACTCTGGTCAAATCTGAATAGAGTTAAATAAAATAATAATTAAAAAAAAAAGTCATATGCTATGCCTGAGGATACCTGGCAGAAGATGCACGTTAGGCAGTGTTAAAAGACAAGAGACAAAATGAAATTCAATATTTTAATCTTGATATAAATTACGTAAATACTTTCCCAAAAGTATCTAGAATATTTCACTGTACAACATATAAAACTGTATCTGAGAAGCTGGAGACAATGAACTGTAAATAAGGCACAAAGTTTATTTACACTCATAATTGAATCCTAAACTTTTATAATTCATATTTACAACCCCCCCATAAACATTTTGTATTCTGAATCATCCCTTCACATTTTCTGATATTTGGCAAAACATTCAAACATACTTCATACACACTGCTCTCTTCCTAAACCACTCATAAGACTGAATAAATACTAGGGAAATAAGATTACTTGAAAGTTTGATCTTCTTTCTTCAAGATGCCAAGAGTCAGTCCCTTATGATGAAATACTATAAAACTGAAGAATTAAATTGTTTCTAATTTACCAGAAGAGAATATTAACTCCGTTCAAGTATTACTGAGTGAAACTTAAGTGAATCTGTCACACAGCGATCGGATTGGCAGCTGCGCTCTCTGTCTCATCGCTCTCATAGTCTTCTATCACCATGTTGTCGTCGTCTGTGTCTCCCTGGGATGAAAAGGCGTGAGGCTGGCTGGGGAGCAGTTCACTTCCACTGTTCTGACTCAAAGGAAGAGACCAGGTGTCCACTTCAGTGGTCTGTGTGGGCTCACCCACAGCTGCCTCTGTAGGCTGTTGCCCATTAAGCTGGGTTTCATCTCCACTGTCGAGATCTATGATTCCATGCTCCCTGTCAGTCAGGGCTTCCATTTTCAATCTGTCAAATTCAAGAGCAGGCATCAATAATAACCAAAAGGGAGGATTCCTATGAATTATACTATGAGTGTAATGACTGTGAAGCCAAATACTCCCTTGGGAGCAGGTAAATATATGCTGTTATATTTAATAAAATTAGGATTACACTGCAATTATATTGTTTTAAATCACTGGGTACGATTTGCATTTCTTAGATATTACAGATAAAATTTACATGATCAGCTTACATTCCAAGGTGTCACTTTAAAGTTCAGTTATATAAACATATTCAGAAGAACATGTCTGGAAATTTACACGAACAGCTTACCTTCCAAAGTGTCGCTTTAAAGGAAGCCTTCCAATATCTTGGATAAAGGAAATCTGAGCTGAAAACAGAGATTTAAAAATAATTTAAATAGGTAATTCTCTAAAGAAAATATACAAATGGTTAATAAGTAGATAAAATCATGTTAAACATCACTACTCTTTAGGGAAATGCAAATCAGAGTCACAATGAGATGCCATCACATGTATTAGGATGGTTATTATCTAAAAACAAGAAATGGAGCCAACCAGTGGCACAGCAGTTAAGGCAGCTGGATCTCACATGGCTGACTGTACAGTTCAAGTTCTGAACCTGGTGGCTTGAAAAACACACAGGGGGGAGCAGTTGACAGTGTAAAGGTTATGCCACTGGACTCCCACATAGCAGACCACAATTCCATTTCTGGACCTGGTAGCTTCAAAATCACACCAGAAGCATGTGTGTGAGTGCCCAAGATCCCAAGAGAAGAAGGGATTGCAGCATGGCCATTCCTCCTGGGAGGTGATGTCTCACTTTCCTTCTCGCTGTGTCTGTCTGTCTGTCTGTCTGTCTCTTCCTGGCGAATGCATGCACTCTAAGGCAAAAACCTCTTAAAAAAAAAAAAAAGAAAAACACATAATGCATATTTGCATGAGTGCTTGAAATCAGTTAAGAAGAGGTTGCAGCATGATCACCCCCCCATGGGGAATACTTTCTCACCTCCCCCACCAGTAAGCAAACACACACTCTAGCAAGCTAAAAAAAAAAAAAAAAAAAAAAAAAAAAAAAACAGTAAACACCTATATTGGCAAAGGTGTGGAAAAATTGGAACCTCTTTGCATTGCTGGTTGAGAATGTAAAATATTAACAGTGTAGCCAAAACTAGGTGTGGTAATATGTACCTACAATCTCAGTTACACAGGAGGCTGAAAAAGGAGGATCATGAGTTTGAGGTCACCTGGGCAACAATAAAAAATGGTGTAGCCACTATGAAAAATGGTATCCTGGGTTCTCAAAAATTAAAAGAAAAATTATTGTTAATATATGATCTGGTAATTCCCCTTTTAGATATACAACTAACTAAAAGCAGCTCTCAAAAACTTTTTATTTGTGGTAGTGGTTTTTGCGTTAGGGTTCACACGCTCACCAGGGAGACAGACAGAGACAGTGAGAGAGAAAGTGAGAAATCACCCCCAAGGGGGATAGCCAGGTTGCAATCCCTTCTCCTCCATTCTCCTTCCAGGATCTTAGGCACATGTGCACATGCGCCTGGCATGAGTTTCAAGCCACTGAGTCTGGGACTGAATCATGGTCACCTATGTGGGAATACTGTGACTAACCGCTATGCCATCTGCTGGCCCCAGTATATATATATTTTTTTAAATTGTCAGAGAGCATGTGTGCTGGTGAGAGGAAGAGGGAGGGAGAAGGAGAAAGCTCCACACAATAGGATGTGGTCATGCCACAATCCCTCCTCTTCTCTCTTCCACCCGTTGGGATTTGGGATGCACACAAGGCATTATTTTTTAAACAGCTGAGGCCAGGAAAGTCAGCCAGCCAAATGGAATCCAGTTCTCTTAACCAGTAGACTATTTGCATACCCATGTTCAGAGCAGCAGTACTCAAGATAATCAAAAAGTAGAAGCAACCCATGTTTCCATCACAGATGAATGGATAACCAAAATGGGGTATATACACATAACAGAATATAATTTAGCCTTGGGACCAGCAGATGGCATAGCTGTTATGTCGCTGGACTCCCACAGTTGACTGTGGTTCAAGTCCTGGACACAGCAGCTTAAAACTCAAGCAAGGGGGCTCTCTGCTCCTCCCTGTTTGACAGACAGCTGCGTCCTCCCGTGCAGTGCCAGCCGCGTCCTGGAGACACAATGGTGAAGGTTGGAGTAAACAGATTTGGCCGTATTGGGCGCTGGTCACCAGTATTGCCTTCAACTCTTGGAAAGTGGATATCGTGGCCATCAACGACCCCTTTATTGACTTGAACTACGTGGTCTACATGTTCTGATATGATTCTACCCATGGCAAGTTCAATGGCACCATCAAGGCAGAGAATGGGAAGCTTATCATCAACAGGAAGTCCATCACCATCTTCCAGGAGAGCAAGATCCCGCCAACATCAAATGGGGTGATGCTGGTGCTGAGTATGTTGTGGAGTCCACCGGTGTCTTCACCACCATGGAGAAAGCTGGGACTCACTTGAAGAGTGGGGCCAAAAGGGTCATCATCTCTGCCCCTTCTGCCAACACCCCCATATTTGTGATTGGCATGAACCACAAAAAGTACGATAACTCCCTGAAGACTGTCAGCAATGCCTCCTGCACCACCAACTGCTTGGCCACCCTGGCCAAGGTCATCACGACAACTTTGGCATCGTGGAGGGACTCATGACCACAGTCCACGCCATCACTGCCACTCATCAGACTGTGGACAGCCCCTCAGGGAAGCTGTGGCATGATGGCCATGCGGCTGCCCAGAACATCATCCCAGCATCAACGGGGGCTGCCAAGGCTGTGGGCAAGGTCATCCTGGAGCTGAACAGGAAGCTCACCGTGTCCCCACCCCCAACGTGTCAGTCGTGGACCTGACCTGTTGCCTGGAGAAAGCTGCCAAATACGATGACATCAAGAAGGTGGTGAAGCAGGCATCTCAGGGCCCCCTGAAGGGCATCCTGGGCTACACCGAGGACCAGGTCATCTCCTGTGATTTCAACAGTGACACCCACTCCTCCACCTTCAATGCTGGGCTGGCATTGCCCTCAATGACTACTTTGTCAAGCTCATTTCTTGGTATGACAATGAATTTGGCTACAGCAACAGGGTAGTGGACCTCATGGTCCACATTTCCTCCAAGGAGTAGACCTTCTGATCACCAGCCCCAGCATGAGCATGAGGAAGAAGCCCTCAGCTGCTGGGGAGGACCTGTTCCCGCTCAGTCCTCACCACACTGAGAAGCTCCCTTCCTTGACAGTTTCCATCCCAGACCCCTGCAGAAAAGGAGGGACTGGGGAACCCTCCTTGTCACGAACCATCAATAAAGTACACTGTATTGGGACCAGCAGTTAGTGTAATGGCTATGTCGCTGGACTCCCATGTAGTTGATCGCAGTTCGAGTCCTGGACCCGGTGGCTTAAACTCATGCTGGGCGCGTGTGTGTGTGTGTATGTGTGTGTGTCCAAGATCCCAAGAGGAGAATGGAGGAGAAGGGATTGCGGCTTGGCCATCCCCCATGGGGAGTGATTTCTCGCTTTCTGTCTCTCTCTCTGTCTTCCTGGTGAGTGCACAAGCCCTATAACAAAAACCTCAAAAAAAAAAACAAAAAACAAAACAAAACAAAAAAAAAAAACCCACACTGTATCAGCCAAAAAAAACCTCAAGCAGGGGGCCAGCAGGGGGCATGGTGATTAAGGTGCTAGACTCCCATATGGTGGACAATGGTTCAAATACCAAATGTGATGGCTTCCTTTTTCACTTTCCCTTTCTCTATTTCTCTCTCTCTGTCTCTGGTCAAATTAAAAAATAGTAACAAATAAATCAATAATTCTTTAAAAGAAAAAAAAAAAATCTCAAGTCAGGCATGTGTGTATGCATGCCCAAAATCCCAAGAGGAGAATGGAGAAGGGATTGTGGTGTGGCCATTCCCCCTGAAGGGCGATTTCTCATTTCCTCCCTCTCTCTCTCTCTCTCTCTCTCTCTCTCTCTCTCTCTCTCTCTCTCTCTCTCTGGTGAGCACATGCACCCTATAGCAAAAATCTCTCCAAGAAAACCTATATATATATATATATATATATATATATATATATATATATATATATATATATATATAAATAAAATTCAGCCTTAAAAAGGGAAGGTTATTCTGATCTGTGTCACAATGTGGATGAACTGAGGGCATTATCCTAAGTGCGTAAGCTAGACAAACAAATATGATTTCAGTTATATAAAGTACTGAGAGTTGCCAAATTCATACCAACAGAAAATACTGAAAGAAAAATGGTTTCCAGGAAAGGGAAAGTGGTGAGTTATGTTTATTGCTATAGAGTTTTAGTTTTACAAGATGAGAAAGTTCTAGAGATTTGTTGCAGAACAAAGTGAACATACTTAACACTACTGAACTATTTACCTAAAAATGGTTGGGACTGGGACTAGCTGATGGCCTAATGGTTATGCTACTGGACTCCCATGTAGTTGACTAGGGTTCGAGTCCTGGACCCGGGGGCTTAAACTCACGCCAGGTGCGTGTGCGTGCGTGCCCAAAATCCTGAGAGGAGAATGAAGGAGGAATTGTGGCACAGCATCCACCTGGGAGGTGATTTCTTGCTTTCTGTCTCTCTGCCTCTCTTTGTCTCTCTGGCAAATGCATGTGCCCTATAGCAAAACTCTCTTAAAGAAAAATAAAGAACATTTACTCAATAAAATCTAAGAAAGTATGTAGCATTTGAGCCAGTATCTCCTTTCCCTCTTCCTCACCCTTATTTAGTTCATCCTGATGGAAGCTTCATTCCAGGAACGTTCAGGCGAAAACAGGGCTCCCTTCTAGTGAGGGCCAAGAGCCCAAGGGCATTTTTCCACCCAGTTCTCACTGACAGGATAGAGGCTCAATCTCAGGGACAGAGCCTCTTGCCTACGCTGCAATCTCCCTCTCCCTAGCCTGTTAGGCAATCAGAGGGGCCACACTGGCAGAGGCAAGCCAAGAAGACTAGAGGCTATCCCCACATTCAAGACCCACCCAGAGTGTTGTTAAAGATATTTTGCCCAGGGAGTGAGGCAGACGACAAGCAAAAAAATAAAATCTCTGCACTTTCCCCAAAGGAACTGACTTTATTTAAAACAGTGTGGGGAAGTTCAAGTGGTAAGGCATTCTTTTTTTTTTTTAAGTAGACTTTATTTATTTTTAAAGAATTATTTATTCAGTTTTATTTATTCACTTATTTTAATTTGACCAGAGAAAGAGGCAGAGAGAGAGGGGGAGAGAGTGTGAGAGTAAGAAACCAAGCCACCAGGTCCAGGACTGGAACCATGGTTAGCCATGTGGAAGTGTCCAGCACCTTAGCCACCACACCACCTGCTGGTCCCAGTACTAGGACACTCTTAAAAACCAGCTCCTTGGGGCCAGCAGGTGGCATGGTGGTTGGGACCCTGGACTTCCACATGCTTGACTGCCAGTTGAGTCAGTCCTGGACCAGATGGCTGCTTGCTTTCCCACTTTCTTGCTTTCTCTCTCTGTCTGTCTCTCTCTGTGTGTCTCTCTGGTGAGCTCATGTGCCCTATGACAAATTTAAAATGGTAATAAATTAAATGAGTAATTCTTAAAAACAAAACAAAGGGGCCAGCAGGTAGCATGGTGGCTAGGGGCGCTGGACTCCCACATGACCGACCATAGTTTGGGTCCTGTACCTGGTGGCTTGCTTTCTCTCTCTCTCTCTCTCTCCCTCTCCCTCTCCCTCTCCCTCGCTTTCTCTGTCCCTCTCTGGTCAAATTAAAATAAATAAATACATACATACATACATGGATAAATAAAATAATTATTTAAAAAACAGAAAAGAAAACCCAAAAAAACCCGGCTCTTCTTTAGTTGGCCCTGTGACCTAGTGGTTAAAAGAGTTGGTCTCGGCTCTCGGGTCAAAATGGCAAGCAGGCTCGCCGTTTCAACATCAGATCGGTGGCTGGATGGTATTCAATAAACTGGGGTTAATGCAAGATGATACAATATATGAGAATGAAGATGTGAAGGAAGTCATAAGAAGACTTCCTGAGAACCTTTATAATGACAGGAGGTTTTGCATTAAGAGAGCCCTGGACGTGACCACGAGGCAGTGGACCTTGCCTAAAGAGCAGTGGTCAAAATACGAGGAGGTTAATTGCTACATTGAACCATATCTGAAAGAGGTTATTTGGGAAAGAAAAGAGAGAGAAGAGTCGGCAAAGAAGTAACTAGGTTGCAATTGTGGATGCGGTTGTTCTAAAAGTATTTTTAAGAAGTTGGAGTCAAACCTGAAAAATTTAATTTAAAAATAATTTGGTCTGCAGGTATATGACTTTAAATGAATGTCTATTATAAAAATAAATAAATAAATAAATAAATAAATAAATAAATAAATAAATAAAAGAGCTGGTCTCCCACATGACTAACTGTGGTTCTAGTCTTGGACCCAGTGGCTTGAGACTCATACCAGGTGCATGTGTGTGCATACCCAGGGTCCTGGAAGAAGAAGGAACTGTGATGTCGCCATCCCCTCCTCCCCTGGGGACTGATTTCTCACTTTCTTTGTCTCTGTGAGTCTAGTGAGCACACACCCTACAGCAAAAATCTCCCTTAAAACAATAAAGAAAGCTGGATACCACATGGCAAACCACGTAGTTCCAATCTCAGACACAGAAGCTTGAAAAACATGCAGGGGGCCAACACGCGACATGGTGGTTGAGGTGCTGGAGTCCCATATGGCCAACTGGGGTTCAAGTCCTGGACCTGGCAGCTTGCTTTCTCTCCCTCTCTCTTTTGAGCCCATATACCCTATAGCAGCTTAAAATAATAATTAAATAATTCTTTAAAAAAGAAAAACATGCCAGGCTCATGTGTGTACCTGCAACAAATCCAAACAAAATGAAGAAGGGACTCTGTTGTGACCACATTACACTGGGGAGTGTTTTTTCTCTTTCTGGACTACATGAGACCTCTGTCAATCAAAACAGAAATAGCTCCACTTAATTAAGAGAAACAAACTAAACAGTAGCCAATTCGTTCATCAGAAAGAGCCAGAGAAATAAATAGCAAAGGGATTCTGAGCAAACCCTAGACTGACCTTAAACTTTACACCTGCCCAAACATAACTGGATCAGGCTGTGGAAAAATATCTGCTCCAGGGCTGGCAGGTAGCAAGGTGGTTAAGGCATTGGACTCCTACGTGTCTGACTATGGTTTGAGTCCCAAACCTGGTGGCTTGCCTTTTCACTTTCCCTTTCCCCCATAAAATTAAAAAATAAAATTAAACAGATAATTCCTTAAAAAAAAAAAAAAAGGAAAGATGCACCTGGTGGCATTGCTGAAAACAACAGAGCTATCAGCTAGTACCTAGTGGAGCCTAAAAAGTGAGTGTGATGCCAAGAGAGGCAGAGAGTTATACATAGAAATCTGGGGAAGAGACCAAGTGATTATTCCAAGATGACTTATGGTCACATCAAAGTCTGGGCTCCTTGAGGAGTGACAAAGGCTTCATAAAGTACAGGAAGATACACTTCATTAAGGTAGTTTAGCCAAATCACTAAACAAAGCAACACAAAACAATAAAAACAAGGCCCAGAGATAGAGATGAATCAGTATCCAGGGTTGCTACAATATATTATCTAAAATGTCTAGTTCTGACAAAAAGAATTACAAGACAGGGGCCAAAAGATGGCACAGTGGTTAAGGCATTGGATTCTCACATAGCCAACTAAGGTTCGAGCTCCAGACCTGGTGCCTTGAAAATAATGCTGAGTACAGGTACATATGTGCCAAAAATCCCAAAAGAAGAATGGAAGAGAAGAGACTGTGGCATGGCCATTCCTCCTCAGGGGTGATTACTCCCTCTCCTTCTCTGTGTTTCTCTGGCAAGTATACATGCCCTGAGGCTAAAAAAAAAAAAAAATAAAAATTACAAGACATGCCACAAACAGGAAAGTGTGGCCAGTATACAAGAAAAGGCAGGCAAAAGAAAATGCCTTTCAGAGTCCTCAGCATTGAAATAAAAGTCCTCAAAGAGCCATTATAGACATGCTCAAAGAACAAAAGGAAACCATGTTAAAGAAGCAAAGGAAGCTTGGATTTTGACCACTAAAGACCCTCTGCCCAGATGTCACCCTCCCGCTCCCCAGTCTAGCCAGGAGCCAGGATAAGCCAATCAGCAGCCATCTATATTTGAGTTCTGAGTGGTCCCATTCAGGGATTTCAACCACTGAAGACCCTCTACCTAGACTTCACCTACCTGCTCCCCAGTCTAGCCAGAAGCCAGACTGCAAGTCACCTCCTTCTGCATTCCTGATTGTTCAGATATAACTCAAAAAAACAGGAAAAAATGTATAATCCATCAAATGACCAGAAACCACCACAGAGGCACAAGAAATATGAGAAACCAAGAAATTATCTCTCCTCTAATAGAAAAGAATAATTCCTCTTCCTCCACAAGGGAACTCATTGGGAATGTCAGATAAAGAATTTAAAATATTCATAGTGACAAAGCTTACTGAGATGCAAGAGAATAGAGACAATGAACTCCAGAAGATGCAGGAGAAAAGAGACACCGAGTTCCAGGAGGTGAGGAAGTTCTTACATGATCTGAAAGAGGAAATCCACATCATATAAAAGAATCAAGTGGAATTGTTAACGATGAAGGCTGTAATACAGGAAATCAAAACTTATGTTGAAAATATCAAAACCAATTAGATCATGTAGAATACAGAATTTCAGATGTAGGAGACAGAACCTCAGACCTAGAGAAATTCACCAAAAAGACTAAGAAAATAACCCCCCCCAAAATGAGAGTAACATATGAGTAATACTAGATAACATTAAATGCTGAAACATACGATCATCAGTACCCCAGAAGGTGAAGAAACTAAAGGGCATTGATAATCTATTCAATGAAATCCTGGAAGAAAACTTTCCAAACCTAGAGAGGCACTCAAATATCCAGACCCAAGAAATACAAAGGACCCCACAAAGAATCAACCCAAGATCTTCCCCAAGGCACAACATAGCAGATTGACCAAAAACACAGACAGAGACAAGATACTCAAATTGGCAAGAGAGACATGTCAAGTTACTTTCAAAGGATATCTCATAAGGCTAACGTTGGACCTCTCATCGGGAACAACGCAAGCAAGGAAAGAATGGGAAAATATATTAGAAGTGTTAAGGGAAAAGCAATTTCAACCGAGAATATTGTACCCGGCAAGATTATCCTTCATATGGGAAGAAAAGACAAGAACATTCTCAAATAAACAAAACCTGAAAGAATTTACTAGCACCAGACTAGATCTCCAAGGAGTTCTGAAGGGAGTGCTATGTCAGGAAAATTAAATGTAGTCACATAGAAATAAGAGTTCAAAAATTAAGAAAATGGCCAACTTAATCATAGGGACAAGTCTGGAGTTGAATATTATATCCCAGAATTCAATCAGGAAGATCGAACCACAACAGAAGATAAAGTATATGAGACTGAACTGGTGAAATAGCATTCTGTGACTTTTGACTAAAATATTGCTGCTTTTCTTCTAGGCTTTGTTGTCCAGTTTTAAGAGCCTTTGTCCTGTCTTGAGCTGTCAATAGGTTCATGTACCTACTATTTAAACAGAATACTAACCAGTTTCCAGGCTTTAAGTTTTAAGCAAATTTCCTTACCAATTCAAAACTGTTTTTCTTTTTTTCTTTCTTTTCTTTTTTTTTTTTATAGACCACAGATTAGTTTATTTTTAACACCCATCATGCCATGAATTCATAGGGAATAGGTTCCAGTAGCTCAGGCTCCTTCCCATTGATTCTCACAAAATGTGCTTCTCTGGGTGGAGCAGGCTGGCGCTTTAGTTGAACCCAGGTACCTTTCTCTTTGACTTCTTTTTTCTTCTGGTCATTTTTCTTCACACATTTTAGGAAGCTATCTCTGCTCTTAGAATGCTTAATATGCTCAATACACACATTGATTCTCTTGGCAAGAATCTTGCCCTTAACTTGTTTGTTCACAACAATGCCAACAGCATGCTGGGTAACATTGTACTCTTCCAGTTTTGCCATGGTAACATTTGTGGGGCATTACTTTTTGAACAGTACCCATCCCCTTGATGTCTACAATATCACCTTTCTTGTAGATTCCCATATATGTTGCCAAAGGAACAAGTCCATATTTTCTAAAAGGCCTAGAGAACATATATCGGGTGCCTCTCCTCTTTCCCTTTGTGTTCGTCATTTCGGTTAATTACCGGAAGATGGCGGTTACCAAAACTGCTTTTCTTGAAATTACCAGCTGAACTTGTTATTGAAAGTAGTTAGATTATGTAAGAAATTGTGGGATCAATAAAATGTGGGGGGAAAAGGAATGGAAGACAGCTGTAGACACCAGAGATAGTGTGAGAAGAGGGTAGGAAAGGACAGAGGGTCAGATATAGAGGTAAATATGTACAAATATAAATATATATATATATACATACATATATATATATATATATATATATATATATATATATATATATATTTGTGAAACTAGAAATGGAAAATTATTGATGATAACATACATGATTAAGCCACTATGCAGTGTATTCTGGATGGGAAACCACTTTTTGTATGCTGTGACGATGATTAGGGGATGAATGTACATTAATTAATTTAAAAAAGTTTCAGGAAAAAAAAACACATGAAAACTATTTTTCTTGAAATTAAAAAAATAAAAAAGCATAACCCCCCCCCCCCCCCCCCAAAAAACAAACTCAAACACATGCACATGTGCCCTGCACAATTTTCAAGCTGCCGAGTCCAGGACTCAAGCTGTGCAGTCAGCCAGGTGGGATCCAGTCATCTTAATTTTTACACTACCTCTGGCTTCGTATTTCTTTATAGTTTTATTTTCTTAAACAAAAAACATGAATTAATTCTAGATAAAAAAAAGAAAAAGAAAGAAAGAAAAAAGAAAAAAATTTATCTCACTAGTATGTAGCAATGAGTTGCTTCACTAAAAAATACTGAAATAAAACACCACTTACTAGGGAAATGAAAAAACCATGTTGTTACCTTGATTTCTCATTGGAATGGTTAGCAGAGCAAGGTACGGCAACAGCTGAGTTTGGAGGCATAAAGCTGGTAGGGAGAAGTCAGCAAAAAGTGCTTTTGCTGCCAGGCAATTTTCCCGATACTATATAGGGGAAGAAAAGAAAAAAGTGCATATGGTTATATATCCCTAAACAAACTACATTTATATGTATCACGAAGTATGTGTATCACAAATATACTTCAATGTGGATCTCATCAGCCCTTTATAATATCTCAGCATTATCTGTGTACACAATTTCACAATAGACATAAGAATTTTGAGAAAAACAAACTTAGAAATCAAAAAATGCTATTTATAAGATATGTACATCACAAATTAGTGAGAATACTATGTAATAATTAACATTCTTCTGTCAACACAGGTGCCATGTAAGGCTTGTAAGGAGAGAAGCACAGTCCCTGCCTTCAAGAAGTTTATACTTTTAGGAATAATTCATATGCATCTATAATGAAAAATTAACGTATGTGCTGTAAATAGCCAAGCAACTCAATAAAGACATAAACTGCTTAAAAAAGTTGTGACATTCTCCAAGAAATCTGTTGGAAAAAATTTCTTCAGTGATGAATTATAGGATCATATTTAGCCATAGAATTGGAAGACATCTTAGAAATTACTCAGTCCAGGGGTCATAAATTTAGGTATTACAGGAGTCAGGCAGGTCAGTAAGAAAAAAATGAAGTGGGGATCAGCCTGTAGTATGGTGATTAAGGCAGCACAGCTGGATCCCAAGTGCCTAACCATGAGGTTCTGAGTACCGAACCTGATGGCTTGAGAAACACAGAAATACGCGCACATCTACACGCCCAAAATCTTGAAAGAGACGGGTGGGGGTAAGGAGGGAATGGTATTGTAGCATGACCATTCCCCAGGGGGGTGCTTTGTAGTCTCCATTTCTGTCTCTTCCCAGTGCACATGCCCCCCCAAAAAAACAACCAACCAACCAAACGAAGGTAGGGCCACAAGGTGGTATAGTGGTTAAGGCACTGGATCCCACATGACCAACTACGCAGTTCAAGTTCTGGACCAAGTGGCTTGAAAAGCACTCCAGATACGTGTGTGTGCGTGTCCAAAACCCCAAAAGTAAAACAGAGAGGGGGATTTGCACTGTCTCTCCTCCCACCCCACCCCCAAGGAGGTAATCTCTCACTTTTCTTCTCTCTATCTCACTAGTGAGCACAAGCACCCTATGACAAAAAAAATAAAATAAATAAAATTAAAAAGTGATGTGGACCAGGTAGGGACAGTGGTGCCTATTATTCCCATTTCAAAGGAGCAGATGCTATTGGGTCTGTGCTTATTTATGCCACATAGAAATACGACACAGAGTTGCCACACTTTCCAAAACCAAAAATTCATTTAGTTTTAATTATTATACTAATTTTTAAAAATTTTGCTACAGAGTTCACCAAAGATGGAGAGAAAGAGGAAGTGAGAATTCACCCCCGCCACCTCCCACTCCATGCCCAGCATGTTTTTTAAGCCACCCAGTCTGGAATTAAAATCATGAAGTCAGCTACATGTGATGATCCAGCCACATTAACCACCAGGCCAACTCGGCTGGCCCTACACTAGTTTTTTAAAGATAGGCAATTAGTATAAAAGAAAAAAAAAATGTGTATTTTGTGTTTAACTCATAGGCCACCAACTTTCAGCCTCTAACTAATTCAATCCTCTACATTTACAGCTATGGAGAATAAGAGTATATCAGATGAAATAACATATCCTGATGGCCAGAGGCAAAACCAGGATTTCCTTTTTTGTTTACTTATTTTATTTAAATTAGAAAACAAACATTGTATATATTATGGTGCAAAACATGATGCTTTAAAATATGTATATATGGGGACCAGCAGTTAGCGTAATGGCTATGTCGCTGAACTCCCATGTAACCGACTGTGGTTCAAGTCCCAGACCTGGTGGCTTAAACTCACGCCAGGCGCGTGTGCATGCGTGCCCAAGATCCCAAGAGGAGAATGGAGAAGGAATTGTGGCATGGCCGTCTCCCCTGGGAGGTGATTTCTCATTTTCTATCTCTCTGTCTCTGCCTTTCTGGCGAGCACACGCGCCCTATAGCAAAAACTTCTCAAAAAAAAAAAGTATATATGGTGGAATTGCTAAATTGAGCTAATTATCATATGCATTACCTCATATATTTAACTTTCTTTATGGTGAGAACACTTAAAATCTCCTCTCTTAGCAATTTTCAAGTATAAAGTAAATTGTTATGAACTACAGTCACCAAGTTGTACGCTAGATCTCTTGAACTTTTCCTAACTAAATTTTACATCCTAAGGGTTATGTTTAATTAAAACTAAAATGCAATTATAATTATGTACTTTCAAATTCTCAGTGTTTTCCTTATAAAAATGATTGAGGGGGACAGCAGGTGGTATAGCAGTTAAGGCTCTGGATTCCCACATGGCCAACTGTGGTATGAGTCCTGGACCTAGAGGCTTAAAATGTGCTGGGGGGGACCAGCAGGTGGCGTGGTGGTTTGGTCGCCGGACACTCCCACATGGCCAACCACGGTTCGAGTCCCAGGCCTGGTGGCTTGATTTTCCACTTTCCTTCTCTCTGTGTCTCCGTCACTGGTTAAATTAAAAAATAAAAACATTAAAAAGGAATGAATAAAATTAAATAATTCTTAAAAAAAAAAAAAAAAAAGGTGCTGGGGAACCATTACGTCACTGGATTCCCACAGTTAATCAGTTTGTGTCTCAGACCCAGCAGCTTAAAACTCATGCTAGGCACGTGTGTGTGCACACATGCCCCAAATACTAAGGACAAAAGAATGAGAAGGAATTGTGGCATGGCCACCCCTCTAGGGGTGATTTCTTGCTTTCTATCGCTCTCTTTCTCTCCAGAGAGTGTATGTGCCCTTGTAGCAAAATTTTCTGCTCCCACCTTCCCAAAAAATAAATCACACTGGGGAGCAGCAGATGGCGTAACGGTTACATCGCTGGACTCCCACATGGCTAACCATGGTTCAAGTCCCGGACCAGGAGGCTTGAAACTCACACTAGACAACTGTGTGTGCATGCCCAAAGTCCTGAGAGGAGACTGGAGAAGGAGGGACTATGGCGTTGCAATTCCCCCTGGGGAATGTGATTTTTCGCTGTCTCTGTCCCTCCAGCAAACGCACATGCCATATAGCAAAAATCTCTTTAAAAAAAAAAAAAAAAAGGAAAGAAAGCATTACGCTGGGCACATGTGAGTGCATGCCCCAAATCCCAGGAGAACAGCGAAGTGATTACAGTATGCCATACCCCTGGGGGGTGATTTCTTACTTTCCCTCTCACTGCCTCTCTCTGGTGAGCACATGCATCCTTATTGCAAAACCGTAAACAACAACAAAAAGATTAAGTATTCAAGAGGACTGCCCTTTTCATATTTTACCATAATTCTAAAAAAATTGCAGGCCCTACCATCTTATTAAAAATGAAACATTTTGGGGCTAGCAGGCGACATGGTGGTTAAGGTACTGGACTCTTACGTGGCTGACTGCAGTCTGAGTCCTGCACCTAGCAGCTTTCTTTCTCACTTTCTCTTCCTCTTTCTGGTCAAATAAATTAAAAAATAATAAATAAAATTTAAGACATAAATAATTCTTCAAATAAAATGAAACTTTTTAATATTAAAAAATGGCTTTATTGAGATATAATTTACATATCATTAATTTCACCTATTTAAAATAAGTTGTATTTAAACTGTATAATTCCTTTTTTACCTTATTATTTATCAGAAACCACTGGGGTTTGTGTAAAGGTCGAAAACTTGATCCTCCTCCTTGGCAATGAGCAAATCCTCGGGCTTTGTTGGAATGCATTATACCTCTTGTGGCTACAGATGTACTATATTCCCTGAGTGAAGAGCGTGTCTAATAATTGAGATAAGTGGAATGAAGAAAATAAGAGATTCATAAAATATACTAGTATTATTGGTACATTTGACACGCAAAAGATTAACCATATTTAGTTTCTATGTGTTCACTTTTTTTTTAACATCACCAGAGCCCTAAAAATAACAGTGCTACAACATTATTTAAAAACAAATTCAACTGAGACATAACAAGCAAAATCAATGTGTGAATGGCTTGGATGGGGTGGGGAAGACAATTGTGAATACATTTTTTAGGCAAATACATTACCAAATCAATGTTAATTTCCTTGAGTATGATAGCTGTATTGTGTCTAATAGAATAATATCTATGCATACTTAAGTGTCATGATGTCTACAATTATTTCCAATTATTTAGCCAAAAACAAGTGTGTAAATACATAGAGATTAAGTAAATATGGCATAATGTGAAAAACTCATAAACAAAAGTTAAAGGTATAAGGATATTCCTTGTACTAATCTTTTAACTTATCTCTAGGTTGAAAAATTCCAAAATAAAAAAGAAGCAATTGTTTAAAACTTAAGCAAATATAACTGCCAAGTAATAACACTATGTATCACAAATGGTTCTTTTTTAACTTGGTTATCTTCAGTTATTAAAGCTACTCAATAATATAAACACAGAAAATATCAACGTATTAAAGGTGTTATCCAAGAGAACTTCCTTTGTTAATGGACATATTTTATATTTTGGTTGCTCAATACAGTAGATACAAATCACATGTGACTATCAACCACCAGAGATGTCTAGTGTGACAGAGTAACCACAATATTTTTTCGGAGAGGTTTTTTTTTTGCTATAGGGCGCGTGCGCTCGCCAGACAGACAGAGACAGACAGAGAGACAGAAAGCGAGAAATCATCCCCCAGAGGGGATGGTCACGCCGCAATCCCTTCTTCTCCTTTCTCCTCTCGGGATCTTGGGCACGCACGCACACGTGCCCGGCGTTGAGTTTTAAGCCACCGGGTCCGGGACGTGAACCGCGGTCAACTACATGGGAGTCCAGCAACATAGCCATTACGCTAACTGCTGGTTCCCACCACAATTTTTTTTAAGAGAGAGATTTTTGCTATAAGACATGTGTGCTTGCCAGCTAGAGAGACAAAGAAAGACAGAAAACAAGAAATCACCCCCCAGGGGGGATGGCCATGCCACAATCCCTTCTCCTCCATTTTCTTCTTGGGACTTTGGGCATGCATGCACATGCACCTGGCATGAGTTTCAAGCCACCAGGTCCAGGACTGGAACTGTGGTCAACTATGTGGGAGACCAGCAATGTAACCATTACGCCATCTGCTGGTCCCAAAACTAAATTTTTAATTAAAATTTAAATATTCACATGTGGTTAGTGGCTGTTATGTTGGTCATATTAAGAAAAAATATATAGGGGCTGGCAGGTGGCACAGTGGGTGAGACACTGGACTCCCACATGACTGACTACGGTTCCAGTTCCAGACCTGGAAGCTTGCTTTCTCACTCTCTCCTTCTCCTCTTTGGTCAAACTGAAGGTTGGTAATAGTAAATAAAATAAAATAAAATAAAATAAAATAAAAAATTTAAAAAAAAGAAAAAAATACAAACTTTATAGTAAATAGTTGCAGTATATAAAACATATACATTTAAAAGTTGGCTGGGTGGGACCAGCAGATGGCATAATGGTTACGTCACTGGACTCCCACGTAGTCGATACAGTTCAAGTCCTGGACCCAGCAGCTTAAAACTCACACCAGGTGTGTGTCCATGCTTGCCCAAAACTCGAGAGAAAAGAGGTGAAGCCAGGAGCACTTATGTGTATGCCCAAAATCCTGGCAAGTAGAAGAAATGGCAGTAAATGGATTGTGGCTGACCACTCACTGAGGGGTGATTCCTCCCTCTTGCATCCCATGGTTAAGTTCCACATGCCCTCCAGCAACTGGAAAAGAAAAAAAATTTAAAAAAAACTAGCTGAAAGTATAAGATATACAGTTCTTTTTCACTTCTATCTACTTTCCAATGATTGTCAAATTTTGAGTATATATCATTTCTAAAATCAGCAAGTAATTTTAGAAAAAAATCAGTGGGGTGACGGTTAAGGCACCTAAATTCCAGAGCCGAATGTGTGGTTCAAAACTTAGACCTGGGAACCAGCAGTTAGCGTAATGGCTATGTCGCTGGACTCCCACGTAGTCAACCGCGGTTCGCGTCCCGGACCCAGTGGTTTAAAACTCACGCCGGGCGCGTGTGCATGCGTGTCCAAGATCCCAAGAGGAGAATGGAGGAGAAGGGATTGTGGCGTGACCATCCCCCCTGGGGGGTGATTTCTCGTTTTCTATCTCTATGTCTCTCTCTGTCTGTCTGGCGAGCGCACGCGCCCTATAGAGAAAACCTCTCAAAAACAAAAACAAAAAAACAAACAAACAAAACAAAACAAAACAAAACAAAACTTAGACCTGACAGCTTGTCAAACACCTGGCGTGGGTGCATGTGTGCCCAAAATCCCAAAAGGAGAAAGAGATGTAGGAGAATGGACTGTGCCATGGTCATGCCCCTGGGGGGGGGGGGGGTGCTCCTTCACACCCCTTCCACCCCTAAGTCTCTGGCCAAAATTTTCTAAAGAGGGGGAAAAATTCATAACCTACTATCATTAAAAAAACAAAAACAAAAACAAAACCACCACCTTAACTTCTTTTTTTTGGGAGAGGTTTTTGCTATAGCACTCACCAGAAAAACAGAGAGAGACAGAAAGTGAGAAATCACCCCCCGGGGGGATGGTCACGCCGCAATCCCTTCTCCTCCATTCTCTTCTTGGGATCTTGGGCACACACGCACATGCGCCTGGTATGACTTTAAGCTACCAGGTCTGGGACTCGAACCAAGTCGACTACATGAGAATCCAGCAACATAGTCATTACGCCAACTGCTGATCCTAGAACCACCTTAACTTCTGAAGTTTCATTTATTAACATTGGGTTAAATGAATTTAATTTTAGCATAGTTTTTTTTTTTGGGGGGGAGAGGTTTTTTGTTTTGTTTTGGAGAGGTTTTTGCTATAGAGTGCATGTGCTTGCCAGAGAGAGACAGAGAGACAGAAAGCGAGAAATCACCCCCCGGGGGTATGGCCACAATGCAATCCCTTCTCTTCCATTCTCCTCTTGGGATCTTGGGCATGCACGCACACGCGCGCAGCATGAGTTTAAGCCACTGGGTCCGGGACTCAAACTGTGATTGACTACATGGGAGTCCAGCGACATAGCTATTACGCCAACTGCTGGTCCCAGCATAGTTTTTTTTTTTTTTTTTTTTTTTTGAGAGGTTTTTGCTAAAGGGCACGTACACTTGACAAAGAGAGAGACAAAGAGAGACAGAGAGACAGAAAGTGAGAAATCAGCCCCCGGAGGGGGAGGATGGCAATGCCACAATCCCTTCTCCTCCAGTCTCCTCTTGGGATCTTGGGCATGCTTGCACATGTGCCAGGTGTGAATTTAAGCAACCAGGTCCGGGACTCAAACCACGGTTGACTACATGAGAGTCCAGTGACGTAGCCATTATGCCACCTGCTGGTCCCAATTTTAGTATAGTTTTTAAAAAGAGGCACATAAAATCAAATAATTAAGTTTAAAAAAATCAATTTTTTTTTTCAGACCTGAGAAAATACTCATAAATAAAAACATTTAAGTCAAATGGGCTTACATTCCAGTCACCACTGAGGATATCTGCAAAACTCAGAAATTCACTGGCTCTCACGAGATCATCTACTTCCATAAAGAAATCCACGTAGTTTTGGTGAAGATATAAATTAAATAACTCTCCTGGCATATGTGACATTTCTACAACTTCCTACAAAAAAAGTATACATATGTACATATAAAAATTAAGTGATGAGATTACGTACACACAAATAATATATCTTTTATAAACACTGTAACACGTTGTAAACACTAATTCTTATTAAAAACCTTACCTCAGGATGAACAAGTAATGTATCCCGTTCATACTCTGATAAATGAGAAGGCAACCGAGGTGAATCTACTTCTGTTAAAGATGCTCCTGTAAAAAATTTCTGGAATTATTAAAGATAATACTTCTTTATAATTACATAGCACCTCTCGTCTGAAGACTTTCAATACTTTAAACATATAATGACAAAATACTAAGCAAATCCTTAACAACAGAAGAGATTAAATAACTGAAAGCTTATGTGAATTGCCTATTTTATCATCGCCAGCAAAAACTAAATTCAAAAGACTGCAGTTCAATTATGGCTTTTCTAGACTTAAAGTATTCCTTTTCTCAAAGCATGTCCACTTCACCTTTACCAGCTCTAGGTTGCTTTCTTCCTTTTATTCTAATCTCAATATAGAGGTCTTTACTGCTTTATTTACTATGTAGGAAGATGCTGCTCTCTGCATAAGAGAATAGGAACCTCATTCTCTAGAGGAAGAGAATATAAATAAATGTTGGAGAGAAAAAGAAAGGGTAAAAGGAAAAGCATCAGGTAGGAATGGTCACTAATGTTCAGAGGTTAAGAAGACTCAGGGACGGAGGACTGACTTTACTGCCACCTAACTGATGTCCATTTAATTTTCTCAGATGGTGTGAAGTTTTCCATTCAGAAATCCCAACTTTGTTCCTTCAAGATCCTAAGACTGAAAACAAGTATTTGCTACATCAAGTACAGAAGTCTGGGATTTTATTGTCCGCGCTGCCGAGTAGAAGCCATGCAGCATGCCCTGCAGTCACACAGACCCGCTCGCTGCCCTCCAAGCTGCCAGCGTGGGCTGCGGGCTCTGGCTCCAGAACTTTCCAAATGGAGGAAACTTGGCGGCGGGTGGAAGGAAGAGCAGATAACCTGTTTAGTGTGATAGTGTGGTGCTGAAATTCCCAACAATTACCTTCCTCACTCAGAAAAACCATGTTCAGCCGAGCAGTTCCTGGCAAGTGGCGCCCAATGTGGGGCCTGAATATGGAGACAGAGGTATGGATACTCTCCAAACTCCTTTCAAAACATGTTAATACTGTTCTTAAATTCATTCAATTAAAAAGTTTTCAACATTAAAAAAAAAAAAAAAGAAGTCTGGGATTTTGTTAACAGGAGGAACAACTGGGAGATAAGAGATGAGCATTAGTGGACAGAGGAGTGAGGTGGACTAGGCATCAAAAAAGTCAAGAGAGAGCAAAGAGTATTTATCTCTGGCTGGGGAGACAGCAAGATAGTAAAGTGTACAAAGAAATAGAAGACGATGGAAAGGATCCTTCAGCTATCAGGCAATTTTTAAGGTGGCAGGGGAGCACAGAGTTAGGGGAGCTCTGAGCTACCAATATGTGACCCTAAAAGTCTAGATGGACTGATATTTCATCTTCAAAAAACTATAAAAATTGGGACCAGCAGATGGTGTAATGGTCACATAGTTGACTGCGGCTTGAGTCTGGGACCTGGAAGCTTGAAACATGCTGGGCACAAGTAAGTACATGCTCAAAATCCTGAGAGAAGACTGAAGGAGAAGGGATAAAGGTGTGGTCATCTCCCCTGTGGGGTGATTTCTCACTTTTGGTTTCCGTCTCTCTGGCAAGTGCACGTGTGCTATAGCAAAAATCTCTCTTAAGGGAAAAAACTAAAAATTTACAGACATAAATATGACCTGGAGTAGTTTGTTTTCAAAGTTAACCCTAATTACAATCAGAAAATATCTAAATACATTTTCCTGCTGTCTTGGGCCTTGCCAAATGTTTCCCACCTAGTCCTACCTCTTTCCTGTAACAGAATTAAACATGCTTTTTAAAAATACATGGTATTTTGTTTCTAATGTAAAATAAATATACAATAGATTTAAAAAATTATAAAGTTTCTTACTTTTACAATAAAGAATTTTTCCCAAAGCTCTGAAGAGAAAGAGAGAAACATCTTTGCCACCAACAGCTTGAATCTCATCATTTTCAAAAATCCTATCGGGCTTTTTCCTTCGTTTTGGTTTTGACAGCACAGCATCTGATTTTACTGACATTCCTTTCTTCCTTGGCCATAAATTGTTCTCTCCTAAAGTAGATACACCAAGTGACAAGTATTTACAATAAAACTGAAATATGAAAATTAAAGCTAAGATATTTAAGATAAAGGCAGACTAAACATTCTACTGAAACATATTTTCATAAAAAGCAGTAACTATAAAATACATGGACTGAATCAGAAGCCTCTGAGTTTCTAACAGTACTAAGACAGGATAAAATGTTATTTAAAAGTATCTCATGGGCTGGCCCTAGTTAAGTGAGCTGGATCCCAAAACACGGCCAACGGTACTGTTTGAGTCCCAGGCCCAGAGGTTTGAGAAACACATTGGGTGCATATGTATGTATCCCAAGATCCCAACAGGATGGGGAAATGAAAGCAAAGAGATTGAGGTGTGACCACACCCTACTGGGGTTGTACGCTCTCTCCTCTCCCTCTCTGTTTCCATGTAGTAAGTTCATGTGTCCACCAGAAATTAAAAAAAATTTTTTTCTTTATTCCTGATAGTGTGTGTGCACACACAAACACCAGTATGTATATGCACCAGGAGTAGGGGAGGGGAGCACTGTCCTCTGGCTCTAGAGTGCCAAGTAGGATACAGCTTGTTGGATCTTGGGCACTCACACACATGCCCTGAGCACTTTAGGCCAACTGAGTGGATTCAAACCTCAGTTGCCATGTGACTTCTGGTACTGCAGTTCAGCAATCTACCAACTGTGCCACCATAGCTGGGCCCAAACTTCACTTAGAAGTCCTGCTGAAGGCCAGCAGGTGTTGTGGAGGTTAAGGCACTGGATCCCATAGGGCCAATTCCATGATTTGAGTCCCAGATCTGATGGCTTGAAAATCATGTTGGGCACATGTGCATGAGTCCCAAAATCATAAGAGAAAGAACTGTGGTGTGGCCTTTCCCCCACCCCCTAGAGGGGTATTTTCTCACTTTCTCCCTCTCTCTGTCTCTAGCCAGTGCATGTGCCCTATAACAAAAAAGCTAAAAAAAATTATTTAAAAAGTCCTATTGAGAACTCAGAATAGGGCCAGCTGGTGGGGTAGTGGTTAAGGCAGCTGGATCAAACCTGGTTAATTGTGCGGTTCGAGTCCCAAACCTGGCACCCTGAGCAACACTCTGGGTACACGTGTGTGCATGCCCAAAATCCTGAAAGGAGAAATGCATAAAAAGGGATTGTGGTCTGGCCACCTCCCCACCCACTTCTCTCAGCAAGCACATGTACCCTGTAGCAAATGATAAACAAAACTACTCAGATCATGTGACTTAAAAGCAGCCTCAAGGCCCAGTCGTGGTAGTACATACTACTAAGACACTGTATTCCACAGGCTGAGACCACATGGGAAGCCAGGGTTCAATTCCCAGTCCAAACTAAAGGCCTGGTGCAGTGGTGTGCACCTAAAATCCCCGTGGCTCAGGCAGGCTAAGGCAGGAGGATTGTAACATAGATAAGCTATATGTAAAAAACAACAAAAAATAGTCTTGAATAGCAGAAAGAACACAGGACTTGGATATGACACAGTATTGTCTATTTCCTTAGGCTGATCTGAGAATTAAATGAAAAAACATACAATTGCTAATAAAGTTCCTGGCCCACTCAGAAATTATTATCTTCTTTCTCTTAAAATTTCTGAATCCAGAGCAATAGTGTGCTAGTTAGGATCCCAAACTGGCCCATTTCCACCTTCCCAACCTATCATTCCAGCAATGATCCAAGCACCATTTACATTTATATTTCTACAGGAATAAGCAGAATTCTGGTTTTAGTTCTGTTAGGCTGTCTATTCTACAGTTACTTTGAAAACGAAGATGCAAATTACATGAAGAGCTTACACTTGCAGGCAGGAACACTAACACTTCCAGCAAGTTTTATGAGTTCCTTAAAGAGCTTTTCTTTTTTTTTTTTTTTAAAGAATTATTTTATTTAACTTTATTTATTATTATTATCATTATTATTTTCCAGTTTGATCAGAGAGAGACAGAGAGAGAGAGGGGAAGTGAGAAAGCAAGCCATTAGGTCCGAGACTTGAACCATGGTTAGCCACGTAGGAGTCCAGCGCCTTTAACCACCATGCCGCTTGCTGGCCCCAAGAGCTTTTCTTTCTTTATGGTCCATTCCTCAATGTTAAGCATCAACTATGTTGCTTCCTAAACACTTTCTGATAAGAACTGTGCAGTAAACCGTGACCATTTAAGTAAAAAATGTACTTCACTGCCATTAGTTGAGGTGCCTTTTTACTCTCTCACAAGTATTTATACTTTTTACATGTAAGGGAAAATAAACTTACTAAACAGATGATATGTTACTATGCAATGAAGTCAAAAGTTAACCTACCTTAGGACACTGTTTCTTTTATTTTTAAATTCATGATAGAGCACAGGCATGCACACGAGAGAGAGAGAGAGAGAGAGAGAGAGAGAGAGAGCAAGGTACCCTCCGTAGAACTTGGTCACACCACAATACCCTTCTCCAGCACCCCAGGGTTCAGGGGCACATTCTGTGCACATGCCCAGGGTGTCCAGGCCAACAGGACACTCGAACCCTGGTGAGCATACAGCTTCTAGCTTCACAGTCCAGCATGTTGCCAGTTGTACACAGAGGCTGCACCATCACAATACCATTAAACCTATGAATGGCTGGCCATTTACTGAGACCTTAAGATATACCAAGCATTGAAACAAGCATGGTTCAAGTGTTATCTCAGTAGTCTTCACACAATCCTATGAGATAAGTTCTCAAAAGAACAGAGCTCAACACATACAAATTGGGTGAGCATTATGCACTGGGAGCTGGATCCCACATGGCAATCCGTGGTTCAAATCGTGGCCCTAATGTCTTGGGAAAATACCAGGTATACGTGTGCACATGCCTATAATCCTGATAAGAAGGAGAAATAGGGGCCAGCAGGTAGGGTGGTGGTTAAAGGTACTGGATTCTCACATGACCGACCACGGTTAGAGTCCCGGATCTGCCGGCTTGCTTTCTCCCTTTCTCTCTCTCTGGTAAAATTAAATAACAACAACAACAACAACAACAAACGTAAATAAGAAGTCTTTTTTTTTTTTTTTTTTTTTTAAGAAAGGAGAAATAGGCGACCAACAGATGGCATAATGGTTACATCGCTGGACTTCCACATATGGCTGAGTCCTGGACCTGGCAGCTTAAAACTCAAACCAGGTACCTGTGCACGCGTGACCAAAGTCCTAAGGGGAAAATGGAGGAGAAGGGACTGTGGCACGGCCATCCACCCTGGGGGTGATTTCTTGCTTTCTGTCTCTCTAGCAAGTGTACGTACCCTATAGCAAAAATCTCTCTCTTAAAAAAAAAAAGAAAAGAAAGAGAAATAGAGGAAGAAAGATTACACTGTGTCTATGCCCCGTCGAAGCAATTCGCATTCTCCCTCTGGTGACTGCACATATCCTCTAGCAATTAAAAAAGTAATAGCCCAGCTGAGAGCATAGCGGTTAAGACGCTGGACTCCCACATGGCCAACCACAGTTTGAGTCCCAGACCTGGTGGTTCACTTTCTCACTTTCCCTGTCTGTCACTCACTGGTGTGCACTCATGCCTTGTAACAAATTAAAAATAATGATAATGGCTATAAGTAAAATTAAATAGATAATTCTTTTAAAAAAATGATAAAAGGAAAATGAAGGCAAATAAAGATGAAGTCACATAGGGCTATACAAGTGGTACATGGCAAAGCCGGATTTTCCCTCAAGAAGTCTTATTCCAAATTAATTTTTAAAGGTAGAGTAGCAAACCATGTAAATGAGTCAAGTTTTATCTCAAATAGTTATCAGAATATATACTAGGACATATCCATAAAAGGGTGTGCATACCTGTGTACATATGTAATTTTAAATCAGTCTAAATAAAAAAAAAATGTAGGTGGGTATCTGTCAATTATAAGTTACATATGTTTACTTTAATTTCATTTCATGGATAATTAAAATAAAGTCACCGATTTAACACTATATAAGCCTGTTTTCCACAGTTACCTTTTGAAGACAAAAACTGAAGACTATTTATTGCACTTCTGATATCACCAGAACATCCGTGACAGAGCAACTCTAGAGAAGTTTTATCAGGGACAATAATTTTTCCTCCATTCTAAAATGAGAAAATTAAATTTAAAAACTATTTTCTTTAAAAATAAAAAAAGACAAGCTGTATTTTTCTTTTTAAAATTTATCTTAATTTACTTTATACACTCAATCACTATACATCATTAACATCATTACTACTTATAAAGTAAATTTACCCAACATAAATAAATACACTTTACACCAGTCCAGTTGAAGATATCATACATGTTATCATCAACAGATAATAATCCATTTCTGTGTCCCATAAATGTCTTAGGTCCAAGTGTATTTTTGTAAGCTTAATGAAAGTAAGATTCTAAGAAAAGATTCTCTCTTTTTTAGAGAATTTTGCTATAGGGTGTGTGCGCTCACCAGAGAGACAAGAGATAGAAAGTGAGCAATCGCCGCCCAAGAGGATGACCACATTGCAACCCCTTCTACTCCATTCTCCTCTTGGGATTTGGGGCATGCATACACACGTGCCTGGCATGAGTTTAAAGTCTCCGGGTCTAAGACTTGAACCGTGGTTGGCCACTGGGAGTCTAGCACCTTAACTACTACATCACTTCTGTATTATTTTATTTAAAAAAAATTTTTTTTTTAAGTGAGATTTTTGCTATTAGGCACATGTGCTCACTGGAGAAAGAGAGACAGACAGAAAGTGAGAAACCATCCTCTGGGGGGATGGCCTCACAATCCTTCCTCCTCCATTCTCCTCTTGGTATTTTGGGCACATACGCACACACACGTGTCTGGCCTGAATTTTAAGCTGCCAGGTTTGGGACTCAAACCACAGTCAACCATGTGGGAGTCTAGTGACATAACCATTATGCCATCTGCTAGTCTCCCCTGTCTCATTATTATTTTTGTTCCTTAACAGAATTATTTATTTGATTACACTTGTTATTATTATTTTTTAATTTGACCAGACAAAGACAGAGAGAGAGAGTAAGGGAAAGCAAGAAAGCAGCTGCCAGGTATAGGACTTAAACCACGGTTGGCCATGTGGGAATTCAGTGCCGTTAACCACCACACAACCTGCCAACTCCCATCTTGTGTTTTTTCATTATGACGTTAGATTATGTGCATTTTCCCACGTCATTAAATACTCTCAAAACAGTAATTAGTGGCACTATAGTGATTGTAGTAACTCTTATTTTAAGGCTCAGCTTACTTCTAATTTTTCACTATTAACAGCTGCTAGTAATCAGGTAAGTGCTCTATATACAGTAATGTGTTTGATCCTCAAAACAACTTCTTCCTTGGAGATTTCCCTTACTTCCTATGATCCTGGCAGTTCAACAAAAACTGTATATTTTTTTTTTTGGAGAGGTTTTCCGCTATAGGGCGCGTGCGCTCGCCAGACAGACAGAGAGAGACATAGAGACAGAAAGCGAGAAATCACCCCCCAGGGGGGATGGTCACGCCGCAATCCCTTCTCCTCCATTCTCCTCTCGGGATCTTGGGCACGCACGCAC
Source organism: Tupaia tana (assembly GCA_026018925.1). Classification (NCBI taxonomy): domain Eukaryota; kingdom Metazoa; phylum Chordata; class Mammalia; order Scandentia; family Tupaiidae; genus Tupaia; species Tupaia tana. Next base: position 57,890,465 of record JAKSZU010000006.1, on the reverse strand, counting down.
GCACACGCGCCCGGCGTGAGTTGTAAGCCACCGGGTCCGAGACGCGAACCGTGGTCGACTACGTGGGAGTCCAGCGACATAGCCATTACGCTAACTGCTGGTTCCCAACAAAAATTGTATTTATAAAAGATCTAGTTGGTTTGTAGCAGAAAAAACCCATGTTCTGAGAGTAGAAAAGTTCATTAGCTTATTTTCTTCATCTTCATTTGGCAAGTATAAAAGAAATGATGCAGGGTCAGCCTCATGGAATAGTGGTTAAGAAAACTGGACCCAACATAGTCAACCATGTGGTTCAAACACCAGTGCAGGTGGTTTGAAAAACATACCAGGCATATGTGCATATATGCCCAAATTCCCTACAGAATGGAGAAACGGAGAAGGGATTCTGGCCTAAGTATGCCCCATTTGTGAGGGCTAGGGGGTGTTTTCTCCTCTCTTGGTGGAGTACACCTACCCTCTGGCAATTAAAAAAATCTGTTTTTTAAATTAGTATTTCCTAAATTTACTAAAAAGACACATCTTATGAGTGTAGCACAAATTTAAGTACCATAATCATGTTTTCAACTCTTCCAGTTTATGTAATACCGCTTAAGATGGGCTTTCTATAGCTACAACACAATATTCAAATCAATCACACTTACCTTATTAGCTTCTATAGTCACTATCCGATTAAGAAATTTCATCATTATTGTTGGTGCCACAGGGTTGAAACTGTAAAGGTTTTATGGAGAAAGATGGTAGTAAATGATTTATTTAAAAACATAACAGGGATACTAACATTATAAGCAGAAATTTATTCTTTACTTGATATTTGAAACGGCTTACCTAATATTTGAGATAGAACACTCTTCCTGAATTTCTTTGGGAAATAGTAACCTTTGATTATTATCTCCACTGAGGCTGTCAGAGATTATAAATATAAGAGGACATCGACCAATTCGCACGTATTTCCTAAAATAATAAAATACAGCAATGTTGAAATTTAAGGCACTTGCCATTTAATTTAGAGTTTTAGAATACCTCACTGAAACTTACCTTAGAACTTCATGTAACGCATGAGAATCTCGATAAAACTGGTTAGGTAAATCCTATTGAAAATACAGGAAAAATACCAGTTCAGTTTTATTTCATTGTGAATTTATTTTGGGGTTTATATTTGTCAAGATAGAAAAAAGTTTTATCTGACTTTATTTTAGGTTTTCACCATAGGGCACAAGTGCTGACCAGAGACAGAGAGAGGCAGAGAGGGAAAGTGAGAAATCACCCCCTGGGGGGATGGCCATGCTGTAATCCTTTCTCCTGTATTCTCCTCCTGGGATTCTGGGCACACATGCACACATACCAGCATTTTTAAGCTGCGGGGTCTGGGACTCAAACCATAGTTAGCTATGGGGTAATTCAATACCTTAAGCACCATGCCACCTGCTGGCCCCCTAACTTACATATTTTAACCAGAAATTTCAAAAATATTAAGGACATATGAAATGGCTAATATACTAAATAATTATATGCATTATGAGAACCTCAATTTTTGATAAAAAAATTTTTTTTAAGGTTTTTGCCATTGGGCATGTGTGCTCTCTGGAGAGAGACACAGAAAGACCGTGAGAGGGAAGTGAGAAATCACCCCTCAGGGGGAATGGCCATGCTGCAATTCTTCCTCCTCCATTCTCTTCCTGGGATTTTGGGCGCACACATGCAAGGCATGCTTTTTAGGCTGATAGGTCTGGTACTCGAACTGTGATCAGTCATGTGGAAGTCCAGCACCTTAACTACCATGCCACCAGGTGGCTCCTCAATCAAATTTCTCAGAGTAGCTTTACCAACTGTAGTTTTCACAGAGAAGTAATTGAGAGAGGAAGAGGGAGAAACCACCCCAGTGGAACGTGGCCATATTACAATCCCTTCTCCTGCATTTCTCCATCCTGTGGGGATTTTGCACACACAAGGGTATGCACAAACCTCGCACCAGGCCAGGACTTGAACTCAGTGGTCATCACAGGAGGTCTAGTTCCCTTAACCACTACGCCACAATCTGGGAGTTAATGTTATCACATAAGCAAAATTCTTGAAACTATTTACTCTGGGGGCAAGCAGGTGGTGTGGTGATGAAGGCACTGGATCCCATATGGCTATGTGGTTTGAACCCCTACCCCACCTGCTTGAAAACCACGCACATGTGCACATGCCCAAAGCAGTGAGAGCAGAAAATAAGAGAAGGGACTGAAGCCATGGCCATCTCCCCCGGGGGTGATTTGATTTTCTCTCTCTTTTCTCTCTCCCTCTTTATCTCTGTCTCTGATGAGCACAAGAACTCTATAATAAAAAACTAAAAACTAGGGAAAAAAAAATTTTGTTTACTCACTAACTCTAGCAGTATTTTAAAAGCTGTCCTCAACTTGGGGCCCCGCAGGTGGTTTGGTGGTTAAAGGTACCAGACTCCCACGTGGCTGATCACAGTTTGAGTCTCAGACCTGGCAGCTTACATTCTCACTTTCCCTTTCTCTCTCTCCAGTCAAATTAAAAAACACTAGTAACAAATGGAATTAAATAATTCTTCTAAAAAAAGGAAAAAAGAAAAGAAAATCTATCCTTACTTCAACGAGAATTATCTTCTTATCAGTCCTCAGGTCGTCTCCAAGCATTTGTAGTTTGTTATATTTTGTTGCTCTTAGTAAAAACTCTTGGAAAACTGCTATCTGAGATTGATAGGGAAATACGTGGACTCTTGATTCTATAAAGAAAAACATACCACTCTTTTTTTAAAAAATAAATTATATATACACTAATATTATACATACGTATACACATATACATCTATAAATACAATTACATATACATGATGTATATGTAATTACATATACATCAATAGCATTGCCTTCTAAGTATATGAAATTGTTCAGACTTAGAATAAGATTCATCTTTCATTTTTTTAAGAATTATTTTATTTAATTTTGTTCACTGTCATTATTTTAGTTTTTTGAAGTTGACCAGAGAGAGAGAGAAAGTGAGAAGGCAAGCTGCCAGGTGCAGGACTTGAATTGCAGTTAGCCATGGGGGAGTCCAGCCGCCCCAGCCACCACACTTCCTGCTGGCCCCTAAAATGATTTATTTCCAAAGACAAGAATCTATTACCAGTGAAGGTTAACTGACTTCAGAAGACACCTTTCGGTATAGCATTCATACAATTCAGTAAAAATACCAGTGACCAGCAGTTGGCATAATGGCTATGTTGTTGGACTCCCACGTAATTGACTACAGTTCGAGTCCTGGACCCGTTGGCTTAAAACTCATGCGGGGCACGGGTGCCTGCGTGCCAAAGATCTTAAGAGCAGAATGGAGGAGAAGGGATTGCTGCATGGCCATTCCCGCTTTCTGTCTCTGTCTTTCTGGTGAGTGCACGCACCTCATAGCAAAAGCCTCTCCAAAAAAAATAAATATATTGGCTTACACTATGAAGATTCTAAATGAATGTGAGACTATACATGAATTATTTTCAGTGATAAAAGTTTAATAACAAGGGGCCGGCAGGTGATGTGATGGTTAAGGGTGTGAGACTCCCGCATGGCTGACCACGGTTCAAGTCCTGGACCTGGCAGCTTGGTTTCTCACCTTCTCTTTCTCTCTGTCTCTGGCCAAAAAAAAAAAAAAAAATTAAATAAATATTTTTTAAAAAGTTGAACAATGAAATCAGAATGATTAGGAGATGAGAGACGTTTCTCTGAAGACATGTTTTAAATTGAAAACTTTAAAGACTTATTCGACCATCAAAAGTAATGTTACTATCTAAAAAGTAGTAAAAATTCCAGGATCATGGGATACTAGCAGCATAAAGGTGTGCATTCCAAGGATATGATATACACAGTGCATGCTGAGAAGAGCCAAGAGAAGAGACTTTGAGGAATACTCTACATAAAAATATAATAAAACTGTTCTGCACAATTTCTTCCATTTCAAAATGGCCTAAGAGATTTGGCTACCACTTGTTTAGGTACCTATAATTTCAGTAATAAAACATCTTTGAAAGATAAAAGTAATAGGGCTAAAATGTGTAAGTGTGATGTTATAATGTGATATCATATATCTCTAAACTGGTAGTATTACTATTTTGTGGATGTCTGTCTTAAGGCCTCCTTCCAAATTCCAAAGACAGTCTTTTCTTATACTTTGATTCTAACAGGTATTTACTGACCTAAGCTATCTATTGACAGCTGGGAGTTAAGTTCCTTTAACATTAATATTTCATTTACATTTAAAAAAAAATAAGATTTTATGTACACTGTTCAACCTCCCAGCCAGATCCTGGAAAATAGTATATAAGTAATATAAACAGAAGAGCTTGTGGGACCAGCAGATGGCATAATGGCTATGTTGCTGGACTTCCATGTAGTCAATCGCGGTTCAAGTCCCTGACCCGGTGGCTTAAACTCACTCTGGGTGCATGTGCATGTGTGCCCAAGATCCCGAGAGGAGAATGGCAGAGAAGGGATTGTGGTGTGACCATCCCACCTGGGGGGTGATTTCTCGCTTTCTGTCTGTCTGTCTTTCTCTGTCTTTCCGGCAAGCATATGCACTCTATAGCAAAAAACTCTCCAATAAAACCCCACACAAACAGAAGTGCTTGTTATCTAACAAAATACTTAAGACTTAATCCTCAAAGCATCCCATTCTCCTTTAGTGGAGGCATCCTTTCCTTCCTTTTCCTGAAACTACTGTTTTATAAAACTGGAAATATGGGACAAAATGCACTCACAGAGCTTCATATGATAGTTTCATAAGTGTAAGTTTCCCCCATTATTTCAACTACCTTCACAGCAACCCTTACCAGAATTAAACAGCTCCTTGAAATCATCTCTTTGAAAGTCTGATAAAACTGGATTAATCCACTCTTGTACTTGAATACCATGCTCCTTTGATAGTATTTTTATAGTAGTTGTTTTTCCACATCCAGGAGGACCTGTTAATAATAAAAGAGACCCACCCTAAAACCAAATACAAACATCGATTAAAAACCAAAATCACTGAAATGCTAGAATAAGACTGAAATTTTATTTCTAAATATTATTTAATACATCTACAAATACTTACATTTGGAGTTTGCAGACTAAATTTCGCAGTGACACTAGCCGGAATAAACCAGTTTTAGATAAAATGAGAGAATCATATTTCCTGAATTTTAAGTCTCTCTTCCAACAGCTCCTCAATTTTTGCATTATATCCCTTCGAAAGGATACTTAATAGTCAAATTAAAACAATAAACCTTCAGCTAAATTATGAAGGTAATGTCTGCAACAAAGTTTTGAAAGGTTACTTAAACTCATAAAATTCAATCTTTTTGTTCTTGCTGTTGTTTTGTTTTAGTCTGCTATAGGGCACATGTGCTCACCAGGGAGAGAAAAATCACTCCCTTGGATAATGGCCACATCACTATCTCTTTTCCATTCTCCTCTCAGGATTTTGGGAATGCACACACACATGCCCAGCATGATTCTCAAGCTGTAGGTCCAGGACTTGAACCGCTCAGTCCACCATGTGAGATTTAGCTGCCTTAACCTCCCAGCTACCTGCTGGCCCCCATAAAATTCATTCATTTTTTTGGGGGGGAGAGGTTTTGCTATAGGGCACGTGTGCTCGCCAGAAAGAGAGATAGAAAATGAGAAATCACCCCCCCAGGGGGGATGGCCACGCCGCAATCCCTTCTCCTCCATTCTCCTCTTGGGATCTTAGGCACGCACACACACGCACCTGGCTTGAGTTTAAGCCACCGGGTCTGGGACTCGAACCACAGTCAACTACATGGGAGTTCAGCGACATAGCCATTACACTAACTGCTGGTCCCATAAAATTCATTCTTAATACAGACCTCTTATTTATTACTACAATATTGTATTATTTTTATGAGAAAGCCTCAGTTTGGATAGTAGATTTCTTAAGAAATATACCAGGCCTGCTTCATAGCCTAGAAGTTAAGGCAGTCAGATTCTCAATGTCCAATCATGTGATTTAAGTCCTGAACTAAGTGTCTTGATAAACAGTGCTGAGCATGGGCTTGTTTATATCCAAAGTCTCAAAGTAAGGCAGACATGGAGAAGCAGTTGTGGTGTGACCATGCCCCATAGAGGATGATGGGAGGTGATTTCTCCTCTCCCTCTCTTTGGTGAGCACATACATTCTCTAGCAAAGGAAAAAAAAAAGAAGAAGAAATGTATCTTAACCAGAATAAACTCTAATGAGAGACTAGAAGTTGTAGGACGAAGTGACATTTCTTCATAGGGTAAATTTTTAAAAATTTAGAAGTAAAAAATAATTATGGGATGATTTCCTACATCCAGTAGTGGGCTGTAATCCTTGCTCATTTGTTTTTATCTCTTGGTTATTATAGGTAAGGGCCGCTGTACTTGGTCCCAGAAGACAGCCAGTTCTACTTTTCAGTCTGGCAGTCTTTGAATTATAGTGCTGTTAGCTGTGAGTTCAATGCTAAGAATCAACAAAATATATTACATAAGGTGTCTTTAAACAGAAACACACATGGAATAAGGTATGGATTAAGGATTTGACAAAAATGTTGGATGAGAGGCTTGCTAAAACCAAGTCCTGTGTTTTTCCTCAAAAATTCAGCAACTTTACTAGACAACAGGCCTGATCTCTTCAGTAAATTAATGTCTTAGAGAAAGAGAGAGGATGGCAGGAACTATTTCTAGATTTAAAAGAAAAACAGAACAAAACAAAACGGGCCAGCAGGTGCTGTGGTGGTTAAGGGACTGGATTCCTATATGGCCTAACATGGTTTGAGTCCTGGAACCAGCAGCCTGAAAATCACACCAGGCTTCTGTGCATGTGTGCCCAAAATACCCAGAGGACAGTGGAGAAGAGGCGGTAGCATGGTCAACTCCACTCCCTGAGGGGTGATTTCTCACTTTTCTTCTCTGTCTCTCTCCAGTGAACTTTATGCATCAAATGACAAAAACCTAAATAAAAAACCTTATAACAGGCAAATGTAACATGTAATCCTTGATTAGATGCTGGTGAAGCAAACCAACTACAAAGGAACAACTAGAGAAATATGAATATGAATTGATCGTTAACATTAACACACGGATGGCTTTGATAGTAGAATTAACTTAACAAATGCTTTTCCTTAAGAAGGGGAAAAAAAACCAGGCATATTGAAGTATTTGTAAGTCTAGCTACAATGTCACAATGTTTCCAATTTATTTTAAAATACCTAAGGGCATATTAGGCATAGATGAATAATTTTGCTATTGTTTTTATTTTCCTTTGTGTTTAAAGTACCTCAAAATTAGAAAGTTTAAAAGCAGAGATTGAGAGAAGAAAAAATGATTAACCTGGGGGGGGGGAGGGGAGGCGAGTGTAATTGTGAAAATAGGAAATGAAACGAAAAACACCAGCCTAAAATAGATAATGACTGTTTTAGGCTGTATTCAGTATAGATACTAACATGTAATTTGCCCCCTAGCTTCAGTGTGAGATAATCTGACATGCTAAATACGCTAATACCCTAATTAGCCTACTATCTCTTATTCCAACAATAGGATATAAAATGTAAAGAAAGAAAAAAAGGGAAAACTTAAAGTCTCTGAAACTTTCAGAGAGGTCAGTAGTATTGGATTATCAGAAAAGTCATGACATAGTTTTTTCTATGCAAAAATGTGTCATGACTTTTCCTATGACCTAACAGTAAGATCAGGAAATTTTTTACTGGAGGTGATCTGGACTTATCTCAATAAAGTCATCATAAAAGTTTAACTTCTTACTCATAAGTCGGAGAAATATTTGATGTAAAATATTTTTAAAATATATATTTATATAATTACCTGTTTTGGTTGCTGTTTTAAGACCTGAGCTTTTAACCAGGTTTCAACTTCTTCAATTTTCTTTTTATGCACAGCAAGTTCGTGCTAAAATAAAAATTTCAAGTTTACACTATTTTAACTCAAGGACTTTTGGTATGTCAGTAAAAATTAACCTAAATATTTTTAACAAAATAATTATATTTAACAAAAAATATTGTATTGTGACAAAAGTTACATTGTAATAAAAAGGTCCTTTTGACTACACTTGAATTTTTTTATTATCACACACAATTTTTATTCCTAAGCTGATACTACTATATGATAATTTCGGTAAGTCCGCAATTAAAGTCCCCCTTTATCCACAGGGGATATATTCCAAGACCTCTATGGATGCCTAGATAGAGAATACCAAACCCGATATATACTGCTTTTCCCTCCACATACACACTATGATGAAATATAATATATAGTTTATATAATATATAAACTAGACAACACTAAAAGGTTAACAGTAGAAGAATGATAACAATATATTCCAATATTCCAATAAAAGTTATGTGAATGTGGTTTCTTTCTGTTTAATATTTCTGGACCATAGATAAATACAGATAAGGGGGGACTACTGTACAAAATTTTTTTTTTTTTTTTTTTTTTTTTTTTGGAGAGGTTTTTGCTATAGGGCGCGTGCGCTCGCCAGACAGACAGAGAGAGACAGAGAGATAGAAAGCAGGAAATCACCCCCCAGGGGGGATGGCCACGCCGCAATCCCTTCTCCTCCATTCTCCTCTCGGGATCTTGGGCACGCACGCACACGCGCCCGGCGTGAGTTTAAGCCGCCGGGTCCGGGACTCGAACCGCGGTCGACTACGTGGGAGTCCAGCGACATAGCCATTAAGCTAACTGCTGGTCCCCAAAATTTTTGAAAATATAGTAAGGATTGGGGCCAGCAGATAGCATAGCAGTTACACTGTTGTACTCCCATAAGGCCAACAGTGGTTCAAGTCCCAGATCTGGTAGCTTAAAACTTACACCAGGCATGTGTGTGTGCATGTCCAAGATCCTAGGAGGAGAATGGAGAGAAAAGGATTGCAGCATTGCCATCCCCCTGGGGGGTAATTTCTCACTTTCCCTCTCACAGCCTCTGTCTCTATATTTGGCAAGTGTACGTGCCTTAAGGCAAAATCCTCTAAAAAGAAAAAAATAATATATATATGTACACTCACACACACATATAGTTAGGATTAAGGATGTGAGAAAGAAATAGAAATGGGCATTATGGGAACCAGCAGTTAGCATAATGGCTGTGTCGCTGGACTCCCACGTAGTTGACCGCGGTTCGCGTCCCGGACCCGGTGGCTTAAAACTCACGCCAGGCGCGTGTGCGTGCGTGCCCAAGATCCCGAGAAGAGAATGGAGGAGAAGGGATTGTGGCATGACCATCCCCTCTGGGGGGTGATTTCTCGCTTTCTGTCTCTCTATCTCTCTGTCTGGCGAGCGCACGCACCCTATAGCAAAAACCTCTCCTAAAAAAAATAATAATAAATAAATAAATGAGACAATTTTATGTTGGGTTTAAATTAAATCTATGATAAAGAATCAATGGCTGAGAAACTGAATTGTTGAAAAATCTAAGCCCTGGAATACTAAAAAATCTACATGTTATTATATTTTTTTCTAGTTAATTTACAACATAGATTCTTATGAGTAAAAACTGAAAATATACATCTTTCTCCTTCCCACCTACTTTCATAAACCCTGAAATTAAATTATATAGCCATGTTTATATGCTATTTAATACCTGAGTTTCTGGTTTATATTTATCCACCCATGGTTCATTTTCAGAGAGACATTCTTTTGAATTTTCGCGATCAGAAATTTGTTTTATGGAAGATAGGTTTCCTCTTTTTCTAGCTGGAAATCCACTACTTTCTAATGTGAAAGGTCCATTTTTTCTTCTATGACTTGAGTTATTCACACTTAAGGATGTGGTAGGAACAGTAGAGATGCCTGTATTTTCTGAAAAATCATCAAATGATGGGTCTACCCAGTCTGTTACCTGCAGAAAAAGGAATCATGAACATATTATTACTATTTTTTTCATCTATTCCGTATATAGCTGAACTACTTTGGAAACAAAATTTTTATGTACTTATATCATTTAAAATAAAGATTTCTGGGGTCCAGCAGGTGGTATAGTGGTTAAGGCACTACACTCCCACATGGCTAACCATGGTTTGAGTCCCACACCTGGTGGCTGGGCACATGCATGTGCACCTAAATTCCTGAGAGGTGTCTGGAGCAGGAGGGATTGTAGCATGGCCATCCCTCCGGGGGGTGATTTCTCACTTTCCACCTCTCTTTTATCTGCCTGGGAAATGTACATGCCCTATGGCAAAAACCTAAAAACAAAACAAAAAAACTTACAAATTAACTTTTTTAGTAAAACTGGCTCTGTGTACATTAATTTTTCTACTTTACAAAAATTTTAAATGTATACTTGTCTACTTCACTATGGAAATGATGAATGCCATGTGAAGAGTAAATAACACAGGGAACCAGCAGTTAGCGTAATGGCTATGTCGCTGGACTCCCACGTAGTCGACCGCGGTTCGCGTCTCGGACCCGGTGGCTTACAACTCACGCCGGGCGCGTGTGCGTGCGTGCCCAAGATCCCGAGAGGAGAATGGAGGAGAAGGGATTGCGGCGTGACCATCCCCCCTGGGGGGTGATTTCTCGCTTTCTGTCTCTATGTCTCTCTCTGTCTGTCTGGCGAGCGCACGCGCCCTATAGTGAAAAACCTCTCCAAAAAAAAAAAAAAAAAAGAGTAAATAACACAAACTTAAGTCTTTTATTAATTGTAACCTTCTCAAGATAGAGTAGAATTTTTTTTTAATTCACTGTAGGAATGAAATATAAACATTAAAATTCCTTATAAAGACAGAAGAAAACAAAATAAATAAAATATTATTTTAACTGGATATAGCAGTAAATGTAGCACTTTTGCCTTAGCAGCTTAAAATATTTAAAAACTGTGGAAAGCAAGTGGCATGGTGGTTAAGGCAATGGACTCTCATATGGCCGACTGTGGTTTGAGTCCCAACCCCAGAGGCTTGAAAATCATGCCAGAAGCATGTATATGTGTACCCAAAAATCCCAGGAGGAGAATGGAGGAAGGATTGAAACATGGCCACCCCCTTGGGGGATAATTTCTCACTTTCCTTCTTACTGTCTCTGTCTGTTTCTCTGGCAAGCACATGTGCCCTACGGCAAAAGCCTTTTAAAAATAAAGACAGAGAGAGAGAGAACTCATAACAATTTCATATATCCAAATAATCCATGTCAGTTTTTTGTTTGTTTTGTTTTTTTTTAAACTCTTTTTTTAATTATTTATTTTATTTATTCATTTATTTACTTCTTAATTTGACTAGAGAGAGACAGAGGGTGAGAGTGAGAAAGAGAGGAAGTGAGAAAGCAAGCCACCAGATTCAGGACTTGAACCCTGGTCAGCCACGTGGGAGTGTCCAGCGCCTTAACCACCACGCCACCTGCTGGTCCCATCCATGTCAGTTTTTTTAAAAAATGATTTATTGGGGACCAGCAGGTGGCATGGTGGTTAAGGTGCTGGACACTACCACATGGCCAACTACGGTTTGAGTCCTGGACCTGGTGGCTTGCTTCCTCACCTTCTCTCTCTCTTGCTCTCTGTGTCTCTCTCCGGCCAAATTAAAATAAATGAATGAATAAATAAAATTAAATAATTCTTTTAAAAAAAGGTTTATTCAATTATATTTGTTGTTATTATTATTAATCTGGAGAGAGAGAGAGAGAAAGAAAGGGAAAGCGAGAAAGTAAGCCTCCAGGTCTGGTACTTGAACTGCAGTCAGCCATGTGGGAATCCAGTGCCTTTAACCACCACATCACCTGCTGGCCTCCATGACAGTTTTAAGATTTAGGACTACATTATTTTTCTTTTCAGTGAATGGAACAACTAATATTTTTATAAGTGAGGCAGGCTGCCTAGGGATGTTAAGGATCATCATCAGAAAGATTACTGGGGCAAGAGAACAAGAAAATCAGTGAGGTGTATTTTATGCTTTTCTGGTCTATATAAACTCCTAACCTCTCTGTTTTTCCCTCCATTGTTTCCTTTTCTTTAAACTCCTTTGTAAATGTATATAGAGAAAGATACTAAGTTGGGCAATTTTAGTTTCAAAATATTTAAAAGTATTAAGAAAGTTTTTCTAGTAATTAGGTATTTAAAAATGAGTTTTCTAAACACACTAACAATATAAATCTAGAAACATCTAGCTTAGCACCTGGCATTGGGAGCTGCTACCTGGTTAACAAGTTGGAACCCAGATTACATTTTCCTTCAAGAATATCCAGCCATCACTGTAACCTATTTATTAGACAATGCTTCTTTCTAGGAGAAAAAGAACCAAAAACTGGAGCTAGAAGGTGGCTCTGGGGAGATCATTTGGGGCTTGTAAGTATTTTCTGAACACTAAGACGCACTTCTCTCTTTTTAAGACATAGAGTTAGGAATATCATCAACAATAAGTAAAGAAAAGAAGATCACTGGGAAAAAGATCTGTGTCATGGCTACCCAATTAATTTCTTCCTCATCAAAAAATCATCACTGGTATTACTATAATTTTGGCTCATTTTTTTATTTTTAAGAGGACATGAAAGTATTTTGTCATAGCAAACTTTTTGATAATAACTGTAATTTGTATACTTCTTATACATCTTTTCTTTCTGTGTGTGTGAGAAATTTTTGCTATAGGGCACATGCGCTCACTGGAGAGGCAGAGAGACAGACAGAAAGCGAGAAATCATCCCCTGGGGGGATGGGCCACACTGTATCCCTTCTCCTCCATTCTCCTCTTGGGATTGTGGGCACACATGCACACGTGCCCAGTGTGAGTTTCAAGCTGCCAGGTCAGGGACTCAAACTGCAGTCAAATAAGTTAGAGTCCAGCACCCTAATGACTCCGCTACCTGCTGGCCCCCTTATATATCTTTCCTTAACAATTTTGCTATAGGGTGTGTGCTCACTAGAGAGAGACAGAGACAGAGAGAACCCCTGGGGGGGATAGCCATGCCACAATCCCTTTCTTCCATTCTCCTCTTGAGACTTTGGGCATACACACACCTAGTATGTATTTATGTCTTTTTTTCCTTCCTTCCTCCCTCCCTCCCTCCCTTCCTTCCTTCCTTTCTTTTTAATTTATTTAACTTCTTTCCTCCCTCTCTCCCTCTCTCTCTTTCTATTTAACCAGAGAGGGAGGGAGGGAGAGAAAGAAAGAGAGAGAGGTGTAAAGTGAGAAAGCCAGTGGCCAGGTCCAGGACTTCAGCCATGATTGGCCATGTGGAAGATCCAATGCCCTTAACCACCATGCCACCTGCTGGCCCCCATAGCATGTATTACAAATTGCTGAGACTGGAACTCCATGATGCAGCTGCCTTCACTCCATCACCAGCTGTCCCATTACTTAATACATATTATATATTTATTTCTTATATTAATATGGACTCCTATTTACTTAAAGAGAAAGAGAGAAAGAGTAGAAATAAATTTACTTAAGATCAAAGAAAAATTAGAGCTACCATTAGTGAAAGAGCTACCTGGCCAGGTATGACACTGTTGGACCTCCATCCCACCCCCCAAGCCTGTACTTGCTGATAACTGACACACTGAACCACATGAATTCTAAGGTATAGGGCCTGTGGTTAAGCTATAACACAAGCTGCTATTTATATTTCTCTCTTATATGCTTTTTTTTTTGAGAGGTTTTCGCTATAGGGCGCGTGCGCTCGCCAGACAGACAGAGAGAGACATAGAGACAGGAAGCGAGAAATGACCCCCCAGAGGGGATGGTCACGCCGCAATCCCTTCTCTTCCATTCTCCTCTTGGGATCTTGGGCACGCATGCACACGTGCCCGGCTTGAGTTCTAAGCCACCGAGTCCGGGACGTGAACCGCGGTCGACTACGTGGGAGTCCAGCGACATAGCCATTACGCTAACTGCTGGTTCCCCATCTTATATGCTCTTTCATTCAAGAGTTTTAGACCTTCTTTTTGGTGACTGGGAGTATGAAGGCTTTTTCAAAAGTAGGGTCGTGCTTATAGTATATATCAATAGTTCTGATCACTAATTAAAACAACACTGGGCACAATTACTTGGATGGCAGTGATAAGTTATGAAGAATAAATATAAATATGTGTACTCTTTTTAGGTTATTATTACATGGCTATTTTAGTGTCATACCTGTCACATTTTTGTCATACCTTTGTAGAAGATACCTTTGGTCTAAGAATAGTTTCTGACATTATAAACTTTAACAGTTCCCATCCGTGGTCTACAACCTGTAGTACACTGAAGTATAATTCACCTAGGGAAAAAAGAGAAAACAAAAAACTCCTCAAAACAAGAAAAACTATAAATATGGAATTACAATATATATTCATATAATCAATAATATGAGAAAGTTAAGGCTCAAGAACTAGTAGTAGATAACATAATAATCCAAATAGGAAATCGAAATGCTAAAATAAATTCCACTTTTAATGACTGCAACTATGTCTCTTTACAGTGTTACAAGTAGAAAGTTTTCCACCTGAACTCGATGTACTACAGAAAACAGAAAAACTCCAATTTTGTGTACCAACCTTTTGCAATTAAGAAAAATTAGACAATACTGGGGCCAGTGGGTGGCATGGTGCTTAAGGCACTAGACTCCCACAGGGCTGACAGCAGCCTGAGTCCTGGACCTGGTGGTTTGCTTTCTCACTTTCTCTCTCTCTCTGGGGAATGCATGTAACTCATAACAAATTTTTAGAAATATGTAATAAAAAATAAATTACTTCTTTAAAAAAGTAGACAATACTATTTAAGCAGTCCTTATATTGAAAATTAAAGCTTTCCATATTTCAAAATAATTAGTTCTTTTCAAAATTACGAAAAGAAAAAAAGCAAAATACAAGAAATTCAGACTTGTCACTTATTTCAAAGAATTTTTTTTCTAATAACTGCTTTCCTTATTTAAAAATATTATTAAGAAATTTCGTGGCAACACTGTATTTTCAACTTTCATAATTCTTAAGTGCTTATGCAAACTCGACGATTTTACGTTAGCCAAAACAAAAGTTTAGTTATTTTTTAAGACCTTCAAACCTATACGTTAGAAAATGTACTGTACTTTAGTTTGGAGACATACATAACCTACAAAGTGAACACTCTCACACACTAGAAAACAAATTGTTCACCCTTCCCAAAAAATCGTTCATTAGAGTCGTTGAAGTTTCAAAAAGGTACATAGGTGGAAAAACACCTATTTAAGTGAGCAGAATAGGCCTGTCAAAATAAAAGGTGCAAAGTGCTATGATCAGGACATTAGTCACTCCTTAAAAACAACATTGACATTTACCTCCTTTATAAAGCAAGTAACTGTCCCTGATGATTCTGGGTTCCTGCAATGAGACATCAGAAGTAGTTAAGTCCTTCAATAATAGGGCTCCCAGACCCACCACTACCCCAAACACTGCACAGGGACATTAAATTCGGATATTAGTCCAACGTAATCCTGTAATAAGCAGTATCCTCCCCTCCAGGCCAGGGCTCTGCACTCCCACACTTTCCGTCCCCAGACGCAATGGGCGGGCCCGGAGGAGGAGCGACGAGGGCCCAGGAAAGCGAATCCAGGACATACGTATATGACACGGCGGCGGCCTTACTTCCCGGGAGCCGCATCCCCTAGTGGGAGGAGAGGAGCGGAGGAGACCGGGCTGTACTCCAGATGGAACGGCAGCCTCACGGTGCTGCACGGGCAAGCCGTGCCTCTCGGAGGTCCCGCCTCCTGGGGACCTTCCAGACTGGTCGGCGTTTCCGCGACACAGGCTGAAGGGCGGGGGCCGACAAAGGAGTGCGTGACTTAGGCATCCAGACTACTGCCTGATCCAAAACGCAAACCCAAGTTGTGCCCCTGCCTCGGAACAGGAGACGGGAGCACATCATAGAAGGCTAGGTAACCAATGGAGGGCGGCTGGGCCGGGGAGCTAGGTCAGGAGCGCCGCGCGGACCTCGAGCACCTCGGGACTGCCGGCGCTTGCCGCTGCCCACCCCTTCCGGCTCCTCCCTGTGGTGCGTAGCGCTCCCAGCAGCGCCTGAGCCGAGGCGCCCGGAGCCATCGCCGTGAAGACTATGGTGCTTCCGAACATCTTGCTCACCGGTCAGGGCACGCGGCTGTGTGGGGCTGGACGGCGGGGCAGGCAGGGGACGCCGAGTGCTTGAGGCCTCGGGCGCCCGAGAGGGGCCGCTCTGGGTTCCGTCTGCGCCGGTCGAGCGCCGCGTGGCGGTTGTCTGGGCCTCGGTCGGGCCCTCGCGACCGCAGCGGGCGGCGGGGGGAGGGGCGCGGCAGGTTAATTCCGGCGGCGGGAGGCTCTTGGGGTAGTAGGTCCCGGGAAGGGCGCAAACCCAGCCTCTTTGTCGGAGAGCTGCTTAATCTCTCTGTATCTGGGTTTTTGTTTGTAAACCAAATTCGAATTCCTTGGCAGAGTTGGCTTTAGGATTTTTAAGCGAGGTAAGGGCAGTGTCTTACCCGTACTAGATCCGTTCATCGTAGATCTGTTGTCTCCCTATACTTCCTTTGCCGTATCTTGTTTTTGTGTTTTGTTTTGTTTTTGTGCATCTGAGATACTCCTCCCATATTAGATTTCTATAAATGTGTTCAGATGTTTGTGGTCTAGTTTACTGTATACGTTTGATGAGTCAGCATCAGAGGCTGTTTTATTTTTTTTTAAGAATTATTTTATCCAACGTTATTTATTTAAATTTGACCAGAGAGGGACAGAGTAAGAGAAAGAGAGAGGGAAGGTGAGAAAGCAAGCTGCCAGGCCTGAGACTCGAACCATAGTCAGCTATGTGGGAGTCCAGCGTCCTTAACCACCACACCACCTACTGGTCCCTGTTGTTTTTTGTTTGGTTGTTTAAGCATTTACTGAATATTTCTGGTCGTTTCTCATGTGAAAAATTGCTGAGTTGTAGAAGTGTAAAATTGCTAAGTTGCCCCTGGGACTGTTCTGGGTCTTTGGAGCCATGCCCAGGGTGCATGTTAGCAGTGAACCAAAATACTGAATGCCTTGAAGAATATGGTTCCTGAACATTTGGTCCTGAAAGTGTCTAAGTGTCTAAGTTGCAGCAGTGAATAGAATCATAGGTCAAACATGGAACAATCTAAATGGTTTTGCAAGACAGAAAAATTAAGAGGTTCTTGGGACCAGTTGGCATAATGACTGTGTTGCTGGACTCCCACGTAGTCGACTGCAGTTCCGAGTCCCAGACCCAGTGGCTTAAACTCAACGCCAGGCATGCGTGCCCAAGATCCCGAGAGGAGGAGGGATTGTGGCGTGGCCATCCTTTGTCGCTTTCTGTCTCTCTGTCTTTCTGGCCAACGCACACACCCTATATCAAAAACCTCTCAAAAAAAAGAAAAAAGAAAAAAAGGAAAATTAAGAGATTCTTTATGGAACAGAGCAGTAAACTTACCATTTAACAAAGTATAAATGTGTTGGCCCCATTCAAGTCCTGTTTCTGAGTGCTACAGATTAACCACCCAACGCTACATCTGATTTGCATGGATCAGATGGTGTCCTTTTTTAAAAAAAGATACTTACTTTATTATTATTACTTTAAAAGAATAATTTAACTTATCTGTTTGGTTGTTTGTTGTGATTTGACCAGAGAGGGACTAGGGGAGAGAGAGAAAGTGAGATAGCAAGCCCACAGGTCCAGGACTCAAACCGCAGTTGACCTTGTAAGAAAGAGTCCAGCGCCCTAACCACCACTTCGAATGCTGACCCCAATGTTGTGGTTTTTAAAATATTAAATCATTTTTGTCAGAAATCTGGAGTGGGGGTGTGGCCAGCAGGTGGTATAGTGGTTAAGGCACTGGACTCCCACGTGCCCATCGCATGTGCGTGGGTGCCCCAAATCCAGAGAAATGGAGAAGGGAATGCAACGTGCCCATTCCCCTTGGGGAACTTATTTTTTACTTTCTGCGTCTGGCAAACACATGCATCCCATAGTAAAAATCTCTCCAAAAGAAAAAAAAATTGAGAATGAGCATTTATTGGCAATCTTTTGAGTTCAGAGTTGGTGTATTATAGTGGACTTACAGTGAATGTTATTTCCCTGCATGGATATTTGGTTTGCCTTTTTAATTACAGTACTCAAATTTAATAATCCCTGTGGCATTAAATCTGAAGAGCTGAAAACTATGCATTTAATTACCTTGAAATGAAATAGAAAAAAGAGAGAAGGTAAAGAACCACATGGAATTTTTTTTTTTTTTTTTTTTTTTTTTTTTTAATTTTGGAGAGGTTTTTGCTATAGGGCGCGTGCACTCACCAGAAAGAGACAGAAAGTGAGAAATCTCTCCCCCGGGGGAGGTGGCCACGCTGTAATCCCTTCTCATCCATTCTCCTCTCGGGATCTTGGGCATGCACACATATACACATGCACGCTTGCGCACACACCTGGCATGAGTTTAAGCCACTGGGTCCAGGACTCGAACTACTCTCGACCACATTGGAGTCCAGCAACATAGCCATTACGCCAATTGCTGGTCTCCATGTGTAATGTTTGTGTTAAAGGGGATATATGTAGTATGTATTCACACAAAATATGCACATATGTGTGTGCACATTGCATAGGACTTCTTTGATACAGTTTCTGGGCCTGTAGGTGGTGTGGTGGTTAAGGCTCTGGACGCCCATGTGGTCAACTGCGCTTCAATTCCTGGACCTGGCAGTTTGTTTTCTCACTTCCCCTTTCTCTCCGTCTGTCTCTCAATCTTTCGTCAAATTAAAAATAATAAATAATAAATAATGAAAATAAATAATCATTAAAAAAAAGATATACAGGTTCAGTGTCCCTAATCTGAAAATCCAAAATGGGGAGTGTCTTCAAAAGGTTCATGGAAAATGCATATTATGAAGAAAACTGTATTTCAAAAATCTTGTGTACCAAAATGAATTCCTTCTTTAATTCAGTCTTTCCACAGACTTTTTTTTTAAGTTCTCTGATATTCCAAAATTGTAACTTTTTTAGTACCAGCATGATTCCACAGATGGAGAATTCCACACCTGACCTCATATAACAGGTCAGGTTTAACCACTCTAAAATATAGGGGCCAGACAGAAAGCGCACAACAAGGCTGTTCCACTTGGGTAGGTTCTGGGTTTGTACCTGGAGACCTCCTTGAGCATGCCAGCCTCACACATTTCCGTGATCCAAATCTGAAAGTGTATTGTGGTATCATGGTTGCCTTTCTTTCTCTCTCCATTTCTATCCCTCTAACGTGGAAGAAATGTAAAAAAACAAACAAAAAAACCTACAGAAATATACAAGATCACCTTCAGGACCAGCAGTGGTTGTGCACTACTAAAATGCTGTTCCACAGACTAGGACCACAGGGGAGGCCTAGGTTCAATTTCTGGCTCAACCTAAAGGCTGTAGGGGTGGTACACACCTGTTATAGTCCCAGCTGGGCGGTTGAAGTAGGAGGACCACAACTAGGTGAAGCACTGCCTTGGAAAAAAACAAAACAAAACAAAACAAAAAAACTGTCTTGAAGCTATGTGTATAAGGTATATATGAAACAAATTTGTTTTTTTTTGACTTGGATCATAGCCCTAAGATACCTTATTATGTATATGTAAATATTCCAGAATCTGGAATCCATAACACTTTGGTCCCAAGCATTTTAGATAAGGGGTACATAACCTATATAAGAAATTGGTTTATAGTATTCGCCCCTAGGCAAGGATTTCGGGGTCAGCGGTGGTAATGAACCATCTTTCAGAGCTGCTAATATTATTCCCTTAAATAATTTCTTAATCATTTCCCTTTATTAAGAAATTGTAATTATGATTGACATATAGTCATTGTACATCTTTATTAGTCTTTTTTAAATTAGGTAAGTGATGGTAATGATTTTAGGTGGTTAGTTTTATTCTGGGCAGTGATGGTGGCGGGCAGTCTGAACCCACATCATAATTGCCAAGCTCTACTCCTGGAGAATCATATATTACTGCATGAGATCCAGCTGGCTTTGAGAAATTTTGATTAGGTTGTAGTGTATATTAATTCACATACTGCTAGTTAAAATATTTTTCACTTCATTTATTTGGAATCTTAGGAAGGGAAGAGATGATTGAAGTCTATTCACAAATTCTATTTCACAAACCGTATTTTTCTGTGACTTTTCTTACAGGTACACCAGGGGTTGGAAAAACCACACTAGGCAAAGAACTTGCATCAAGATCAGGACTGAAATACGTTAATGTGGGTGATTTAGCTCGAGAAGGTAAGGGACACTTTGATAATAGATTTGCTTAAAAAAGAAAATTGGAGTATTAATAGGTGTTTTAAGAGGGAACAAAAAAACAAATTGCCATTCAAGAATTTATGCAGTGTTGGGGACCCACACAAATAGGAAATATTAAGTGTCCAATGCTATTTCCTGGTTATTTTTATAATTTCTCCCTTCCCCAAAATGGCCAGCAGTTCTTGTAAACAGTAATAATTAGGAAAGTTTCCATGAAGAGAGTGGATCTAGGGAGGTGGAGTCTGGATGTTAGGAAGAAGGAGAGCGTGTTGACTTACAAAACATAAAGGTTTGGTGTTGCCAAGCATACAAGAGGGTCTTTGGAAAGTTCATGGAAAATGTGTATCATAAAAAAATGCATGGATTTCTTTTTTTAATTTTTCCTCTTTTTTTTTTTTTTTTTTTTACACCAAAATAAACTTGCACTAATTCCTTATAACATGTCTGAACAGGACCTGGTTTGAGGCACTAAAAAGGGTAAGGCAAAAGAGTCCCTATCAGACAATAAGAATTCTGCTAAAATTGAAGCAATAACAAACATCTGATTTATGGTGAGCCTTGGGTAGAAAAATAGTGACATCACTGATGCTTTACCAGAAGTTTAGGGGGACAGTACCCCAAGGAAATGAGCAGTTTACAAATGGATAACTTGTTTTTTGTTTGTTTTTTTTTTAGAGGTTTTTGCTATAGGGCGCTTGCGCTCGCCAGACAGAGACAGAAAGCGAGAAATCACCCCCCAGGGGGGATGGCCACGCCTCAATCCCCTCTACTCCGTTCTCTTGGATCTTGGGCACGCACGCACACGTGCCCGGCGTGAGTTTTAAGCCACCAAGTCCAGGACGCAAATCACGGTCGACTACATGGGAGTCCAGCGACATAGTCATTATGCTAACTGCTGGTCCCATGGATAGTTTGTTTTAAGAAGGATGAGATGATTGGAAAGATGAAGTCCTGAGTGGCAGGCTTATCTATACCAATTTGCTAGGAAAAAATTAATCTTTTTCATGCCCTAATTGAAGAAGACCAAAGATAAGCAACAGAAACAATAGCCAACAACATAGACATCTCAACTGGTTCAGCTCACATAATTCTGACTGAAAAATGAAAGTTGAGCATCAGTGGTGCCAAAATTGTTGCACTTAGGTCAGCTGTAGACAAGAGCCAGGTTTCAATGGAAATTGTAAATAACTGGAATCAAGATCCCGAAGCATTTCTTGGGGAAGAATAACAGCAGATGACACATTGGCTTTACTAGTACATTCCTGAAGGTAAAGCACAAAGTATGGCTACCAAGAGGTGGAAGTGGTCCAGACAAAGCAAAAGCAGTCATGAGCAAAGGTCATGACAGCAGTCTTTTGGAATGCTCAAGGCATTTTGCTTGTTGACGTTCTGGAGAGTCAAAGAATGATGACATCTGTTTATTATGAGAGTGTTTCAAGAAAGTTAACTGAAGTTTCATCAGATGAATGCTTGGGAAAACTTCACCATAGAGTCCTTCACCATGGCAATGCTTCTGCTCATTTCACTCACCAAACAAGGGCAATTTTTTAGAATTTAAATAGGAAATTATTAGGCATCCATGTTATACTTCTGATTTGGCTGCATCTGACGTTTTTATTAGTAGTATTTTATTTCTTTTATTATCATTATTATTTGTTTAATTTGACCAGAGAGAGAGAGCGAGAAAGAGAGAATAGGAAAGCAAGCCTCCAGGTCCAGGACTCAAACCGTGGTTGGCCACATGGGAGTCCAGTGCCCCAACCACCACGCCACCTGCTGGCCACCCATCTGACTTCTTTTTGTTTCTTAAACTTAAGCTTCAAAGGGCTTCAATTTTTTTCATTTCATGGTGTGAACCAGACTTCCTTGACACCATTAAATTCCTCAGTTTTTTAGGAATGGACTCAGTGGCTGTTACAGTTGCTTACAAAAGTGTATTGAACTTGATGGGGCTTGAGTCGAGAAAGAAAATTTATATTTTTTATTTTTATCTTCAGAGAGAGAAACAGATAGATAGTAACAGCGAGAGGGAAAATGAGAGATTACTCCTCAGGGGGGGTGGCCATGCTGCAGTTCCTTCTCCTTTCTCCTCCTGAGATCTTGGGCATGCATACACATGCGCCCAGCATGATTTTCAAGCCACCAGGTCTGGGACTCAAACCTCAATTGACCATATGCAACTCCAGTGATGTGACTGCTACACCATCTGCTGGTCCGTATTTCTGTCTTTTAATTCCTTAATTCCGTTTTCCATGAACTTTTTGAAGTCCCCTTGTATATGTGAGGGCATTGAGTATATTGATCTCACCAGAGGGACAGATTGTTTTGAACTTGGGCAGTAAGACGTGACTATTTTATGGTATCTTTTTAGATTAATTTGGTAATTGCATGCTGGCATGCAACTGCATATAAGCTAAAGTGATACATGTTTTTATTTAGTACTGTTTTCCCCTAATCTTTTATCACTCCCTTATTTGTGTCTTCATCTTTTTATATTCTACAGTGATTTGTATAGGGTTGGAATCCAATATATTGAAGTAGAAAGAACTTTATGCTCATTAAAGTTAAAAACACTTTACATATGATTTAAGTTTTGAATATATACAGTTTTGTGTATATTTAATTTTTTTAAGTTCTTGATAGTTGCTACTAAAGTAACTATTTTGATTTGATCTAATGTACATATTTTTTCCAAATGATCTAAAGTCTGATCTGATCACCGGATATCATGGAGTCTGGCAAGATGACTTCTCCCAAGAGCATGCCGAAAGATGCACAGATGATGGCACAAATCCTGAAGGATATGGGGATTACAGAATATGAGCCAAGAGTTATAAATCAGATGTTGGAGTTTGCCTTCCGATACGTGACCACAATTCTAGATGATGCAAAAATTTATTCAAGCCATGCTAAGAAAGCTACTGTTGACGCAGATGATGTGCGATTGGCAATCCAGTGTCGTGCTGACCAATCTTTTACCTCTCCTCCCCCAAGGGATTTTTTATTAGACATTGCAAGGCAAAGAAATCAAACCCCTCTGCCATTGATCAAGCCATATTCAGGTCCTAGACTGCCACCTGATAGATATTGTTTAACAGCTCCCAACTATAGGCTTAAGTCTTTACAAAAAAAGGCATCTACTTCTGCAGGAAGAATAACAGTTCCACGGTTAAGTGTTGGTTCAGTTACTAGCAGACCAAGTACTCCCACACTAGGCACACCAACCCCACAAACCATGTCTGTTTCAACTAAGGTGGGGACGCCAATGTCCCTCACAGGGCAAAGGTTTACAGTACAGATGCCTACGTCACAGTCCCCAGCTGTGAAAGCATCAATTCCTGCAACATCAGCAGTTCAGAATGTTCTGATTAACCCATCATTAATTGGGTCCAAAAACATTCTTATCACCACTAATATGGTGTCATCACAAAATAATACTAATGAATCATCAAGTGTATTGAAAAGAAAACGTGAAGATGATGATGATGACGATGAGGATGATGATGATGACTATGATCATTTGTAATCTAGTCCTCATGTATGTAATTTGTGTACTTGGTCTTAAATCCACTGTACTGAAATTAAAAATGCATGCTGAATGTTTTCAAATTGTGTTTTAGAAAATTTGAATAGTATTTAATGAGTAAATACATAGTTAATCATTCTTTTTGATTGAAATGTTGGATTTTCTTTCATAGGATTAACTAATAGTTTTTCATCAGCCTTCAAATGTAAAAAATAAAGTTATTCATTTGATTGTTGATACTTTGACAGTTATGTTTTTTTCTTTTTAAATTTTCCTAGAGGGTTTGTGTACTCACCAGAGAGAGATGAGGAGAAAGGGAGAAGGAGGGGAGTGAGAAAGCACTCTATGGGAGGATGGTCATACTGGAATTCCTTTTCCTTCATTTCTTCTGTGGGATTTTGGAAATGCACACACATTGCCCTCATTTCAAGCTGCCTGGTTCATATAGTTGGCCATGTAGGATCTAGCCACCTTTACACATGCTGGCCTATAGCAATATTTTTTAAGGGATTTTACCCCTCATTGATACCAACAGGAATAACATTTGTAACTTGATTAGTGTTATTAATAATTTAACAATGTTGTTAACTTTAAAACAATTCATTACTTTAAAACATTTCATTACTTCTAGTGTCATATCTAATGCTTATACATTTTTAGGTCATATAATTGTTCTTGCAGGCTACTGAAGTGTAAATGACACCTCTTTGGATATAACAGATGATTAGGATTTTTATTCATAATCAATTGTCTCCTTGGATTTATCTTCTTCAATTGCCCAGTATCCTTTTTATGTCCCTTTGATTATATTTAAGGACTGTTAGTGTCTCCCGGTATCTTTTTAAAAAAAATGTTTAGTTTAATTTTTTTAGTATTCCTATTATAGGTCAACTTTAGGCACCATTGTATTCTTCATTCAGTATCGTGTTCATGTTTAATCCAGGTCTGATGTCCAGGTTATAGTTTCTGAAACTTAGATCTTCATTTGCTATCATACATAACTAGTCAGTCTCCATTTTATTGCTATATTAAATCTGGTTTTATTCTTCAGTGTTGAACTTTTATCTTTTTTAAAAAATTACTATACGGTGCGTGTTCTCACCAGAGAAGGAAAGCAGCTACCCAGGAGGATTATCATGCTGTTGTCCCTTCTCCATTCTCCTATTGGAATTTTGGGCATGCATGCACAAATGTGACCAGAATAGTTTTTAAGCTGTCAGGTCTGGGATTTGAACTATACAGTTGGCCATATGGGATCCAGCTGCCTTAACCACCATGCCACTTGACAAGACGAACTTTCATCTTTTCTGACAATGATTTCAGTCGTATAATAATGTGTATTCTAGTTTTACTCCCACTCAACATTTCTAAACATAAATGGAGTTGCTATATGATTTTCTTTAAAGAATTGTTTTATTTAACTTGATTGATTGATTGATTGAGAGGGAGAGGGAGGGAAAGTGAGAAAACAAGCTGCCAGGTCAGGGACTTCAGCCATGTGGGAGTCCAGTGCCTTTAATCACGATGCCACCTGCTAGCCCCAGCTATATGATCTTTTTAGTAACATTGAAAGGAGCATAACAGACCAAGGACAATCCGGTAGGAGACACTTGTCTTCCTCCTGAGTCCTCGCCCATCTGTATTCAATGTCATTTAAAAGTGTGTATAGTCTCAATCATCCTTTTTAGAGTTCATTGGTGAGATTATTTCATGAGAATGGGATCTAGGCCTTAAAGAAAAATGTTAATTTTTTTCCCTTCCTCCCTCCCTCCCTCCCTCCCTCCCTCCCTCCCTCCCTCCCTCCCTCCCTTCCTTCCTTCCTTCCTTCCTTCCTTCCTTCCTCCTTCCTTTCTTTTAATTTGACCGGAGAGGGACGGAGCAAGAGTGGGAGAGAGAAAGCAGTTGCAAGGTCCAGGACTCCACCATGCCACCTGCTGGCCCCCAGAAAAAGAACTTCTGATCTGACTTGAAGTATATAATAAGGTTTCTCACAACATTCCAGAATTTTTGCCCTTCAGGAGAAATTTGGTGTTTTTAATTGTCAGGAGATGGGGGGAGGGGCTGCAGCAGCTATAGTTTGCTACTGACATTTAGTGGGTAGAGGTCAGGGATTCTGCTAAACATCCAATAATTCACAGGACAGCCCTTTCTTGCCCCCTCATAACAATGACCAGGTTCAGAAAGTCAGTAGTATTAAGGTTGAGAAACCCTGCTATATGGAAATGAGGCTTATATGATAACCTGGTTTTAAATACTTTAAGTGGAATATATTATTGTTTATCATCATCTTACTCCATTTTGAACCAAAGCAGGAAAAATTAGATGGAGAATTAATAAAACGACTGGGAGTCCTAAATATGATGTTGTGATGTGACTTTATTTTTTTCAATTTGCTAGAGGGCATATGCAATGGAGAGAGAGAAATGAGAAAGCACACACACACACACACATCCCATATGCAACCATTTAGCATCCTTAATTTTCCTTTTACCAGCTTCAGTCTTCAGCCTCTATTACTCTAGACAGTATGTATTGACATCGATTGGATCCATTTCTAATAAGTTTAAAGCATAGCTAGACCCTTGACACTTAGAAACTTGGTAAGTCCATATCCCAGGGGTTGGTAAATTACTGCTGTTTGTATTAGGTCTTTGCGCAAACCCTAGTCTTATTTGGCCCTTTACAGAAAAGATTTGCTGATCCATTATCTAACCTCTTCCAAATCCTATTTTCCTCTTATCAGCAACCACTGGAAACCTTAGATTAGTCTCTCTGCCACTGCTCTGTCCCTGTCATCTTTTTACCTATGATTTCACTGCAGCTATCTTGTAATTGTATCCTCCCACTGGTAACCTCATTCATTCAGAACTAGTCACTCCCTTCTGTTGATCTCTCTTTTAAAAAAAAACAATTAATTTATTTTCTTTATTAATAATTTTAAGTTTGCTATAGAGTATGTGTGCTCATCAGAGGAGGGGGGGAGTGAGAAAGCAACCACCAGGTCTTGGACTCAAACCACAGTCAGACATGTGGAAGTCCAGAACCTTAACTCCCATGTCACCTGCTGGCCCCTGCTGATTTCTCTTAAATTTATAATTAAAGCAGCCCAGTTTCTAGACATCTACTAGATATACCTATCTGGATGGATTGAGTTACCTCCAAGATTTTGTTTGCTGAATTGCCAAGAGGGTATGTGTGCTTAGAGTCAACAGAAAGCACCCCTCAGTGGGACATGGCCACATTCCTCTTTCCTGTCAGGATTTTGGACACATGTGCATTCACTTCTATTGTGTTTTTCAAGCCACCTAGTGTCTATGTACTGTATTTGAGGGGCTCTCTCCAAGTGTTTTCCTAGCACATGCTTTTAAATCATCTTTACTTGGCCACTTCTAATTCCTTCCTAAGTACACATTTGGTCAACACAGATCTTTAAGAGTGAGTGAGTGTGTGTGTGGTTTTAGAACAGGTTCTTGCTTTGTCATGATCTTGCCTGCCTCAGCCTCCTAAGTAGCTGGGACAAAAAGCATGACCACATCAGCTTTTTAGTGTGAGCCAGGAATGAACCCAGGTCTCCTGCCTCAGCCAACTGAGTAGCAGTACCTAGCATCCACTACTATGGGTGGGCCATGGTTATCATTATATCCATAAAAGGGTGAAAGAGGAGGAATAACATGATTAAAACTTTTTCTCTATGTTAAAGTCCAAGTGTTTTCAAAGCACTCACTACTTCTAAATCAGTTAACTTTCTGGGATTGCAGTTCTAAGGTTGATGAATTGAGTGGGGTAAATGTAAATACATTGCCAATGGTAGAACACTGGAAATAATCTTAAGTATTGGCAGCAACAACAGAATAAACACCTCACCTCTCAATATGAGTAGCTTTGAAGAATTCTTAGGATGACAGACAGTTAAAGAAAATGTCATGATTGTATGGTTTGACCAGGAATGGGAAAGCTCTTTTAAGGTAAGAAATAGCCAAACTGTTAAGGAAATAGATTTTTCAAATCTTTGAATCATTTAATCGAGTCAAGCTTTTGATCTTTGCTCTATTTACAGGATAGACAACTAGTTTTGCCTTCCAGTTGAAACTTTCTAAAGTGGCATTAATTTTTCCCTTTTTCTGGGGATGGGGGGGGAAGGCGGTGTAGGTGTATGGAGGAGTGTTTACGGTTAGATCACTGTTTCAGCCCACTTGCCTCCGCCTCCTGAGTAACTAGGATTAGAAGCATGCCACTGTGCTCAGCATTTGTTTTTTAGGCTGAGTCTGATTCCCATGTAGCCTCAGCCTACCAAGCAGCAGTATATAGTGTGCTACTATGCTTGGTCCATTTCCTCTATTTTTGAAATTTCTTTCCCTCTCTCTCTGGCAAGCACATGGGCTCTCTAGCGAACATTTACAATAAACAATTCAAAATGTGAAGTGTTTATAGAATCACCTATAGGTATTAGAATTTGTGCCATTTGTAAGAAAATACAATATAAAAATAATTTTTACAATTCCAAATCCTAATTTATTTTGTATTTTTCTTCTAACCTTTGTCCCCTTGAAAACAACTTTGAATTCTGCTTTTTTACTTTATATTTGTATATACAAGCATTTATCATTTTGCTACCAAGCCTATACTACATATGAAGAATTTTTTCTTATTTTAAAGAATTATTTAACTTTATTTATTTTAGTTTGACCAGAGAGGGACGGAGTAAGAGAAAGAGAGGGAAAGTGAGAAAGCAAACCACTGGGTCCAGGACTCAAACCGTAGTCAGCCATGTGGGAGTCCAGCACCCTTAACCACCATGCCACCATCCGGCCTCCATATGAAGGAACTTTAAAAAGTTTGTGGAGAGGACAGCAGGTGGCATAACAGTTACATGGCCGACTGTGGTTCTAGTCCTGGACCCGGTAGCTTCAAATTCATACTGTGCATGCATGCATAAGATCTCAGGAGGAGAATGGAGAAGGGATTGTGGCATGACCATCCCCCGCCCCCGGGTGGGGGTATTTTCTGACCTTCCCTCTCACTCTGTCTCCCTGGTGAGTGCACATGCCCTAAGGCAAAAACTTTTTTTAAAAAATGTTTGTGGAAAAGTAGAATTAAAGTATACTTTTTTGGGGGGAGAGAGGTTTTTGCTGTAGGGTGCGTGCGCTCGCCAGAAAGACTGAGACGGAGAGATAGAAAGCGAGAAATCACCCCACGGGGGGGATGGCCACACCAAAAGCCCTTCTCCTCCATCCTCCTCTTGGGATCTTGGGCACACACGCACACGCGCCTGGCATGAGTTTAAGCCACTAGGTCCAGGACTCGAACCGTGGTCGAGTACATGGGAGTTCAGTGACATAGGCATTACACTAACTGCTGGTCCCTAAAGTATACTTTATTTTGGTGCAAAAAGTAGTTTTATTTTTTCATTTTAGATCTTTTAAAAATTTATTTTCTTGGTTATTGCAGCAATTAGAACCTCTAGGATGACCAGTTGCTATTTTGTTTTAAATTTATTTGCCAGAGAACAAGTGTGCTTGCCAGGGAGATGGAGAAAGCACACACACACACACCCCCCCCCCCCCAATGGAGTATATTCATTGCTATAGTCCCTTCTCCATTTCTCCATCCTTTCAGGATTTTGTATACTCACGTACACAGACCTAGTTTGTTTTTCAAGCCACTGGGGACGGGATTCAAACTTGGTCAACCATGTGGGATCTGGCTCCTTTAACCATTAAACTATGGGCTGGACCAGACTGTTATGTCTTAACTCTTGAAATAAGACTTCCTTTAAAAGTCATCCATGGGGGTCCAGCTGTTGGTGTAATGGCTATGTCGCTGGACTCCCATGTAGTCGACTGCGGTTCGAGTCCTGGACCCAGTGGCTTAAACTCACACTGGGCACATGTGCGTGCGTGCCCAAGATCCCAAGAGGAAAATGGAGGAGAAGGGATTGCAGCATGGCCATCCTCCCTGGGGAATGATTTTTCTCTTTCTTTCTGTCTCTCCGATGAACACACATATCCTATAGCAAAAATCTCTCAAAAAATAAATAATAATAAAATAATGTAGTCCTGTTCTAATAGCCCCATAAATTTGAAGTTGGCAATTCATTTTTAGTTGACTCAACTGTTACATTTAAAGGTTTCAGATATACTACTCATAATTTATCAGTACTCCTGATTTATCAGTATTACTCTTCACTTTTGGTATTCCAAGTAACATCTCTAATGTTTGTGCCCTCCGTTGTATCTAGAATAATTGGAATAGAATGATTACTTTTCTAAAGTCTAGAATTAATTGAAAATTGCTAAAGTTACTTAGAGAATACTGTTTTAATAAGCTAATGTAAATCTCTTATAGGGCAGTTGTTTGATGGCTATGATGAAGAATATGATTGTCCCATTTTAGATGAAGACAGAGTAAGTACAATCTTTTTTTCATAAAGGGTGATTTATTGAATTTAATAGGAAAGTTGACCTGTTTTCTTAAGGAGTATTGATTTTTTTTTTTTTTTTTTTTTGGACCTTCTAACAGGTAGTTGATGAGTTAGAAAACCAAATGAGAGAAGGTGGAGTTATTGTTGATTACCATGGTTGTGATTTCTTCCCTGAACGCTGGTTTGATGTAGTTTTTGTGCTGAGGACTGATAACAACATATTGTACAAAAGACTTGAAACAAGGTAAGAAAAGAAAAACATTTCATTCTTTTTTTTTTTTTTTGCCTTTTTTTTATTTATTTATTTTTATTACATTGAATTACATATAACTTTACAGTGTATTACATTGCTTTTTCAAAAGGGAATGCCATGCATGTCAGTCAGTACAGAGACATTAATCTCCCCGCTTCAACATTCAATATCTTTCCTATTTTTCCCCCAATCATTATTATTATTATTCTAATTATTTTTTATGATAAACATGATTTTTTTTTCCAATTATCAGATCATAAAGTTCCCAACAATAGGGAACGTAGACTCCACTCAGGGATGGACCAAGGGTGGGTCTCGTGCAGCCCCGCAAATGTAGGTGAATCTCCATGGAACACAATTTCAGGAACGCGGCTCAGGAAAGCAGAGACGGCCATCAGCTGGTGTGGCACGCGGGGCAGACCCCGGCCACAGCCCGCGGGGCAGAGCCCCGGCCACGGCACGCGGGGCAGACCCTGGCCACGGCACGCGGGGGCACAGCCCCGGCCATGGCACGCGGGGTAGAGCCCCGGTCGGGCCAGACCTCCAGATAACATTTCATTCTTAAAGCATAATACAGGGACCAGCAGTTAGTGTAATGGCTATGTTGCTGGACTCCCACGTAGTCAACCGCGGTTCGAGTCCCGGACCTGGTGGCTTAAACTCACGCCGGGCGCGTGTGCGTGCGTGCCCAAGATCCCAAGAGGAGAATGGAGGAGAAGGGATTGCGGCATGGCCATCCCCCCTGGGGGGTGATTTCTCGCTTTCTGTCTCTCTGTCTCTCTCTGTCTGTCTGGCGAGCGCACGCACCCTATAGCAAAAAACTCTCAAAAAAAAAAAAAGCATAATACACACTTTTATTCAGATTCCTAAAGTTGGCCGTACTACCATGATAAAGGATTCTAAATTCAAATGTGACTGTGTATCTTATTTGGTATCTTATCTTATCTTATTTGGTATCTTGCTATATACCAAAGCTATGCAGTACCAACAATTCTGAATCTAAGATAAAACAGGTACATTTGTAAAACATAGGCAGTACTTTGTAACTGAGAAATCAGTTTCTCCACTGGCAGTCTGATTCAGTAAGAGGTACATAGAGAAACCCTTTTTAGCAGGCTTTTTCCTTGTTAAAAACCTACCTAAGAAAACAGCCATTCTTTCCTTACCGAATGAACATTACTCCCAGTTTCTCTGTATCAGGAATGGGAAAGCTTATGAAAGCTTAACAAGGTAAACATTTCACAAATTAAAGAAACATTTTCAGGTTTTTTATTTTATTATTTATTTATGTGAATTTTATTTGGCATTATTATTCTCTGATTTGACCAAAGAGACAGAGAGAGAGAAGGGGAAAGTCAGAAAGCAAGCTGCCATGTTTGGGACATGAACCATGGTAAGCCATGTGGGAGTCCAGCACCTTAACCACCATGCTGCCTGCCAGCCTCAACATTTCCCAATTTTTAAAATATATTTGAGTTGGGGCTGGCAGGTGGCATGGGGGTTGTAGGGGGCTGGATTCCCACATGATTGACCAGGGTTCAAGTCTCAGACCTGGCGGCTTGCTTTCTCACTTTCTTTTTTTTTCTCTCTCTCTCTCTCTTTCTCTGTCCCTCAATGATCAAATTGAAAGAAAGAAAGAAAGAAAAAAAGAAAGAAAGAAAAAAAGAATAATTTAAAAATATATGTGTATGTATTCATATATATATATATATATATATATAGAGAGAGAGAGAGAGAGAGAGAGTTAATCCCTCCAGTAGCTCATCAGATTTTATCCATAATAACTAGAACAGAGACAATTTTAGTATAACTATTTTTGCAGTGTCTTTTGATCCAACCTGTGGAAGATGGAGATTCTAGAGGGATTTAGAGGACAGTTTTATAAAGTAAAGCTCCAGATTTTTGCCTAAGGTCAAGTTCAGAATTTTTGGTTCTCACTGAATGTAGTCAACTATGACTAATCACAGTTGGAAGAATTATATAATTATATATAAAGAACAGAGAATTATATAATTAAATAATATAGGGAAAGATAGGTTGGGGCTAGAGCTAAAACTTTATTTTTTTATTTTATTTTAACTTTATGTATTTATTATTATTATTTTCCAATTTTACTAGAGAGAGAGAAAGAGAAAGGGAAAGCAAGAAAGGAAGCCACTGGTCTGGGACTTAAACCGTAGTTGGCCATGTAGGAGTCCAGTGCCTTTAACCACCACACTACCTGCCAGCCCCTAGAACTAAAACTTTCATCTTTAGGCAGTGAACGGCTACTAAAAGTTTTTGAGCAGAGAACAGAAGCCATGTGATACATACTTTTTTTTCCCAACCAAGGTGATTTAAAATTATCACTGAAAAATTACTGTTTGGGGTTGGTCCTGTGACCTAATTGTTAAGGGAGCTGGATCCCACATGGCTGACCACAGTTTGAATCCCAGCCCCAGTGGCTTGAAAACCACCAAGTGCAGGCACATGTATTCCCCATATCCTGACAGGATAGAGAAGTGGAAGAGAAGGGAATGGAGTAGAGGAGAACGGATTGCAATGTGATCACACCCCTATTGGAAGGTGCTTTCTCTCCCTCTCTGTCTCTGATGAGTGTGTACACCCTCTGTAAATTTTTTTTTTAATTGCTTTTTAGGTAAATAACCAAAGAGTGACTTGGTGAGAAAACAAGAGAACTATTGGGTCACCAGGAAAGTCATGACACATTTTTGCATAGAAAAATAGAAAAATATGTCATGACTTCTCTGACAGCCTAGTAGTGTTTTTGGTTTTTAATCACTGAAAAGTTTAATTAGCTTCTTTTTCATAAAGCAAGGACTTTATTGAGGTATAATTCCATACTATATAATGAACCCACTCAAAGTTTATAAATCAGTTGTTTTGACCAATTTGAGAAAAGGTTCATCACCACAAAGGACATACCTAAACCTATTAATGATCACTTCCAGTTCCCAAACCCTAGGCAAATGATAATCTACTTTCTGTCTCTGTGAATTTTCCTATAGTAGCCATTTCATATAAATAAAATCATACAAGATGGGATTTTTTTGTGTGTGGCTTTACACTTAGCTAATGTTTTCAGCATTCATCTATTTAATAGCACATACCAGTACTTCATTTGTTTTTTTTTAATTGCCAAATAATATTCTTTTTTAAAAAAAGAGAATGATTTTATTCTATTCATTATTATAATTGTTTTACTTTAACCAGAGAAAGACAGAGAGAGGGAAAGTGAGGAAGCAAGCCATCAGGTCTGGGACTCAAACCATGGTTGGACATATGGGAGTCCAGTGCCTTAACCACCATGCCACCTGCTGGCCCTGTCAAATATTATTCTATTGGATATATTATTTTCTTATTTATTTATGCTGTGATGAACATTTGAGTTGCTTTCATTTTCTGGCTATTATGAATATTGCTGCCATGAACTTTTTTAAAAATAATTATTTCTTTAATTTTAATTTTTAAAATTAATTTTGTTTGTTTGTTTATTTTAATTTGACCAGAGAGAGACAGAGAGAGAGAGAAAGCAAGCCACCAGGTCTGAGACTTGAACCATGGTCGACCATGTGGGAGTCCAACATACTAACCTCCATGCCATCTGCTGGTCCCACAAACATTTTTTTAAAAAGATTTATTCATGCTTAATTTTATTTATTATTATTCTTTGATTTTGACCAGAGAGTGACAGACAGAGAAAGCGAGAGTGAGAAAGCAAGCCACCAGGCCTGGGACTCGAACTGTAGTTGCCCATGTGGGAGGCTAGCACCTTTACAACCATGCCACCTGCTGGTCCCCATGAACTTTCTTGAAGTTTTTTTTTTAATTAATTAATTTATTTATTTTTATTCCATGAGCAAGAAAGACAGACAGAGAGAGAGATAGGCATCCTCAACAGGGTTTTCTCATGACATGTTAAACCCCCAGCTTCAGCCAGACCCAGATCATGAGCTTTTGTGCACCTGGCATGTGCTCTGAGATCTCTAGATGTGAACCTGGGACCCTTCTATATGGATTAGCCTCATAGAGCATTGCATTACTGCTGCACCACTGTCTGGCCCTGCTATGGACATTAGCACAAATGTTTTTATGTGTTCATTTTGAATTATTGGGTAATTTCAAACTCTGTGTTTCATTACTTGAGGAATTGCCAGATTAATTTTCAAAGTAGCTATACTGTTTCATATCAACACTACCTAATTATGAGGATCCCAGTTTCTCTACTTCTTTATCAACACCTGTTTTTATAGTCTTTAGCTTACAGTTATATTAATGGCTATAAAGAAGTATCTCACTCATATTGGTGTTTTTTTTTTTTTTTTGGAGAGGTTATTTTATTTTATTTATTTATTTTTTTTGCCATAGGGCACATGCGCTCGCCAGACAGACAGAGAGAGACATAGAGACAAAAAGCGAGAAATCACCCCCCAGAGGGGATGGTCACGCCACAATCCCTTCTCCTCCATTCTCCTCTCGGGATCTTGGGCATGCACGCACACGCGCCCGGCGTGAGTTTTAAGCCACCGGGTCCAGGATGTGAACCATGGTCGACTACGTGGGAGTCCAGCAACATAGCCATTACGCCAACTGCTGGTTCCCTCATATTGGTTTTGATTTGCATCTCCTCGAGAACTAATAGTGTTGAGCATCTTTTCATGTGCTTAATGGCCATTTGTGTATCTTTGGAGAAATATCTATTCAAATCATTTGCCCAGTTTTTAATTGGATTAAATATCTTTTTTGATGTTAAAAAATTCTTTATATGTTTTAGACTCAAATCTCTTATCAGATTTAAGATTCACAAATATTTTCTCCCATTCTCTGAGCTGTCTTTTTATAAATTTAAACATCTTTTAAGTAGTTCAGTTAAATTTTTTTTGTTAGACTGTTTAACTAATTTGACTTTGAATTTTTAACTCTCAGGTGAGCACAATAAAACATGCCTAAAATCACAGCTACTTGTATAGCTAAGGGAAGAGGATCACGGGTTTAAGGCCAGCCTGGACAGTACAGCAAAATCTTCTCTTTAGAAAACAAACAAAGAAAACAAACAGGGCCAGCTCTTTGACCTGATGGTTAAAGCAGCCAGATCCCACTTGGCCAACTACATAGTTCAAATCCTGTCCCCAGTGCCTTAAAAAATACACTAGGCGCATGTATATGCATGTCTAAAATTCCAGCAGGATAGAGAAATGTAGAAGGGATTATAGTGTGCTGTGCCTCATTGAGGGGGGTACTTTCTCCCTTCCCTTCTCTTCTCTCTGTTTCTCTCTCTGGTGGGTACACAGACCCTCTGGCACAGTAAATAATAATTTAAAAAACAAAAAACTGAGGACCAGCAGATGGTGTAATGGTTATGTTGCTGGACTCCCACGTAGTCGACTGCAGTTCAAGTCTTGGACCCTGCAGCTTAAACTCACACCAGGTGTGTGTGTGTGTGCATGCCCAAGATCCCAAGAGGAGAATGTAGGAGAAAGAATTGTGGCATAGCCATCCCCCTGGGGGATGATTTCTTGCTTTCTGTCTCTCTAATTCTGTCTGTCTCTCTGGCAAGCGCACACACCCTATAGCAAAAATCTCTCTTTAAAAAATAACTTAACCGTTTATTTAGATGACCAATTTACTCATATGCCTAAAGATTAAATAAATTTTCTTCCTATCATGTCTTTGGAATTGGTAAAGTCAGATACATCCATCACTTTGATCAAATATCCAATTAGTATAGTATTCCTTATATGCATTTAATATTTAATAATTATATATGCCACTTATTTGTTTTATACGCCTATGTCTTTTAAAAAAAATTTTTTTTTTTTTTTAGAGGTTTTTGCCTTAGAGCGTGTGTGCTCACCATGAAAAGAGAAAGACAGAGACAGAGGGAAAGCGAGAGATAATCTGCCTGGGAGGGTGGCCACGTCGCAGTCCCTTCTCCATTCTTGTCCTGGGTCTTTGGGTACACACACACTTGGCATGAATTTGAAGCCACCAGGTCCAGGAGTCAAACTGTAGTTGTCCAAGTAGTAGTCCAGCAATATAACCGCTATGCCCATCTGCTGGTCCCTGTGTGCCTGTATCTTGACTCTTGAAATCTTGGATCATTGCTATATACCTCTTGTTTATTTCATAGCTGAGCCTAGTTTGAAGTAGGTAGGTACTCTTATGTTTGCTAATTCACTGGTAATGAATTGGTGAGACGGGGAGATTTGGACAAACATGCTGGTTTCCTGATCCTTGGTTTAACCTTCATGTCAAAGAAGTTTGTCATATTTACAGGTGCCAATCTGTTTCCTCCAGAAAAAGAGACCTTGAGAAGTATTTTTGTATAATTTTTTTAATGTATTCAAAAGTGTCCAATTTTTGGTATGTTCCAAAAACTCCAGTTAATGTCATTCAGTTTTGTCCAGATAGGGTCTCACTATGTTGCTCATACTGGCCTTGAATACATGATCCTCCTTCCTTAGCTTCTAAGGTAACAGGGACTACAGATGTTGCTGAGACTATATGCACACACTACCACACCTAGCTGTGTCTTTTTTGTTTGCTTAACCTCTCTTTTCTTTCTAGGGGTTATAGTGAAAAGAAACTAAAAGAAAATATTCAGTGTGAGATTTTTCAAGTGCTTTATGAAGAAGCCACATCATCCTACAAGGAAGAAATTGTGCATCAGCTGCCCAGCAATAAACCAGAAGAGCTAGAGGATAATATAAACCAGATCTTGATATGGATTGAGCAGTGGATCAAAGATCATAATTCTTAACTTATAAAAGTGGCCACTTTACAATCACTCTTGTTTTTGTTTTTGTTTTTGTTTTTAAGAGATTTTTGTCATAGGGTACATGCACTTGTCAGAGAAAGACAGACAGAAAACGAGAAATCAACGCCCCAGGCAGAATGGCCGTGACACAGTCCCTTCACCATTTTCCTCTCAGGATTTTTGGCATGCACACAAACACATTCAGCATGAGTTTCAAGCCACCAGATCCAGGACTTGAACCAAGGTCTCCTATGTGGGAGTCCAGTGATGTAACCATTACACCATTTGCTGGTCCCATCACTCTTGTTGATATATCTGTCCACAACATAAAAATTGCCCAAGTATTGGGGACCAGCAGGTGGCATGGTGGTTAAGGCACTGGATACTCCCACATGGCCAGCCACAGTTCGTGTCCTAGATCTGGTGGCTTGCTTTCTCACTTTGTGTGTGTGTCTGTCTCTCTCTGGTCAAATCAAAATAAATGAATGAATAAATAAAGTGGTTCTTTTTTCTTTCTTTTTTTTTTTTTTTTGGTTTTTTTTTTGTTTGTTTTTTGTTTTTTTTTGAGAGGATTTTGCTATAGGGGTCCATGCACTCACCAGAAAGAGAGAAACAGAGACAGAAAGCCAGAAATCACCTCCCAGGGGGATGGCCACACCACAATCCCTTCTCTTCCATTCTCCTCTCGGGATCTTGGGCATGCACGCACATGCACTTGGCATGAGTTTAAGCCACTGGGTCCTGGACTCGAACCGTGGTTGGCTACATGGGAGTTCAGTGACATAGCCATTATGCTAACTGCTGGTCCCTATGCCCAAAATCCTAAGTGGAGAATAGAGGAGAAGAGATTGCAGCATGGCCACCTCCCCTGGGGGTTTATTTCTCACGTTTCCTCTCTCTGTATCTGTCCATCTTTCTCTCTGGCAAACACACACACACCTTAAGGCAAAAACCTTAAAAAAGAGAAAAAGTGTTGCAGGACTAGTCAAGGATAATGTAAAGACTTATGCTCAGGCCAGAGAAAGCTAACAGTCTGAAATATAATTAATACTAAGGATTGAGAATAAAAACTGACATTATTTAATGCTTCAGTCACTAAAGGATAAATCTAAATTATTAGATATCTCTTTGAGGTTTATTATAGAAGAAAATGCAGATGATCTCTTTAAAATATTGGAGTATTTCTTTTTTTTCCTCTTTAAATAAAAATAAATTTGGGGGACCAGCAGTTGGTGTAATGGTTGTGTCGCTGGACTCACATGTAGTCAACTACAGCTTGAGTCCCAGACCCAGTGGCTTAAATTCACATTGGGCACGTGTGCATGCATGCCTGGGATCCCGAGAGGAAAATGGAAGAGAAGGGATTGCGGCATGGCCATCCCCCCGGGGGGGGGGGGGGGGGGGGGTGGTGTGTGATTTCTCGCTTTCTGTCTCTCTGTCTCTTGTCTTTCTGGCGAGCGCATGTACCCTATAGCAAAAACCTCTCCAAAACAAACAAACAAACAAAAATTGGAAGTAGTAATACTTGTATTCTATTCAAAATCCAAAAGATACAAAAGAGTATGTTGAAAGGTTAGGTCACTCATTCAAGCTAGCCCTGTTCCCAGGTACGGCAGGTCTTTTCACTTTAGGAAATATTACTGGTTTCTTACATATTTTTCAGATTTTTTTTTTTTTTTTTGCCTGCAGAGTATATAAGTATGTGTATGTACATTATTACTTGTTTCAAAGAACGTGACAGCATACCATATAATTATTTACTTTTTTTTTAAGAGATTTTTGCTATAGGGCTCATGTGCTGACCAGAGAGACAGAGGGAGTCAGACAGAAAGTGAGAAATCACCGCATCCCAGGGGGAATGGTATGCTGTAATCCCTTTTCTTCCTGTCAGGATTTTGGTCAAGCATGCACACACACATGCCTGGTGTGAGTTTTAAGCCACCAGGTCTGGGACTCGAACCCAGGTTGACTATGTGGGAATCAAGCGACATAACCATTTTGCTATCTGCTGGTCCTACTTTTTTCATTTAATATATTTGGAGATTATTATTTCTCAGAACATATAGAACACCCCCTTTTTTTTTTGAGATCTAATCCATAAAATTCAGTTTTAGAATCCACTGGTTTTTAGCATATTAACAAAGTTTAACAAAGTTATGTGACCATCCCATTAATTCCAGAACATTTTTATCACGAACCATAAGAAAACCTGTACCCATTAGCAGTCTTTCCTGTCGTTCTAGGTCCTTCTATTCACTGATCTACTTTTCGTCTCCATAGATCTGCATATTCTGGATATTTCTTACAAATAGAATCAAATAATATGTGGCCTTTTGTTTCTGATTTCTTTCACTTGACAGTGTTTTCAGGGTTTATCCATGCTTTAGCAATTACTAGTATCTCATTCCCTGTTATTGTCAAATAATATTCCATTATAGGGGGCTGGCAGATAGCATAATGATTAAAAGTGCTAGATTCCCACATGGCCAATCATAATTCAGGTCCCAGACCTGGTGGCTTGCTCTCTCACTTTCCCTCTCTCTTTCTCTGTCTCTCTCTGGCCAAATTAAAATAAATGAATGATAAATTAAATAAATAATTCTTAAAAAACAAACAAACACACACACACACACACACACACACACACACAGTAAAGGTAACCACACTATGCCTTAGGCTGGCCCATGTTTAACTTTTGAGGAAATGCTAAACTGTTTTACAAACCAGTTGTACCATTTTATGTTCCTGTCATCAATGATTAGGGACCCAATCTCTCCACATCCTGACAATGTTTATTCATTTTGAGAATTATTTTATTTAACTTTATTTATTTATTTATTTTAAGTTTGACCAGAGAGGGGCAGAGAAAGTGAGAAGGCAAGCTGCCAGGTCTGGGACTCAAACTGCAGTCAGCCATGTGAGAGTCCAGAGCCCTTAACCACCATGTCACCTCCCGTCCCCTCCTGCCAACATTTATGCTATCTTTTTTTTTTTTTTAAGGGAGAGAATATTTTGCTATTGGGCATATGTGGCTTGCTGGAGAGACAGAAAATGATAAGTCACTCCATTAGGGGGGATTGCCACACCACAATCACTTCTCCATTCTCCTGGGATCTTGGGCACATAAGCACACATGCCTAAGCTGCTGAGCCCAGGATTTGAACTGCAGTCAACTACATGGGAGTCCAGTGACGTAACCATCCCATCTGCTGGTCCCTCTCTTGATTTTTTTCCTAATTATGAGTTTAATTTTATTTATTACTAAATTTGACCAGAGAGAAAGAGAAAGTGAGAAAGCAAGACGCTGGGTCTGAGACTCAAACCGCCATCAGTCGTGGGAATTCAGCACCTTAACTACCACATCACCTGCTGGCCCCTGTACTATCTTTTTTTAATATAGTACATTGGTTTTGCGGTCATAACTGTTTTAGTTTTGATCTACATTTCTCTAATGACTAATTATTTTGAGCATATTTTCATGTGCCCATTGGCCATTTATATATATTTAGATATTTAATCTTTTTGTCT
Source organism: Tupaia tana (assembly GCA_026018925.1). NCBI lineage: Eukaryota > Metazoa > Chordata > Mammalia > Scandentia > Tupaiidae > Tupaia > Tupaia tana. Next base: position 57,849,776 of record JAKSZU010000006.1, on the reverse strand, counting down.
TTACAGAATTCCGTTAAGAATGTGCCAGGATCAACTTAATCAGTCCCCTGTCAATGGACATTTAGGTTGTTTCCAGCTTTTTACTATTACAAGCACAGATAAAAAAAAAATGATTAGGAGGAGCAACACATGTATTACTATGCCAAGACCCCTTCTAAACTTATTTCAAAAGTGAAATCTTTTGAGCTAGCCCCATGGCCTAGTGGTTAAGAGAGCTGGATCCCATGTAGCCTACTGCATGGTTCAAATCGCAGCTCTAACTGCTTGAAAAACACCAAGCCATGTGTATGTGTGCCCCAAATCCGGACAGGATGGAGAAATAGAGACCAAATTGTAATGTGACCATGCCTCCTAGGAGCATGATCACTCTCCCTCTCTGTTGCTTGGGCAAGGACATACACCCTCTGGCAAAATTTAAGGAAAAAAAAAAAAACACAAAAAGTGAACTTCAGACCAGCAGATGGCGCAATGGTTGCGTCACTGGACTCCCATACAGTTAGTTGACTGCAGTTTGAATCTGGGACCCAGTGGCTTAAAACTTAATGCCAGGTGTGTGTGCACGCATGCCCAAAATCCCAAGAGGACCGTGGAGGAAAAGGATTGTGGCCTGGCCATCCCACTGGGAGTGTGATCTCTTGCTTTCTGTCTCTGGTGAGTGAATGAACCCTATAGCAAAAATCTCTCAAAAAAAAAAAAGGTGAACTCTTCGTATCTCTTGACCACCTTGTGAGGGAGATACTATTTTTATTACAGCTGATGGAACAAAAGCACAAGATTAAGTGACTCACTCAAAATTATATGTAGTGAGCACTAGTTAGATTCCAATTTAGACAGTATCTTACCCATTAAGTTCTGCCTAATGCATATGCAGTTTTGCACATGAGCAAGTTTATTTGTTAAGTAGACTCCCAGAAGATAAAGTGAACACAAATTTAACAATGAGTAGATTCATTTCAATGAACATAAATAGCCTGTTACATATGTACAAGATTCCATGCAAATCACCATGTGGTGGGGAAGGTCTCCCAAGATACTGACCTTTGAATGATCTTAACCTACAGGAAGCAGAAATAGACCCAAATGGGCACGTTACACAGATAAAGTAGGTTGGAGATTCTAAACATAATGTGAAAATGAAAGAAGGGAAAAGTATTTTCTATTTGAAGTATCAGAAAAGGAAAAATGGTGTAGAATGCAGAGCTTGAATCATGGGTATGGATGTAGAAGAAAAAGGTTACTTGGACTGTGATAATATCACAAAGGTGCTACCCTCTATAATTGAGTGAAATCTATAAAATATGGGTAATTACTTCCTATGGCTTTTGTGAGGGTTAAATACAGCCACATACCACATAATAATAGGTCAACAGTGGTCCTCCTATATGAAAGAGGTCCTGTAAAATTACAGCACACATGTGGCGTGGTGGTTAAGGCACTGGACTCCCATATGGACCATCGCGGTTCAACTCCTAGACCTGGTGGCTTGCTTTCTCTCACTTGCCCTTTCTCTCTCTCTGGTCAAATTAAAAATAATAATAATAAAATAAAGTGATCTTTTTTTACATTACAGCACAAAGCCTAGGTGTGTAGTAGGCTGTACCATCTAGGTTTGTGTGAGTATATTGTTTCCACAACAGTGAAATCACCTAGGGACACGTTTCTCACATCCCATCAAGCGACACATGACTGTACCTAGAACACTGTTTGGCACATATAAGTGTGTGTTATTTTTAGTACTGCTAATGGCATTTTTTTTTTTTTTTTGGAGATATTTTTGCTATAGGATGTGTGCGCTCGCCAGAAAGAGACAGAAAGATAGAAAGTGAAAAATCACCCCCCAGGAGGGATGGCCATGCCGCAATCCCTTCTCCTCCATTCTCCTTTCAGGATCTTGGGCATGCACGCACACACGCCCGGCGTGAGTTTAAGCCACCAGGTCCGGGACTCGAACTGTGGCCAACTACATGGGAGTTCAGCGACATAGCCATTACATTAACTGCTGGTCTCACTAATGGCATTTTTATAAATAACAATCCTTTTTCAGCCAGAATCACCATCATCAAGTATTTATCCAAAATGATGAACACAGAAGGAAAGATAAGAAGAAGTAGTCAGTGTATATACCAGGGACCTTCAAAAAGTCTATAGACTTTTGAAGAAAGCCACATACATTAGGACCAGCAGATGACATAATGGTTACATCGCTGGACTCCCACATAGTCGACTGTGGTTTGAATCCGGGACCTGGTGGCTTTAAACCTCAGGCCAGGTGTGTGTGCATGTGTGCCCAAATCCCAAGAGGAGAATAGAGGAGAAAGAATTGCAGTGTGGCCATTCCCCCTGGGGAGTGATTTCTCACTTTCTATCTGTCTCTAGCAAGTGCAGGCTCCCTATGGCAAAAATCTCTTAAAAAAAGAAAAAAGAAAAAAACCTACATGGATTTTAAACTTTTTTTTGCACCATAATTAACTCATACTTTAATTCCATTTCCCCACAAACTTTTGAGCTCCACTTGAATGATCTTTAGACTTTCTAGAAAATAGTTGTCCCTTTGGCCACATGTTTGTGAATCTACAAGAAAGATGATAGATACTGCAGACATCAAGGGAACAGGTATTGTTCTAGAAGGAATGTTACCATGGCAAAACTGCCTACAGTGTTACCCAGCATGCTGTTGGCATTGTAAACACAAGGACAAGATTCTTGCCAAAAGAATTAATGTGTGTACTGAACATATTAAGCACTCTAGAAGCCAAGATAGCTTTCTAAAAAGAAAATGATAAGAAAAGGCCAGAGAGAAAATTACCTGGTTTCTCTTGAAGTGCCAGCTTGCTCCACCCAGAGAAGCACACTGTATGAGAACCAATAGAAGCCTGAGTTGTCGGAACCTATTCCTTGTGAATTCATGGCATATTAGTTTTTTGTTTGTTTTTGTTTTTTTAAAAAAAGACTTCTGGACTAATTAAATATTAAAAAATTTTAAAATCTTCATTTCTGGGACTCATTAAATCCTTTTAGTAATTAAGTGATCTCTAATAACACTGATATTCACCATCATATTAATAAACAGGACACTCCAACAGAAGAGTGATAATGAAGTCTATATATAGAGCTATACATACTTTGAGCATGAAAAATATTAACACTAATTTTAGTCCTAGGTTTTCATGTAAGACTAGAGTGGGCTCAGTGTCCTGGTGGTTAAAGCAGCCAGATCCCACATGGCTGATCACACTGTTCAAATTTCAGACCCAGCGTCTTGAGGAACACACCAGGTGCATGTGTGCGCATGCCCAAAATTCTGAAAGAAGGGAGAGATGGAGGAGAAGGGATTACAGGGTGACCATTTCCTATGTGCAGGGGGTGCTTTCTCCTCTTTCTGTCTCTTTCTGAAGAACGTATATACCCGCAAAAAAAATAATAATAAGAGTAACAATGCTTTAACATCTTATTTGAAAAGGCTCTAAAAAAATAACCCCATTGACTATCTCTGATTTAATTCAAACTTTCATTTTTTTGTTTGTTTGTTTAAACAGGCTGATTTATATCAAACTTGAGATTAAAGTATGCCAAATTGTTAAATCATTTTATAGTTCTGTAAATGAGACTTGTTAATATAATTTGTTCAGTTTTTCAGGAGTACCTTAAGATAAGCTTTTTCTGGGACCAGCAGGTGGCGTGGTGGTTAAGGCGCTGGACACTCCCACATGGCTGACTGCAGTTTGAATACTGGAACTGGTGGCTTGCTTTCTCACTTTCTCTCTCTCTCTCTCTCTCTCTCTCTCTCTCTCTCTCTGTATCTCTCTCTGGTCAAATTAAAAGAAATAAATGAATAAATAAAATTAAATAAATAACTTTTTTTTTTTTTAAGATAAGCTTTTTCTGGAGCCAGCATGTGGTGTGGTGGTTAAGGCGCTGGATTCTCATATGGCCAACTGTGGTTCATGTCCCACACCTAGCAACTTGCTTTCTCGCTTTCTCTTTCTCTCTCTCTCTCTCTGGCCAAATTAAAAAAATAATAATAAGTTAAATTAAAATGAAATAATTATTTTAAAAAGATAATAAACTTTTTTTTTGGGGGGGTGAGGTTTTTGCTATAGGGCGCTGGCGCTTGCCAAAAAGACAGAGAGAGACAGAAAGTGAGAAATCACCCCCGGGGGGATGGCCATAACGCAATCCCTTCTCCATGGCACACATGCACACATACTCGGCGTGAGTTTAAGCCACCAGGTCTGGGACTCAAACTGCAGTCGACTACATGGGAGTTCAGCAACATAGCCATTACACCAACTGCTGGTCCCGATAATAAGCTTTTTCGTGTCACTTATTGTGATTTTTTTTCCTTTATTCATGATAGCACACGTGTATGAGAGACAAAGGGAGAAGTAGACAAGACAATGGCAGGGTAGTTGAGGGAGCTGGATCCCACATGGCCCACAGTTCAGTTCGAGTCCGGAACCTGGTGGCTTGAAAAACACCCAGGCATGTGGGGCCCGCAGATGACATAGTGGTTAAGGCACTGGACTCCCACATGGCTGACCACGGTTCAAGTCCTGGATCTACTGTCTTGAAATTCATGCTGGGTACACGAGTGCATGGTCAAAATCCTGAGAGGAGAATGGAGGAGAAGGGGTTGCAGCATAGCCATACCCCCTAGGATGTGATTTCTTGCTTTCTGTCTGTCTCTCCAGCAAATGCATGCACTCTATAGCAAAAATCTCTAAAAGAAAGAAAGAAAAACACCCAGGCACATGTATATGCACGCCCCAAATCCAGAGAGCAGAGTGGAAGAGAAGGGGCTGTTGAGTGGCCATCTTCCCGGGAGGTGCTTTCTCACATTCCATCTCTCTCCTCCCTGTGCACTCCAGCAAAGATTAAATTTAAAAATTAAAAAAAAAAAGACTAGAGAAGTACGCCCTCCACCAAGTTTGATCATGCCAAGATCCTCTGCCTCTAATCTTCCAGTTCACTGGAGGACTAGACACTTACAGGAATGCCCAACATGTTTCAGGTTAACTGGAACAGGGATTTAAACCACAGTTTCCCCATTAGAATTTTTTTTTTGAGAGTTTTTTTGCTATAGGGTGCGTGTGCTCGCCAGACAGACAGACAGAGACAGAGAGACAGAAAACAAGAAATCACTCCCCAGGGGGGATGGCCACGCCACAATCCCTTCTCCTCCATTCTCCTCTCGGGATCTTGGGCACACACACACACACACATGCCCGGCGTGAGTTTTAAGCCACCGGGTCCAGGACGCGAACCACGGTCTACTACATGGGAGTCCAGCGACATAGACATTACTCTAACTGCTGGTCCCTCCACATTAGGATTTATAAGACATTATTACTATGTCATGGAGCCAGCCCAAGATAATAAACTTTGGTATATGTATAACCACTGTTTTTGTTTGTTTGTTTGTTTTTCCTTATTTCCTTTCCTGGTATATTTTCATTTTTGTAGACTTTGGAATGTGAGTTTGGCTTTACCTCACCAACATTTCTTACATATTTTAAGCATGTCCTATCAGCAGTCCCTGCAAACATGTAAATGTGTGTTTGTCTTTAATACAAAAGTTATAAAGGTCAACACTGCTGAGAAACATTGATTCTTCCTGACAAGAGTCAGGGAGCAAGATTAAAAAAACAGACTTAACTCTGGTTGTGGGACCAGCAGGTGGTGTGGTGAAGGTTCTGTATTCCCACATGGTTGACGGTGGTTCAAGTCCCAGACCTGGCAGCTTGCTTTCTCACTTTCTCTCTGGTAAGTGCACATGCCCTATAGCAAATTTAAAAAGAAAAAAAGAAAATCTCTGATTGCTGTATAAGTGAAAAACAATGTCATGAAAATTCTTTGTATATACCTAGGCTTTTACTTAAAACTTACTTCCTTAACTCTTCTGGTTACATAAATCCCCCTATAATGCCTTTTTCTTTTTTTTTTTTTGGGGGGGGGGAAGGTTTTTTTTGCTATAGGACGCGTGCACTCACCAGAAAGACAGAGAGAGACAGACAGACAGACAGACAGAAAGCGAGAAATCACCCCCCAGGGGGGATAGCCACAGCACAATCCCTTCTCCATTCTCCTCTAGGGATCTTGGGCAAGCATGCATATGCGCCCCGCGTGAGTTTAAGCCACCGGGTCTGGGACTCAAACCCAGCCGACTACATGGGAGTCCAGTGACATACCCACTATGCTAACTGCTGGTCCCCTTTATTACCTTTTTCTTTCTTTAACTGTCAGAGGAAACATGTGCTTGCTAGAGAGAGACAGAGACAGATAACTGCCAGGGTCAAGATTAGAACTGGGGTCAGCCAGCCAGGTGACATCTGGTTTCTCCTAAACACCAGGCCACTGCCTGTCCTAAATTAATCCCTGATAGTCTGATGAAAGCTATGAACCTAATTCTTTCCAAGCAAATAGAGATACACATAGTATATAAAATTTTGCTTGTTTTACAAAGATTCACAGACCCTTGAAACCTACCCATAAGTTTATTATTAAAAGGGCTTATTTTCACACCAGTAAGTAGGGTGGTGGTTAAGGTGTTGTACTCCCACATGACCAACTGCTGCTGGAGTCCCACTGGTGGCTGGAAAATCACACCACGCCCGTTTGCACTGCTGCCCAAAATCCCGAGGACAATGGAGGAAAAGGTACTACCAAATGGTCATGTTCCAGGGAATGCTTTCTCACTTGCTTTCTCTCTCCAGCGTAGCACACATACTCTGGCAAAATTAAAAAAAAAAAAAAAGTCAAAGCTGCAAGTGAAATTATTTGTGGTGTGTGTGTATATAACACACACACACACACATATTCACACACACATGCATATATATACACACATATATATGCGTGTGCTTTTTAAATTTGGTAGTGGGCACATGTGCTTAGACAGGGAGAGGGAGAAGGCGCCCCCAGTGGGGCATTGTCACCCCCCACAAACCCTACTCCTGAGGATGATCCACAGGATTTGATTAGGCTAGGGGAAGCTGCTGTCTCAGGAAAGCCACAGAAACGAGTCTGCAGGCCGTCCCCTCCAGTTCCTTCCTTTGCCAGCCTTTGCTCCGCAGCGGCTTCGCCTACGATGCCGCCCTCGTCCCAGTGCTGACCACCGTCGGCCTCCACCTCGGACCCTGAGCTCAGGACTCCCAGAGACTTCGTGTTCAGGCCCTCTCGTGTGACATGCAGCGTACCTTGTCCCGTTCTGTTCTCGGCTCATGCCGTCTTCTGGTCGTGAGCTGCCGTCGAGCTCGGGGTTGGCGGCGGCCGAGGGCAGCCCTCACATCCGGCTGCCCAGAGCCGCGTCCGAGCCACCTGGCCCGCCTCTCGGCCGGGCTGCGCTGCCGTCACGTGGCCTGCAGACGGGCGGCTGCGGCGCTGCGCGCGACCCGGAGGCTCGGCCGGGTGAGCTCGGGACTGGGGCTAGAGGGCGGCGGGAGGGCTGCTCAACCAGCCGAAGTTAGGGTTCCGATCCCGCGTCGGGCGCTGTGGAGGGGGGGCGGTGAGGGGAGTGCCGGGGGCCAGACCTGGCGGTAAAAACCTGAGCCGGGGCGAGCCGAACTGGGCCCCGACCGGGGCTGCGCAGCTTCGTGGAAGCTCCACAGGTTATGGATAGAGTGGCCAAATAGCCCTTTTCCCCACTGCCTAACTTTCAAAAACAGATTTTTTAAAAATAAGTATTTTTAGGAAATAGATGTAAAAGACCCTGTTTCTGTCTCTTTCTTTCTCCTCCACCTTCCTCTCCAACCCCTTTTAATTTTTAGTCTTGAAACAACAACACACTAAATGTGATGTATAATAGTATCCTGGTTTGGATCTTGGAAAAAAAGTACACTGGTAGAAAAACTGAAGAAACCCTAATAAAGTATGTGGCTTAGTTAATAGCACATACTAATATTAATTTCCTAATGTTTAAAACATGTTTTAAAAATAATTATTTATCTTATTTATTATTATTTTGTAATTTGCTATAGGGCACATGCACTAGAAAAAGAGAGAGACAGAGGAAATGAGAAAGCAAGCTACCAGGTCTGGGACTCCAACCATTGTCAGCCATGTGGAAGTTCAGTATCTTAACCACCATGCCACCTGCTGGACCCTTAATTTCCTAATTGTGATAGATCTACCTTATGTTAACATTAGAGGAATATGGATAAAGAGTACATAGGAATTCTTGATACTATCTCTGTAACTTACTTTAAAATTTCCTAAAATAGAAAGTTAAAAAAAAAAATCCCACAGCCAAGTGCAGCAGGGCATTGTTCATCAGGGAAGACTCAAGTCAGTTCCTCTTTGCCAAGCCTGATAGCAATTAAATGTCTGTTTGATCAGTGTGTTTGCTAAGGCAGAGTTGTCAGGTTAGTGGGTGTAGATGCTTTTAGCCTACATTTTCCAGGCAGGAATCTCTCCTCTTTCAATCCAGCCATCAGATATCTTTGGAATGCCTGTTGTGCATAAGCCAAGGAGACAGACATACTCCCTACACTTGGGGATGTACAGTGTGGCATGTGCCATAAACCCTAGGTCAGGTAGGGAGTAAGGAATGCTAAAAAGGTACCACACCAGGACCAGTTTATGGTGTAATGGTTAAATTGCTGAACTCCCACATGGCCATCTGCAGTTCAAGTCTCGGATGTGGAGGCTTGAAACACGCCAAGTGTGTGCGTGCGTGCCCAAAATCCCAAGAGGAGAATGGAAGAGAAGGGATTGCGATGTGGCCATGCCCCCTGGGGATGATTTTTCACTTTCTGTCTCTTTCTGTCTTTCTGGCAAGCATATGTGCCCTATACCAAAAATCTCTCTAGGAAAAAAGAAAAAAAATGGTACAACACCAGGGCCAGCAGGTGGGGTGGGGTTAAGGCGCTAGACTCCCATGTGGCTGACCATGATTCCGGTCCCAGACCTAGCAGCTACTTTCTCACTTTCTCTCTGTCTTTGTCTTTCTCTAGTGAGTATGCATGCCCTATAATAAATTTTTAAAACTAATTTTAAAAATTAAATAATAATAATAATTTTTTGAGAGGTTTTTGCTATAGGGTGCGTGCGCTCGCCAGACAGAGAGAGACAGAGAGACAGAAAGCGAGAAATCTCCCCCCCGGGGGATGGCCATGCCCCAGTCCCTTCTCCTCCATTCTCCTCTCGGGATGTTGGGCATGCACGTACACACGCCTGGCGTGAATTTAAGCCACTGGGTCCAGGACTCGAACTGCGGTCGACTACATGGGAGTTCAGTGACATAGCCATTACACCAACTGCTGGTCCCAGCACTTGCTCTAATTCTATATGCCATAAGAGCTGTGGAATATTTTAGGGCAAGAAAGAGGTATCATTGGGTTTGTGTTTGGAAATGACCGACTTGGCAGGTGTGTGTAGGTTGGCTTGGAGTAGACCTATTAGAGAACTATTGTTTTAGCTTAGGACAAGTCATGAGAAGTTAGGAGAGTGGGGTTAAAATGCAAAGCATGACATAGTTTGGAGAGATTTTTGTGGATCTAAAGGACTTGGCAACTCAAAGACATGTGAAGACCAAAGAGGAAAAGGAAAAAAACAGTTTCAAAATTTTGCACCAAGTGTTTTGGACCATGGTTGAGGCATTAGTGGAAATAAAGGACTCAGGAAGAGACTGGGTTGGGGAGTGGGGATGATACTGAATGTTTTAAACAAGCTGTGTTTGAGCTGCTGACAGAATATCCAGCTGTGTTTAAGAATGCTAACAGTAGAAGCCAAACACACAGAAGGAACAGGAAGAGGAACAGGAGCAAAGTGGGCAGATATGAGGCAGGCAGGGAGGAAAGAGGACCTGATTTCTTGTGAAACTGAGGAGCCGAGGTGCACCAGGGACCCGGGCAGGGTGAGTCAGTATTGTCACAGCTTCTGCGTAGGTGGCAGAGACTGAAGAATGAGACTAGATCTTGGGTTAGGAAGTCATTGGTCATTCTTCAGAGTTGTTTTTGTGGAAAAATGGAAGACTGCCAAGAGTCTGTAATGTGTTCATCCTGTAGCCTTTCCCAAGGGGCCAGAGGACTAGACAAGGAGCCGGAAATGTGGTTTCTAGTCCCTGCTCTGCCATTAACTGCCTTTATAATTCTGGGCAAGTCATATGTGCTTGGACTAGACTAGGAAAACTCATCCTCAATAAAACCAAAAGCACCCTTTTACTCCTAGCAACGACTAGTAGTCCAGAGGACTAGTGTTCCATGATATACACTTTAGAAATACTGATACAAACGACCAGCAAATGGCATAATGGTTGCATCGCTGGACTACCACATGGCTTACTGCTGTTCTAGTCCTGGACCTAGAAACTTGAAACCCATGCCGGGTATGTGTGTGTGCATGGTCAGAATTCCAAGAGGAGAATGGAGAAGGGATTGCAGTGTGGCCATCCCCCTTGGAGGGTGGTTTCTTGCTTTCTTTCTCTCTGTCTCTCTCTGTCTCTAAGGCAAGTGCACATGACCTATAGCAAAAATCTCTAAAGAAAAAAAAATGCCGATACAGAAACAGAATTTTAAAGTAAAAAGAATAAAAAATAAAATCTTATCAAGGCCAGCTCAAAGATCTGGTAGTTAAGGCAGCTAGATTCCACGTGGCTGACTGATATGGATTGAGTCCCAAATCTGACAGTTTGAAGAACACAGTAGGTGCATGTACATGTGTGCCCAAAATCCCAAAAGGAAAAAGAAATAGAGGAGAAGGGGTTGTGGTGTGACCATGCTCCATGAGGGAGGGATGCTTCCTCCCTTTCTCTTTCTCACTCTCTCTCTGTCTCTCTGGTGAGAGAATGTACCCTCTGGCAGAATTTTATAAAAAGAAAAAAATTGGGACCTGCAAGTGGTGTGATATTTCTTTTATTTTTGGACAGGTTTTTGCTATAGGGCGCGTGCGCTCGCCAGACAGACAGAGAGAGACAGAGAGACAGAAAGCGAGAAATCACCCCCCCGGGGGATGGCCACGCCGCAATCCCTTTTCCTCCATTCTCCTCTTGGGATCTTGGGCACACACACACTCATGCCCGGCATGAGTTTAAGCCACCGGGTCCGGGACGCAAACCTCGGTCGACTACGTGGGAGTCCAGCAACATAGCCACTACGCCAACTGCTGGTCCCGCAAGTGGTGTGGTATTTAAGCACTGGACTCCCACATGGCTGACCATGGTTTGGGTCCTAGACCTGGCAGCTTGCTTTCTTAAGTTCCCTTTCTCTCTGTCTCTCTTTGGTGAATAAAAAAAATATATAATAATAATAAATAAAGTTAATTCTTTTTTCTTTTTGAGAGGTTTTTGCTATAGGGCACATACGCTTGCCAGAAAGACACAGAGAGAGAGACAGAAAGCAAGAAATCACACCCCTTGGGGGATGGCCACACCGCAATCCCTTCTCCTCCATTCTCTTCTTGGGATCTTGGGCACACACGCACATGCACCTGGCATGAGTTTAAGCCACCGGGTCCGAGATTTGAACCGCGGTCAACTACATGGGAGTTCAACGACGTAGCCATTACACCATCTGCTAGTCCTCAATAATTCTTTTTTAAAAAGATAGAGAAAAGGCTCATCTGACACACCCTTGTTTGACAAATGAGGAAATTTAATACTTAAATTCTAATGCAAAAATTATTGACTCGGGGCCAACCCTATGGCCTAGTGGCTAAGGGAGCTGGATCCTACATAGCTGACTACAGGGTTCTCATTCCCATCCAGGGGACTGAAAAGCACACTGGGCACTTGTGTGCCCAGAATCCTAACAGGATGGAGAAACAGTGGAGGAGGGGTGGTGTTTGACCACGCCTCATTACAGGGGCTTTCTCCCTCTCCCTTGCCTTTGTCTTCCTCTCTGGCAAGTACACATTCTCTCTGATGAATAAAAATAATAAACACTAATTTGGCTGCTTCAGCTGATTTCAAATATATTACATCAATGGTGCTTAAAAAGACTCCATAAGTAGATATGCTCACATCCATTTTTAAGATAAAATGGCTCTGAGAAGTTAGATGCCTTGCCCAGGATCAAAGACCAGCAGGTGGAAGAGTGAGATCTGAACACAGACCTCCAAAGGGCTTCTTTGTTCCACATCTTGCTGCCTCCGTGGTAGTCAACCTGAGTACATTTAAACGTTTAGGTTGCAGAGGACACTAGTCGCTTTTCATTTTCATTTTCTTAGTAGTAATGTGTTCCAAAAGTGAAATTTAACTTGTATTACTGAAAAGCAGGAGAATGCAGTGCCCACAGTCCCCCAAAGTTACATTTTTAAAAAACAGTAGAGCATTGGACCATGAGAAAACTCTATATTCAACTCTGAACAGTAGAAAAACATACCTGTGATACCTGAATGTATGTGTGGCATAATTTTTTTTTTTAATTCTTAAACCCGGCACTGTAGTGCAAGCTTGTAATCTCAGCTACTTAGGAGGCTGAGGTGGGAGGATCCAAGAGTTTAAGGGAACATAGCCATACCCTGTCTTTCAAAACAAACAAACAAACAAACAAAACTTAGCAAACCCTGCAGTTGCTAACTTTTTCCTCTTACATGTTTTCCCCTTGTGTTGACCAATTTCACTTTCTTCTCTACTGGCTGATAGTTCTGACCACACTCTTCTTAATTCAGGCCTGAGGTTCCCCTTAATAAGAAGGGCTCCACTGCACTAGAGGTAAAATATAGCCTACCAAAGGCTTTTTTGTTTATTTGTTTTGTTGTTTTCTTTTTAATTTGTCTGAGGGTGCATGTACTTGCTGGAGAGAGCAAGAGGTTGGTGGTGGGGAGGGAGAAAGCACCTGCCATAATCCCTTCTCCTCCATTTCTCCTTTTGGGATTTTGACATGGGCTGGCCGAGGCTAGGGGGAACTGTGACATGAAGACCTGGGTGAAGTACCTATCCCTCTCTCTCCCTCTCTCATGGAAGCAATAAACTTAAGAAAAAAAAAAATCCTGGGGCTAGCAGGTGATGTAGTGGTTTAGGCACTAGACTCCCATGTGGCCAACGGGTTTGAGTCCCAGATCTGGCAGCTTGAAACTCATGGGCGCTTGTGCATACATGTCCAAGGTCCTGAGAGGAGAATGGAGGAGAGGGGATGATTTCTCACTTTTTTCCTCTCTGTCTCTCTGTGTCTTGTCTGTCTCCATCTCTTCCCTCTCTGGAGATCTCTCTGTCTCTCTGGCAAGTGCACATACCCTATAGCAAAAAGCTCTCTAAAAGAATAATAACAGTAATGATAGTGAAATTAAATAAGTAATTCTTTTTTTTAATTATAATTTTTTAAAAATTAATTTTGCTATAGGACATGTGTGTTTACCAGAGAGAGAAAGGGAAAGTGAGAAAGCAAGCCACCAGGTCCAGGACTCAAAGTACAGACGGCCATGTGGGAATCCAGAGTCTTAACCACTATGCTACCTGCCGATCCCATAAATGAGTAATTCTTTCTTAACTTAAAAAGTCCTGAAATGTTAAATACTTCTAATACGATTGCAAGGGGCATTTGTGTGTTAGTGTATCACTAGACTATCTATGCCTATGTAATACAGAAAGGAACTAATTTCTCCCAGGAAAACTCCTTATTTTACTGACAGTTTTTTCTTATAAGCTTATTTTTTTCTTTATGAGAGAGAGAGAGGAAATGGGCACCTTTGACAAAGTCTTCACTCCACAATCCTCCCCCAAGCTCTACAGCGCCAGGATCACAGATGCACCATGGGTATGTTAGGTAGATCAGGAAATAAACCTGGAACCTTCCTCTATGGCCTCCAGCTCTGCAGCAGCACCTCCTCCACCTGCACCCCCGTGACTGAGTCTAGTGATGATTTTTAAGCTATTTTTTCTGTTTTTCTTAGCTTCAGACAACCTGTTTTTCTTTATGATAAAGACGACATTGGCCAATGAGCAAGGTGGTAAGACCATTGAGTGAGTCGGAGGTGCAGCTCTGGGAAACGGAAGAGGATGACATGACAGAAGGGGATTTAGGGTATGGCCTTGGAAGAAGACCTGGTAGTATTTTTGAAGTGGAAGTTTCACCTTTATTTACATCCAGAAAAAGATCAAATGGAAAGAGCGTTAGCTCTCCCCCACTTCCAAGAAAGGGGGAAGGAAGAAATGGAGCCATTTTTCAGTGTTCCAAGAATAAGAGCTTGCAAGATGCAGACTTTGAAGCGTCCAGAGTTTCCAACTACAGACGACAAAGTCCTGCCGGTAAGAATGCCAAATTCCCTCTCCTTCCTTTCCCATAATGTCAGTGCTATAACCCTTCCCAACACATGAAAATAGGTAACCATAGTAGATTTTAGTAATTCATTCATTTTGGGGCCTAGCAGGTGGTGGAGTCTTTAAGGTGCTGGATTCCCATGTGGTAGACAGTGATTTGAATCCCGAACCTGGCAGCTTGAAAATCGCGCTGGGCACGGGTACATGCATACTCACAATTGTCAGAGGAGAATGGAGGAAAAGGGAATGCAGTGTGACCATCCCCCAGTGGGTGACTTCTGTCTTTCCCTTTGTTTGTGTCCCTCTGTCTCTCTCCAGTGAGTGCATGTACCCTATGGCAAAAACTTAAAAAAAATAAAATAAATTAAGTAATCTTTAGTCACCTCTTTGGAATTGGTGGTAGCTGAAAAGTAATAGATGTTTATATCTCCAACTGTTGTGCAAATTGTGAAGTGTAATAGTTATTCAGAATTAATAATAAATGTTTGTTAGTGAAAGCAGTATGTGATAACCTACCTTGCTTTTTTGTAATGCAGTTTTAGTCTTATTTTTTGGTCAATATATATTTATTGGGTAACATTAGGCGTCAGGCACTGGTCTGTGTTCTAGGAATAATGTCAGTGAAAACAAGTAAAAGCCTGAATAGCATTAGAATATTAGAATTAGAACGTCATACATTCTAGTAAAGGAGATGGAAAATAAACCTACAAATGAACACATGTGTCATATCAGGCAGTAGTAAGTGAAGGGACAGTGAGTGATTGCCAGGCATGGACGCTGCTGTTTCAGGCCAGGGTTTGTGAAGGCCTTTCTAAGGAGGTGACATTTGAGTGCCTGAATGCAATGGGGGAACGAGCCATGGACACTGATGGTTATCTGGGAAAGGAGTGTCCCAGAAAGAACAAAGATGCTTCTGATTAGTTTTAGAATGTCATGCAATTCTCAAAAGTTGTCAAGATAAAATGAATCATTTCTAATTTTTTGTTGTTGTTGCCAGAGAGCATCTATGGGGGGCAGGGGGGAGAAAGCACCCCCAGTGGGACATGGTCTCGCCATGATCATGTCCATTTCTCCTTCCTGTCAGGATTTTGGGCATACATGCACATATGTCCAGAATGTTTTTCAAGCCACTGGGGCAAGGATTTGAACTGTGGTCAGCCACATGAGCTCCAGCTCCCTATGTGAGGCAGTTAACTGCTGCACTGCCAGGACGGCTCTAAAATCCATCTTAATTTATCATAACCAGAAATAAATGTTGCCTTACATTAAAGAAATAATAAAGTTCAGAATCCTATTGCCATAGAATGTTAAATCTCCAAAACTGTTGGGAATCCACCCGTGAGTCCATGCCAGTACTTGGCACCAGCTCTTCTCTGGCTGAATCTTTTGTGATCTAGGTTGTGCAACTTCCCCTCTTGAAACTTCCCCTCCTGAGTCTTCCCCCACCAAGACAAACAGGAGAATTATTTAAAAAACCTGGTTTCAGATTTACAAAAAATAAAAAAAAAAGTTGCAGTTTAGGGGTTACTCCCAACCTTCAAAATCCTTTTTTTTTTTGGAGAAGTTTTTGCTATAGGGTGCATGCGCTCGCCAGACAGACAGAGAGAGACAGAGAGACAGAAAGCGAGAAATCACCCCCCGGGGGATGGCCACACCACAATCCCTTCTCCTCCATTCCCCTCCGGGATCTTGGGCACGCACGCACACGTGCCCGGCGTGAGTTTAAGCCACCGGGTCCAGGACTTGAACCGCGGTCGACTACGTGGGAGTCCAGCGACATAGCCATTACGCTAACTGCTGGTCCCACCAACCTTCAAAATCCTTCTTGAAATTACAGCGGAATTATTTATACATTTTCTGCAACTCCTTATGCATAGAGGATGGGTATTGTTTTGTAATAATGATGTTGAAACGGAACAGGATGCTAAGAATCTTTTTATTCAGAAGTGTACTCTGTTGTGAAAGCATTTTAAGCTACATACTTCTGTAATTCTTTATTAAGTTTTGTTTTTGTACTTTAGAGAGAAGCTATATTTGATATTTTAAAAGTAAATGTCATATATTTCAGTGATTTAAAAAATATATTTAATTTTTTTCCCTAATAGATTCTAATTCAGAATTGTCACATGAAGAACTAAAGCAATGTCTTCATGAAACATTAGAGGTAGGTACTTGTCTTGGTCTTATCAATGGAAATAACCAACTCTGCAAAAATAATAATGTGGTTTTTCTAAGCACAAGTTTGAATGACATAGGCCCAGAAGGGAGGCAAAAAAAAAAAAAAAAAAAGTCAGTCTTCTGTCCTCAGTCTATTACTTTGTTGCTAAACAAACACCTGAGACTGGGTGATTTATAATGAATACAGGTTAATATGATGGCTTGAAAGTCCAAAGACGGTGGGTTGGCCTGAGGTTGGCCTCCAGTGCTGTATCAAACGTGGGCCAACAGAAGCAGAGAGGAAGGTGGGCACAATCCCACAACCCCAAGCAAACAATCCCTGCTTTCTCTGTTCCTTCCAGGGCTCTAGCGGATCAGATGGTGCTTTCTCATGAGGCCCACTTCCTAAAGGTCTCACTATTGCCCAAGCTGTTAGGCCAGGGATCAAGATTCCAGAACATGAGCCTTTTGTAGCTAAACTCACTATTCAAATCATAGCCGTACTCTGGCTAATATAAAAATTCTCATAAAGTCCACTGATACATATTTTGTTTAAATAATACTAAAATTGCATAGAAGGCAAATAATTGGCTTTCCAGATATTCTTGATGAATCACATTATAAAGCCCATAATTTCCTGCTGGCCTACTCTGTTTCTTATCCTCATCTCTGCAAGGCTACTTAGGCCCAGCTATGGTGGTGTGATGCTGAAATGCTATGCTCCACAGGCTGGGACCACATAGGCTCGTGCTCGATTTCTGGTCCAACCTAACGACAGCGTGCAGTGACTTCTGCCTATAATCCGAGCAACGAGGAAGCTTGAGGGAGGAGGATCATGATCCTGAGATCTGCCTGGGCAACAGATCAGGACACTGTCTAAAAAAGAGCTGGGCGTAGTGGCACATGTGTGTTGTCCCAGTTTGGAGGCTGAGGCAAAAGGATCTCCGCAGTGAGACCCTCTCTAACAACAACTAACCTAGCTGTGTGTAAAACTCTCTTCCATTCTCCTTTGATCTTACTTCTCTAATCTCCTTAAGAAAACAGTTATCACTTCCTTCTATCTGCTTTCCCTGTATGTGTGGTGTGATAAAACCCGACTTGATGTTACCTCCTTGCAGTCACAAGACCAGATTCTGAAGAGCCCATCCAGTTTGGTAGGAATAGCAGTTTCTGTGAGAGAAACTGCTATTTTATTTTTTATTTTATTTTATTTTTTTTAAGTTTAATTAATTCATTTATTTTAATTTGACCAGAGAGAGAGACACACACACAGAGGTAGAGATGAGAGAAAGAGAGAGGGAAAGCAGGAAAGTAAGCCACCAGGTCCAGGACTTGAATTGTGATCAGCCATGTGGGAGTGTCCAGTGTCTTATCCATGCCGCCACCTGCTGGTCCCAGTGCCTATCCTTTGGGAAGCAGGAACCCCACTTTAATATGTGTGTGTGATTCTTCTATTGAAAGTTACTGTATGAGCTTCCTAGGGCTACTGTGACAAAATACCACAGAGTGGTGGCTTTGAACAACAGAAATCTATTCTCTCTCACTTCTGGAGACTAGCAGTTGAAACTCAAGATGATAGTGGTCTATGCTCCCTCTGAAGGCTCTAGAGCAGGCTCCTTCCTTGCTTCTTCCTACCTTCTGGTGGTGGCTGAAATCCTTGACATTCCTTGGCTGATAGCTGCATACATCTAGGTGCTGCCTCTGTCAACATGTGTCTTTCTCTCCTGTGTGTCTGTGTCCAGATTTCCGTCATTTTATAACAACGCTAGTCATTGGGCTGGGTCTCAGCCCACCCTTATTCAATATAACCTCATCTTCACTTGATTACATCTGTTAAACTAAATTTGGCCTGAAGCTCTTTCCCTACCTTGACTCCCTATATAGGGAACTTAACTTATGTAAACAAATGGAATGCTTGATTTGGGAATACATATATATTTTGTAATAATTAGCTGAGTCTCAGCCAGTAACAGCAGCTGAGCTTTAGCCATAGGTGGCCAATTAGACAGCCCATGCCTAAAAGAGGCAGATGCTGCTCTGTAACCAATCAGGCAGATTTGGAAATCTGTCTTTGCTCAATTAAACTCTGTTAAATTTATTTTGCTTGAATTTTTTTTTTTTTTTGCTTTAACAAATCTGAAAAGATCCCATTTCCAAATAAGGTCATATTCACTGTATGGATATTAGGACTTGAACACATCTTTTTGAGGTACACAGTTCAACCCAGAGCAGCTACTATAGTTATGTAGATGGACGCATGTTTAGTTTATATGGCCTAAAGACTTTTTTTAAAAAGTTTACTAGAGGACATGCGTTTACTAGAGACTAATTTTATTTGTGCCCTCAGGAAGTAGAAGTTCTAAAAACTGAACTTGAAGCATCTCAAAGACAACTTCAGGGTAAAGAGGAAGCATTGAAAATTCTTCAAAGCATGGTAAGAAATTTCTTTTAAACTTTTATCATTTATACATTCCAACAATAAGTGATATAGTTTGAACTTTTTTATTTTAAGGAATTATTTATTTTATTTAACTAATTTATTTTTAATTTGACCACAGAAAGGCACAGAGAGAGAGAAAGAGAATGAGAAAGCAAGCTGCCATGTCCGACCTGCAGTCAGCCAGCCGTGTGGGAGTCCAGTGCCTTAACCACCATGCCACCTGCCAGCCCCTAGTTTGAGCTTAAAAAAAAAAAAACCAACAATACTTAATAGTTTCACTTTTAGGTATGGATTTTTAAAACAGCTTTGTAATTTATATGCTATGGCTTTTTTTTAGGCATATGGTACAATTTATTTTTCCTAAGCTTTGAGTTATATCACCACAGTCTATTTTGAGAATATTTTCAGCACCCAGAAGAAGGAACCTGTGCCCCGTAAGCAGTCATTGCTCATTCCCATCCCCTGCTTCAGACAACCACTAATGTAATTCCTGTCTTATAGATTCGTCTTTTCTATGTTATATACATAGAATCATATAATATGTGATTGGATTCTTTCAGTTAGTATTTCTTTTTTATCTATTTATTTGTTCTGATTTTCAAGCCACTGGGTCTGGGACTTGAACCTTGGTTGACCATATGGGAATCCAGTGCCTTATGTCTTAACCACCATGCCAACTGTTGGTCCCTCAGTAATTTTTTTTTAAGAGAAATTTTTGCTATAGGGAGCATGTGCTTGCTGGAGAGACAGAGAACTAGAAAGCGAGAAATCACCTCCCCGGGGGGATGGCCATGCCACAATCCCTTCTCCTTCATTCTCCTCTCAGGATCTTGGGTGTGCATACATGCATGCTTGAAGTGAGTTTTTTGTTGTATTTTTGTTTTTGTCTATTTGTTTGTTTTTGTTCTATGGCGTGAGTTTTAAGATGCCAGGCCCAGGACTCAAACCGTGGTTGACTATGTGGGAGTCCAGCAACGTAACTGTTATGACATCTGCTGGTCCTGGCCCCTCAGTATTTTTGAGGTTCATGTGTGTTATAGCATATATCAGTACTTCCTTCATTTTTATTGCCAAGTAATATTCCATACTACATTTGTTTCTTGTTTTATTTTTTAATTTTCAGATGGCGTGTGCATTCATCAGAGAGACAGAGAGAGTAGGGAGGAGAAAGCATCCCTCTCAATGGGGTGTGGTCACACAATCTCTTCTCCACCTCTCTATCCAGTTACGATTTTAGACATGGATACACACATGGCTGGCATGTTTTTCAAGCCACTGGGGACAAGATTCAAACTACAGTCAGCCATGTGGATCAGGCTCCCTTAACAACGAGTTCTAGGGCCGGCACCATATGGCATTTTGCTTATCCATTCACCAGCAGATGGACATTTGTGTTGTTTCTGCTTTTTGACCATGACATATAAAACTGCTGTGAATGTTATCTTTGTGTCAAAAAGTCATTTATGTCATTGAGAAAGAGCCAAACCAAGATCTGACTTTTGAACTATCAAACTCTCCACAAAAGCTGTTACTGTGAAATTCTCAAGTTTATTTTCTCTTGTTTTAAGAATGTGAACAGGAACCGGCCCCATAGCCTGCTGATTAAGGAGCTGGATCCCACATGGCCAACCACATGATTTGAATCCCAGCTTCAGTGTCTTGAAAAACACTGGGCAACATTACAGCCAACCCTTTTTTTTTTTTTTTTTTTTAGAGGTTTTTGCTATAGGGCGTGTGCCCTCGCCAGACAGACAGAAAGAGACAGAGAGACAGAAAGCGAGAAATCACCCCCCCCCCAGGGGGGATGGCCACGCCGCAATCCCTTCTCCATTCTCCTCTCGGCATCTTGGGCACGCACGCACACGCGCCTGGCATGAGTTTTAAGCCACCGGGTCCGGGATGCAAACCGCGGTCGACTACATGGGAGTCCAGCGACATAACCATTATGCTAACTGCTAGTCCCACAGCCAACCAATTTTTGACAAAGGATACCAGTCATTCCAGTGGGAAAAGGAAAACCACTTTAGCAAATGGTGTTGGAAAAACTGGGTATCTACTTACAGAAAGATGAAACTGGATTCCCATCTTTCACCATTAAAAAAAAAAAAACTCAAAATAGATCAAAGATCTGAACCTAAGACCTCAAACTATAAAACTTCTAGTGAAAAACACTGGGAAAATTCTGGAAGACATTGGGGTAGGCAAAGATTTCTTAAATAAGACTCCCAAAGCACAGGCAATAATCCTCAAATTAGACAAGTGGGATTACATCAGATTAAGAAATTCTGCACAGCAAAGGACATAACAATTAGTTTGAATTGAAAGCCCTCAGAATGGGAGATTATTTTTGTAAACTATGCCTCAGATATGGTCTTGGCATCCATTGTGGGGCTTGGTTCTGCAAAGCAAAAGTTTGGGGAAAAAGAAAAAGCACAGAGACAGAAATGCAAGTGAACACAGACAAGCTGTGCCTCAATTGTGCTGAGTGTCTTTATTTATTTGTTTTACAAAGCATGTGAGATTTTTGCAAGTGTGTAGGAATGTGGTTAAAGTCTCACAGTCAGAAATAAGCACCTTCAGAGTATACATTTTCAGGGTCTTGTTGCTGTCATGTGTGACCTGGGTATGTATCCTGTGTCAAGCGAGCTTGGTTATCAGCAGGTGTGCTGGCTTCAGTGTAAGGCCATCTGGTTTACTGCAAAGAGGCTAGTGGGCAAGCCATAAACATTGTATCAAACAGGCATTGCATAACCTAGCCAGGGTCAGGATGTTTCCTGTGCCTCTGAATGTTTTTACTAAACTCCTTACATCCAAGGCATGTGTCAGCTGGTTCCCAATGATTAATGAGGCATTCCACGGGCACAGTGTGCATGCATACCAAAGATCCCGAGAGGATAATGGATGAGAAGGGATTGCTGCGTGGCCATCCCCCCGGGGGGTGATTTCTTGCTTTCTAACTCGCTCTCTCTGTCTTTCTGGTGAGTGCATGCGCCAATAACCAGAATACACAGGCTTACCTGGAAAAAAATGATTAGCCCAATTAAAAGATGGGAAAATGGGGACCAGCAGTTGGAGTAATGGCTATGTCGCTGGGCTCCCATGTAGTCGACTACAGTTCGAGTCCCGGACCTGGTGACTTAAATTCATGCTGGGCGTTGTGTGCATGCGTGCCCAGTGGAGAAGGGATTGTGGTGTGGCCACCCCCCCGGGGGGTGATTTCTCACTTTGTCTCTCTCTTTTTGGTGAGTGCACGTGTCCTATAGCAAAAACCTCTCCCCCCAAAAAATGATGGGAAAATGAGCTGAACAAAATACTCTCTAAGGAAGACATACAAATAGCCTAAAAGTATATGAAGAAATGCTCAATATCCCTCATCATAAGGGAGATGCACATTAAAACCACAATGAGATATCACCTAACTCCTGTCAGAATGGCAAAGATTTAAAATTCAAAAAATGAGAAGTGGTGGCAGGGTTGTGGCGAAAGGGGAACTCTCCAACACTGTTGGTTGGAATGTAAATTGGTCTAGCCACTATGGAAAACAATGTGGAGGTTCCTCAAAGACCTACAAATAGAGCTACCATATAATCCAGAAATCCCAGAATATTCAGTCAGAAAAGCGCTTGCACATCAGTGTTTATTGCAGCATTATTCATGATTGTTAAGACATGGAACCAACCCAAATGTCCACAAACAGATGAACGGATTGAAAAAGTGTGGTGAATATATTCTATGGAATACTATTCAGCCATAACAAACAAGACACTGGCATTTGATAGAAAGTGGTCAAATATGAAAGATTTATTGCTGAGTGAAGCAAGCCAGACTATGAAGGAAAGATATTGCATGTCTCCACTTATACCACTGTCTGCACTCTATAGTGGAGACTAAAAGATTGGAGGACATAAAAACAGTGAAAATAGTTATGGACATTGGAGACAGTGTGAAAAGAGCATGGGAAAAGGGAAGAGTATAGGTAAGGAAATCAGGGAGAAAAAATAGACAAGATATTTGTGGGACACAGAAATGGTTTATTACCTATTGATGATAACATGTATAGTATTCTTTTTTTTTTTTTTACATGTATAGTATTCTTAACTGGACTGGTCTGAGATGTATTTCATGTTTGGTAAATTCTCTTTACAAGCCAAATGATGTACAGCGATTGAATGTTTAAAAAAACTATAAGAATGATAAAAATTAAAAAATAATAAATAAAAAAAAAGAAAAAACATTGAGCATATGTACATACGTGCCCCAAATCCTGACAGGTTAGAGAAATGAATAAGAGATTTCAGTGTGACCACATCCTGTTGAGTGCTTTCTCTCTCTTTTTCTTTTTGTTTTTCTCTGGGGAGAGCACATGCCCTCTGGCAAATTAAAAAACAAACAAACAAACAAACAAAAAACCCAAAAACGTGAACTTCATCATGTATATAAGAGAGGTAAAAAAATTTAATGTAGGGGCCAGCAGGTGGCATAGCGATTTTGTTGCAGAACTCCCACATGACCAACCATGGTGAGTCCCAGATCTGGTGGTTTGAAAATCACACCAGGTGTTTTGTGTGCATGCCCAAGATCTCAGGAGAATGGAGGGGAGGAAAAGGGATTACAGTGTGACTATCCCTCCAGGGGGTGATTTCTCACTTTCCCTTCTGTCTCTGTGGTGGGCATATGTGCCCTGAGGCAAAAACCTCTTTAAAAAAAATAAAAAGAGGCCAGCAGATGGCGCCATAATTACCTCACTGGACACCCACATAGCTGACCTTGATTGAGTCCCAGACCCAGTGGCTTAAAACTCATGCCGGGCACATGTTTGTGTGTGCCTAAAATCTTGAGAGGAGAATGGAGAAGGGATTGCAGTGTGGCATCCTCTGGGGGGTGATTTATCACTTTTTGTCTCTCTAGCAAGTGCATGTGCCCTATAGCAAAAATTTCTCTTAAAAAAGAAAGAAAGAAATTTAATTGATTCTGATGCTATTTTAAATTTTTTTTAGGCAATACTTGACAAAGCCACAAGTCATACCCAAGCTGTACTTCAAAAAACTGTGGAACAAAAGAGATCCTTGGAGAAGGTATTGCCACTTTTAGAATAGACTTGTTCAATCCAGTAAGCTCTCAGTAGAATTTCCTTAAGTTGATTATACTACTGGATATGTCATTTGTGCATGCCTTCTGCTAGCTGTGTTTTATTTTCTGATGGTCTTCCCTTTTGGAGTGTGCAAGCTAGAATAGATTGTCATATGCACAATGAATTAAGGTTTTTAGTTTTTTTTTTTTTTTTTAAATTGCTATAGGAGGGCCAGCAGATGGCATAATGGTTATGTCACTGGACTTCCATAGGGCTGACTGTGGTTTGAGTCCCAGACCCAGTGGCTTGAAATCACACTGGGTGTGTTTGCATGTGTGCCCAAGATCCTGGGAGAAGAATGGAGGAGAAGGACTTGCAGCATGGTCATTGTCTGTCGGGTGATTTCTCGCTTTCCCTTTCTTTTTTAAAGAATTATTTTATTTAACTTTATTTATTTATTTATTTATTTATTTTATTTTATTTTATTTTAATTTGACCGGAGAGGGAAGTGAGAAAGCAAGCTGCCAGGTCTGGGACTCAAAGCCTGTTCCATCATGTGGGAGTCCAGCACCTTAACCACCACGCCACCTGCCAGACCTTCTCACTTTCCCTTTCACTGTCTCTGTCTGTCTCTCTCTCTCTGATGAGTACACATGACCTAAGGCAAAAAAAACCCCAAAAAATCCTCTAAAAAAAAAATAATAAAATTTGCTTGGACCAGCAAATGGCATAATGGTTACCTCTCTGGACTCTCATGTAGTCAACTGTGGTTCAAGTCCTGGATCCAGTGGCTTAAACTCACGCTGGGCACATGTGTGACCATGCTCAAAATCCCAAGAGGAGAATAGAGAAGGGAATGTGGTGTGGCCATCCCCCCTGGGGGATGATTTCTTGCTTTTTGTCTCTGTCTCTTTCTGTCTTTCTGGCAAGCACATATGCCCTATAACAAAAATCTCTCTTAAAAAAATTTTTTTGCTATAGAATGCATGTGCTTACTGGAGAGAGTCATAGAGAGAGCTGGGAGGGGGGTGAGAAACACCCCCTCAGGGGAGTGGCCCTGCCCTAATCCCTTCCCCTCCATTCTCCTCTCAGGATTTTAGACATCCATATACACAGACCCAGTGTTTTCCAAGCCACCAGGTCTGGGACTTGAACCATGCAATTGGCCATGTGGGATCCAACCACCATAACCACCACACTAATAGCTGGCTTAGGTTTGTTTTTTGTTTTTTAATTGCCCAATTTTTTTTTTTTTTTTGAGAGATTTTTACTATGGGCATGTGTGATCGCTGGAGAGACAGACAGAGATAGAGAGATAGAGAGATAGAGAGAGAGAGACAGAAAGCGAGAAATCACCACGCTGCAATCTCCTCTCCTCCATTCTCCTTTTGGAATTTTGGGCACACACACACACACACATGCACCCGGCATGAGTTTTAAGCGGCCAGTTCTGGGATTTGAACCATGGTTGACTATGTGGGAGTCTTGTGACGGAACTGTTACACCATCTGGTGGTATCTAATTTTCCCATTTTACGCCAACTGCTGGTCCCTAGTTTTCCCATTTTAAAGTAGTAGGAGATCTAACAAACTGATACTGATTTTTCTTCTTTTCTTTTTTTTACTTTTTTTTTAAGTGTTTTGCTATGGCACATGTGCACTCACCAGAGAGAGACAGAGAGAGAGGGAGGATGGCCATACCACAGGCCCTTCTCCAGTCTCCTCTCAGGATTTTGAGCATGTGCACATACGTGCTTGGTGTCATTTTCCAGCTATTGGGTCCAGAACTTGAACTGCTTACTCGGCTCTGTGGGGTCACCTAAACTGCCATACTACCCGCTGCCCCTCTTTTATGCTTCTGCTTGCCTGGCAGGGCCTGCTTCTTTCTAACCATCTCATCCTCACTGTAATAGTAGTCAGGAGTCACCCTGGAGGGTCATGGACCCGTGCCTGTAAGGCCTCCCTGGATGAGGCCACCTGGGTTAAGATTTCCAGGAGTGAATCTTGCCTGTGGTGTCCACGTGGGGTTGGGGTGGGCACTGAGAAATCTGGGGTCAGCCCAGCGAATTTTAAAGCTAAACAATGGGAAGTCTTTTCTATATTAAATGAGCTTTGGTAAGTTTTCCGAGGGCTAAGGAAGTGTGTTCTATGTGATTATAAATGTCATGGACTCATTTCGAGCAATAGTTCATTTTTCTCTTTAAAGTAATTTCTGTTAAATGATTAAATGATTTATTTCAGCTATTGACAATGTCCTGAAATGCTTTATTTGCAATGCTTTTTCATGAAAATGCTATTTTCCTTCTACAGGAAATAAATGCCCTGCAGTGGGAAATAGAATTTGATCACAATAGATTTAAAAACATAGAAGAATCTTGGACCCAAAAATATGAGAGGTTTGTCTTTATTTTATAATTTTCTTTGAAAATCTTAAAAATGTGTGTACTTCAGATATAACTTAGACTTTTCTCTTCTTTGAACTGGCTGTATTATAAAACTCATATTGCTTATCCACTTACCAATTCCATAATTTCCTATTATTGTTAATTACATTTTCTTAAGAGAGATTTTTCCCTAGATGGCATGTGTGCTTGCCAGAGAGACAGAGACAGAGAGACAGAAAGCAAGAAGTCACCCCCTGGGAGGAGAGCCACACTGCATTCCCTTCTATTCCATTCTCCTCTTGGAATCTTAGGCACCCACGCAGCCGGCTTGAGTTTTAAGCTGCTGGGTCCAGGACTTGAACTGTGGTCAGCTATGTGGGTGTCCAGTGATGTAACCATTACACCCTCTGCTGGTTCCCATCTTTTTAAAAAAAAAAATTAAAAAGCATGCAGTTGATGTTCAAATAGCTATGTTGAAATCAAACTTTAGTAAAGAGAATGGTTTTACAGAACGGATGCCTTGGGCCAGAAGGTGGTGCAGAGGTTAAGGCTCTGGAACCCACATGGCTGAGTATGTGGTCTGAGTCTTGGACTTGGTGACTTGAACAGTCACACTGGGAGTGTGTCCAGGTGTTCCCAGAATCCCAAGACAAGGCTGGAAGAGAAGGGATTGTGGCATGGCCATCTCTCCTTGGGGTTGATTTCTCACTTTCCTAATCTCTCTCTCTCTGGCAAGTGCACATGCCCTATAGCAAAAACTAAAGAAAAAAGGATGCTTTATTACTATAAACTTCAGGTTCTGATTATTTTAAAAGTAAATATACAGAAGGGTTAAGAATATATTTGATAGGGGTCAGCAAGTGGCGTTGTGCTTAAGACATTGAATTTCCACATGGCTGACCCTGCTTTGAGTTTTGGACCTCAGAGCCTTGAAAATCACGTGGGGTGCATGTACATGCACAAAATCCTGAGAGGAGAATAGATGAGAAGGTATTGCAGTGTGGCCATTCCCCCAAGAGGCTATTTCTCACTTTTCTTTTCTCTGTCTTTCTAGCAAGTGCATGTGCTCTATGGCAAAATAAATAAATAAATAAATAAATAAATAAATAAATAAATAACAGAAGAATATGTTCTAAATCTTACCATACTTTTAAAGTTATTTTTATTTTTTGACACATAAATTCTAGACATTTTGAAGTAGGAAAAGAGGTTTTTGTGTTTTAATTATGAAAATAAAAATGTTCTCACTCATCATGAAAGTGTTAATGTTTTAGTTATTTGAAAGGTATTTTTTTCCAGACTAAACTGTGAAAACTCAATTCTTAAAGAGAATTTGAAACTGAAAACAGAAGAAATTAAAATGCTAAAGTCTGAAAATGCAGGTAAGTAAAGAGTTACATTTTGATGATTCTTTAAAAATACTATGTTAAGAAAAAAAAATACTATGTTAAGGACCAGCTTATAGCCTGGTGGTTAAGGAGCTGGGTCCCACATGGCTGACTGTGTGGTTTGAATCCTAGACCCACTGGCTTGAAAAAAACACCAGGAGCATGTGCATATGTGCCCAAAATCCCCAAAGGAGGGAGAGATGGAGTAGAAGCAATTGTGGTGTGGCTATTCCCCATGGACCGGGGCCGGGGGGGATCTTTTCTCTGTTGCTTTCTCCTTTTCTCTCATTCTCTGTCTCCCTCCTGGGAGCTCATGCACCCGCTGGCAAATAAAACAAGAAGCGGTGGCTTAAAGGGGACAAAAAAAGCTCTAAATGAAGTTCTAAGGCCAGGAGCGGTAGTTTATGTTCCATAATAATTGAACTATGTACACGCCTCTGAGATCTGCTTCTCGGCACCCAATGGAGCTATCTCCTGTGTTAGATCCGTTCAGGACAAGGCTACTCTGACCAGAACCCCTTCTCTTTTTCCTCCTACTCTACCCTGCAAGTGAGAGGGGAAAGGAGGTAGTAGGACCCTTTTTGTCTAAATGTTTAGTTTGAGAGACTCTCGTGAATATTTTAACTAGGGACCAGCAGTTAGCGTAATGGCTACGTCACTGAACTCCCATGTAGTTGACTGCGGTTCGAGTCCTGGACCCGGTGGCTTAAACTCATGCCGGGCGCGTGTGCGTGCATGCCCAAGATCCTGAGAGGAGAATGGAGGAGAAGGGATTGCAGCATGACCATCCCCCTGAGGGGTGATTTCTTGCTTTCTATCTCTCTGTCTCTCTCTGCCTTTCTAGCGAGCACATGCGCCCTATAGCAAAAACCTCTAAAAAAAAATTAATAGAAAACTCTGGTAAAATTTGGATAGCTGACCTAATTGACATAAATATAATATATGAGGTCTCACCACCTGGCCATCACTATTCATGAAGTCTCTGAATACTTTGCCTTTACATGTTCCCTTTTTGAAAATCCTATGTTTCTGAGAGTGAAAAAGTTCCAGACTTAGACTGCAAAGTGAAGACATTCCCACATTAAAAATAACAACTTAATGGGACCTGCAGTTGGCATAATGGCTGGACTCCCATGTAGTCGACCATGGTTCGAGTCCTGGAACCGGTGACTTAAACTCACGCCGGGCTCTGTGTGTGCATGCCCAAGATCTCAAGAGGAGAATGCAGGAGAGGGGATTGCGGCATGGCCATCCCCCGGGGGGGGGGGGGGGGTGATTTCCCGCTTTCTGTCTCTCTGTCTCTGTCTTTCTGGCGAGCCCTATAGCAACAGGTTATGTGAGGCCTAACACTTTCTTATATGGCTTTTCCTAGTTTTGAATGAACAGTATTTGGAGGTCCTCACCATGCTCGATATCAAGCAACAGAAGATGGCCCAGGAGAACTTGCATCACCATAAAAGTGACTTTGCAGAGGTTTCAGGTCTCGAGGTAGGTAAGCAAGTATGAAAGCTGGATGGGAAAGGAATGTTCTGCTTTCCTGCCTGTTACCCTTTGGTACACATTCTAAGACAGCATCATACTTGGCAATTTGAGACTGAGAGTGCAAGGCCCATGGGTTTACCAGGTCGGTTCTTCTAGCCTTGCTGTTACCATGCCCTTACGTGTGTCATTCTTGGACATTAGGGAATGTATGGCCACTTCCTAGCCCTTTTTATATTTTTTATTTTTACAATTTTAACAGAAGCTATGTTCATAGCACCTCACAACTGGGTAGGGACTTAGAGTTTCAGAGTACTTTCACACATGTTATTTTATCTGATCTTCACAGTATTCACTACTTCATGAAGGCTATGTAACAGGGATTATTCCTATTTTAGAGAGTTCCAAACTAAAGGCCAGGTGCATTCAGTTACTTTCCCAAGATCAATGTGGGTGAACCGGGTTCAGAGTACAGATCTGCTGATGCATTGCTAACAGCTTGCTGGGTGTGTAATGTCTTACGCTGTAGGAGTTTGGCTAATAAGGTAAAATGGGTTCTGGAATTCATATGAAAAAAGTGCAACAGTGAAGTAGGGGCACCACTTACTCATTGTAGAACTTCAAAAGCAATAGTTCATAATAACAGCAAATACTTCCATGTAAGCCTGAAACTCACACTTTCCTGCCTCAGCCTCCCCAGGTCACTGGGATTGCAGGTGCACATCTCACACTCAGCCATTAGGTTAGGGAGGAATGGAGCCCGGCTTCCCGTGTGGTCCCAGCATACCATGCACAGCAGTGCACGCACTGTGACTGGGCTCTACTTTCTTCATTATGATCTTTAGTCAGGTTTTGAGGGGCCAAGGCTACAGGTAATTCCAGAACAGTGGATCAGCCAAATATTTTAGAATGTATGGCATGGGAGCCCACAGGTGGCATGGTGGTTAAGGTGTTAGACTCCTGCATGGCCAACTGTGGTTCGAGTCCTGGACCTGGCAGCTTGATAATCATGCTGGGCACATGTGCATGCATGCCCAAATCCCAGGAGGAGAATGGAGGAGGAGGGATTGCAGTGTGGCCATCCCCTCTAGAAGGTGATTTCTCACTTTCCTTCTCTCTCTGTTTCTGTTTCTCTCCAGCAAGCACACCTGCCCTGTGATAAAAACCTTAAAGGAAAAAAAAAAGAAGAATGAATGCATGATTATAGGGTGTATTAATTTTTTAGCAGTGGAAGAATGGTTATTTTCCTCATTGACAAATTTTTTTCTTTTTTTAAAAAAAATAACTATTTATTTAATTTTATTTATTCATTCATTTTATTTTAATTTAACCAGAGAGAGACACGGAGAGAGAGAGGGAAAGTGAGAAAGCAACCCCCCAGGTCCAGGACTCGAACCATGGTCGGCCATGTGGGAGTGTCCAGAGCCTTAACCACCATGCCACCCTGTGGTCTCCCTCATTGACAATTTTTTTTTTTTTTTTTTTTTTTTTTTTTTTTTTTTGCTATAGGGCGACTGCGCTTGCCAGACAGACAGAGAGAGACAAAGAGACAGAAAGCAAGAAGTCACCCCCCAGGGGGGATGACCACTCTGCAATCCCTTCTCCTCCATTCTACTCTCGAGATCTTGGGCACACACGCACTCGTGTCCGGCCTGAGTTTTAAGCCACTGGGTTGAGGGCGCCAACCGCAGTCAACTATGTGGGAGTCCAGCAACATAGCCATTACGCTAACTGCTGGTCCCCCTCATTGACAAATATTTTTAAATCCTTTTTTTTTTTTTGTATGTCCTTGTTTTTACTAGAAGGTGCATACACTCACCAGTGTGTGCCCAAGATCCTGAGAGGAAAATGGAGGAGAAGGGATTGTGGCATGGCCATCCCCCCCAAGGGGGGTGATTTCTTGCTTTCCATCTCTCTCTCTCTCTCTCTCTCTCTGTCTCTTTGGTGGGCACACGTGCCCTATAGCAAAAACCTCTCCAAAAAAAAAGGAATGTCAGAGTTAACCACTTTGGTAGGCTCAATTCCTGCCATGAACTCAGAATATAGGAGGCCGATGCTGAGATGTAAGCTTTTAGGTGAAAACAAGGAACGTAGATGTTTTTGAAGCTTTGTTCTAGGTAATGGCATTCTTTTTCATGTGTGGTTAATCTCTACTTGGATTCTAAAATCCTGTTCTCAGCTTTCTTATTTTTTTTCTTAGAGATTTTTGCTAGAGGGTGCATGTGCTTGCCAGAGAAACAGAAAATGATAAATCACCCCCAGGGAGGATGGACACACTACAGTCCCTTCTCCTCCATTCTCTTCTTGGGATTTTGGGAACCGGGTCCAGGACTCAAACAACAATCAACTATGTGGGAGTCCAGTAACATAACCATTATTCCATCTGCTGGTTCCTTCTGTTTTTCTTAATTTTCCTTCCAGTGTCTTTGGATTAGATGCTTGAATAGTGGTGTACATGCCACTGTGTGTACAGCTACAGCCCTGTGTTACTTAATAATGGGAGTAATGCTTTTGGATTTAAAGCTTGCAGTCCTCGGAACCTGCCTTTGTCACGGTCCTGGAGGGACCCCCTGTTCTTGTGCCAAAATGGCAGCATCTGCTCGGAAACAGCTTCTTCAGCTCAAACAAGAGGTATGGCATGTTACCACACAGCAAACACTTTGGTTTTGTTTCTCTTTTAGACTAAATGGAAGTATCTGCAATAATTAACTTCATTTTTAGTAGTATTGGCTATGGAACTTATGCTTAGTTTTATATGATAGTATGAATTTGTTAACTACAAATAATACTTGGCATGGTATTTGAAGCTATATAAAGTCCTTTGCCAAAACTGGTAGTTAATGTTTGCTAAATTCATATTTTTCTCACTATTCATGGTTCCCAAATTACTACAGAATGGAAGAAAAAGTTGTATTGATGATTAAGATCAGTAGGATCAACATTTACTCCATGGAATACTACTGAGCCATAAAAAACAACAAGGCCCTAGAATTTGATAGAAAGTGGACAAATATGGAAGATTTGTTGCTGCGTGAAGCAAGTCAGGCTATGAAAGAGAGACATTGTATGTTTCCACTTAACATATACTGACTGTCCGCACTCTATGGTAGAGACTGAAAGATTGGAGGACATAAAAGCATTTAAAGTTGTTATGGACACTAGAGATAAAGTGGAAAGACTGTGGGAGAGAAAGAGTGTAAGAAAGGAAATTTGGGGAAAAAATAGAGAAGACATTTGGGCGACACAGCTATCATTTATTATCTGTTAATGAGGATGTGTATAGTATTCTTGACTGGGCTGGACTGAGGTGTATATCACACTGGGTAGTCTCCTTACAATCTAAATGATGTATAGCGATTGAATGTATAAATAATAATAATAAAATAAAAATAAATAAAAATGTAAAAAATAAAATAAAAATTTTTTTTTGGAGAAGTTTTTTTGCTATAGGGTGCATGTGCTCGCCAGACAGACAGAGAGAGACAGAGAGACAGAAAGCGAGAAATCACCCCACAGTGGGTATGGCCACGCCACAATTCCTTCTCCTCCATTCTCCTTTCAGGATCTTGGGCACGCATGCACACGCGCCCGGCGTGAGTTTTAAGCCACCGGGTCCAGGACGCGAACTGCGGTCGACTACATGGGAGTCCAGCGACATAGCCATTACGCTCACCGCTGGTCCCAAAAATAAAATAAATTTTAAAGAAGTAAATAAATAATAAAAAAAAAGCAGTAGGATCAGCAATACTGAGTGATGGGAAGTCCCAAAACATGGAACTCCTTTGAAAAGCAGCCAGATGCAGTATGTGAAACCTTGGTACCAGCCAGACCTAGTTTGCATCTTAGTTAGTGCCATCACATACTAGCTGTGTGGCTTTGGGCAGGATAAGCCTCAGTTTAGTCATCTGTTATTCAGAGAGTAGTAACAGCCTTGGAAGGTTGTAAGAAACAGACATATAATGTTTAGCATAATGCCATGCAGCTGCCAGGCATTTAGTCAAACCATATCTGTCATCATAATTGAGCTTCAATTACAAATATAGTACTTCAACCATAATTCTAATAAAGTCTTTTTTTAAATTAAACTTTATTTATTTGTTTACTTATTTATTTTAATTTGATCAGAAAGGGACAGAGAGAGGGAGAGGGAGAGAGAGAAAGAGAAAGCAAGCTGCTAGGTCTGGGACGCAAATTGCTGTCAGTCATGTGGGAGTCCAGCGCCCTTTACCACCATGCCACTTGCCAGCTCCTACTTTAACAATTTTTAAGAAAAGTGTAAGATTGGGACCAACAGATGGTGTAATGCCTACATCGCTAGACTCCTACATAGTCAACCATGGTTTGAGTCCTGGACCCGGTGGCTTAAACTCATGCTGGGCGCATGTGTATGCGTGTGTGCATGCTCAAGATCCCGAGAGGAGAATGGAAGAGAAGAGATTGTGGTGTGGCCATTACCCCCTGGGGGGTGATTTTTCACTTTCTGTTTCTCTGTCTCTGTCTTTCTGCGCCCTATAGCAAAAATCTCTCAAAAAAAAAAAAAAAAAAAAAAAAGCATAAGATTACCTTGATCAGAATCAAGGTCAGCTATGGGAGGTGTTCAAAAAGTGGTATTCACAGTTATTCTAAGTGATATTATCTGGACCAGCCCAAGGTCAGTGAAATGGAGATACTGGCATCCTCCCTTCTCTCTTGCCAGGCCCTTCCACCTGGGATTTGGGCAGAATATACAAGGCCTGCCTGTCAGGGATAGAGAGGTCCAAGAGTTGGCTTAGCCGGTAGTCTAGATCCGAGTGGGCTGCTTCTGCGGAGACGGATCAGCAAGTGCCGATTAGTCCAAGCAGACAAAGTAGATCAGAGACAGGCGGTAGACCCCTGCTAGTGGGGAGACTGCCTTTACTACTCTGGTTCACCATTCAGGGAAACTGTCCCAGTTTTGCCTCTGACACATTCCATACTTTCTTTCAAAACCAGTTGAAAATTTTGCAGAAGAATAAAGAAGAAGCTTACATAATGGCAGATGCATTCAGAATTGCATTTGAGCAACAATTAATGAGGAAAAATGACCAGGCACTAAGATTGACACAGATGGATAAAGTATGTAAAAAAGCAACAAAACGGATAAATTGGAAGCACCTTAAAGAGGATGGTAACTATGAACTATAATGGCATAATTAGGTGTAATTTTAATTGTTATTTGGTTGAAATCAAAGTAGATGAAGTGTGTTTAATACACTGTGGGAAAGTATCATTGTAATTTCACATACAGTTGTGATTTATTTAAACATTTAGCAGCTCTGAAGAAAAAGAGTCTTTTAATATTACTTGCACATGAGCAAGCCATTGGAATCAACAAATCTATAAAATAATGAGAATCTCTTTTCACATATTCTTCTATTTCATTTAAACAAGACCGTGTTTGGTGGAAAATATTTATGAAAGAAGTGCCAGGTGCTTAAAGAGTAACTGCCAAAAGGAAGTAATATTGAAAGTGATATTTCTTTTTAAAATTAGAATTATTTATTTAATTTTATTTATTATTATTGTTATTTTAAAATTTTTTCTATAGGGCATGTGCACTCACCAGAGAGAGACAGAGAGAGAGAGGAAAAGTGAGAATGCAAGCCCCAGGTCTGGGACTTGAACCATGCATGGTCTGCTATATGGGAGTCTAGCACCCCAACCACCATGCCACCTGCTGGCCCAAAAGTGACATGTCAACCCAACATTAAATGTATCTAGGTAATTAAACTTTATTGAAATGTGTTCTTCTGTAAGAGACATTTAGAGGTAGCGGAAAAATTTTAACATCACCAAATTAATAAAACAGTCATAAAAACAGGCTGGCCATGTGTGTGTGTGTGTGTCCGGAATCCTGAGAGGAGAATGGAAGAGAAGGGATTGCTGTGTGTTTGTCTTCCTGGAGGATGATTCCTCACTTTCCCTCTCTGTCTCTGGTGAGCACAAGTGCCCTATAGCAAACCTAAAACACACACACACAAGTTTAGGTTTAAGTTTTGGTTCATGAGCCTATCAACAGTTCATGGCCTTGTTTGAGTATTGTATTAGTTTATACAAAATATATAAAAGTGGCATGTGAGAAAAAAAATTACAATTAAAGTAAATCTTTCTGTATAAGCAAAATAGCTGTTATTTTTACAAAATTGTAGTTTCTCTAAGTAGTCATTATCAATTTTCATTTACCAATATTCAATAGAATTCATATTTTTCAGGGCTGGCTTGCAGCCTGGTGGTTGAGGGAGCCAGATCCATGTAGACAACCAACCTTCAAATCTCAATCCCAGCAGCTTGAAAAAATATGCCAAATGCATATGAGTGCCTGCCCCAAATCTCAGCAGGATGGGAAGATGGAGAAAGGATTATGGCATGGCCATGCCCCACTGGGGTGCACTTGCTCTCTCTCCTTTTCTGTCTCTCTCTTTATGGTGAATCCGAGAACCCTCTGGCAGCAAACGAAAAAAATAACAACTCATTGCTTCAGTGAAAATGGTAATTAAATTATAATTTGAAGCCTCTTATCAGTCAAGATAGATTAAAGTTTATAGAAGTTTAACTTTTTTTCTTTTTTTTTGGAGAGGTTTTTGCTATAGGGCGCGTGCGCTTGCAGACAGACAGAGAGAGACAGAGAGACAGAAAGCGAGAAATCACCCCCCGGGAGGATGGTCACACCGCAATCCCTTCTCCTCCATTCTCCTCTTGCGTGATCTTGGGCACGCACGCACACACGCCCGGTGTGAGTTTTAAGCCACCGGGTCCGGGACGCGAACTGCGGTCGACTACGTGGGAGTCCAGTGACATAGCCATTACGCTAACTGCTGGTTTCCACCTTTTTTCTTTTTTTGGAGAGGTTTTTTGCTATAGGGCATGTGTGCTCGCCAGAAAGACAGAGAGAGACAGACAGAAAGCGAGGAAGGGGGGATGACCACACCGCAATCCCTTCTCCTCCATTCTCCTCTCAGGATCTTGGGCACACATGCATATGCGCCAGGTGTGAGTTTAAGCCACTGGGTCCGGGACTCGAACTATGGTCGACTACATGGGAGTCCAGTGACATAGCCATTACACTAACTGATGGTACCTCTTTTTCTTTTCTTTCTTTTTTTTTTTTTTAACTTATTTATTTATTTATTTTGAGAGGTTTTTGCTAGGGTGCGTGCACTCGCCAGACAGAGAGAGACAGAGAGATAGAAAGCAAGAAATCACCCCCCAGGGGGGATGGTCACGCCGCAATCCCTTCTCCTCCATTCTCCTCTCGGGATCTTGGGCACACATGCACACACGCCCGGCATGAGTCTAAGCCACTGGGTCCAGGACTCGAACCACGGTCGACTACGTGGGAATCCAGCAACATAGCCATTACGCTAACTGCTGGTCCCCATTGTTTAACTTTTTTTTGAGAGAGCGATTTTTTTTGCTATATGATGTGTGTGCTTGCCAGAGAGACAGAGAAACAGAAAGCGACAAATCACCCCCAGAGGATGTGGCCATGCTACAGTCCTTTCTCCTCCATTCTCTTCCTGGGATTTTGGGCACACACACATGCGTCCAGTGTGAGTTTCAAGCCCCTAGGTTCAGGAGATAAGCTGTGGTCAACCATGTGGGAGTCCAGCACCATAACCACTACACCACGTGCTGCCCCTATTTTATTATTTTTTTTCATTCTTAGAGGGCATATGTACTTGTCAGAGAGAGAGAGGAAGAGAGGAAGGGAGAAAGCACTTTAATCCCTTTCTCCATTTCTCCAACTTGTCAGGATTTGGGACACGCATGTACATGTGGTCCAGTGTACTTACTTTCCAAGCCACCAGGGCTGCTATTCAAATCACGGTTGGTCATGCGGGATCCAGCTCCCTTAACTGTCAGGTAAGCTATGGGGCTGGCCCACCATTGGTGATTAACTCAATCTTTGGGTCCCCTCCTATCCCTGGACATTGAGGCGTGGGGCTGAAAGTTACAGTCCTCTAATCTGATTGGTCTCCCTGGCAGCCAGCCCCCATTCTGCAGTTATCCTAGAATCCACGAAGACCTCATTAGAACAAAAGATGCCCCTTTTATCTAGGAAATTCCATGGGATTTAAGATTTTATGTCACAAGCTTCTATCACTCAGAGAATTACAAAGGAATCTTAGGAATCTGTGATAGAAAATGGGGTTAAAGACCAAATATTAAAACAGAATATTCTCCTAGCACCCCTTTTTTTTTTTAAGATTTATTTTATTTATTCATTCATTTATTTTATTTTGACCAGAGAGAAAGTGAGAAAGCAAGCTACCAGGTCCGGGACTCAAACCCTGGTCAGCCATGTGGGAGTGTCCAGCGCCTTAACCACCACGCACCTGCTGGTCCCTCCTAGCACCCCTTTCTACAAGCATTTTAGGAGCTTTGTGTCTGGAACTGTGTTCTTTTACTGGGAGTAGAGACCATATATATATATATATATATATATATATATATATATATATATACACACATATACATATATATGTGTGTGTGTGTGTGTGTGTGTATATGTATATATATATATATATATATATATATATATATATATTTCTTGTATCACAGTATTATGTTCAGCTATTGACAAACTTGAGGAATTTTTCCACAGAATACATGATTCTAAAAGGTATATCTCCCAGTCTTTGTGTCTCAATAATTACGGAACTGGAAGCAGAATTTAAAATAAGTGATTAGTTTCTTTTCTTTTAATTTTGCCAGAGGGCACACACGCTCACTGGAAACAGAGAGAGGGATGGAGGGAGTAAGAAAGCACCCTCATGGGGGATGATCACGCCGTGGTCCCTTCTCTTCTCTTCCTCCTGTCAGGATTTTGGGTACACATGCATGTGGGCCTGGCCTAATTTTCAAGCCACTGGGTCTGGGACTCTAACCATGCTCTTGGCCATGTGGGATCCAACCACTTCAAGAACCTCGCCACTGGCTGGTCATACCCTCATTTTAGAGATGAAAGACAGAAAGCTCAGAAAGCTCATCCATGGTTATATAGTTAGAAGTGGCTTAATCAGGATTCCAGTTCAGGTCTTTCTGGCTAAAAAGCAGTCTGCATGGTTCAGAGGCTTCTGTGGCCTGCAGTAGTTTGTTGGGTCTTCATAGTGTTTTCAAATAATGGACTAGTGGCTGACATTGAATATTCAAAGATTTCACATACATACCTGGATTTTTGGCTGCTTGTGTGGACTGTGAGGACCCGGTGATGTTGACCATGTTCTGATTCAGCCGTCCACGGACAGAGCGCAGCCTCGTTTCTCCCAGTTGCCCTCGCGCCTGCTTTCCCAGGCCTGCTTCCGAAGTCCATGCTCTTTCTGTTACATTGTGCTGCCTGACGCGCTGGCCAGGAGGGCTCCTGAGAGCATGCCCTCCCTCCAGAATGAGTTAGGAATGAACTTGCCTTGGCTCATAGTTCTTTTACTGGAAGTACATCAGTGAGTGTGATTTTGTCTCAGCTGGATTTCCATGTTCTGTTTTAGGATTCCAATCCCAAAGACATAAGAAGACCTTAGGGCAGAAACTGTTGAGTATGCTCCCTTCAGAAAACAGTCCTCAGAGGCCTGAAGACCAGGATAATCCTCAAGAAGTCCTTAAAGTGCTAATAGATTTGGTTAGTATCTTTGCTTTCTTTTGCTAGAGTTTGTGGTTAAGCTAGTCTGCTTGTTTCCTAGAATTCAGCTCTCTGTTCTTGCCTTTTACGCCCTTTTCCCAGTTGGGGTAGAGCCTCCAAATTCATGAACTTCAACTTCTTAAACTCTCTGAACGCTCTTTCTACTTCTATCCATGTTTAAAGCGCCACCTGTGAAGAGAGGGGACTCCTGTAATTAACGCCAGCTAGCTCCACCATCTGCATTTATATGTACGGTTCTTGCCAAGGCCATCTGCTTATTCAGGCATTTTTAAATTATTTTTTTAAATGAATTTTATTTAGTAGTAGTATTACTATTTTTCAACTTGCTACAGGACACATGTGCTCACCAGAGACAGAGAGAGAGAGAGTGAAAATGAGAAAGCAACCTGCCAGGTCCAGGACTTGAACCATGGTCACCTATGTTGGAGTCCAGTGCCCCAATTACCACACTACATGCAGGCCCCAAATTCAGGCATTTTAAAAGCATTAAGGTGCTCCTCACACTTCACATAGTTTACTCATCACCATACCCTGAAGTCAGGCCTGTAACTCCATTCCATGGGTGACTGGATTAAACTAGACACTGGGAGACACATTATATGAAATGCTTATCTCCAAAGAGTATTATTAACCTTATTTACATATCAATATATAAAAAAATGTATCTATAAATAACTGTAACATTATTTTAGAAATAAATAAAAACCTCAATTAACAGGTAGCATAATGCTCGGGAATCAGCTCATAATTAATTTATTCATATTGATTAACTTAAGAGATTTAAGGTTCAGTATTTTGATAAAAGTACTACAATACTCTTTCCTCTGAATATATTTGGCAGTTTATTGACTGGTACGTTTTTCATTTCTGTTCATGCAGTTGAATGATAAAGAAGAAGCTTTGGCTCATCAGAGAAAAGTTAGTTATATGCTTGCTCGGGCACTGGAAGATAAAGACACTGCCTCAAAAGACAGTAAAGAGAAAAATGTTCTGAGAGAGAATTTACCATTGGAAAACCCCTGGCATAAAACTTCAGAAATTTCTGTTCTTCAAGATCATGTACATTCAGGCATCCAAATGTTTAATTCTGGGGGCTGTGTTTGTTCAATCCAGACCGATCCAAACTGCACAAGAACTCTTAAAAGATCCCGTTCTCTGCCTTCAAGTATTATCTTTTGGAGACAAGCCAGTTAAAATAGAACTGAGAGGTGTTTGTATGAAGAGATTTTAAAAAAAGGTTTTGTAAATGTTGTTATGTCTTGAGAAGTTATATATTTTTCTGCTATTTCTACTCGGCTTTAATCAAACTTCTCCATTTTCTACTACAAATTTATTCTGCACTGATGTGTTAGTAATAAATGATCTTACTGGGGGCTGTCAGAAGCGCAGCAGTAAAGTGCAGTGCTCTGGGAGGCAGTCCCATATGGGGAGGCTCCGAGTTCAAGTCCAGGGACCTCCCTGAGTACCCCGGGCACCTGCATGCCCATGGGCCAGGGCAGGCTGAAGGCTGGGGATGGACTGTAGCATCAGCACTCTATCGAGGATGTTATGATAACTTCTCTCTTGCTCATGGAAGAAATAAAATTTTAAAAACATTATATTTTATGAAGTTTTCGGTATTACCAACATCTTAAAAATAAGAAAATGGGGCCAGGGTCCGTAGGTGGTGTGATGGTTAAGGGCACTGGACCCGTACATGGTAGACCACACTTCGAGTCCTGGACCTGGCCACTTGCTTTCTCATTTTCTTTCTCACCCTGTCCCTCTCTTGTCAAATTTAAATAAATGAATAAATAAAGTTAAAGGATTTTTTTTTCTTTTTGGAGAGGTTTTTGCTACAGGGTGTGTGCACTCGCTAGAAAGAGACAGACAAAGCGAGAAATCACCCCCCAGGGGGGATGGCCACGCTGCAATCCCTTCTCCTCCGTTGCCCTCTCGGGATCTTGGGCACGCACGCACACATGCCTGGTGTGAGTTTAAGCCACCGGGTCCGGGCCTCCAACCGCGGTCAACTACGTGGGAGCCCAACAATGTAGCCATTACAACATCTGCTGGTCCCTAAATAATTCTTAAAAAAAAAAAAAAAAAAAGAAATAAAGAAAATGGGGCTAGGGTGGCATGGTGGTAAGGGCATCTGAATCCCACATGGTCAAGTGTGCAGTTCAAGTCCCAGAACTGACTGCTTGGAAAATATGCCAAGTCCATGTGCATGTGTGCTCAAAATCCTGAGAGGAAAATGGAGAAGGAATGGGTCGTGGCTATCCCCCTGTGGGGTGATTCCTCACTTTCCCTCTCTCTCTGATGAGTGCAGGTAATCTATAGAAAAAAAAACTAAAAAGAAAAAGAAAAGCTGTTTTTGAAAAACAGAAAGTTAATTATTTACTTAGATTTACTAAAGGGTTTTAAATAGGTGAAATCAATACTATAACAACGTATATTAATCCTCTAAAAAGTAACAATGCCCAGGCCATCAGATGTCTTGGCGATTAAAACAGCTGGATCCCAAATAGCTAACTGTCTCAGACACTGTGACTTTTGAAAGCGCACCAGGCGTTGGCGCCAGCAGATGGCATAGTGCTTACATCACTGGACTCCCACATGGCTGACTGCAGTTCTCATCCTGAATCTGGTGGCTTGAAAATCACGCTGGGCACATATATGTGTGTGCCAAGATTAGAGAAGGGATTGCGGTGTGGCTACCTCTCTGGGGAGGATGACTTCTCTTTCCCTCTCACTGTCTCTGTCTCTATCTCTGCATCAAGCACACGTGCCCTATGGCAAAAACCTCTAAAAAAAGAGAAAAAAGAACACTACTACACACACCAGCTGCATGTGTGCATGTGACCAAAATCCCAAGAGGAGAAGAGATTGCAGTGTACCAGTCACCCAGGGGGATGCTTTCTCACTTTCTCTTTCCCCGGGAAGCACATGCACCTTATAGCAAAATTTTAAAGATAGCTCTTGGGACCAGCAGATGGCATAATGGTTATATTGCTGGACTCCCACATCGTTGACCACGGTTAGAGTCCTAGACCCAGTGGCTTAAAACACACTGGGCATGTGTGCATGCATGCCCAAAGTCCCAAAGAAGAGAATGGAGAAGACTGCAGGGTGGCCATTAATCTAGGGGGTGATTTCTCCACTTTCTCCATCTCTCTGGCAAGCACATGCACCCTATAGTGAAACTTCTCCCAAAAAAAAGGAAAGAAAAGAACCATGGGCGCAAGACGGCACAGCAGTAATGCAATGCTACATAGCTGAGCTGCATGGGAAGGTTTCTAGTTCACATCCAGAAACTGCTTTGACTATGCTAGGGTCCATGATTTAGGGCTAGCTAAGGCTGAGGATTGATTGCTTAGTATGGACTCTATTGGGGATGCCTCTCTTTTGCAAATGGGAGAAACTTTAAAACAAAAGCAATGAAAAATTAGTTCTATCACAAATGTGATAGACCAGGGGATGTGCTCTTAGTCATCCCCATCTAGCAAGTGGCAATCACAGAAAATCCTGTGGACAAGCTGTACAGACCAACGTCTCATTTACTGTGGGTGAGGGCAGCAGTGGTGGGGGCGTTCATACCAAAGCAGCATAGACAGCATTTTCTCACAGGCAATATTAAAAAGATGTTTCCTAGGCCAGCAAGTGGCATGGTGATTAAGGAGCTGGATTCCTATAAGGCTAACCATGGTTCAAGTCCTGGACCCAACAGCTTGAAAATCATACCAAGTGTGTGTGCACATGTGCTCGAACTCCCGAGAAAATGGAGAAAGGACTGCAACATGCCCTCCTCACGGGAGAGTGACTTTTCACCTTCTCTATCCCTGTCTCTCTCCCACGAGTGTAAGCACCCTATTGCCTCCCCCCCCCAATTATTTTTTTTAAAAATTTGCTCTAGGACATGTATGTTTGCCTGAAAGACAGAGGAAAAAGTGAGGAAGCACTCTCCAGGGCAGATGATCACTCTGCAGTCCCATTCCTCCATATCCTCCTGGACCTTGGGCACATGCACATGCTTTGCCTGTCTCTCAAGCCATTTGTTCATGGACTCAAACTTCACAGTTGGCAATGTGGGAGCCAGCTGCCTGGACCACCACACTACTCGCTGGCCCATCATAATCTTTATCTTCCTAAGAATTATTTAAGAGTAAGGATCCTGCTGCTAAACTTTGGGGAAAAATAACTGAGGCCTGCTGAGAACAGGACTTCTAAAAGGCAAGTATGTCTTGGTGCTGGCAGGTGGTGTGGTGGTTAAGGCTGCTGGACTCCCATATGGCTGACCGTGGTTCAAGTCCCAGACCTGGTGGCTTGCTTTCCAACTTTCCCTCTCTTTCTCTCTCATTCTGTCTCTCTCAAGTAAAATTGAAATAAATAAAGTTAAAGGAATTCTTTAAAAAAAAAAAAAGGCAAATATGTCTGGAAGGCTGTGGTCTAAGGCCATTTTTGCTGGCTGTAAGTGGATTCTCAGGAACCAAAGGGAGCACACAGCTCTTCTTAAAATTGAAGGTGTTTATGCACAATATGAAATGGAATTCTGTTTAGGCAAGAGGTGTGCTTATGCGTACAAAGCAAAAACACACAGTGACTCATGGTGGCAAACCAAATAAAACCTGAGTAATCTGGGGAAAGATAACTTGTGCCCATGGTAACAGTATCATGGTTTGAGCCAAACTCCAAAGCAACTCCAAACTTCCTGCTAAGGCCACTGGATACAGAATTCATGTGAGGCTGTAGCCTCAAGGATTTAAAATAATGAAAAGTAAACAAATACAACTTTAAAATTTTTTTTTTTACTATTATATTTTAATTTGACCAGAGAGAAACAGAGGGAGAGAAAATGAGAAAGTGAGCAACAGGTCCGAGACATACAATCAGCCATGTGGAAGTCTAGCACCTTAACCACCATGCCACTGGCCAGCCCCAATCTAACCATTTTAAGCACAGTTCAGTAGTGTTAAGTGAATGAACATGTGTTTGCAAAGATCCCTTCAAGATCCTGCTTAGATATGTCCTTATAGACATATACCATACCCAGAAGTGAAAACAATTTTAAATTTCTTGAGAACTGCCACTGATTCCCATAGTGGTTCCACCAGTTTTACTATAATATTCCTATCGACAGTGCATAAGGGTTCCAATTTCTCCACATCTTCCCCATCACTTGTTACTTTGCTTTTTATTTGGATAGTAGCCATTCTAATAAGTGGAAAGTGTTCTTTAGTTTTGATTTGCACTTTATTATTAACGTTTCCCTAATCCATTTTCAAATCTACATTTCAAGAGAATTGCACTTTAAAAAAAAATCAATTAATTTTTTTATTTTAAAATAACATTTAATAAAATAACTCAGTTTTACATATTTTACATGTGTGGAATATTTACAAATTCATTTCTGTAACACTTACTTAACGTTTACTATTGAATAATTTTTCATTATTTGCCTTTTTGACCATTTCCTTCAGTAGTAAAATACTGTCCAGTGTTCTTGTAACTAAAAAATTAGTTTCTTGGGCAATCCTCCTAGAAAATAAACAAAAGACATTGTTCATATTTAATCTAATCATTTTAGCCTATTACTGCATTCCAACTATGTCACTACACCTCAATTTTCCAGTAGCACTTGTTAAACATTAAGTATACACTGAACAGTAGAAATTTAGAAGGGGAAGAAAGGACCCATCAATAATTCTCATTTATGCTTAGAAACACCTGGGGCCAGCAGATGGCATAGCAGTTACATCGCTGGACTCCCACATGCCTGACCACAGTTCAAGTCCCGGACCTGTGGTTTGAAAATCAAGCTGGGCACGTGTGCATGCATGTGTGCCCAAGATTCCGGGAGGAAAATGAAGAAGGGATTGTAGCAAGGCCAACCCCCCAGCGAGTGATTTCTCACTTTCCCTTTTTCTCTTTCTCTCTCTCCCCCCCACCCCACAGGGAGTGATTTCTCACTTTCCCTCTCACTTTTTTTTTTTTTCTCTCTCTCTGTGGCAAGCACACATGTCCTAAGGCAAAAACTTCTTAAAAAAAAAAAGCGTGACAAGCCCCAGGTATAGTGGCACATAGGCGGTGGGATGCCACCCTGCAATACTGGACCCACACAGAAGACTGATTTGGATCCTGGTTTGA
Source organism: Tupaia tana (assembly GCA_026018925.1). Taxonomy (NCBI): domain Eukaryota; kingdom Metazoa; phylum Chordata; class Mammalia; order Scandentia; family Tupaiidae; genus Tupaia; species Tupaia tana. The sequence continues at coordinate 57,804,883 of JAKSZU010000006.1, read as the reverse complement.
CCTGAAATACACCAGGCAAGCTTGTGTACACATGATCCTGGCTTGTATATGCATGATCTTGGCTGACTGGAGGGCTTGGGCATGGGGCCTCACTGTGACAAGACCCTATCAAGGGTGGATGTCTGCCTGCCTGCCTGCCTGCCTCTCTCTCTCAGAATAAGATCAGTAAATGAAAAAGTGCCTGCAGTATTCTCAATGAAAGAAAACATAGCTACAATAGCACATCCTATCTATCTATCTATCTATCTATCTATCTATCTATCTATCTATCTATCTATCTATGTATAAGAGGTTCTGCCTTAGGACGCAGGTGCTTGCTGGAGAGAGAGGGACAGTGAGAGGGAGAATAAGAAATCACCTTCCGGGGTGAAGGGCCATGCCTCAATCCCTTCTCTTCCATTCTCCTTCTAGGATCTTGGGCATGTACACATGCACATGTGCCTGGCATGAGTTTTAAGCCACTGGGTTTGGGACTCAAACCATGGTCAGTCACGTGGGAGTCCCGCAACATAACTGCTATGCCATCTGCTGGCCCCATATTTTATGCAATTTAAATTTATAAAAAATAAATAGTTCCTGAGCTACAATTAGTAGATGCGCTTCTTCAGTCACTAGCTATACATGAGTTATTCTGAATTTGTTTCATTTCTTATAAAAATGGGAATTTTACCTTGTTCCAAAGTCTCCATTCTTTTCCGTTTGGTTGCCACACCTGGATTTGACTGCTCCTTTAAGGTTTCCACCGGACAGTTTGGTCTTGGCAGCTGACATCCAGGTGTTGGTCCTGGCCGGTTACTAAAATATTTTGTTTTTAATGCCTTTCAAAAGAAAAAATACCAAAGAAAGACTTTAGGTAAGTATATGAAATAAGAACTGTGTGAATGGGACCAGCCATTGGCATAATGGCTATATTGCTGGACTCCCATGTAGTCAACCGTGGTTAAAGTTCTGTCTTAAACTCAACGCCGGGCGCGTGTGTGTGTATGCCCAAGATCCCGAGATGAGAATGGAAGAGAAGGGACTGCGGCATGGCAAAAATGCCTATCCTTGTCTCTCTCCTTTTATACATTCTTTCTCTCGAAAAAGTGAAAAATAAATTCAGAAATCTGATTTGGGGCCCAGTCCCAGTGGCACATGCTGCTAAGATATGTGCTCAGGATGGGACCATATGAGGCCTGGGTCCAACTCCCAGTCCAACTGTCAAGCCAGGGTATGGTGGTGTCCACCTATAATCCAGTGATTTGGGAAAGTGACGCAGAAGGATTACAAGCTCAAAGCTGGCCTGGGCAACACAGTAAGACACTGTCTTCAAGAGCTAGGTGTGTGTGACCAGCAGTTAGCGTAATGGCTATATCGCTGGATTCCCACGTAGTCGACTGCGGTTCGCTTCCCGGACCTAGTGGCTTAAAACTCACGCCGGGCGCATGTGTGTGCGTGCCCAAGATCCCAAGAGGAGAATGGAGGAGAAGGGATTGCGGCATGACCATCCCCCCTGGGGGGTGATTTCTTGCTTTCTGTCTCTCTGTCTCTCTCAGTCTGTCTGGCGAGCACACGCGCCCTATAGAGAAAACCTCTCCAGGGACCAGCAGTTAGCGTAATGGCTATGTCACTGGACTCCCACGTAGTCGACCCCGGTTCACGTCCTGGACCCGGTGGCTTAAACTCACGCCGGGCGCATGTGTGTGTATGCCCAAGATCCTGAGAGGAGAATGGAGAAGGGATTGCAGCATGGCCATCCCCCCTGGGGTGTGATTTCTCACTTTCTGTCTCTCTGTCTCTCTGTCTGTCTGGAGAGCGCACGCGCCCTATAGGAAAAAAAAAAAAAAAAAAAAAGAGCTAGGTGTGGTGGTTTGGCCCTCTGGTCTCAGTAGGGAGGGTGAGGCAGGAGGAAATGATAAGTGAAACAGAAAAAAAAAAAAAGGGAAAAAGAAATTTTACTTGTTAGGGTTTATCCAAAGTTATTTTATTTATTTATTTTTAGGAGAACAAGAGAGAGAGCTTTCTTTATTGGGGTCTTGCTATGCTGTAATTCTCCTGCCCAGCCTCCCAGTTAGAAAGAACTACAGGAATGCATCACTTGGCCTGTTTTAAGTTGGACCAGGAACTAAACCTGGGTCTCCCATGTGGCCTAAGCTACTGTGCAGGAACATTTTCCTGCTTGTGCCACTGTAGGTAAGCTCTATCCAAGATTATTTCCATTAACTATCAGTCCCACGTTCTATAACATGCAATCACCTTTACTTGGGTCCAAAATTCCAATAAAGATAGTTGTATCCTAAGTGACAATTTTTTTTTTTTTTTTTTTTTTTTTTTTTGCTATAGGGCGCGTGCGCTCGCCAGACAGACAGAGAGAGACATAGAGAGAGAAAGCGAGAAATCACCCCCCAGGGGGGATGGTCACGCCGCAATCCCTTCTCCTCCATTCTCCTCTCGGGATCTTGGGCACGCACGCACACGTGCCCGGTGTGAGTTGTAAGCCACCGGGTCCGAGACGCGAACCGCGGTCGACTACGTGGGAGTCCAGCGACATAGCCATTACGCTAACTGCTGGTTCCCCTAAGTGACAATTTTTTAAATGCATACTTGTCTGTCTCTCTCAAATGCACTCACCAGAGAGAGAAAGCAAGGAAGCAAGCTGGCAGATCCATAATATGGACTGTGGTCAGCCATGAGGAAGTGCAGCACCTTAACCACCATGCTGGGCCAACAGTGTCTTTTTTTTTAGAGTTTATTTTTGCTATAGGGCATCTGCGCTTGCCAGAAAGACAGAGACAGAGAGACAGAAAGTGAGAAATCACCGCCCAGGGGGGATGGCCACGACGCAATCACTTCTCTTCCAGTCTCCTCTCGGGATTTTGGGAATGCACGCACATGGGCCTGGCGTGCTAAGCCACAAGGTCTGGGACTCAAACCGTGGTCGAATACGTGGGACATAGCGACATAGCCATTACACCAACTGCTGGTCCCACATACTGTCTTTTTTAATTGCCAGAGCACACATGTGCTTGACAGAAAAAGAGAGGGAGAAAACATCCCCCAATGGGATGTTTTTGTAGTAATGCTGCAATTCCTTTTCTTATATTTCCCAATCCTGCTGAGTTGCACTTCAAGTCACTGGTATCCAGATTTAAACCCCAATCAGCCAGGTGAGATCCAACTCCCTTAACACTGGGCTAAGAGCTAGCCCTATTTTGTACCCTCCATGTATTGTACCTTAGTGTTTTTCATTAGATATGAAGATTCGTGACACTTTATTTTAATTAGCCTTTCCCTTCACGAGGTCAAATCATTATATTTTTGAGCTGCCCTGACCTAATCATTTGTAAAACAAGCAAAAAACGTGAGCCAGCCCTGTGGTACTAAGAATAAGTGCTATATACAGGGAGCCACATCACACACAGCCAACAGAGATTCAAGTCCTCTCACCACTGGCTTGAAAAACATGCTAGTTCATGTGTATGTATACCTAGGATGCTGATGTGATGGAGAAACAGAAGAAAAAGAATTGGGTGTGGCCATGCCCTATTGGGTGGTGCTTTCTCTTTATCTGGTGAGCTCACATGCCCTTTAACAGCCAAAAAAAAAAGATTTATTTTTTTAAAGAAATTTTTGCTATAGGCACATGCTCTTGCCGGAGAGACAGAGACAGAGAGACAGGAAGCAAGAAATCATCCCCGGGGGTCGGGGGGTTGGCCATGCCACTATCCCTTCTCCCTTCTCCTCAAGATTTTGGGCATGCACACACAAGTGTCCAGTAAGTGTCTTAAACTACTGAGTCTGGGACTTAAACTGTGGTCGGCCGGGTGTCCAGTGATATCCAGTGATATAACCATTATGCCATCCACTGGTTCCACTGAAAAAAAAGAAAAAGAAAAGATTTTTAAAAAAATATCAAATCTAGGGCCAGCAAATGGCGCAGTGGCTAAGCTGTGGTTTCATTCCTGGACCTAGTGGCTTGAAACTCATGCCATATGCATGTATATGCGTGCCCAAGATCTGGGAAGAGAATGGAAGGGAATGGACTGTAGCATGGCCATCCCTCCTAAGGGGATTTTTCACTTTCCCTCTCACTGTCTCTGTCTCTCTCTCCAGCAAGTGCACATACCCTAAGGCAAATCCTCTTAAGAAAAAAAAGGTAAAATATCAAATCTACAGGTCTTATATTTTTGTGTTAGATAACATTTCTCCCTTCTTTAATAAGAAAAATTTTTCTTGGTCTTCTAGAATCTGAGTATATAATTTTCTCTTCCATTACCACTTTCTGGCTGTGACAATGATGAGCATGCCTATCTGGACTGCATTTTATGAGAAAAAAAACAAATGAATCATTTTCACCATCAGGCTGCTACAAGTTTTAACTTAATATGTAAGAGCTCAATGAAGCCTAGTCTCATAGTGCAGGGGTTAAACCTTGTGCATAAATAGCCAGATCACACAAAGCTGACTGTGGTCTGAGTCTGTCTTGGCGTCATGAAAAACACAGTGGGTGTGTATGCATGCATGCCCCAAATCCTGAGAGGATGGAGAACTGAAGGAAAAGGGCTTGTGGCATGACCACAATCATGCTTTGCTTCTCTTTCTCTCTCTCTCTCTCTTTTTCTCAGATGAGAACATATGCTATTTGGCAAAAGAACAAAAAATGAAATATACTAGTTTCATAAATACACAATCTTGGGTTTTTTCCTCACTAGGCAAACTACCTCAAAGCCAATTAGAGAAAACAGATATGTACTTATATGTTTTTAAGCAAGTATAAACTATTGTATAGCTATGTATGCATGATGTAATTTAGTACAAGTCAAAACAGTGTTCACAGCTTTGGTAAAAAGATATAATGTTTGTTGTTCTGTAAACAAACAAAAACACATCTTTCCAGTATTTAAAGAACATTTGGCAATTTTATCAAATTCTATTTTTATTTTGTCACCACTACAGTTAGAACTGTCATTATATTTCCTAATATGAAGAAGATACGTTAAAATACCTGTGTGGCCGTAATTCGGGTACACGGATTAAATAAGAATAAGCCTTGTATGAGATCTAGCAAGTCGTCTCCAGCTGCAATGAAGATGTGCTGCAATGGGATTCCAGGAAAACTCTTAAATGTCACATAATCTGGAAGACTACACATGTCCTGTAAAAATATTTTTATAATTCAAACTTTAGTAAAGAATTGAAAGGTACACAGATACCAAGTAAACAAATAAAATTCGTATTTACAGTTGAAATGTCTACAGAGAAAACTCCAAAAAAAAATTCATAAAAATCTCCTCAAACTAGTGAACAGAGTAAGGCTGCAGACTATAAGATAAACGAAAAAACTGGAGCCAGCAGATGGCATGGTTGTTAAGGGCACAAGGGCACTGGACTCCCACATGGCTGACCTTGGTTTGAGTCCCGGATGTGGTGGTTTTCTCTCTCACCCCCCCTTACCCGTTGCTCTGTCCCTCTCTGGTCAAATTAAAATAAATAAATAAATAAATAAAGTTAAAGAAAATAAATTTTTTAAAAGAATAATTTTCTGAGGGCCAGCAGGTAACATGCTGGTTAAGGTCACTGGACTCCCACATGGCCAACTGCGGTTCGAGTCCCGAACTGGGCAGCTTGCCTTCTTACTTTCTCTTTCTCTCTGCCCTTCTCTGGTCAAATTTAAATAAATAAATAAGTTAATTAATCAATTAAAATAATTTGCTAAAAAAAAATTATTTTTTGGGACCAGCAGGTGATGTGGTGGTTAAGGTGCTGGGCACACGCCCGACCATGGTTCAAGCCCTAGACCTGGTGGCTTGCTTTCTCACTTTCCCCCTCTCTCTCTGGTCAAATTTAAATAAATGAATGAATAAATAAACATTAAATAAATAGGGGACAGCTGTTGCCATAATGGCTATGTCGCTGGACTCCCATGTAGCCGACCGTGGTTCGAGTCCTGGATCCAGTGGCTTAAACTCAACGTTGGGCACGTGTGCGTACGTGCCCAAGATCCTGAGAGGAGAATGGAGGAGAAGGGATTGCAGCATGGCCATTCCCCTGGGGAGTGATTTCTCACTTTCTGTCTCTCTGTCTTTCTGGTGAACACACGTACCCTATAGTAAAAACCTGTCCAAAAAAATAAAAATAAAAATAAATAATACTTGAAAAGAATTATTTTCTATTTTCCCTTCTTCCCTCCATACTTTCCTTCTTTCCTTTCTTTCTTTTAATTTGACCAGAGAAGGACAGAGTGATTGAATAAGTGAGAGACAGAGAGAGAAAGAAAGGAAGCCTCCAGGTTCAAGACTCAAACCATGGTTGGCCATGTGGGATTCCAGTGTCCTTAACCACCACGTCACCTGCCAGCCCTAAAATAATTCTTTAAAAAAATATATATTATAGTTCTAGATACTGGCAATGTACACAGAAATTAAAAATATACCATTTATAGTCATGCCAAAGATGAAATTTTTTGGTGAAAAATTAGGCTTAAAGCCACACAAGGCTGATGAAAGAAACCAAAGACCTAAACAAATGTTGAGATATACCACATTAATGTACTGGAAGATGCAACAAAGAATTCTCCTCATATTGATATATAGGTTTAATGTAATTTTTTTGGAGGGGAAGATATCTTTTATTTCAGAAGTTAGTTCTTTTTTTAAAATTTACTGATTTATTTATTCATGTATTTAGTTCTTACTGTTATAGGAGCACCACAAAATTTGAAGGAAGAGGCTACAGTGTGAAATGAGCTCACTGAAGGACACGTTAAAATAAAATTTGTAACTACAGTATAAGATACTGTAAAAGCTTTGTCCCCAGCACAGAACCCTTAATCAGGAAAAGTAGTAAAAACTAACCAAATATAGATTTATATTTATTTATATAAATAAATATAAATATAAATATTTATATTTATATTTATAGATTTAACATAATTTTAATGAAAATCTTGGCAAAATTATTATACATCTAGACTAATTACCCTAAAATTTATAGGGAAAATTAAAGGTTAGAGTAGCTAAGGCAACTTTGTGACAGAATAAAGTGTGGGACTAGCACGTGGTGGTTAAGGAGCTAGACTACCATGTGGTTGACTGTGGTTTGAGTTCAGACCCGGCAGCTTGAAACTCACACCAGGCACATGTGCATGTGTGCCCAAAATCTCAACAGGAGAATGAAGGAGAAGGGACTGCAGCGAGGCCATTCATCCTAGGGGGTGAATTCTTGCTTGCTGTCTGTCTTTCTGTTTCTCTGGTGAATGCACATGCCCTATAGCAAAAATCTCTCAAAAATAAATAAATAATAAAGTGTAAATAATCATTCTACCTTATTTCAAGATATAATATGGCAAGAGGATACACACACAGACCAATGGAACAGAAGAGAGAACCTAGAAATCCATAAAAATCCAGCCCCAAGGATTTTTGAAAAAGTTTCAGTAAACAGTCTTTTCAACAAATGGTGCTAGCGCCTTCAAACGTCACAGGCAAAAAAATGAACCTTGCCTCAAGTCTCACACATCATACAAAAATGAACTCTAGGGACCAGCAGATGGCATAATGGTTATGTCGCTGAACTCCCATGTGGTCGACTGCAGTTCAAATATTGGACCGGGAGGCTTAAACTCACGCCAGGTATCTGTATGTGCCCAAGATCCCAAGAGGAGAATGGAAGAGCAAAGATTGCGACATGGCCATTCCCCCAGGGGGTGATTTCTCGCTTTCTGGCTCTTTCTGTCTTTCTGGCAAGCGCATACACCCTATAACAAAAACCTCTTCAAAAAAAAGAAAAAGAATGAACTCTAAAAAAACCTACACTTAAATGCTAGATGGGCAACTATTAAACCTTTACAAAAAAAGTACAAGAAAACTGTCAGAAAAATCTATGGGCTGCAGCCAGAAGGTTGCGTAGTGGTTAAGGTGCTAGCCTCTGATATGGTTGATCCAGTTCGTGTCCTGGACCTGGCAGCTCGCTCACCTGCTCTCGCTCTTTCTTTCTCTCTCTCATGAGCTCTCCTGCTCTGCAGCAAATTAAAAAAATTAATTAAAAAAAATTGTTTTTGAGAGGTTTTTTAATATAGGGCATGTGCACTTGCCAGAGAGACAGAAAATGAGAAATTGCCACATCGCAATTCCTTCTCCTCCATTGTCCTCTTGAGATTCTAGACAGGCATGCGCCCAGCGTGAGTTTCAAGCTGCTGGTCTGGGACTCGAACCACAGTCAACTATGTGGGAGTCTAGCACCTTAACCATTATGTCACCTGCTGGCCCCAAATAAATAATTATTATAAAAAAAAAAAAAAAGTTTCCATGGGTAAACAAACAAACAACTCACGCTAGGAGCAAGTACATGTGTGCATGCCCAAAATTCTGAGAGGAGAATAGAGAAGGGATTTCAGTATGGTCATTCCCCTGGGGGTGACTTCCTGCTTTCTGTCTCTATCTCTCTGGTGAGTACATGCATCCTATAGCAAAAATCTCTCTTAAGGAATAAAAAAAACACAAGAGAGTTCTTTGGGGCTATGCCATGGTGAGGTGGTTAAGATGGCTGTGTTTTCACATAGCCAAGTGAGGTTTGAATCCCAGGCCCAGTGACTTGAGAAATATGCCAGACATGTGTGCATGTGTACATGCATGCCAGAATCTCAAAGGGAGGGAGCGATGGAGGAGAAGGAATTGTGGGATGTCCATCCCTCATAAGGGGTACTTCTCACTCTCCCTCTTTCTCTAGCTCTCTCTCTCTGTCTCTCTCTGGAGAAAGCACACACCCTCTGGCAGTAATTTTTTAAAAGAAGAAAGAATAAAAGAGTTCATTGGGACCAGCAGATGGTGTAATGATTATGTCGCTAGACTCCCACGTAGTCGACTGCGGTTGGCTTAAAAAATTTGCGCTGGGTGTGTGTGTGTGTGTGCGTGCAGAAAATCCCAAGAGGAGAATGGAGAAGGAATTGCAGTGTGGCCATCCTCCCCGGGGGAAGTGACTTCTTTCTTTCTGTGTCTGTCTCTCCAGTGAGCGCATGCGCCCTATAGCAAAAAATCTCTCTACAAAAAAAAAAAAAAAACAGTTCTTTGAAGGGCCAGCACACGCCGTGGTGGTTAAGGCACTGGACTCCCACATGGCCAACTACTGTTTGAGTCTCGATCCTGGTGGTTTCAAACACACACCAGGCGTGTGTACATTGTGTGCCCCAAAATCTCAGGATGAGACTGAAGGAGAAAGGACTACGGTGTGGCCATCCTCCCTGGGGGGTGATTTCTCACCATGCTCTGTGACAAAAACCTTAAAAAAATAGAGTTCTTTGACACCTAAAGCATGATCCATGAAAGGAAAAACAGATAAACTTGACTGTGCTGGTCCCATGGTATAGTGACTGGGGAAGCTAGATCCCAAAAGGCTAACCTGTAATTTGAATCCTAGCCAGGTAGCTTGGAAAACATGCCAGATAAGTGTGTATACATGCTCCAAATCCCCATGAGCTAGAGAGACAAAGAAGGGACTGCAGCATGATCACATCCTATTGGGGGGTGATTTCTTTTTGCTTTGTCTCTCCTTGGTGAGTGCATGTGATTTCTGGCAAAAATTTTAAAATAAATAACTAAAACCCAACCCTATTGTGGCGGTTAAGGTGGGTGGATCCTGGGATCAGCAGTTAGCATAAGGGCTATGTTGCTGGACTCCCATGTAGTCGACCGAGTCTAGGTTCGAGTCCTAGACCCGGTGGCTTAAATTCCCGCCGGACATGTGTGCATGCGTGCCCAAGATCCCGAGAGGAAAAAGGAGGAGAAGGGACTGTGGCGTGACCATCCCCCATGGGGGGTGATTTTTCACTTTCTGTCTCTGTTTCTCTCTGTCTTTCTGACGAGCACATGCGCCTTATAGCAAAAACCTCTCCAAATAAATAAAGCCAAACATATGTGCATGTGTACCCCAAAAACAGAAGGGATCACGGGGTGGTGGCCTCTTGTGGAGGTAATTTCTTGCCCCCTCTAATCATCTCTTTTTCTCTCTGGTGAGTGCACACATCCTATAGCAAATTTAAATAAACAAACAAATTTGATTAAAATTAAAAACTTTTTCTCTGGGGACCAGCAGGTGGTGTGGTGGTTAAAGCGCTAGACTCCCACATTGCCAACTGTGGTTCGAGTCTTGGGTTTAGTGGCTTGCTTTCTCATTTTCCCTCTCTCTGTCTGTCTCTCTGGTGAGCATGTGTGTCCTGCAGCAAACTGAAAAATGATAATAATGATAACTAAAATTCAATAATTATTAAAAAAAACCCTAAATAATCCAAATAGAAAATGGGCAGACAACATGAGAAGACACTTAAAATGTGCCGCCCCCCGCCCTTTTTGTCATAGGGTATGTGTGCTCACCAGAGAGGGGAGACACAGACAGACATTGAGGGCAAAAGTGAGAAATCATCCCCCAGGTGGATGGCAACATTGCAATCCTTACTCCTTCACTCTCCTCTTCGGATTTTGGGCACACATGCAAAAGTGTTCAAGCTACCAGGTCTAGGACTAGAACTGTGATCAGTCATGTGGGAGTCTAGAACCTTAATGACTATGCCACTTGTTGACCCCTCAGATGTGTTTTGATATACAGATGGCAAAAAAGCACATGAAAAGACATTTAAAAACCATTAGCCATTATGTTTGTAAGTAGATTTTTTTTTTAATTAAAAAACTTTTTTTTTTAATGTTTTTGTAATAGGACGCATGTGCATCACAGAGAGAGGGAAGGTGAGAAATTGACCCCACCTGGCAGGAAGGGTCATACCCTATTCCCTTTGCAAGATTTTGGACGTGTAAGAACAAGCGCCTAGCTAGGCACATGATTCTCAAGCCACTGGGTTTGGGACTCCAACTGTTGGCAGCCATTTGGGAGTCCAGCACCTTAACTCCCGTGTCACCTGCTGATCCCCTGTAATTTAGATTTTTAAATTTTATTTAAGTTTTGCCATAGGGGGCATATGCTTCCCAGGGAGGGAAGGAGAGAGAGAGGGGAAAGGGAACAATCGTCCCTCCCAGGAGGAATGGCCATGCTGCAATTCCTTCTCCAGTCTTCTCTTGGGATTTTGGGCACTCATGTACATGTGCCCGTGTAATTCTCAAGCCACCAGGTTCAGGACTTGAACTACAAAGCTGGCCATATGGTATCCACCACCTTAACCTCCACACCACCAGCTAGCCCAGTAATCTAGATTTTCTAAAATTAAAGTTTTTATTTTGAGATTATTGACAGATATTAAAGGTAAATATCAGTAAAATAAACATTAAAAACAATTACACTACATTAAACATTAGTGTGGATATTAATGGGCAATTTTTATTGAGAAAAAAGGGAAAATTACAGAATAAATATTATAAGCATGAGCTCTGGAGTCAGACAGACCCAGACTGATACTTACTGGTAAATTACTTAATCTCAGTAAGTCTCAGCTTCTTATTGGTTAAAATTGTTGGGAGGATTAAACATAATTTATAAAAAGCCCACCATGAATAGCTCAATAAATTATAGTTACTAGGTCATGTCTTAGAATTAGAACACAGAGCAAATTTCCACTTAGAAAGTTGATTAGACATTAATTTCAGCTTCAGATACTTTATTACAGTTTTAACCAGAAGAGAAAAATTTCTCTTTTCTAATTTTATTCCCCAGAAAATGGGGTGTAATAGAAAGGAATATCAAAAGGTCTACAATTTTACTTCAGGAATGGTGAGACTACATTAGTGAATGGTAATTGCAAAATTTAGCAGATAAAATTACTATAAATTTTATTGTAGATTTAATATTTCCTTTTGGAAGGAAGTAGAACGGAATGAGACAATCAAAATGCTGAAATATCTTGTGTTGGTGAAAATACTATAAATATACCTAAATCTATAAAGACTTAATCTGTGAAGAAGACATTGGCTAACATGAAATATCCACTAAATAGATAATACACCTGTAAATAGATAATACACCTTCAGATGGTGTAATGGTTACATCGCTGGACTCTAATGTAGTCAACTGTGGTTCCAGTCTTGGACATAGAAGCTTAAACTCATGCCGGGCGCATGTGTGTCCAAGATCCCGAGAGGAGAATGGAGAAGGGATTGTGGTGTGGCCATCCTCCCAGGGGGTGATTTCTCACTTTCTGTCTCTCTGTCTCTCTCTGTCTTTCTGGTGAATGCATGTGCCCTATAGCAAAAACTTCTCCCAAACAAACAAACAAAACAACCAGATAATACACCTTTAATAATATATGTTAAACAAAAAGAGCAAGCTGGTTGCAAAAAAATTATATATAATACACACATCTATCTATTTATCTATATAGATATAAATATGTATGATGGTATGATGTGATAAATATTTTTGTTAAAGAATGAAAGAGAAATTTCTTTTTTTTTTTTTTTTTTTGAGTATGCTTTATATAGTGATGTCACATACACACAAACACACACACACACACACACACACACACACACTTGGCATGAGTTTTAAGCTGCGAGACCGAGACTCAAACCATGGTCGATTGTGTGTGAGTCTAGCAAAGTAACTATAATGTCATCTGCTGGTCCCACCATTTGAAATTTTGCAATGAGTATGTATTGTAAGTGTATGAAGACACTAAAGAAATATTTATGTGACATCACTATATAAAGCATATGACAATTAAGTTACTTTATAGAATTCTAACTAAATTTCAAAGAAATAATTGAAGGCTTACAGGCCACTGTTCCTCAGTTGGTGTGCCCAAAGTTTCAAATATTCTTGTTAATTGATCAAGGTCCGAATCTCCTGGCAAAAATGGAACCTGAAAGAAAGTAAAAAACAAACATTTTAAGGTGGTTTGTGATAATTGTAGTATAGATGTATTAAGAAAAACTAGAAAACTCTGTAACAAGTATTAAAAAGGTAGTCTGAGGTATACTGAATGTGGCTTTAGATCTTGTCATTGTTAACTTAGTAAACAGCCCGTTCACTATCTATCTCATTTACTCCACAACTATTTTTCACATAGCATTGGACAGACACTGTGCTAACTACTAGGCATTAAAACAAGTCTCTGCCTTTTTGTGGGTGGAGGTGGAAGACACAGCTGGTACATATAAACAGGCATTTTATGGTATATTAAGTGAAAGTATTAGGATCCTAGACCACACAGGAATGCCACCAAACACACTATAGGTGCATCAGGGAAGGTTTCCTAGAGAAAGTGGCATGAAGGTGATGTACAAACAGGAGTTAACTAGAGGAAAATGGGCAAGAAGAAAACTATTCCAGCAGGTGCGAAGGCTGGGAGGGAAGAAAATACACCTATATTCCAATCTTATTTAAAAAATTTCTTAGAAAAATTCTTATGTCAAAAAATCTTTTTTTTTTTTTTTTTTTTTTTTTAGAGGTTTTTGCTATAGGGCCTGTGCGCTAGCCAGACAGACAGAGAGGGACAGAGAGACAGAAAGTGAGAAATCACCCCCCCAGGGGGGATGGCCACGCCGCAATCCCTTCTCCTCCATTCTCCTCTCGGGATCTTGGGCACGCACGCACACGTGCCCGACGTGAGTTTTAAGCCACCGGGTCCGGGACGCGAACCACGGTCAACTATGTGGGAGTCCAGCGACATAGCCATTACGCTAACTGCTGTTCCCCGTCAAAAAATCTTAAAAAAAAAAAGGCTTTGTGATCTTGGTGCCAGCAGCTTAAAAGACATGCTGGGCATGTGTGTACATGCCCAATACTGACAGGATGGAGAAATGGAAAAGGCAGTGAAGCATGACCACACCCCACTGAGAGTGCTTTCTCCCTCTCCTCTCTGTCTCCTCTCTCTGGAAAGTACACATGCCCTCAGGCAAAAACAAAAACAAAAACTGGGTGTTTGTTTTCTAAAATGAATCTCTTAGGTCTTTGAAGATTTGAAAAACGTAGTGATGAATTTTCCTTTTCCGTGCTTATTTCTATTTTCCCATGTTCCTTTTGTTTCAGTTTGTCTTCAGTTTACTACAATTTTCTCTTTGGTGTATAGAAGTTATTTTCTGTGTTAAAGGGAATACAAAAGCCACCTAACACCGGACCAGCAGTTGGTGTAATGGCTATGTCGTTGGACTCCCATGTAGTCGGCTGTGGTTCGAGTCCCAGAGATCTCCTCCAAGAGGAGAGATTGTGGAGTGGCCATCCCCCCTGGGGGTGATTTCTCACTTTCTGTCTCTCTGGCAAGCATACTCACCTTATAGCAAAAAACTCTAAAAAAAAAAAAAAAGCTATTTAATCCTGGGTTCACATTTCTTTAACGGCTAGATTTTCTGGAGATTTAAGCTTTACAGTCAAAATGAAGTTTTCAAGTCAGCATCTTTTTCTCCAGTGAGGATGAGGAGATATTTTATGGTAAGATGGTCTCAGTCTAAGAAATATTAGCATCAACATGTCTGCTTTATTTAAATCAAACTAAAAATGATGGTCTCACACAAACTTTAAACCTTATACAGCAGGGAGTCAGCAGGTGGCATGGTGGTTAAGGTGGTGGGCCTGAAAGAGAAAACCCACCTGGAGGATAAAATATCCTGACACATTTAGATACTATTGAGATACTGCCATATAAGAAGTTAATTACTACTATGTATATAATAAAATCCTTATTATAAATGAATGATCTTCTTACCTCACATTAAAATTGAAAATGTTGGGGCCAACAGATGGCATAGTGGTTACATCATTGGACTCCCATATGGCTGACTGAGGTTTTTGAGTCCTGGATCTGGAGACTTGAAATTCATGCTGGGCGCGTATCTGCCTAAAATCCTAAGAGGAGAATGAAGGAGATTGTGGAGAGGCCAACCCCCTGGGGGGTGATTTCTCTCTGTCTCTCTCTCTCTCCAGCAAGCGCACATTCCTTATACAAAAAAGAAAGAAAGAAAGAAAGAAAGAAAGAAAGAAAGAAAGAAAGAAAGAAAGAAAGAAAGAAAGAAAGAGGGACGGAGGGAGGGAGGAAGGAAGAAAAGAAAAAAGAAAAAAAAAACTCTCAAAAAAGAAAATGGTTGCATTTGAGTGGAATTTTTTTCCTCTTGTCTGTTTATAGGCTTTCTTTTTTTAAAACATTTGCCAGAGCACATACACTTGTGCATTTGCCAGAGAGAGACCTAAGAGGAAGGGAGATAAAGCACTTCCCTGCCCCAGTGGGATATGGTCATGCCACCTTTCTCCTTCATCCCTCCCTCCTTTCATAATTTTGGGCATGCAAGCACACACACACACCTGGAGTGTTTTTCAAGCTGCGCAGGCCACATGGTTGGCCATGTCATATCTAGCTCATGAACCCACTAGACGATGGCTGACATGTTTGTATGCTTTTTTGTTGCAATAATACAGGTGGGAAGATAACTCTTACACAAAGTACAGTAACACATAACTGTAACAGTAGCGAAGTATGCATATGAGTTTAAGACTTACCCTTAGAAGCAACTCTGCTAATATACAGCCAACAGCCCACATGTCCACACCCACACCATACATCCTAGCTCCAAACAGTAACTCAGGGGCTCGATACCACCTGAAGAACAAAAAGCATTATTGTCATTTCAGAATAAAATTATTAAAGCATTTCTTTGAGAAGAAATACCTTTGCCCATTTTTACAGACAATCTCTCTCCTTAAGCAATAGATACCATAATTTCTTGGTCAAGTACTAAGAATAGCATTCTTGCAATCCTGTCTTTCCTCCTGTCTCATCAATCTTTTGTTTTCTACTAGATCTTTCCCATCAATGTACAAACATACCTTTTTTTGGGGGTGGGGTGGGGTGCTATAGGGCGTGTGCGCTCGCCAGAAAGACAGAGAGAGACAGAGAGACAGAAAGTGAGAAATCATCCCCCGGGGGGATGGCCATACCGCAATCCCTTCTACTCCATTCTCCTCTTGGGATCTTGGGCACGCATACATATGCGCCCGGCGTGAGTTTAAGCCACTGGGTCTGGGACTCGAACCGTGGTCAGCCACATGGGAGTTCAGCGACATAGCCATTACGCTAACTGCTGGTCCCTCAATCATACCATTATTTCTCAGCCTTAAACTTCTCTTAAACTTCTTCCCAACAGCTACCTCCTCATTTCTCTGGCTGGTTCCAAGAGCTGTCTATCCTTATTGTCCCCAATTCCTCTTCTCTCATATCCTCTTCATCTCTCATGCTCTCCTTTAAAATATATATATTTGTCGTTATTATTATTTAATTTGACAAGAGAAGAAAAAAGAGAGAAAGTGAGAGAGTACGCCTCCAGGTCCAAGGCTTGAACCATGATTGGCCATGTGGGAGTTCAATACCTTAACACTACACCACCTGCCAGCCCCTCTCCCCTTTTTTTTTTTAAAAGAGATTTTTTGCTACAGGGCATGTGCACTTGCCAGACAGAGACAGAGAGAGAAAGTGAGGTATCACACACAGCCTAGGGGGGATGGCCATGCAGCAATCCATTCTCCCCTCAGGATTTTGGGCATGTATATATATGCGCCTGGCATGAGGTTCAAGCCACCATCCCCAGGACTCGAACCATGGTCGACTACGTGGAAGTCCAGCAATGTAGCCATTATGCCATCTGCTGGTCCCTCTCATCCTCTCTTAACACCTTCTCAATCAGGCTTTCATCTCCACCACCACCAAAACTGGTCTTGTCAAGGTTACTAAAGATATTCATACTGCTGAATCCATTGTTAATTCTCAAATTATTATTATTTTTTTAAAATTTGCCAGAAGATGTGTGCACTAGGGGAGGGTAAAGAAAGCACCTCCCCTGGGACCAGCAGTTAGCTTAATGGCTATGTTGCTGTACTCCCATGTAGTTGACCGCGGTTCGCATCCTGGATCCGGTGGCTTAAACTCACACCGGGCGCGTGTGCGTGTATGCCCAAGATCTCGAGAGGAGAATGGAGAAGGGATTGCGGCGTGGCCATCTGCCCTGGGGGGTGATTTCTCACTTTCTGTCTCTGTCTTTCTAGTGAGCCCACGCATCCTATAGCAAAACCTCTCAAAAAAAAAAAAAAAAATAGAAAGCATCTCCCCAAGTAAAATGATAAGGCTGCAATCCCTTCTCTACCATTTCTCCCTTCTTTCGGGATCTCTGGGTGTGCACACATGCATCTGGTGTGTTTCTCAAGCCACTGGGAGCAGAATTCAAACTTAAGTCAGATCCAGCTGCCTTAAGCACCATGTATGTTACCGGCTGGCCCCAAAGTCCTCATCTTAATTTGATCTATACCAGCATGTGATCTGCAGGAAGAAAAAATAACAGAAGCTGGTAGATAAGCAATCACCAAGATACAAAGCTCTTTTATGTGGGTCCCTGTTTTTAAGAATTCTTGAATGATGGGCTCAATTGTTCTAGCAATTACATGAACAACCACTCACATCCCCTAAGTCTTACTCAGGGCTCAGTGATTAACACTCAATAGGATGTATCTGGAAAAAAGTGACAAAATAATTTAAAACAGAGAATCTGGCCATCTTTGCAGACCCTTAAGAGTTCTGGAAACGTGAGGCCAGCAGGTGGTGTAGTGGTTAAGGTGCTGACTCACAGGTGGCTGACCATGGTTGGAGTCCCAGACTCAGCAGCTTGAAACAAATGGGAGTCAGGAACCAGCAGTTAGCGTAATGGCTATGTCGCTGGACTCCCACGTAGTCGACTGCGGTTCGCGTCCTGGACCCGGTGGCTTAAAACTCACGCCGGGCGCGTGTGCGTGCGTGCCCAAGATCCCGAGAGGAGACTGGAGGAGAAGGGATTGCAGCGTGACCATCCCCTCTGGGGGGTGATTTCTCGCTTTCTGTCTCTCTGTCTCTCTCTGTCTGTCTGGCAAGCGCACGCGCCCTATAGTGAAAACCTCTCCCCCCCCAAAAAAAAAAGAAAAAATGGGAGTGGGGGGACAGCAGGTGATGTGGTGGTTAAGATACCAGACTCCCACATGGCTGACTGAGGTTCAAGTCCTGGACCTGGCGGCTTGCTTTCTCACTTTCTTGCTCTTACTCTTGCTCTCCCTCTCTCTGGTGAGCATGCGTGCCTTATAGCAAATTTAAAATAATAATAACAACAGTGATATAAAAAATTAAATAAATAATTCTTAAAAGAAAGAAAAAGAAATTCACGCCGGGAGCATGTGCATGCACGTCCAGGATCCAAGGAGAGTAAAGAAGGAATTGAAGGGATTGCAGTGTGGCCATTCCCTCTCGGGGGTGATTTCTCACTTTCTGTCTTTCTTGTATTTCTAGTGAACGCATGCACCCTATAGCAAAAAATCTATAAATATAAAAATATAAAGTATTAAAAAAATCTTCAAAAATAAAAGTGCTCAAAACTAAAAAAAAAAAGCTATCCTTAAGAGAATTATAAAATCTATTGTCCCTATCTATTTAATGTGATTTTCTGTTTTTATACATGAAAAGTATACATAGAAAACATAACTGCTAAGAATAGGAAATATTCAAAAATAAATACACTGCTTATTTGGAAAATTTTCATTCACATAGAAGAATATGCTATTCTGAATATACTGGCCAATGTAACAAACATAAGCCCAATAAATCAGGTGATTAGGTAGAAGAACCATCAGTATTCTAGCTTTTCTAACTAAAAATATAAAAGTTTAAATTATTCCCCAAAGTTACTAAATGAGGATTGATTATTCAGCTCTGCTTGAAAGAAAAACTGAGCGTTTTTTCATTATGGTTTAAAATATACCTAACTGGGACCAGCAGTTGGTGTAATAGCTATGTCGCTGGACTCCCATGTAGTTGACTGCTGTTTCAGTCCCGGACCCAGTGGCTGAAACTCATGCCAGGCACGTGTGTGTACGTGCCCAAAATTCTGAGAGAAGAATGGAGGAGAAGGGATTGTGGCACGGCCATCCCCCTTGGGGCATGACTTCTTGCTTTCTGTCTCTATAACAAAAACCTCTCAGAAGAAAAAAAAATTATATATATAAATATATATATATATATATATGTGTGTGTGTGTGTGTGTATATATATATATATATATATATATATATATATATAAAATTAAATATATATATATGTATATATATACCTAACTTAAAAGAGCTGCATTTCTTATGTTTATTCATTTCTTTTTTCCCACGAGAGAAACAATAAAGACACGTACCCCCAACCACAGGTTCTTATGCTGTAATCTACTCCAGCTTCATGCAGGCAGGCCTAAGACATGAACTGGGAACCACCCAATGTGGCCTTGCAGATAGGAGCATTGCCACTGTGCTACCATCTGGCCCCAAGGGCTGTATTTTTAAGAAATAAAGATTACTGAACTCTGCCAAGATATTTCAGAGAAGACAGTTGATATGGACTTGTGAATATCCCACATAACCAGCTTTCTATTATTTAAGGGGTTCTTACCTGGTTACAACCTGATGTGTATAAGCTCTATTGGGGCTTCCAAATGATTTGGCCAGGCCAAAATCTGCCAGTTTTAAAACTCCATTTTCATCAAGCAACAAGTTGTTTGGTTTCAAATCCTGTTATCATGGAAGTTTTAAACAAATAAATAAGCAAGGTGGAGAAAATACCATGGTGCTACATATAGTTGGCTCTTTTTTTTCCCCTTGTGCTATAAGGCACATGACCTTGCCACAGAGAAACAGAGAGAAAGGGAAAGTGAAAAAGCACTCCTCCTCGGGAATGGTCAAGCCACAATCCCTTCTCCATTCTCCTCTAGAGATTCTGGACATGTATACACATGCACATAGTTATTCTCAAGCCTCTGGGTCAGGGACTCAAACCATGTAGTCAGTCATATGGGACAGCCATAGTCACCTTAACCATGGCACCAGCTGGCCCATGGTTTATTTTCAAACTTAGTAATAACAAAGTAACATTCAAAATTTAAACCAGTATTTTTTTCCAATGACGTAAAATCCTATCAAAGCAAAGTAAGATTAGTTATGTAGCGAGAACCTGGATATGGTAATTAAGTTCAATGAGTCTCACCTTGACTACTTCATGGTGTTGCTGTGAGGATTAAATTTAGTATTTTCTGTAAAGAGTCTAATGTAATGATGGGCTACTAGTTAACACCCAATAAATAGTGATTACTATTAATCTAATAATAAACATGAATTTCAATAAATAAAAGATTATATATTTAAGAAGAATGAGAAACATATTCTTCAGAATTTAAGCTAGGACCAGTGGTGGTGGCGCACAGGTTCAGCTCCTGGGCCAACATGAACACAGAGGACACAGATATGTACCTATGATCCTGGCTAACTAGAAAGCTTCAGCAGGAAGATCACACCACTGCAAGACTCTATCGAAAGAATGCCTATTTCCATTTTTCTTTTCCCCTCTGTAGTTAAAAACAAACAAACAAAAAAAAAACAAAAAATTGTGCGACAGAGATGTATTAGTGGGCCAGCAGGCAGCAAATTGTTAAGGCAGTTGGATCCCATAGGGCCCATTGTGTGGCTGATTCTGGTACCCACAGGCTTATAAAACACGCCAGGTTCGTGTGTGTGCATAAACACCCAAAATCCTGAAAAAAGAAATGGACAAATAAAGATGCTGGCGTGACCGTCCCCTATGAGGAGTGTTTTCTCACTTCTCTTTCTCTGTCTCTCTGGAGACCACACATAAACACATATATAATTTATATATAAATACATACATAAGTATAAAATGTATATAATATATATTTTTATATATGCATATATACATAAATATACAATGTATTATGTATATATACATATATAAAATTTCAGCAATAACCGATAAGATTCCAAATTTAATATATGAGAATTATTAATTATAAGTTATATATTCTTAGCTATCTATCTAAACATGGTACCTAAGAACATCTATCTAAATTATCAGCCTTGTTACCTAAGAACACTTGCCTAAATTATCAGCCTTTTTCTAACTGCTAAATATCCCTAAAAATAATTTATTTGTAAATTGTATTTCATAATTTCATCAACTTTCAGAGCAACCAAAAACACTACTTTTCTAAAGGTACTTCAGCATTGCTTAAATTAATCTAAACTCTTGATGTATTTTTTCCCATAACAACAGATTAGCACAAACACTGAACCTAAAGCTCAAAGACATAGATTCTAATACCCTGTCAGTTACAAACTGCTGATTTTGAATAAAAACATACTCTTGGATCACTCAGCAACGTAAGACTGAATATCCTCCAGTTCTAAATTTTACACAGTAATTTGGAACAACTGAAGGAAATCACATAGAAGAAAATGGGTTAAAATAGTCCAGATGCATCTTTATTTTGTTCAACAATTTACATATTCAGACCACCATGCGGTAAACTGGCCATATAAAACTTGACTGTCATAAAGAATCAGTATGGGGCAGGCAGGTGGCATGGTGGTTAAGGGTGCTGGACTCCCACATGGCCAATTGTGGTTCGAGTCCTGGACCTGGAGGCTTGCTTTCTCACTCCCCCCCCTCGTCCTTCTGGTCAAGTTAAATAAGTAAGTAAATAAATAAATAAAATAAAGTTCAATAAAATAATTCTTTAAAAAAGAATCAGTATGAAAAATCTTACCCTATGCAGGATCCAGTGTTGATGTAAATATTCTAACCCTTGAAGAGTCATCAACATGTAGGCTTTGACATGTGATGGTGTCAGCACGAGACTATTATCCTTAATTATAACCTGTACAGCAGGTAAACAATAAACAGGTACACTTTACTATTCCAATTGGAAGTAAACATATAAACATATAAATAGTAAACATATAAACCATATAAAACAACTTATAGACTAAAATGAGCATGTCATACAGGAGAATCTAAAAGACATTGTTGGTCACATGTGCTCACTGGAGACACAGAAAGAGACAGACAGACAGGAAGTGAGAAATTACCCTCCAGGTGGAATGGCTACTCTCCAACCCCTTCTCCATTCTCCTCTTGAGATTTTGGGCATACATGCACATATGCTTAGCATGAGTTTCAAGCTGCCAGGTCCAGAACTCAAACTGCATTCGGCTATGTGGGAGTCTAGCGCCTTAACCACTACACCACCTGCTGGCCTCGGATTTAATTTTTTAAAAACAAATTTGACTTTTAAAAGAATGTGTCTGTGATAATATTTTAAAAAAGCTATAAATCCTTACATGTCTGAGCCTGGTGGTTAAGAGAGCTGGATCCTACATGGCTGACCACGTAGTTTGAGCCCCAGACATAGTGGATTGAAAAACACACCAGGTGCATGTGTACATGTGCCCACAATCCCAAAAGGAGGGAGAAATGGAGGAGAAAGGATTGCACTGTGACCATATACCATAATGGGTGCTTTCTCTCTCTCTTTCTGTCTCTCTTTCATAAGTGCATACATCCACTGGCAAATTTAAAAATAAACAGGCCCTTTCAGACTAAATGCTTATTTTTCTAAATTAATGTCAATAAGCTGAATGAAACTCAGTAGACAAAATGCCAATGAGGGGCCAGTCTCCTAGCACAGTGCATAGGGAGCTGGATGATGCATGGTCAACTGTGGTTTGAATCCCAGTCTGGCTTGAAAAACACACTGGACGAGAAGACATCTTCATGGCTCCTGAGAACTAGTGATTTTAGGGGAATAAGCTAAATGAAGATTTTCCACTGATAATTCAGCCTCCAGTTCACAAACTTGAGTGGTAGGAAGACTTTCAAGCCTCCTGTCTCTGTCTCTATCTCTTGTCTCTGTCTTCTCATTTTTTTGTTAATTTTTCCTTTTTAAAATTTTTTAAAGTAAAGCATTTTCTCAGCTTTCAGCCCTTCCTTTCCCTTTATCTTATTAATAATCCCCTCTCCTTCTCCCTACCCAGGAGAGGCAAGGGAGAAGGCCTCAGAAGACATCTTCATGGCTCCTGAGAACTAGTGATTTCGCTGCGTGGTTTTCTAATTTTTGCTTCTTAAAAAAATAATAATTTTTTTTTAGTTTTTTTTTTAGTTTTTTCCTTCTCTTTTTCTCTGTTTCTTGGTTGTTTTTGTTGCTGTTGTTTCTCTCTCTGTGTTTTCTTTTCTGCACGCACCTGGACGCTCAGATTGTACTTCAAGTTTGGGAAGAAACACACTTTCCATCAGATGACTAGAAATCACCACAGGACCATAAGAAATATGGGAAAGCAAGAAAATACCTCTCCACCAAGGGAAAAGAATAACTCCTCTTCATCCACAGACAGTTCAATGGAAACATCTGGTAAAGAATTTAGAACATTCATATTGGCGAAGCTAACAGCAATGGAAGGGAAGAGAGACAATAAACAGCAGAAGAGAAAGAAGAAAGGAGCTGACGAGTTCCGGGAGGTGAGAAAATTCTTGCAAGATCTAAAAGAGGAATTACACACTTCACAAAACAATCAAGTGGAACTGTTAGAGATGAAGACTATAATAAAGGAAGTCAAAATCTCTCTTGAAAGTATTAAAAGCAGACTAGATCATACAGAAAATGGATTCTCACGTAGAAGAGAAAATTGCTGGCCTAGGAAAATCCATCATGAGACTGAGAAAATTGCCCAAAAATTTGAGAATATACGAGAAATACTAGATACCATCACACATCCAAACATCTGTATAATTGGTATCCCAGAAGGCAAAGAGACTCCTAAGGGCATTGATAATTTATTCCATGAAATCCTGCAAGAAAAACTTCCAAACCTAGAGAGGCACACAAGATCCAGTCCTGAGAAATAAAAAGACCCCAAATAGAATCAACCCAAAAAGATCTTCTCCAAGACACATTATGGCCAGACTGACCAAAACCACAAAGACAAGATACTAAGATAGGCAAGAGAAAAATGGCAAGTTACCTACAAAGGATATCCCATCAGACTAACAGTAGACCTCTCATCGGAAACAATGCGAGCAGGGAGAGAATGGGGAAATATATTCAAAGTGTTAAGGGAAAACAATTTCAACTGAGAATACTGTACCCGGCAAGATTATCCTTCATATGGGAAGAAAAAAACAAGAATATTCTCAGATAAACAAAACCTGAAAGAATTTACCAGCACCAGACTAGATCTCCAAGAAGTTCTCAAGAGAGTACTATATTAGGAAAATTAAATGTACTCACACAGAAGTAAGGGTTCAAAAACTAAGAAAATAGCCAACTTAATTGTAGGGACAAGTCTGGAGTTGAATACTATATCTCAGAATTCAATCGAGAAGATCGAACCACAACAGATGATAGGTTAAGTATATGAGACTGAACTGGTGAAATAGTATTCTGTGACTTTTGTATTGCTGCTTTTCTTCTAGGCTTTGTTGTCCGGTTTTTAGAGTTTTTGTCCTGTCTTGAGGAGCTGTCGATAGGTTCGTGTACTTACTATTTGAACAGAATACTAACGAGTTTCCAGGCTTTAAATTTTAAGCAAAGTTCCTTACAATTCAAAACCGCTTTTCCTAAAATTACCAACTGAACTTGCTATTGAAAGTAGATTATGGGGACCAGCAGTTAGTGTAATGGCTATGTTGCTGGACTCCCACGTAGTCGACTGCGGTTCGAGTCCCGGACCTGGTGGCTTAAACTCACGCCAGGCGCGTGTGCGTGCATGCCCAAGATCTCGAGAGGAGAATGGAGGAGAAGGAATTGCAGCGTGGCCATCCCCCCTGGGGGGTGATTTCTCGCTTTCTATCTCTCTGTCTCTCTCTGTCTTTCTGGCAAGTGCACGCGCCCTGTAAGAAAAACCTTTCCCAAAAAAAAAAAAGAAAGTAGATTATGTAAGAAATTGTGTGATCAATAAAATGTGGGGGGAAAAGGAATGTAAGACAACTGTAGACACCAGAGATAGTGTGAGAAGAGGGTGGGAAAGGGCAGAGGGTCAGACATATATTATTTAACTATAAATAAATAAATAAATAAATATGTGAAACTAGAAATGGAAAATTATTGATGATAACATACATGACTAAGCCACTATGCAGTATATTCTGGATGGGAAACCACTTCTTGTATGCCGTGACAATGATTAGGGAATGAATGTAAATTAATTAATTAAAAAAAAAGTTTCAGGAGGCAAACAAAACACGAAAACTATTTTTCTTGAAATAAAAAAAAAAAATGCATATTTGATGATTGCAGTAAGCTATATAGTCCCTGCTAGGTGCTACGTTATCATATGTTCATTCTACTCACTGAGGTTTATGCTTAAAGTCAGACTTGTGTTTATGGATATGTATATATCAGCTGTGCTTGCTATCGGAAGTATTTAGATTAATTAAGTTCATTAGCAAATAAATAAAATGGAGGGAAAAGGCATAGAAAGCAAAACCATGGATACCAGAGACAGTGTGGGAGGAGGGTGAGACATGGCAGAGGGTGAGAGATAGGGAATCAAGGATGGTAAAAATAACAAAATATACAGGAAACAAGAAATGGAAATTTATTTATTGACAATAACACGTATGTTGATGTGCTTGACTGAGTAAATATACAGTGTATTCTGGATGGGAAATTTCATTTTGTTTGCTGTAATGATGTATAGTGAATGAATGTAAATAAACACATTAAAACAAAAACCAAAAACCAAAAACACAACACACTGGACATTTGTGTGTCCATTCCTAAGATCCTGATGAATGTGTAGAAATGGAGGAAAAAGGTTTGTGGCATGACTATGCCCCACTAGAGGGTGTTTTCTCTTCCCCGCTATATTTTTCTCTCTCTGGAGAGCACATGTATCTTCTGCGAATTTTTAAAAAAAGAAGGCAAAGGAAAAAAAGCCAATGAAATCTAAATCCTTTTATTCTACACTAGAAACACAGCTAAATAATAAAAAGTAAAAAACAGATCTTTTAACATTAAGAATACATTCAGATTTTAATAAAGTTAGCATCTTTTGGACAACCAGTATCTTTTTTTTTTTTTTGAGAGTTTTTGCTATAGGGCATGAGCACTCGCCAAAAAGAGAGACAGAAAGCGAGAAATCATCCCCAGGGGGGATGGCCATGCCACAATCCCTTCTCCTCCATTCTCCTCTCAGGATCTTGGGCACGCACATACATGCACCCAGCATGAGTTTAAGCCACCGAGTCTGGGACTCGAACCACGGTTGACTACATGGGAGTCCAGTGACACAGCCATTACACCAACTGCTGGCCCCCAACTACTAGTATCTTCTCAGGCATAATCAAACAGTTTATTATAAACATTTCTCCATTAATAAAGTGAGAGAAAAATATCTCTAAGAATCTTACCTCTAGATCAGTTTCCATAAAATCAAAGACAAGGCTAATATTAGATTTATGTCCGAAAGCATCAAGGAGCTGCAAAGCAAAAAATTTTTTTAAGTTAAAATGTGGTTCTCTAATGCTTGACAGTACCATATCAACTAAGATGATTTTTAAACATTTAAACAAGCATTTGGACTGTTGGTAATTCTCCATAGAGCTTAAATAATTTCAATAAATTTGACACTTGTCCCTTTTTGGACAGTACTAAGGGAAGGAATGAGTACATTCTGTATGGCAGGCACTATTCCAGACATGCAGGTATATTTGATTAGCTAATCTCACAACATATGAGGCAGAACTGTGGTGGAGTTGCAAGGGAACTTACACAAGGTCTCAGAGACAGAAAAGTTATGAATGTAGGTGCCCTTTTAACCACTATGCCAAGAGCTCTTTCAGCTTCAAAATGATGCTTCAAAACCAATCTCTATGTCAATACTTAATTTGCTTTTATCAGTTACATAGTTTTATAGATACTGCCTACAGGAACTATTAGGAGAGAAAGTACATTTTGGACTGATAAATTTTCAAGTTTTTTCTGCAAGGCTCACCTAGACACCTTCAATGAACACCCACCACATTCACAAAAGGCAGTATCCTAATCCCAGAAACAATTTAGATCATACTCACACCAATTATATTTGGATGACTTAGTTCCTGTAATAATTTTATCTCTCTTAAGGCTGTTCTATTTATACCTATATAGAAAAGCAAATAAAAAGTGAATATTCAATCTGAAATTTCAAACCTGCCTCTCTCTCTCTCTCTCTCTCTCTATATATATATATATATATATATATATTTTTTTTTTTAGGAAAGGTCAGTCATCTCAGAAATGAATGTTAGAGAAAATAAGGACTATTTTGACAATTTTTATGACAAATCTGTTTTTCTTCTATATTGTCTATTGTTGGAATAGCTAAACATAAACTATGATAAATGATGAACAATTTATCTGTAGCATATCGAGAGTTCTTCCAAAAGCTCATGGAACAGCTAGCCCTGTTTTCAAGTAGTTAAGGGAGAGAGCTAAATCCCCACATGGCTGAATGTGGTTGGAATACTAGTGCTGGCAGTTTGAAAGTCACACTGGATACGTGTGCATGTATGCCCAAATCCTAGCAGGATGGAAAAATGGAGAATTGCGGCATGACCACATCCTGTGGTCTCTCCTTTTCTCTGTATCTTTCTTTGGGCGGGGGTGGGGGGTAGCTCATGGAAAATGGGGGTAGCTGGTGACATGGGTTAAGGCAGGTGGATCTCATGTAGTTGACTGCGTGGTCTGAGCCTCAGACTTATGTGTGTACCCCAAATCCCAAAAGGAGAATGGAGGAGAAGGAACTGTGGTGTGGCCGCTCCCCCTGGAGGTGCTTTCTCATTCTCTCTCTCTCTGTGTCCAGTAAGCACATGTGTCCCATAACAAAACCTTAAAAAAAAAAAAATGAAGAAACTATGAAGTTTCAAATTTTATGTGCACTAAAAATAAACTCATACTTTTACCCGTTTTATTTTAATTTTATTCACTGTCTTTTTTTTTTTTAAGTTGACCAGAGACAGAGAGAAAGAAAATGAGAAAGCTATCAGGTTTAGGGACTTGACTTGAACCACAATCAGCCATGTGGGAGTCCAGCCACCTTAACTACTATACCACCTGCCGGCCCCTATTATTATTATCATTTTAATATGACCTGAGAGAGAAAAAAAGTGAAAAAGCAAGTCACCAGGTCTGGGACTTAAACCATGGCAAGCCATATGGGAGTCCAGAACCTTAACCAGCATGCCACCTGCCAGTCCCAATAATGGGTCTCTTTTATAAGAACTGTATTTGAGGACCAACAGATAGGATAATAGTTACATTGCTAGACTCCCACAGAGTCAATGCAATTTGAACCCCAGACCTGGTGGCTTAAAACACACAAGGCACATGTGTGCCCCAGATCCCAAGAGGAGAATGGAGGACAAGGGATTGTGGCATGGCCATGTCCCCTGGGGGATGATTTTGCGCTTTCTGTCTGTCTCTCTGGGGAGCACAAGCGCCCTATAGTAAAAATCTGTCTCAAGAAAACAAACCCTATTGGGGACCAGCAGTTAGCGTAATGGCTATGTCGCTGGACTCCCACGTAGTCGACCGCGGTTCGCGTCCTGGACCCAGTGTTGCTTAAAACTCACGCCGGGTGCATGTGCGCCCAAGATCCCCAGAGGAGAATGGAGAAGGGATTGCGGTGTGACCATCCCCCCCTGGAGGGTGATTTCTCGCTTTCTGTCTCTCTGTCTCTGTCTGTCTGGCGAGTGCACGCACCCTATAGCGAAAACCTCTCCAAAAAAAAACACAAACTCACGCTGGGCACGTGTGCGTGCGTGCCCAAGATCCCGAGAGGGGTACGGAGGAGAAGGGATTGCGGCGTGGCCATCCCCCCTGGGGGGTGATTTCTCGCTTTCTGTCTCTCTGTCTGTCTGGTGAGCGCACGCGCCCTAGAGCAAACACCTCTCAAAAAAAAAAAAAAAAAAAAAAAAAAAAAACCCTATTTTGCGACAATTAAATAGGATTTAGCAGGCTTTAGAAGAAGGGATAAAGAAACCTTTTTTCTCATACTATTTATTCCACAGTGAGCTTTGTGTACTTCGAGAAGATGTATCCTGGGAACCAGCAGTTGGTGTAATGGTTATGTCGCTGGACTCCCATGTAGTGGACTGTGGTTTGAGTCCCAGACCTAGGGGCCTAAACTAATGCTGGGCGCATATGCGTGCGTGGCCAAGATCCAAAGAGGATAATGGAGGAGAAGAGACTGTGGCATGGCCATCCTCCACCCGTGGGGGGAGTGATTTCTCGCTTTCTCTCTCTCTCTCTCTTTCTGGTGAGTGCATACACCCTATAGAAAAAACTTCTCAAAAAAAAAAAAAAAAAAAGATGTATCCTGATTTTTCAAAGTAATCAGAAGCT
This sequence comes from Tupaia tana, assembly GCA_026018925.1. Taxonomy (NCBI): domain Eukaryota; kingdom Metazoa; phylum Chordata; class Mammalia; order Scandentia; family Tupaiidae; genus Tupaia; species Tupaia tana. The sequence continues at coordinate 57,775,751 of JAKSZU010000006.1, read as the reverse complement.
CATAAATAAATAATTTTAAAAAATGGATTGGGGCCAGTGGGTCGCACTCCCGGACATGGCTAACCACAGTTCAAGTCTCATATCTGGTGGCTTGCTTTCTCACTTTCGATTTCTCTCTCTGTGTCTCTCTCTGGTCAAATTTAAATAAATGAATAGCGGGGCCAGCAGGTGGCGTGGTGATTAAGGGCCCTGGATACCCACATGGCTGACTGTGGTTTGAGTCCCAGACCTGGCGGCTTACTTTCTCACTTTTCATCTCTCTTTTTCTCTCCCTCTCTCACTCTGTCCCTCTCTGGTCAAATTAAAAATAAATAAAATAAGTAAAGTTAAATAAATAAAATAATTCTTTTTTTAAAAATGAATGAATAAAATTAAAATAAAAAATTCTTAAAATAAATAGTCACTCATAACACCGAAATAGCAATGAAGGTAACAAGACAAGCTACGTGATTTGAAGTTTCCATTGAACGCCCAAATAGTGAAAATCACCAAATATCCTTTGTCTATCCTGAGTCTATCTCTACTCTTTCGGGACTATGGAATAACTGTTATCTAGAATAATTGCTAATTCTTAATAATACTTTGCTCAATTCTCAGTGAGAATACAAGCTTTTCTGTTCTGTCATATTACATTAAGTACTTACCATCTTTTGCTTCAGATCTATGCCCAAGTTTAATCTGGTAGAGAGAAAAAAAACCAGACAGATACACATTAGGCCCAACCAAGGTAGCAAACTGAGAGGGAGCTGCTCATGGCACAAGGGAGGGTTTGGTCCCTAGTCCAACCTACACAGGCCAGGAGGCAGTATGTGCTTGCGGTTCTAGATAACTGGGAGTCTAAGGCAGAAGGATCATGACACAAAGTAAGACCCTACCAAAAATATCTCTTTCAGGCAGGACTCACAGCATAGCAGTTAAGCGCTGCACAGTAGAAGCTAGATCCCACACAGCTAACCATAGTTCGAGTCCTAGCCCTAAGGACTTATATGCTAGTACCCAGGATCTTGATAGATAAAGAACTGGAGGAAAATGGATTGTAGCATGATCAGGTCCCATTAGGGGTGCTTTCTCTCTCTCTCTCTAGTATGCACAAGCCCTTTGGCCAAAACAAACAAAAAAAAGAAGGCTAAATAATTTTAGATGGGACTGGCAGGTGGCAGGTGGCAGGTGGAGTAGTGGTTAAGGGCACTGGAATCCCACACGGCCGACCATGGTTTGAAATGAAGAGGAAATTTTGTGTTACTTTTTCTAACTTCCCAGGCCTGGCAGCTTACCTTTTCATTTTCTCTTTCACTCTCATTCTGTCCCTCACTGATCAAATTAAAATAAATAAATAAATAAAGTTATGTAAAATAATTCTTTAAAAAAATTATTTTAGAAAATGCACATCAATGTAGTTGATGCTAGTGAAAGCCTTTTATGATAAATATGCATGCAGAGGAGCCAGCAGGTGGCACAGTGGTTAAGGTGCTAGATTCCCACATGATGACCATGGTTCGAGTCCTGGACCTGATTGGCAGCTTTCTTTCCATTTCTCTCTCTGAACAAATTAAAAAATAATAATAATGGTCTGGCAGGCAGAGTGGTGGTTAAGGTGCTGGACTCCACATGGCCGACAATGGTTCAAGTCCTGGACCTGATGGCCTGCTTTCTCACTTTCCTGTTCTCTCTCTCTCTCTGTCTCCCTCTGATCAAAAAAAATTTTTTTTTGGGGGGAGAGGTTTTTGCGATAGGGCGTGTACGCTTGCCAGACAGACAAAGACAGAGAGACAGAAAGTGAGAAATCACCCCCCAGAGGGGATGGCCACACCGCAATCCCTTCTCCTCCATTCTCCTCTCGGGATCTTGGGCACGCACGCACATGCGCCCGGTGTGAGTTTTAAGTCATCGGGTCCTGGACGTGAACCGCGGTCGACTACATGGGAGTCCAGCGACATAGCCATTATGCTAACTGCTGGTCCCTCTGATCAAATTTTTTAAAAGAAAATGAATAAAATTAAATAAATAATTATTTGAAAAATAATAATAGGGGCTGGCAGGTGGTATGGTGGTTAACAGCAATGGATTCCCACATAGCTGACCATGGTTCAAGTCCCAGATCTGGTGGTGGCTTACTTTTCCACTTTCTCTCTCTCTCTCTGTTCCTCTCTGGTCAAATAAATAAATAAATAAATAAAATTAAATAATTCTTTAAAAATAATTATAATAATAAATCAAATAAAGAATTCATTTTTTTTTTAATGTAAAGAAAATCACACTAGGCATGTGTGCCCCAAATCTCGAAGAGACTGGAGAAGGGATTATGGTGTGACCACCTCAGGGGGGTGATTTCTCCCTTTCCCTCTTGCTCTTCCTCTCCAATGACCACACACAACCTATGGCAAAAGTCTACAAATAAAATAAATATGCACACAGAAAATACAGATATGACAAATAAAGGAGATGTGATTGAGGAAGAAAAGTTACACAGATCATGATATCCAATAGTTCTGAGGACCCAACAGATGGGTGATACTCCTTCAGTCAACTTCTGAAATGAACAGAACAGGTGCTGCAGTAGCGCACTGCTCAAGTGAAGCTGGATCTACCGATATATGGACTATCCTGGGGTCCTCAGTCAACCTATATCCTGTACACTTAGCACATATGCCTATGATCCTGGCTGGCTGGGAAGGCTGTGGAAGGGTAAGGTGTGAGATTCTGTTGAGAGTGTTTGTCTTTTTCTCTTTCTCAAATTCATGACTTTTTAATTTTTAATTAAATAAGTGCCTTACAAAAGGTGGCAAAAAGGGAGCCAAGAAGAAAGTGGTTGATCTATTTTCTAATGAAGATTGGTATGATGTGAAAGCACCTGCTATGTTCAAAATAAGAAATATTGTGAAAACACTAGTCACTAGTACTCAAGAAGCCAGAATTGCGTTTGACAACCTTAAGGGCCATGTGTTTGAAGTGAGCCTTGCAGATCTGCACAATGATGAAGTCACATTAGGAAATTCAAGTTAATTACTGAGAATATTCAGGGCAAAAACTGCCTAACTTCCATGGCATGGATCTTACCAGTGACAAAATGTGCTCCACGATCAAAAACGGGCAGACCATGATTGAAGCTCATGTTGATGTCAAGACTACCGATGGTTATTTGCTTCATCTCTTCTGTGCTGAGTTTACTAAAAAACGCAACAATCAGATACGAACTCTTATGCCCAGCATCAGCCAGTCCGCCAAATCCAGAAGAAGCTGATGGAAATCATGACCCGGGAAGTACAGACAAATGACTTGAAAGGAGTGGTCGGTAAACTGATTCCAGACAGCATTGGAAAAGACACAGAAAAGGCTTGCCAATCCATCTACCCTCTCCGTGATGTCTTTGTCAGGAAAGTAAAAATGCTGAGAAGAAGCCCAAGTTTGAATTGGGAAAACTCATGGAGCTTCATAGTGAAGGTAGTAGCTCTGGAAAAGCTACTTGGGATGAGAAGAGTGCTGAAGTTCAATGAGCTGCTGGATATGAACCACCAGTCCAAGAATCTGTTTAAAGTTTAGACTTTATTTTTTTATATAATTATTTTATTTAACTTTACTTATTTATTTAAATTTGACCAGATCGGGACAGAGCTAGAGTGAGAGTGAAAGTGAGAAAGCCAGCCACCAGGTCCAGGACTTGAACTGTGGTCCGCCATGTGGGAGTCTAGCACCCTGAACCATCACACCACCTGTTGGCCCTGAAGTTCAGACTTTTAATAGTGACAAATAAAAAGTCCTATTTGTGACAGTTAAAAAAAATTAATAGAGTAAGTTCTAGGAGCTGGATTGCCTGAAGGCTGACTCACATGGGAAGGTTCCAGTTCTGATTAGGATCACAAGACCTTACTGAGTACCCAGTATGTTTGCCCATGATGGAGGCTAGGTGAGGTTGGAGATGGATCACCAACCACATGGAGATCCTGCTGTCAGAACTGCTTTCTTTCTCTTCCAGCCAGGAAAGAAGACAAACACACAAACACACACACAACAATAACAACAACTGGTTCTACCCCAGAGTTCCAATCTTAGAACATAAGGCACTAATTAAGTCTACTGTCTGAGAATGACATGAGTAACTCATTAACAGCACTGTCAAGAACAGTAAACCAGGTTACCATGGTATAGTGGCTAAGCTCTCTGCATTGAAAGCTGGATTCCAGTGGCCTCTGAGTTGGAATCCTGAACCCTGGGGCTTGAAAAACAACCTGGAAGCATGTGACCATGTCCAGAATCCTGACCGGAAGGAGAAATAAGGAAAAAAGAATGCAGCACTGATCACCCCACCAGGAGGTACCACCTCTCCAACTCTCTCTTGTGTAAAAAATACACCTCTAGCAATAAAAAAGGAGGAGGAGAAGAAGAAAAAAAATTGTTTTTGTTTTGCCATAGGGGCAGATGCTCTTAGGAGAGAAACAGTGAGAGGGACAGTGAGAAATCACCCCCCCCCCCTCCCCGGGGCAATGGCCACACTGCAATGCCTTCTCCTCCATTCTCCTGACAGGATTTTAGACACGAATACTACAAACGCCCTAAGATGACTTTCAAGCCGCCAGGTACAGGACTCAACTGTGTTGGGAACCAGCAGTTAGCGTAATGGCTATGTCGCTGGACTCCCATGTAGTTGACCGCAGTTCGCGTCCTGGACCCAGTGGCTTAAAACTCACACCGGGCGTGTGTGCATGCGTGCCCAAGATCCCAAGAGGAGAATGGAGGAGAAGGGATTGCGGGCGTGGTCATCCACCCCTGGGGGTGATTTCTTGCTTTCTGTCTCTATGTCTCTGTCTGTCTGGCCAGCACACGCGCCCTATAGCAAAAACCTCTCAAAAACAAACAAACAAACAAACAAACAAAAACTGTTGTCAGCCACGTGGAAATTCAGAGCCTTAACCACCACGCCACCTGGTGACCCTGATTTTTTTTTGGAAAGGTTTTTCCTATAGGGCACATGCACTCGCCTGAAAGACAGAGACAGACAGAAAGACAGAAAGCGAGAAATCACCCTCCAGGGGGGATGGCCACGCAGCAATCCCTTCTCCTCCATTCTCCTCTCGGAATCTTGGGCACGCACGCACATGTGCCCAGCGTTTGAGTTTAAGCCACTGGATCCGGGACTCGAACTACGGTCAACTACACGGGAGTCCAGCAATATAGCCATTATGCCAACTGCTGGTCCCCCTAATTTTTTTTTTTCTTTTGAGAGGTTTTTCGCTATAGGGCGCCTGCGCTCGCCAGACAGACAGAGAGAGAGAGAGAGAGAGAGAGAGAGAGAGAGACATAGAGACAGAAAGCGAGAAATCACCCCCCAGGGGGGATGGTCACGCCGCAATCCCTTCTCCTCCATTCTCCTCTCGGGATCTTGGGCACGCACGCACACGCGCCTGGCGTGAGTTTTAAGCCACTGGGTCCGAGACGTGAACCGCAGTCGACTACGTGGGAGTCCAGCGACATAGCCATTACGCTAACTGCTGGTTCCCCCCCTAATTTTTTTTTTAAATGTTAAAATTGTAAAGCGGCAACTGTACAACTCATAACAGACATCTTCAAAGACACTTGAGGAAAAACAACGTAAGATGTAACTCACTTTCTTAATGGCGACAATTTGGTTGGTATTCTTGTCTCTGGCCTTATAAACCGTGGCAAACTAGAAAGTAAAATAGGAATTACCTAAGTGTCTGTAAGTACTTTCTTTGAGCATGTCATTTTGCTTTTATTACATTTAAGGAAGCAAAGAACCCAGGGTTTTTGAACAGTCTAAGTGGCTAGAAACGTGGTTGGAGACTCCACGTCAAACTCCCAGCTACAATCCGGGAAGGAAAGCCACCCTACGCTTCCCCTTCGGGATGTAAGGAGGGGCGCCAGGTGCGTCTGCGCGGCCGCTCTCACCAACTCGCTCCTCTGGTCTCCACAAGAAACCCTGACAAGGTGTGAGGCGGCCAGGGGCTCTCCGCTCCGGGCCCTCTTAATCCCACCCGGAGCCTCACCTGTCCTTCCCCGAGGAAGTCCAGTTTTTCATAACGCTTTGCTCGAGACTTCACGTCCAAAGCCATCCGGGTCGCGAACCCCGACTCCAGGCAAAACGAGAGGTCCCAAGACAGCAGGAAACCACCTTTTTAAAGCCTCTAAGAGCCACTTCCGCTCCCTGGCTCCAACACGTTAGTGGCTCCGCCCTCACTTCCGGGGTGGGCGAGAGTGTTGCTCAATGAGTCCGGCGGAGCCAGCCTGAAGGAAGGTACGCGAGGTACCGGTGCACGTTCCCCGCCCCGGTCACGTGATGCCGTTGCGACGGAAGCGAAGTGTTTTTTTGTGCTCAGTTACCCTTTCAGTTTGGGTATTTCCCTTGCTACGGGGTGCGGCACCGTCCTGATACGTGTTCTCAGTTCGGGATTTGGTAGGTGTGTGTGAGTGTGGAAAGCTAGGCCTTATTTCTGATCTCGCTTTTAGCTTCTTGCTCGGGCCCGCCGGGGCGTGCCGGTTGCTATGGACGCCAGACTCAGATCTTGTTTAGTACTTAGGTGAACGCCACGTTCCTAAGACCTAGTCAAGAGCGTTCTCAGTCCAGTCCTTTTATACTAAAGCAGGGCCAGGGAAACAAAATCGGTGGAGTAGGCTTCTGGTCCTCAGTTTTTTTTGCTGTAAAATGGAAATTATTATAATAGACTATATCGGGCCGGCCACTGGCCTGGTGGTTAAGGCGCTGGACTCCTAGATGGCTGACCACGTTTGAGTCCCGGACTTGGAGCTTTGTTTTCCTACCTTCCCTTTGTCTCTCTCTCTCTGGTCAAATTAAACAAGTAACAATGATGATAAATGAAATAGGGCACATGTGCTCACCAGAAAGACAGAGAGACAAAAAGCGAGAAATCACCACCCCCCCATGGCCACACCACAATCCCTTCTTCTCCATTCTCCTCTCGGGATCTTGGACACACACACACACGCCCGGTGTGAACTTAAGCCAACGGGTCCGGAACGCGAACCACAGTCGACTACATGGGAGTCCAGCGACATAGCCGTTATACCATCTGCTGGTCCCTAAAAATAATTAAGAGAAAGAAGCTACAGAAGCCCAGACACCAGGAAGGTGAGATCTTCAACACAGAGGAGAAATACAAGGTTACAGAATAGCACAAGATTGATCAGAAAGCTGTAGACTCAAAAATTTTACCAAAAATCAAAGCTGTGCCTCAGGTCCTGGGCTACTGTGGAAGGCTGCATATTGGATATTGCGTGTGAACAAATGTTCGTCCATTTTGTACCCTTCCTCTAACATGACTGTCTGCTTCTGTAAACCTGCTTGCTCTTCCCATGAGAAAATAGCTAGTGCTAAAACCGCATCCGGGATGAAATCCTGTACCTGCTACTGTCTTTGCTAACTAGCCAGAAACCCTTTGTTCAGCAAGGTAACTGCTTGCCTGGAAACCCCACTCCCCTCAGAATAATTAACGTGCTTGATTCAGCTTCTGTAACTGCTTGCATAGAAACTCCTGGTAACTGACCCCCCCCTCCCCCCCATAAAAAGACTACTCATTCAGTCAGGGCTGCAGTTCTGACTCTCGGTGCCCGCCCCCCCCCCCCCCCCCCCCCCCCCCCCCCCAGCCTCAGACTGTACTCGCTGGCCAGCTAATAGACTTCCTTTAAATTTAATCTGGCTTTGGTGGTCATTCATTTGGTGGCACTCTACACTACTTACAATCCATGTTTGTTCTTATAAATGGAATTTATCATCACAAATTGGTGTGCCTTTTTTTTTTTTTTTTTTGGTCAAGAAACTAAGTAACATAAAAAAGAGAGAGGGTTAAAAAAAAAAAATGCCAGGCACAGTTGGATGTGTGCCCAAAATGCTGACGGGAGAATGGAGAAGGGATTGCAGTGTAGCTGTCCCCCTGGGGGATGATTTCTCACTTTATCTCTTTTTCTCTTTCTGGTATACACCCTATGGCAAAAATCCAAAATTAACAGGGTGGTTCAAGAAAAGACATCACTGAAAGCACCCAATTGGGTATGGTCACACTGCAATCCCTTTTCCATTTCTCCATATTGTCGAGGTTTGGGGGCATGCACTCAGCATGTTTTTCACACTGCTAGGGCTGGGATTGAACTGTGCAATCAGCTACGTGCAACCCAGCTCCTTTAACCACAGGTTACAAGGCCAGACCTAATTGTAATGTTATACCTGTGAGGCTCAAGGTTCCCAAGTTACTATAGTAGATGAGTTAGTAGGAAATTACACCATGCTGCTGACAAGTAATTCCCATTTTGCAACATTTAAAATTGGATAGTGGTGCAGTGGAGAGTGTGCTAGACTGTGGAGCTGGAAGATGCATGCTGATTGCAGTTCTAGTCCCTGACCTGGTCAGCCTAAAAAACACTGGGTACATGCGGCGTGCCCAGGATCCTAAAGAGCGTGGACTGGGGGAATGGACTGCAGCATAAGTGAGCCTTATAAAGGATGATTCTATGTGCATGCACCTTCTCTATCACGATAATAACAAATTAAAATAGAATAATGATGGCAGTGTTTAGATAATGTTCTGGGCAGTAAGGTCACTGTATATATAAAACCTCACTGGTCAAAGTGACCCTTGCCTTCTGGTGTTAACAAGATTGTATAGTCATCTCCCATCATGAAATAGATGTTTCTGTTACTCATAACAATGTGGCAGCAGTGACTGTGATTTCTGAGGTTGGATCATGTAAGGTGTGGCTGCATCTGACTTGTGCACTTGGATCATTTGCACTGGGGGAACCCAATCATGTCATGAATCCACTCATGCATGAACCACCAGGCTGCAGAGCTAGCCCTTATTTTGACTTACTCAATAGCAGTTGCAGAAAAAATTGCCCTCAGATAAACATTCACATTTTCAGTATTAAGGTTTCTCACAGTTGCCCTACAATACCACTTGAACCACTCTTCACTACCTAAACACACTTTTTTCTGAAAACAAAAAATAGCCCTGGGCTTTTTGCTGAAATGAGAAAGCTAACTAAGAGGAAAAAAAAGAAAACTATGCTCATTTTTAAGTAAATTTCCTAAATACATTTTTTTTTCTTGTAGAGGCTTTTGCATTACGGTGCATGTGCTTGCCAGAAAGAGACAGTGAGACGGAAAGTGAGAAATCACCCCCAGGGGGATGGCCACACCACAGTCCCCTCTTCTCGGAATCTTGGGCACACAAACACACGCACCCAGTGTGATTTTCAAGCCACAAGGTCTGAGACTGAACCATCGTTGGCCATATGAGAGTCTGCTGATGTAATCACTACCCATCTGCTGGTCACAAAATAATATTTTTTAATATTAAAAAAATAGGGGCCAGCAGGTGCATGGTGGTTAAGGACACTGGACTCCCACATGGCTGACTGCGGTTTGAGTCCCTGACCTGGATGCTTGCTTTGTCACTTTCTCTTACTCTGTAGCCTTCTGGTCAAATTAAAATAAATAAAGTTAAATAAAATAATTTTTTAAAAAGATAAAAAAAAAAAACTGATGAGCCAGCAGGTGGTATACTGGTTAAGGCACTGGACTCCCACATGTTCAAACACAGTTTAAGTCCCAGACCTGGTTGGCATTTGTACGCTGCATGCCCAAAATCACGAGGAAAATGGAGAAGGGATTGCAGAGAAGGGATTGTGGTGTGGCCATCCTCCCTGGGAGGTGATTTCTTGCTTTCTGTCTCTCTCTCAGGTGAATGTGCTTGCCCTGTAGCAAAAATTTCTCAAGGAAAAAAAAAAGGAAATGATGAATCATGTATTTTTCATGAGTCACAGAAGAACTCATTGCTAGCATCAAACTTCAACCCTTTTGTCACATTTGTGTTGGACAACATTTACACTAGGCCATAGGACAGAATTTAGAAGAGAATCAAATCAACATGGAGTAGGAGAAAAATGTAAAGATTAGCCCAGAGGTAACTGGGCAAAATAGAAATATACTTGATAACAGGTCTACTGTTTATTACTTATGAGCTATCCTTACTCTTTGGGATGTCCTTTTTATTTTTATTTTTTGGAGAAGTTTTTGCTATAGGGTGCGTGTGCTTGCCAGAAAGACACAGAGACAGAAAGCGAGAAATCACCCCCCCCAGGGGGGATGGCCATACCACAATCCCTTCTCCTCCATTCTCCTCTCGGGATCTTAGGCACACACGCACACGTGCCCCGGCAAGATTTTAAGCCGTCGGGTCCAGGCCTCGAACCACAGTTGACTACATGGGAGTCCAGCAACGTAGCCATTACACCATCTGCTGGTCCCTGGGGATGTCCTCTTTAAAGCATATTCTAGAAGTCATTAAAGGTATGGAAGAAATTTTATTTAGCTTTGAAAGGTTTTAGTTTCACAATATTTATAACCTTGGCACAGAAAGGCCCTATTAAAGTGTTACAAATTGCTTAATAAGATAAATATTTAGGTTGATTTATGAGGCTTTCAGATATTAAGTATGAGAAAGTTAATGGCTATCAGGATTTGCATACATGATCACAATCAAAATGGTAAAATAAACCAAAGACTAAAGTTTAACACCCTCAAAACATAGTTGCAATTTCTAGTGAAACATTTATTCCTATCCTATGGTGATTTACATCTTTTATTTTCATTTTATATTGACTTTTTAAAAAATATAGATTACATAAAATCTTTTGTGTTATCTTTCTGGTCCTAATACTAATCACCTATAGTATCTCTGCTATTGTTTTGTCATTTAGAGTATGATATCCCTATTAAGCCAGTTATACTTACTAAAGTTTGTGAATGAAAAAAAGAGAAGACAAATAATAATTAGTTCACTGATCCTCATTCAATTTTAAAAAAATTATGTCCCTAAAATTGCAATTCTGCCTGGTAAATTCTTTCCATACCTAAACAGAAATGGAAAGAAAAGTGAAATTATGAGAAACCTATGGCAGTTTATTAGATACTGTGCTTTTAATAGTTCAAAACTGATGATACTTGATAATCAAGAGTAAATTAATAGGCTAATATGTAAAAATGTATACTTTAATAAGTATAAAGTATATAAATAATTAGGTAAGCTTGGAGCTGACCAAGATACATAAATTAGGAGATACAAGTGTCTATCTAAATTTTCTATATTTCTTTTTTTACAGAATATTTATTAAAGTAAATTGTTTAATATACAATTTCTCATTTGTCATTTTAGAAGTCCTTTATTGTAAAGACAATTCTTCTTTCTGATGAAAACAAGCAGCCATAGTGATTACTCTGGACCACCACGCTGGAAAGAAGAAAAATAAAACAGCAAATTAGACATTATATTGACACAGGATTTAAAAATAAAATCTATTTAATTTTATTTATTAATTATTATTATTACTTTTTAAACATTTGTACAGAAAAAAAAGGGAGTAAAAGGGGGAAAGTGAGGAAGCAAGCTGCCAGGTCTGGGGCTTGAACAACGGTCAGCCGTATAGAAGTCCAGTGCCTTAACCATTATGCCACCTGCTGGCCCTGACACAAGATATATATTTTTAAAATTTTATTTATGTATTTATTTATTTAAATTTAACCAGAGACAGAGAGAGAGAGAGAAAGTGGAAAGTAAGCCACCAGGCCTGGGACTCAAACTGGTCAGCCATATGGGAGTGTCCATGCCACATGCTGGTCCCATGTTTCTTTTTTTTTGGGGGGGGGGGGAGAGTTTGTTTGTTTGTTTGTTTGTTTTTGCTATAGGGCACGTGCACTCGCCATAAAGACAGAGATAGGCAGAGAGACAGAAAGCGAGAAATCATTCCCCAGGGGGCATGGCCACACTACAATCCCTTCTCCTCTCCAGATCTTGGGTTCGCACGCATATGCACCTGGCATGAGTTTTAAGCCACTGGGTCCGGGACTCGAACTGTGGGAGTCCAACGACACAGCCATTACGCCAACTGCTGGTCTCTGTGTTTTTTTTTTAATAGAATTTATTTTTAGAATTTTATTTAACTTTGTTTATTTATTTAAATTTGACCAGAAAGGGGGGAAGAGAGAGAGAGAGAGCGAGCGAGTGAGCCGCCAGGCCCAGGAATTGAACAATGGTTCCCCCCATGTGGGAGTCCAGTGCCCTTAAACACAATTCTACCTGCCTGCCCCACAAGATATGTTTTAATGGCCATTATACAAATTTACACTTTTTTTTTTTTTTAAAGAGAGATTTTTGCTACAGGACACGTGCACCTGCCAGAGAGACATAAAGTGAGAAATCACCCCGCAGGGGATGGCCATGCCATGACCCCTTTTCCTCCATTCTCCTCTTGGGATTTTGGGCACGCATGTATGCATATACGCCTGGTATGAGTTTTAAGCTGCCAGGTCTGGGACTCGAACCACGGTCGACTATGTTGGAGCCCAGTGACATAACCATTATGCCATCTACTGGTCCCCAAATTTACACAATGTTAAGAAGGTGACTTTTAGCTTTTGAAAAATAATTCTGGATTTTTCATGGCTTTCAGATACTCATATCAATTGTCATAAACATAATTTCAGATTTGAGGCCTCAAGGTTGACTAGAATCAGTTGTCCTCAAATTCCTTGGTCTCATAAGTCCTTTGTAGTCTGAAAAATTATTAAGGACACCAAAGAGCTTTTCACGTAGTTATAACTACTGCTATTTATCAGGTTATGTTACGCATATATTTCTTCATACACATTTACTAAGGGCTCCAACTATGACGTGTTTCTCATGGTCCTGGCCTAGCTATGAGCAAACCTTGACAGGATAATGGGAAAAACACATAAACCAGCAAATGAAATTCCAAAAGCCAAAATATCGTGGTATTTTGCACAATCTTGTGATAAATAGCAACAACATACTTGGATAAATTCCATTTCTTCTTGAGACACCAGTTTCCTTCTGTATTTCTGAGGTAAAGTTTTTATTATTTCTGCCGTGTCTGGTGGACCCTGATACATCAGCAAATCTGGTGATTTACTTCCCTTAGAATGCTGTGAAACTGCAGAAGAATGGGATGGCAGTCCTGCTGACCTCAAAGCTTCTGATACTGAAATTGAGAGAAAAGAAAAAAAAAAAAGGAAAAGAAAAGAAATGTTATTAGACAAATTCTTCTGGTGTCTTTTTCTTTTCTTTTTGAAGGATTTTTCCTAGAGGGTACGTGTGTTTGCTGGAGAAAGAGAGAGAAAGAAAGCATGCTTCAATCTCTTCTCCACTCTCCTCTCAGGATTTTGGGCATGCACGTACATCTGTCTGGGGTGTTTTAAGCCATAGAGTTTGGGACTTGAACCACAGTCGGTCACGTGAAAGTACAGTGCCTTGACCACTACGCCACCTGCTAGCCCCTCTTCAGGTGTCTTAAAACATTATTTTGAGTTATCTACTATTGAATAATCAAGTCATTCTGGAAACCAAATAATTCTTTGAAGTATTCGAAGAGGTAAATATTGTAGATAAAACATTAGGCTGTACATAATTTCATAAAGCTCTTTTGAAAACAAAGAGAGAGTTTTAATAAGCCAATCACTAAAATAAACAAATTTTCCAAACAGTGAAATTTCTAGTTAAAGGAGTTTAATTCATTATGGGTAAACTACCTCCCTTGAATTTTTGTCATATAAGCCCTGACAGGCCAACACATGGTAGAGTGTAGGTAATATCTTATGATGGGGATTAAGAAAGTTGGTAAATGTAAATAAAAATGGTTTGCTCAGTACCTTTGTACTTATTCATCTTAATTCTTGAGTAGCTTTAATTTTAGGTTTTTGCCGAAGGGCACATGTGCCAGTCAGACAGACAGAAAGAGACAAAGAGAGGGAAAGTGAAAATCACCCCCCCACACACACACACACCCACAGAGAATGGTCACACTGCAATCCCTTCTCCATTCTCCTCCTGGGATTTTGGGCTCGTGTGCACATGCACCTGGAGTGATTTTTAAGCCACTAGGTCCAGGACTTGAATTACAGCCAGCCATGTGGCAATCTAGTGCCTTAACCACCACCTGTTGGCCCCAATACTCGAATTTTTTAAAAAGAATTCTTTATTTAATTCCATTTGTTATTATTATTATTTTCAAGGTCACACACCACAGGTCTTTTATTTGCTTGCGTCAGAAATCAGGAGGGAGGATTGCAATGGATCTGGGTCTCATGGAAAGATTGGTTTGAGCTTCAAAGGTTTGGTACTCCAGACTGTGGGTGCTGCCAGCATCTGGTGATGCAGAGGCCAGGGGAAGCCCAGCTCTCCTGTGGGTCCTTGGAACCCTTGGGAGCTGGGTGTCCCTCAGTTGCTCCAGGAGATGAAGCATATATCCCTGTAGTGTCTGTCCCCATTTGGGGGTTCAGGAGAAAATGGGTTGTTACTGTTCATGCGGGCAGTCAGGTAGAGAGCATGGTTAGTTAGCCATGTGGGAGTCCAGCACCTCAACCACCACGCCACCGGCATGCCCCACTTTTTGACATTTCTTAGACAGGTTCTGTGTGGCAAACTGGAAGCAGCAGCTCAGGGGTGGGCTGCCCTCTGCTGTGGTCTGAACTCCTGCCCCAAGTTTAACACCATGTGAAGACCGTCCTTATTTTTTAATTTGACTCGACTGCCATTTTGAGTCCGGGACCCAGCGCTTCAAACTCATTCCAGGCGCATGTGCATGCGTGCCCAAGATCCCAAGTGGAGATTGGAGGAGAAAGGACTGCAGCGTGGCCACCCTCCGGGGGGTGATTTCTCATTTTCTGTCTCTGGCAAGCACATGTGCCCTATAGCAAAAATCTCTCTCTCATTAAAAAAAAAAAAAAATGCGAGGTAATAACAAGTTAGATTCTACTTGCATGCTACCTAAGGTAGCATTTCAATCTAAGCTACAATGATTTACCTGATTTAAAAGAAATAAATACTGCCTATAATAAAACATTCATGTATGTATACACTTTCTTTCTTTTTCATTGTTTTTAGATTTTTGCCATAGGGCATGCAGGCTTGCAGCAAGAGAAGGAAAGTGAAAAATCATACCCCTTCCCCGCAGGCATGTTTTTCAAGTTACTGAGTCTGTCTTGAACTATGTAGTAAGCCATGTGGGATCTAGTGTCTTACTCACCATGACACCTGCAGCCCCCATATGTGCATTTTTTAAAAAGAATTATTTTATTTTATTTATTCATTCATTTATTTTTATTTGACCAGAGAAAGATAGACACACATAGAGAAGGAAAGCAAAAAAGCAAGACACCAGATCTCGGACTTGAACTGTGGTTAGCCTTGTGGGAGTGACCAGTGCCTTAACCACCACACTACCTGCTGGCCCCATGTGTACATTTTTCAAAAGTCTAAATAAAGTACAATTTACCATTGGGTTTAGGATTGTCTCTTCTGTCAGGAAACCTTATTAATGGTGTATGTGGCTTCACTACCTAAAGGAAAAACAAGAAGGAAAAAAAAAAGGTCTCATTAACTGGAAAAGAGAAAGAATCTACTAAACCTCATAAACTTTTGTTAAAATAACTTACAACTTGGGACCGGCAGATAGCATAATGGCTACGTTGCTAGACGCACATGTAGTCAACCGTGGTTTGAATCCCAGACCCAGTGGCTTAAACTAATGCCGGGCTCATGTGCGGGTGTGCCCAAGATCCCAAGAGGAGAATGGAGGAGAAGGGATTGCGGCATGGCCATCCCCCCTGGGGGGTGATTTCTTGCTTTCTGTCTCTCTCTGTCTTTCTGGTGAGTGCACGCGCCCTATAGCAAAATCCTCTCCAAAACAAAACAAAATAAAACAACAACAACAAAAAAACGCTATCTGACAGCAATTTTTTTTTAAAGTATTGTTTTGTTTGGTTTTGAGAAGTTTTTGCCTTGGGGTGCATGCGCTTGCTGGTGAGAAAGACAGAGACAGTGAGAGGGAAAGTGAGAAATCAGTCCCCAGAGGTGTTACCCACATAATCCCTTCTCCTCTACTCTCCTCCAGGATCCTGGGCATGGACCTATGACAGCCTGTCAAGATTTTTCAAGCCACCAGGTCCAGGACTTGAACTGCAGTCAGCCATGTGGGAGCCCAGCAACATAACCACTACATAATCTGCTGGCCCAACAGCAACTTTAAATTGTACTCATCTCCAACCAGGCAAACCGGACTATGGATTAGTAATTTATCTTCTACCCACAACTTTGTACTTGACACATCACAGGGCATTTTACTGAACTATCAACTGACCTCCAAACAATTCAACGAAGATGATAGAATTTTTTTTTTTTTTTTGAGATTTTTGTTATAAGGCGTATGTGCTCTCCAGAAAGACAGAGAGAGACAGATGGACAGAAAGTGAGAAATCACCGCCAAGGGGGTTTGGCCACGCCACAATCCCTACTCCTCCATTCTCCTCTTGGGATCTTGGGCACGCACACATACACGCCTGGAGTGAGTTTAAGCCACCGGGTCTGGGACTTGAACTGCAGTCGACTACATGAGAGTCCAGCGACCCTGCTGGTCCCAGGGCATATGTACATTTTTCAAGCCACCTGGCACGTTTTTCAAGCCACCAAGGCAGGGATTCAGACTTTGGTCAGCCACAAGGGATCGAGGTTCCTTAACCATTAGGGTACATAACAGACACAAGAAGAATATTAACATTTTATACTTAAAATTCCAAGTAATGTTTTAGAGGACTTCAAATTAACCTATCAGTATAAAATCTGGATAAGCAATGCTAAAAATCTGGGAACCAGCAGCTAGTGTAATGGCTATGTCACTGGACTCCCAAGTAGTCGACCGCGGTTCTCGTCCCGGACCCGGTGGCTTAAAACTCACGCCAGGCGCCTGTGCGTGCGTGCCCAAGATCCCGAGAGGAGAATGGAGGAGAAGGGATTGCAGCGTGACCATCTCCCCTGGGGGGTGATTTCTCGCTTTCTGTCTCTATGTCTCTCTCTGCCTGTCTGTCTGGCGAGCGCACATGCCCTATAGTGAAAACCTCTCAAAAAAAAAAAAAAAAAAAAAAAAAAGAAAAGCAATGCTAAAAATCTAATGAACAGAGTACTATTTCAGCTCAAGTAATTTGTAAATTCATATGTAACTCTAAAATGTGCTGTTGTCGGCAATATATTTACAAATATATGTAATACATATTATGTATTATATGGGTACAGAAACAAATAAAAATAAAAAGGCTTGTTGTGATTGGCCTGAAAACTTTCAACTACAATTCTGCTGCCATGAGAAAATGATGGAATATAGTTCTCTACCTCAGCATAAGAGCATGGTCAAGTCTTCCGCATTAAAAAACAAAACTAAAAATATCTTTCTCCCTCTAATAACTGTTTCTTTCCTTTCACAGCTACACTTCTTAAAAGAATGTCCTATTTTCCTACTGTCACAACCCTAGCATTTAAAAATGCTACACAGCTTTCAGAATAAAGTTCAAAGTCTTATTATTTGTTATTTACAAGGTCCAAGATGATCTGTCCTCCTCTTACATCTCCAGCCTCATTCCCCACCACTGTCTTAGGTATCTGTTACTCCAGGTATTCTCGAGTACTTTTTCATTCCCCTAATTTATCATGTTACTTCCATCCTCATTCCATATAGAGCATAAGTTTTTTTGCCAGGAAATCTCTCTTCCATCCCACATTTCCCCTTCATCTGACTACTTATTCTTTTACCTTTTTTTTTTTTTTCTTCCTAGTTTGTTACAGGGTGCCTGTGCTCACCAGAGACACACACAGACAGAGAAGGAAAATAAAGAAAGCATTACCCCGGACCCTCTAAAGGGAACAGTCACACCACAATTCCTTCTCCTACATCTCTCCTGGCTTTTGGGATTTGGGACACATTTTCATGTGTGCCTGGTATGGTTCTTAAGCCACCAAGTCCAGGATTACAACCACATAGTCATTCACATGACAGCTGCCTTAATCACCAGGCCACAGAGCTAGCCCAAATTTTGGCCATTCTTTTATCTTGTTCTATTTTTTGCTATAGGATACTTTCTGGAGAGAGAGAAAGAAAGAATGAGAAAGGGAAATCACACCCCAGGGGGATGGGCATGCCCAAATCCCGTGTCCTTCATTCTCCTCTCCAGATTTTGGGCATGTACACATGAGTTTCAAGCCTCCGGATCTGGGACTTGAACCGTGGTCAGTCATGCAGGAGTGGTTGAGGAACCACTATGCTACTTGCTGGTCCTGTGAGTCCAGCATCTTAACTACTATGCCATCTGCTGGCCCCGAGTTCTTTGTATAGTTTATGTAAGTCTTTTATCAGATACATCTTTTGTAAATACTTTCTCCCATTCTATAGCTTGTTTTCTCATACTTCTGACAGTGTCTTTTGCAGAGCAGATGTTTTTAATATTAATGAAGTCTGGCTTATTATTTCTCTTATGGATCAATCCTTTGGAATTGTATTTAAAAACTCATAATGAGCCAGCAGGTAGTGTAGCTATTAAGGCGCTAGACTCCTTCCAACATGGCCAATCGTAAGGACCCGGTGCCTTCATGTGGGGTACATATGCATGCATGCCTAAAATCCCAGGAGAACAGAGAAGTGACTGAGGCTGGCCAATCTCCCTAGGGGGTGATTTCTAATTTTCCCTTTTACTGTCTGTCTCTCTTCAGAAAGTGCATGTGCCCTATGACACACACAGAAAATAAACCTAAATTTTTTTTATAATTATTTTATTTAACTTTATTTATTCATTTATTTATTTATTTATTTTAATTTGACCAGAGAGAGACAGAGTGAGAGAGGGAAAATGAGAAAGCAAGCCACCAGATCTGGGACTCAAACCATGGTCGGCCATGTGGGAGTCCAGCACCCAAACCACCACGCCACCTGCTGGCCCCTAAAATTTTTTTTAAAGATGTATTTATTTATTATTTATTTTTATTCATTTATTTTAATTTGACCAGAGACAGACACACAGAGAGAGGGAAAGTGAGAAAGCAAGCCACCAGGTCCAGGACTCAAACCATGGTTGGCCATGTGTCCTAACCACCACGCCACCTGCTGGTCTCCAAAAATTTTTTTAAACACTTATTTATCATGATTTTCAGGCTGCCCAATCCAGGACTTGAATCACAGTCAGTCATGTAGGAATTCTGCACCCCAACCACTATGCCATATTCCACCTGCAGGCTGTCAAAAAAAGAAAAAAAAAATATATATATATGTGTGTGTGTGTGTGTGTGTGTGTGTGTTTATATATATATATATATATATATATATATATATATATATATATAAAAGAAAAGTAGTCATAACTAATCCCAAAGTTATTTAGATGTTCCCTTAGGTTATCTTCTTGGTGTTTTAGAAAAAGTTTTACATTTTAGGTCTATGATAGCTTTAGAATGAATTTGTGTGAAAGGTGTTAAGGTTTATATCTAGATTCATTTATTTGCATTTGGATATCCAGCTTTTTCAGCACCATTTGTGTATATAGTCTTTTCTCCATTATACTGCCTTTGCTCCTTTGTCAAAGATCTGTTAACTGGGACCATCAGATGGCGTAATGGTTATGTTGCTGGCCTTTTGGTAGATGGATCCTCTTAACTACCATTTTTTGTTATTCTTTTTTATTTTTGGGGGGGGGAGAGGTTTTTGCCATAGGGTGCGTGTGCTCGCCAGAAAGACAGACAGAGAAAAATCACCCCCCAGGGTAGATGGCCACACTGTAATCCCTTCTCCTCCCATCTCCTCTCGGGATCTTGGGCACGCACACACACGCGCCCGGTGTGAGTTTAAGCCACCAGGTCTGGGGCTCGAACCACTGTTGACTACATGGGAGTTTAGAGACACAGCCATTATGCCAACTGCTGGTCCCACTAATCACCATTTTTTAAAAAGAATTATTTTATTTTATTCATTGTCATTATTTTATTTTATTTTAATTTTTTTGAAGTTGACCAGAGAGAGACAATGAGAGAGAAGGAAAGTGAGAACGCACGCTGCCAGGTCCGGAACACAAACCATGGTCAGCCATGTGGGAGTCCAGCTGCCTTAACCACCACACCACCTGCTGGCCCCCCTTAACCACCATTTTAACAGTTTTATTTGAGATCAGAAATGAATGCCTTTCAGCCTTTGGACTCCAGGACTTACCAGAAAAAAAAACGTTACAGTTGACCTATAATGTTAAATAACTATTACCTACAAGTCGTCCACTGTTCTTTAACCTTAGTTCCAGTTACATGCACTCAGTGCTCACTTCGAGTTCTTATACTTAATATCTCCTGTGTTGTCTAAAGTACATTTTCTTGTATATCTAGCAGGAAGGGCTCCTGAGAATAGTACTGAGTTATTAAAGGTTCAGAAGAGTTTATGACCTTTATACTTGAAGGTCAGTGTAGCTATATCAATCTTACTTTCTTTTTTTGTTGTTGAGAGGTTTTTGCTATAGGGCGCGTGTGCTCGCCAGACAGAGAGAGAGAGAGACAGAAAGCGAGAAATCACCCCCCAGGGGGATGGCCACGCCGCAATCCCTTCTCCTCCATTCTTCTCTCGGGATTTCGGGCTCGCACGCACACGTGCCCGGCATGAGTTTTAAGCCACCGGGTCCGGGATGCGAACCGCGGTCGACTACATGGGAGTTCAGCAACATAGCCATTACACTAACTGCTGGTCCCCATCAATCTTTCTTTTATATTTTCTTTCTTTAACTACTTTAAATATGTTATCTGCATGCTCTTCTTTATGAAGAGTTAATCTTGAAAACTGATGATTTTTGTTTCCTTTTAAGTGCTTGGTCTTACTGCCTGGATCCCCAAACTTTTTCTTTTTTCTTTTTTTTTCTAGAGGGCGTTGCACTTGCCAGAGGGAGACAATAGAGGAATAGGCAATATAAGAAAGCACTTGCATAGGGGATGGCCAGGCCACAATCCCTCCTTCTCTTCTCCTTTTGGGACTTTTGACATGCATGCACACATGCATGCCTGGTGTGTTTCTCAAGCTGCTGGGTCAAGACTCAAATTATGCAGTGAACCATGTGGGATCAGGTGGCCAACCATTGTGCCACTGTTTTCTTTTGATTTTCTAACTTAGTAATTTTACTAGTATATACCCATTAACCAACCGTACCAGCTCAATTCTCTCAAATACAAAGTTTAAATCTTCTTTCAGGGGGAAGTTTTATTAAATTATAGGTTTGGGGATTTGTTTTATTCTATTTGCTTTCTCTTAGCATGGTTCTGAAAGTATGCTCTATGATTTCCCATTGCTTTGTGCCACTCAGTCAGTGGAAATACTACTTTCAAGTCAGCAGGTGGTGTGGTGATTAAAGTGGCCGGACCCAATATTGCTAACTGGAGGTATGAGTCCTGGGCCTGGCAGCTTGAAAAACACTACCAGTGCATGTGCATGAGTGCCCAAAATCCTGAAAGAAAGGAGAAATGGGAAAGTGACTATGGTGTGACCATTCTTAATGGGAGGAGCTTTATATTCCCTCTCTCTCTCTCTCTTTTTGGAAAGTACATGCACTTTCTGGCAAATTAAAAAAACAAAACAAAACAAAAACAAACTCCAAAAAAACAATTTAAGATATGGAGCAACAACCAAATGCTAAGCTCTATGCCTGTCATTGGTGCTATAGCCCCAGCACTGAGTATAGGCCTAACACAGAGGTAATCAATAAATTTCCCTCATGTTATATGTGATTATTATATATTATTATTATATAATATTAACTCATACTGTTTTGTATTATGAGTGTCTAAATCTTCACTCCCCTATTAGAAGAGCACAGACAATTCTTCACTATGAATCTCACAATTTTTTTCCTAGAGATTTTTTTTTTTTGAGAGGTTTTTGCTATAGGGTGCGTGCGCTCGCCAGACAGAGAGAGACAGAGAAACAGAAAGCGAGAAATCACCCCCCAGGGGGGATGGCCACGCCGCAATCCCTTCTCCTCCATTCTCCTCTCGGGATCTTGGGCACGCATGCACACACGCCTGGCGTGAGTTTAAACCACCAGGTCTGGGACTCGAACCGCGATCGACTACATGGGAGTCTGGTGACATAGCCATTACACTAACTGCTGGTCCTTCTAGAGATTTTTTGTAGTAGCCAGAGAGACAAAGAAATCACCTTCTAGGGGGAATGGCCACACCACAATCCCTTCTCCTCCATTCTTCTCTTGGGATTTTGGGCATGCCCGGCGTGAATTTTAAGCCACTGGGTACAGGACTCAAACTACAGTTGACTACATAGGAGTCCAGTGACATAATAACCATTACGCCATCTATTGGTTCCAATCTCACAATATTTTTATTTGCATACATCGTAGTTCCTTATTATTGTTGTGTACTATTCCATTTTAACAAATATACCAACATTTGTTTTTTCTAATAATGGATTAGAAAATACATAACGGATTGTTTGTAATTCAGGGGCTATTCTAAATAAAGCTATTACTTTCTTCTTTTTTCTTTCTTTAAGCATTTTTATACAAGACTTTTTGTAGGTTCATGCATTCACTTCTCTTGGGTAAGAAATGTATGCGTAGAATTGCTGGGTCATAGTGTAGGTAAATGTTTGTATGTTTAATAGTTAGAGACTGACAGCATTCTAGAGTATCTATGCCATTTTAAACTCTCACCAGCAGCATATGAGTGTTTCACGTGCTTCACATTGTCATCACCATTTTGTACTGTCAGTCTTTTAAAAATTTTAGCATGAGCCAGAGGGTGATGTGGATCCCACATGGATGACTGCATGGTTGGAGTCTCCCAAATACATGAGCATCTGTGTGTACGTGCCCAAAATTCCACGGAGAAGGGACTGCGGCATGGCCACCCCCACCATGGGAGTGAATTCTCATTTTTCTCTCTGTCCAGCCCACACGCCTGTAGCAAAAAGATAAATTTTGTTTTAGTCATTATTCAGTGTGTAGTACTTCTTGATTAAAAAAAAAAAAACAAAAAAAACCCTGATTTTTAATGCTAGAAGGTGCATGTGCACATGAAAGAAAGAGAAAGCATTCCATCCCCCTTCAAAGGGCCAGGTTATGCCATAAGTCCTCTTCTTCCAATTCTTCATCCCATCAGGACTCTGAGTGCACATATGTGCACCTGGCTATATCTCAAGCCACTGGGTAGAGACTTGAACCTTAGTGTACTAGACTATTAAAAGAAAAAGGTTTTTGCCCATTTAAAGACTGAGTTATACATGTATGTTTTATATAAATGATTATATATTATGGATACCAGGCCTTTGTCAGATGTTTGCTCCACCCTTTCAGAATCTTTCATTAGTGCTCAGTAACTACCGAATGAATTTGAGAATCATGCGTTAATTCAATGTAACCAAATATACACTTTCAGGGTTGAAAAAGATCATATAAACCAACCACAAAAGTAGAGATTGCGTCCATTTATATGCCCTTTTTTAAAAGTTAATTTTTTTCCATAAGATAGCCAGCACCCCAAAAGGGTTCCTGAAACCATAACCTACCCCCAGCTTTAGCCAGTCCCAATCATGGGCACACGTATGCCCGTCGGTGCTCAGGGAGGTCTGTGGACTAGAATCAGGAGCCCTCCCACATGATCCAAGTGTTTTAACACTGTGCCATCTTCTGGCCCCAATATACCAATTTACCTCGTCCATTAAAGCTAGAAATCACAGCTGGATAAAAGGAATACAGAAACTGTCAGGAGCTAGTGCTGATGTGTGGATTAACAATAAAGTTGCTCTAGCTACTGATCCAAATTCAAGCGAAAAAGCTTTGGAAACCAGCACTAAAACATATCCTAGAGGAAAACTATTAGCTAACATAATGCTTTTCTATTCCTCCATCCGACCAGTAGCTAGAGGCCTGGAGAGCTAGCGGAGAAGCTGCCTCTGGTGACAGGCAGCCCATGGGGCCAGTACTCCGGCCATTCCCAAGACCTTGAAGGGACACTGGGTCTGATCCTGCGTTCGCGTCCTTCCACACCCTGCTACCTCCTTCCTTCGGATAGGCTGAGCCGGGACATCACAGACAATACAGCACTGCGATTGGCCAGGCTAACGCCAAGGCAGCCTTCCTGTAGACTCCTAATGCTAACGGGGTCCTGGCAGAGGAGGTCCAGGGACCCAGGGCTGTATGTAGTTCTAGGCCGAGCTGCCGCAGTCCCTCCGCCGGACACAAGCCCGCAGCTCCCGCCCCGGTTCACTGCCCAAACCAAGGGTTCAAGGTCCATTCTCACACACCTCCGGGCGCCGCCGCCGCTGGCCCTTCTCCGGGCCGCAGTCACCGCAGCCTCCGCCACTGCCTCTCCTCCCCTGCGCCGTTGCTATAGTTAGCACCCACCCCTACAGCCCGAGGTGCGGAAAGGTGACAGAATCGCTTTACCTGCACGACCCTGCTGGCAGACGCCATCTTGCTGCCCATCATGACCCCAGAGAAGGGGCAGCTTCCGGGGCGCAAGCCAGCCGCAGCAGTAACTCAAGGAGTGGGCGTTGGGGGCGGGACCTGCCCCCGACGTAAGGGGAGGGGCGAGCGACGCCGGGTTGGCCCCGCCTCCGCCGGGGCTGGCCCTCCCTCCCTCTCTCCGTCCCCGCCCCACCGCTGCCCCACGTGTTTACTATTGATTTCGCTTTGCAGCGGGGTTTGTGCTGTTGATTTCTCGCGCTCATCAGCCTGTGAGTTTTCTAGAACCCTTCCCAGATGATCGGTTTTTAAGTTTGATATAGTTTAAAATTCAACCTGGGAAGGACAGGTAGGTAGTGCGATGGTTAAGGGCGCTGGACTCCAAGACTGACAGCGGTTGGAGTCCCGAACCTGGCAGCCTGCTTTCTCTCTCTGACCCTCTCTGATCAAAACCAGAACAAAGTTAACTAGAATAATTCTTTAATTAAAAAAAAATTAACCCGAAATTAAATAAGTAATACAAGCTGTTGTGGCTTCCTAAAATGAACAGTTTTGTTAAAACTTGGGAATTAGCGACAAGCTCAGGAAAAAAACGTCAGTTCTGACCATACCATCTGTCCTTTTGGGTTAGCATTTTTTTATTTCAAGTCTTTTTTTTTTTTTTTTTTTCCTTCTCTAGCTTAATTATACCTGTTGTTGAACTGCTGCATCTACTTCAAGTTTACGAAAACCCAAAAGCTCAATGTTTAATTTTTGAAACGAAGTCCGCATTTTCACCCTTCCTCTGTTATATTTTTTGAAAGAAAAATAAACCAATTTAATACTTTTAGTTGAACAAATGTTTACATGATTTACTGTACAACTACGGCTAGACTTGTGGTCACCTCAGTATTTAAGTTCTGGAAAAGGAAAGTAACATGTATGGGAATGTGATATACAAAAATGAAAGTGAAGGGAAGGGAAACAGTTTGGGTTGGTTACACTCTCAAGTTTGCTTTAACACAATTTTAAAGGTAGGATGCCTGTGATTGAAGCCTAGCTGCTGTGATTGATTGTAATCTTGTAACCAACCCAGAAAAATAGCTAACATGTCCAATTTCTGCTTATCCATAGGAATCCAAGTATGGGAGTACCATGGCTGTTTTAGGCCAAAATAGTACCATAGTAAATATTAATTACCTTATAGCTTTCCATACACAGTATGTTGTGGCTATTTATATAACTTTGTAGGTAATGTAGTATCAAACAAAAAGGACAACTGCAAAGTAAAAATTAGAAAGAAAAAGGAATTTTTTTGTTTTACAAAACTAACAGAAAATAAGGGTCGGACCCTGAGGCATCTTGCCAGATTCCCTCCAGTTGCAGGGCTGGGAAAAAGTGACAAATCTGTCTGCTAACCCTGAGAAGTCTAGCCTTTTATAGTCATAAAAGGGTTCTGACACATGTAAGTTGTTCTGGAAGTGTTATATTGCACAAGATAATGGGAGGGTCTTATAGAAAGGGAGGAAGGGACAGGATTAGGTCCATTAGCAGAAGCTTTCTAAAGGAATTTATTGGCAGGGTAGTGTGTTCAGCTGGGTATGTAGTTAGCACAAGGGAGAATGTAAACCAGAAATAGTCTTGAGAATATCTCAACAGCCACAAAATCAAGAGAGTAACTGGACTGGTCAATTACCCTTCAATTCTCTTAGTCCTCTGGCTTTTATTTTTAATTTTTGAGAAATTTTTGCTATAGGCGTTTGCCAGAGACACAGAGACAGAGACAGAAAGCAAGAAATCACCTATGGGGGGATGGGCAGGTTATAATCCCTTCTCCATTCTCCTGTTGGGATCTTGGACACGCATGCATATGCGCTCAGTGTGTTTTAAGGGGCCAGGTCCAGGACTCAAACTGTGGTCCAAGTGAGTTCAGTGACGTAACCATTATGCTAGCTGCTGGTCACTTTCATTTTTTGTTTTAATAGCAGTCTACTTTGTCAATAAACTTTATCTTCACAATAATGGCTATAGAAAGAGAAACTTTGTAAAAATATTTGTACTTTTTAAAAGAATTATTTACTTTTATATACTCATTCTCTTTTTGAGAGAGATTTTTGTTAAAGGATGCTTGTGCTCACCAGGGAGAAACAGAGAGACAAGAGAGACAGTGAGAAATCACCTCACAGGGGGAATGGTAATGCTACAATCCCTTCTATTCCATTCTCCTCTTGGGATTTTGGTCACAAACGCATGCCCGCATGCATGCCCCGAGTGTTTTTTAAGCCATTGCAATCCCTTCTCCTCCACTCTCCTCTTTTAAGCCATTGTTGGGACTCGAATCGCGGTCAACTATGTGGGAATCCAGCAATGTAATCATTACGCCATATGCTGGTCCCTATTAATTTATTATAATTTGACCAGTTAGAGGGACAAAGAGAGAAGGAACGTGAGACTTAAACTGTGGTCAGCCATGTGGGAGACCAGCACCTCAACCACTATTCTTTTAAAGAATTATTTAATTGTATTTGTTGTTATTATTTTGATTTGCTATAGGACATGTGGCTCACCAGAAAGAGACTGAGAGAGAGAGACACAGGGAAAATGAGAAAGCAAGCCACCAGGTCTAGGACCCAAACCATGGTCAGTCATGTGGGAGTCCAGTGTCTGAACTACCACGCCACCTGCTGGCCCCTGTAAAAATATCTTAAAAGGTTTATTCATAGCAAAATCATGAATGACCATTCACTCCGAAACACAATCTCTGGTATCCCTGAGGTGGTGTTCTGGCCCTTAGATACAGAAGATTTTTAAAAATTTAGTTCTGAGAGCAGGAGATACAATCAAAACAGTAAGTCAAGACATGCTGTTTTCATATTGGCCTGGTCCAAACAGGCGGAACATCTAGAAGCAGGAACTTACAAGTTATGAGTGAATTTAGAAATTCTTAGGTTACTAATTGGTTAAAAGTACAGGTCTTTGTTTCATAAAGACTCAGATTCAGTAGAAAAGAATGTTTAACAGATAAGACGATTTGGCTGTATGTTTGCATGCTGTGCCAGGGTCACGGTGTAGGGAGTACATCCTGGTCACAATCCCGGGACCAAAGTGGTCGACCTTAGCAAGATTAAATGCTTATTAACTGACATTCTTCTTCCTTTTTTTTTTTTTTTTTTTTTGGAGAGGTTTTTTTTTCGCTATGAGGGCACGTGCGCTCGCCAGACAGAGAGAGACATAGAGATAGAAAGCGAGAAATCACCCCCCAGGGGGGATGGTCACGCCACAATCCCTTCTCCTCCATTCTCCCCTCGGGATCTTGGGCACGCACGCACACGCGACCAGCGTGAGTTTTAAGCCACTGGGTCCGGACGCGAACCGTGGTCGACTACGTGCGAGTCCAGCGACATAGCCATTACGCTAACTGCTGGTTCCCAACTGACATTATTCTTCTCAGACCTCTTAGGAACGATTTAGAACAAAGGGAGGTGGTCAGTTTCAATCATCAATAGCCTTAATCTATTTTTAAAAACTTTTAAAGCATTATTTAATTTTATTTATTAATTCCTTTATTTTAACCAGAGAGAGACAGAGAGAGGGAAAGTGAGAAAGCAAGCCACTAGGTCCAGGACTTGAACCGTGTCGGCCATGTGGGAGTGTCCAGCGCCTTAACCACTACACCACCTGCTGGTCCCTAATCTTTTTTTTTTTTTTTTTTTTTTTTTGAGAGGTTTTTGCTATAGGGCGTGTGCGCTCGCCAGACAGACAGAGAGAGACATAGAGACAGAAAGCGAGAAATCACCCCCCAGAGGGGATGGTCACGCTGCAATCCCTTCTCCTCCATTCTCCTCTGGGGATATTGGGCACGCACACACACGCGCCCGGTGTGAGTTTTAAGCCTCTGGGTCCCGGACGTGAACCGCGGTCGACTACATGGGAGTCCAGCAACATAGCCATTACGCTAACTGCTGGTTCCCCCTAATCTTTTTTTTTTAAGAATGATTTAATTTAACTTTATTTGTTTATTTTTTGGATAGGTTTTTGCTACAGGGTTTGTGCGCTCACCAGAAAGACAGAAACAGAAAGCGAGAAATCACCCCATGGGGGAGAGGGGGATAGCCGTGCTGCCATCCCTTCTCCATTCTCCTCTCGGGATCTTGGACACGCATGCAGATGAACCTGGCATGAGTTTAAGCCACTGAGTCCAACTTAAACCGCGGTTGACTACGTAGGAGTCCAGTGACATAGCCATAATGCCAACTGCTGGTACCATATTTATTCATTTGACCAGACAGTGTCACAGTGAAAGAGAGAGAGAGAGAGAGAGAGAGAGAGAAAGCTACCAGGTCCAGGATTTAAACCATGGTTGGTCATGTGGGAGTTCATGCCACCTGCTGGCCTTCCCCAAAATATATTAATATTTAAAGTGACTGAGCTGTTTTGATGATTAGGTTAGTAATTTTAAAATCTGGGACTTTTTTTTTGGGGGGGGGGGAAGGTTTTTGCTACAGGGTGTGTGCACTCACCAGAAAGACAGAAACAGAGAGACAAGTGAGAAATCACCCCCCTAGGGGGAATGGCCACACCACAATCCCTTCTCCTCCATTCTCCTCTTGGGATCTTGGGCATGCACGCACATGCGTCAGCGTGAGTGTAAGCCACCAGGTTCGGGACTCAAAATGCGGTCAACTATATGGGAGTCCAGTGACATATAGCCCTTATGCTAACTGCTGGTCCACAAATCTGGGACTTTTCATTAATTAAATTATTTTTAGTTTATTTTGTTCTGAAATATGTGTGCTCACCAGAGAGAGACAGAGAGGGAAAGTGAGAAGTCATCCCCTGGATAGATGACCACATTACAATCCTTTTTCCTCCACTCAAGATTTTGGGCACACATGCATATGTGCCTGGCATGTTCTTTAAGCTACTGGGTCTGGAATTCGAACCATACACTCAGCCATGTGTGATCTAGTACCTCAACTACCATGCCACCCACTCACCCCAGAAATATAAATTCCTTGGGGACCAGCAGGTGGCGTGGTGGTTAAGGCGCTGGACACTCCCACATGGCCAACCAGGGTTCAAGTCCTGAATCTGGTGGCTTGCTTTCTTACTTCCTCTCTCTCTCACTCTCACCCTCTGTCTCTCTCTGGTCAAACTACAAAAATTAAACGAATGAATAAATAAAATAAAATAAATATTAAAAAAAAAGAAATATAAATTCCTATGCCCCAATATAGACTACACTAATGCAGTATGTCTGCATAGAAGCCCAAAACTTATTTTTTGAAAAAGCTTTCAAAACTTGTGTTTATTCCTGTACATGAATGTTTATGGCAACTTTGTTATAGCCCAAACATGAAACAACACACATATCCTTCAATAAGTAGATTATTAAAATGATACATCTGTATCACAGAACACTAGTAAAATTGCACAAACTACTGATGCATGCTACCAACTGGATAGATCTGCAGGAATTTATGCTGACTGAAAAAAGCCAATCCCAAAGGTTACACAATATATGCTTCCATTTATAACTTCATTGAAATAACATAGTTATAGAAATGGAGAACTGATTAGTGGTTGCCAGGGGAAAAGGGGAGAGGGGAGTGAGTGGAGCCATAAAAGTCATGTGTGTACATGTCCAGAGTCCTGACCGAAAGAGAAACGGAGGAAAGGGGATTACAGAGTGATTACACTCTATTGGTGGGTGTTTTCTCCAACTCTCTCTCTGGCAAGCATATTCTGGCAATAAAAAAATAGAAACGGAATTAGTATGAGTGTACTAGTGTAAAATGTTTCTGAAACCCATGCATGTTATTTTTTTAAAGAATTATTTAATTTTATTTATTATTGTTATTATTATTTCACCAGAGAGACAGGGGGAGAAGGAAAGTTAGAAAGCAATTCACTGTGTCTGGGACTTGAACCATGGTCGGCCATGTAGTATTCCAGCACCCCAACCACACTATCTGCTGCCCTTCCCCGCAGTTTATCATAATATGCATTTTTCATGGACGACCCCTCATATTGCTGAATTCTATTTTCTAATGCATTGTTAAAGATTTTTGCAATTATACTCATAGGAATATTAGTTGGCAGTTCTTTCTTTTCTTTCATTTCTTTCTCTCTTTCTGTCTTTGAAGTTTACTTATTCCGTGAATGAGAGAGAGGAGAGAGAGGAGCAGCATCTTCAATAGGGTCTTCACGCCATGATCCATCTCTGGCTACAGCCAGCCTGGATCACAGGCACATTTGTACTGCTGTACTAAGGGAGGTCTCTAGACTCTAACCAGAAATTTTTCCCAAGTGGATCTGTCTTCACAGAGTATGGTTTTTATCTCTATGCCAGGTAAACCCAGCATGTTCAAGTCACCCTGGGATCCAAACCCAGACCCCAGCGTGGCTCTAGTCTCAGTGGGGGCTCTACCACCTGTGCCACCACAGCTAATAGAAAGAAATGTTTTTATTTATTTGTTTGTTTGTTTTTGAGAGGCTTTTGCTATAGGGCACGTGCGCTCGCCAGAAAGAGAGAGACAGAGAGATAGAAAACAAGAAATCACCCCTCAGGGGGGATGGCCACGCCACAATCTCTTCTCCTCCATTCTCCTCCCAGGATCTTGGGCATGCACGCACAAGCACCCAGTGTGAGTTTAAGCCACTGGGTCTGGGACTTGAACCATGGTCGACTACGTGGGAGTCCAGTAACACAGCCATTATGCCAACTGCTGGTCCCGAAAGAAAAATTTTTATAAGCCATTAAGATCTGGAGTTGTTATTCAAGAGGATCTTAGGGGAAGCAACTAATATAGTACAAAAGTTAAAGCTGGGCTTTAAGAAAGAGCTCAGAAGGCCAGCCCCTTAGCAGTTAGGCACTATGCAGAAGTGGCCCAATCACACACTCCAACCAGGATTTGAGCCCCAGCCTCACTGGCTTGAAAAACACTAGACATAAGTGTGTGTGTGCTCAGGATCCGAACAGGATGCAGAACTGAAGAAACAGTAACATAATACAACTAGCCTCATTTGGGAACTCTCACTTTCATGCATTAAAAAAAAGAAAGGAAGAACTTGGGGGGGAGGGGCAGCAGGTGGCATGGTGGTTAAGGTAGCTGGATTCTCACATGGCTGACCAGAGTTCGAGTCCTGGACCTGGCAGCTTGCTTTCTCACTTTGTCTCTCTCTGGTCAACTTAAAAATAAAATAAAATAAAATAAAAAATAGTGATAGTGAATAAAATTAAATAATTATTAAAAACAAAAAAAACAAGCTTGGGACCAGCAGGTGGTGTGGTGGTTAAGGCACTGGATTCCTACAGTGCTGATGGCAGTGCGAGTCCTGGACCTGGTGGCTTAAAA
Organism: Tupaia tana; assembly: GCA_026018925.1. Classification (NCBI taxonomy): domain Eukaryota; kingdom Metazoa; phylum Chordata; class Mammalia; order Scandentia; family Tupaiidae; genus Tupaia; species Tupaia tana. The sequence continues at coordinate 57,744,107 of JAKSZU010000006.1, read as the reverse complement.
CTCATGCAGAGTATACGTGCCCAAAACCCCAAAAGGAGGAGAAAGGACTGTGGCATGGGCATGCCCCCCTGGGGGTTGATTTCTCACCTTTCATTTCTCTGTCTCCAGTGAGCGCATGTATCCTATACAAAAAAAAAAAAAAAAAAAAAAAAAAAGATTCTTTTAGAGTATGTCAATTACTTTAATTGCCATATTTAAAACAATAGATTCTGTCATAGTGGTAGGTAAAGCTCAAAAACATGCAGTATTAGACTAATTCCAAAAACATTTAAAATACATTTCACTTGCAATTTGCTATTGAAATGACATAACAAAGACAAAAACAAAAAGATGCCAAAATAGAATTCTTATTACATCATGGTGAGATCCTTCTCAAGCTGCAGAACAGTTTCCTTTAAGGCAGAATCCTCTGCCCAATTGGTTTTACTCCCCAAAATGAGGTTCTGTAATTAAAAAAAAAAGAGTTTTTAAGTTATAAGTGCTTTTAAACATCTCACAGAATTTTAAGTAATCCACATTCATTGAGCTTATTTAAGGGTTACTGAACATTTACTAGATGTGTATCTGATCATGAGAAAAAATAATACATTCTTCTTTCTTTTCATTTTTTTGTAAGGTTTCAGCCTTGACCCCCATATTGCTATGGAATACACCAGTCCCTCTTTATCTGCAGTTTTATTTGCTAAGGTTTCAGTTACCCATGGACCTGGTGGCTTGCTTTCTCATTTTCCCATTCTCTCTCTCTGGTCAAATTAAAAAATAATAATAACAACTGGAATAAAATAAATAAATAATTATTTTTTAAAAAAGAATACTTAGGGGGGCTGGCACGTGGCAAAATGGTTAAATAGGCTCTGGATTCCCACATGGCCAACTACGGTTCAGGTCCTGGACCTGGTGACTTGCTTTCTCATTGTTCCTTTCTCTCTGTCTCTGTCTCTGTCTGGTCAAATTAAAAACTGATAATAACAAATGGAATTTAAAAATAAATAATTATTAAAAAAAAAAAGAATACTTGGGGTGCTACCCCAGATTATTTATTTACCTATTTTTTTGAGAGTTTTTTTTTTGTTTTTTTGTTTTTTTTTTTGTTATAGGGTGCATGCGCTCGCCAGAAAGACAGAGAGACAGAGAGATAGAAAGCAAGAAATTACCCCCCAGGGGGGATGGCGCCGCAATCCCTTCTCCTCCATTCTCCTCTTGGGATCTTGGGCACGCATGCACATGTGTCCGGCGTAAGTTTAAGCACTGGGTCCGGGACTCGAACCATGGTCGACTACATGGGAGTCCAGTGACATAGCCATTACGCTAACTGCTGGTCCATTATTTATCTATTTTAGAGATATTTTTGATGTAGAGCATGTGTGCTTGCTGGAGAGACAGAGAGAGAGAGAAACAGAAAGCAAGAAATCACTCCCCAGGGAGGATGACCATGCCGCAATCCCTTCTCCTCCATTCTCCTCTAGGATTTTGGGCACACAAGGACACATGTCCAACATGAGTTTCAAGCTATCAGGTCTGGAACTCGAACCATGGTTGACCATGTGGCAGTCCAGCACCTTAACCACTACACAAACTGCTGGCCTCGCTATCCTAGATTAGATGAGAAAGACTGCAGCTGTGGTACAAAGTTCATTTTGCTTTTCTATGGTGAAAAATAATGATTTAAGCATAAGGAAATACCTTATTTTCCAAAGAGGTAAAAAAAAAAAGAGCTTAGTTTCAGTTCTTGCAAATTTTCAAAACCCTGGAAAAAGTGAAGAATATTTTTGTGGAAGGCAATGGAGGAATGATTAGTGACAAGTAATAAAAATTCTGATCTTGGGGCCGGCAGGTGCAGGTGGCATCATGAAGGGCGCTGGACTCCCACAATACTACTGATTGTGGTTAGAGTCCTGGACCTGGCGGCTTTCTTTCTTTCTTTTTTTTTTTTTTAGAGAGGTTTTTGCTATAAGGCGCATGTGCTCACCAGACAGACAGAGAGAGACATAGAGACAGAAAGCAAGAAATCACCCCCCAGGGGGGATGGTCATGCCGCAATCCCTTCTCCTCCATTCTCCTCTCGGGATCTTGGGCACGCGAACACACGCGCCCGGCGTGAGTTTTAAGCCACCGGGTCCGGGATGCGAACCATGGTCAACTACGTGGGAGTCCAGCGACATAGCCATTATGCTAACTACTGGTTCCCGCGGCTTGCTTTCTCACTTTCCCTCTCTCTCTTGCTCCGTCCCTCTCTGCTCAAATTAAGATAAATAAATACATAAATAAAGCTTAAAAAAAAAAAGAAAATTCTGGTCATTATTCTTGAAAAATGAGAGTTCAATGATATTAAGTTACTGATTAGAATAACATTAAAATATATTTTAGAATGTAAGACTTGGGAACCAGCAGTTAGCGTAATGGCTATGTTGCTGGACTCCCACGTAGTCGACCGCGGTTCGTGTCCTGGACCCGGTGGCTTAAAACTCACGGCGGGCGCGTGTGCGTGTGTGCCCAAGATCCCGAGAGGAGAATGGAGGAGAAGGGATTGTGGCGTGACCATCCCCCCTAGGGGGTGATTTCTCGCTTTCTGTCTCTATGTCTCTCTCTGTCTGTCTGGTGAGCGCACGTGCCCCATAGCGAAAAACCTCTCAAAAAAAAAAAAAAGAAAGAAAAAAAAAAAGAATGTAAGACTTATTTTGTTAGGTATAAAAGTATTTAAAAAGTTTAGGGGCCATCAGGTAATGTGTTGGTTAAGTCACTAGGTAGCTTGCTTTCTCTCACTTTTCCTCTCTCTCTGTTGCCGGTGAGCACAAGTGCCCTGTAGAAAATTTTAAAATAATGATGATAAATACAATTAAATAAATAGTTATTTTAAAAAACATTTAAAAGCTTTGTCCTACATGTGTTGGCTACCACTCTGTGTGATGGCCCAGACCTGCTGGAAAACAACTTGAGTGACCTGGCATGCAGGGTCCTCACGTACAGGAGACTGCGGTCCTCACGTACAGGAGACTGCACGAGTTTCCTTAAACCTATTTCCCAGGGAAGCAAGCCAAGTTCCCCTGGTTAATGTGCCCTATGTCCTACATAATAGCTCTTACTCTGTGCTTTGTAGCTAAGCTTTGTGTTTCCAAATAACTCTTTAACTTTCTTCTTAAAGATGCTCTTGTTTATGGAGAAAACCTGCTGTTTGCATGTTCATCCTTTCCCATCCATTGCACATTGACAAAATTTTCCATCATAAATATGTAAGGCAAAATTTACTGAGAAAAGGTCACCTATTTACTTCAAAGTACTGCACTGTTTGTAATCTGATCTTCCATGCAATAAATACAGAGTACAGAAGAAGGCTGTATCCAAGTTTCCTCGGATCCCCAGGCTCCCCTTCTTTGCTAAATTTATCTAGACTACAGTCTTTCAATATGCGCACCCTTCTGCATCTCCAAGTCTACGGCATACATGAGGCACAGTCTTGCTATAGGTAAATGAAAGAGCTAGTTAATATAAAGCCAGGTAAGTGTAAGCATTCATACGTGACTAAACTTCTAAATGCCGATTTTGGAAAAAGGGGAGCTCCTGGGGCTGGCAGGTAGCGTGGTGGCTAAAGGTGCTGGACTCCCACAAGGCTGACCATGGTTTGAGTCCTGGACCTAGCAGCTTGCTTTCTCACTTTCTCCCTCTCTCTGCTCTCTGGTTAAATTAAAAATATATACATAAATAGGGATCAGCAGTTAGAGTAATGGCTATGTTGCTGGACTCCCATGTTGTTGACCGTGGTTCGAGTCCCAGACCTGGTGGCTTAAACTCACGCCGGGCGCATGTGCATGTGTGCCCAAGATCCCGAGAAGAGAGTGGAGGAGAAGGGATTGTGGCGTGGCCTTCCCCCCTAGGGGGTGATTTCTTGCTTTCTGTCTCTCTGTCTCTATCTTTCTGGCGAGTGCACGTGCCTTATAGCAAAAAAAAATATATATATATACACACACACACACATAAATAAAATAAATAATTATTTTTTTAAAAAATGGGGAGCTCCTAAAATTGGCCAAAGCTATCCACTATTTAACAAAGCAATGAGTTTATTAAATCAACATTAATGCTAATTGATTAAAAAAATTATCAATTAATTTGTGGGATATTAAAAAAACCTGCAAATGAAGAATAATGCAGAATGAAAGAATATTTGCCAAGGAAAAGAGACATACTTCTGTATTTATGAGTCAGAACTCCACTTGAAGTTAGCCCAGGGGATGTGATCACTCTTCATCCGAGCACTCACTGCTATTTTATTTATTTATTTTTTTTGAGAGCTTTTTGCTATAGGGTACGTGCGCTCTCCAGGAAGACAGAGAGAGACAGAGAGGCAGAGAGCGAGAAATCATCCTCCAGGGAGGATGGCCATGCCACAATCCTTTCTCCTCCATTCTCCTCTCGGGATCTTGGGCATGCACACACATGCGCCTGGCGTGAGTTTAAGCCACTGGGTCCGGGGCTCGAACCACGGTTGACTACATGGGAGTCCAGTGACATAGCCATAACACCAACTGCTAGTCCTGCACTCACTGCTATTAGGAAGCAGAAACAGGTGGCCCTCAGCTTTGATAGTTCAACTTAAGACCTTCCTTTTTTTCAAGAATAATTTAACTTTATTTATTTATCTATTCATTTTAATTTGACCAGAGAGGGACAGAGTGAAAGAGAGGGAAAGTGAGAAAGCAAGCTGCCAGGTCTAGGACTCTAACCATGGTCAGTCATGTGGGAGTCCAGTGCCCTTACCACCACACCACCTGCTGACCCCAACTTAAGACCTTTTGACTTTATGATGGGTTACCAGAGTATTAAATGCATTTTCAATTTATATTTTCTACTTATACAGTATTTTAGATTTAGAATATTCTTGACTCATAATGGGTTTAACAAGACATAATCCCATGATAAATTAAGAGGAATTAAATGCTTTTTTTGGGGGGGAGAGGATTTTGCTATAGGGTGTGTGCGCTCGCCAGAAAGACAGAGAGAGAGAGAGAGACAGAAAGTGAGACATCACCCACTGGGGGGATGGGCACACCACAATCCCTTCTCCTCTTGGGATCTTAGGCATGCACACACATGCACCCGGCATGAGTTTAAGCCACTAGGTCTGGGACTTGAAACACAGTCGACTACACAGGAGTCCAGCGACAGCCATTATGCCAACTGCTGGTCCCTAAATGCATTTTTCAAAAAAAAATTATTTTATTTTGCTTTTATTTATTTTAATTTGATCAGAGAGGGACAGAGAGAGAGGGAAAGCAAAAAAGCAAGCCGCCAGGTCCAAGACTCAAACCACGGTCAGCCACGTGGGAGCAGCACCCTTAACCATCACGCCACCTGCCGGACCCCTAAATGCATTTTTTTCAAAGAGATTTTTGCTATAGGGTGCATGCACTCACCAGAGAGACAGGTAGAGACAGAGAGACAGAAAGCGAGAAATCTCCCCTCTAGGGTGAATAGCCACGCTGCATTCCCTTCTACTCTATTTTCTTCTTGGGATTTTGTGCATGTGCACACATACGCCTGGTATGAATTTCAAGTCGCCAGGTCCAGAACTCAAACTATGGTTGCCATGTGGGAGTCTAGCACCTTTACCATTACACTACATGCTGGCCTCTGAGATGCATATTTTCTTTTCTTTTTTTAAACAATTATTTTTTTGTTTGTTTTAGGAATTATTTTTATTTATTTATTTTTTTTTGGAGAGGTTTTTCGTTATAGGGTGAGTGCGCTCGCCACACAGACAGAGAGAGACATAGAGACAGAAAGCGAGAAATCACCCTCCAGGGGGGATGTTCACACCGCAATCCCTTCTCTTCCGTTCTCCTCTTGGGATCTTGGGCACGCATGCACATGCGCCCGGCGTGAGTTTAAGCTACCGGGTCCGGGACGCGAACCGCGGTCGACTATGTGGGAGTCCAGCGACATAGCCATTATGCTAACTGCTGGTCCCACTGGCCCACATTTTCTATTTATAATTTTTTTCCTACAATATTTTACACTTATGATATTCACAATTTATAATGGGTTTATCAGTATATAATTCCATGATAAATCAAGGGGTATCTGTATAAGACCCAGAAAAATTCAAGACCTCATGTTTTACAAGCCAGGATTTGCTTTATGTAGAATAGGTGATGTTTAACTATATATATATATATATGTATTACAAAATCAAAAACTAGTATTTTGGGAACCAGCAGTTAGCATAATGGCTATGTCGCTGGACTCCCATGTAGTCGACCGCGGTTTGCGTCCCAGACCCGGTGGCTTAAAACTCACGCCGGGCACGTGTGCGTACGTGCCCAAGATCCCGAGAGAATGGAGGAGAAGGGATTACGGTGTGACCATCCCCCCGGGGGGTGATTTCTCGCTTTCTGTCTCTATGTCTCTCTCTCTCTCTGTATGGTGAGCGCACGCGCCCTATAGCGAAAACCTCTCAAAAAAAAAAAAAGACTAGTATTTTAAATGTTTCATCTCAATTGTTCCAGAGACATTTTACAATTCAAAAAGTAAAAATCCTGTCCATGGGACAAGCCAATGGCCTAGTGGTTAAAGTAGCTGGATCCCATATGGTTGACTGCAGTTCAAGTCCCAGACCTGGCAACTTTAGAAACACACTGGGCACGTGTGCTTATATGCTCCAAATCTCAAAAGGCACGAGAGATGGAGGAAAAGGAATTGTGGTGTGACCAACCATAGAGAGGGCTTTCTCGTTTGCTTGCTCTCTCTGTGCCTCTGGCAAGAGCATGTGCCCTCTGGTAAAATTTTTTAAAATGACAAACTTCTCGGGACCAGCAGTTAGCGTAATGGCTATGTTGCTGGACTCCCACGTAGTCGACCGTGGTTCGAGTCCTGGACCCGGTGGCTTAAACTCATGCCGGGCACGTGTGTATGCGTGCCCAAGATCCCGAGAGGAGAATGAAGGAGAAGGAACTGCGGCGTGGCTATCCCCCCTGGGGGGTGATTTCTTGCTTTCTGTCTGTTTCTCTCTGTCTAGCGAGCGCACGTGCCCTATAGCAAAAAAAAAAAAAGAACCTCTCCAAACAAAAAAAAAAAAAAAAAAGACAAACTTCTCCAGAATAAAGGAATATATAAAATTAAAAATTTGACATGATAATAACTGCCAACATTTATTTTTTAAAAAAATAATTAATTTTATTTATCATTATTATTACCTTTTAATCTGCTATAGGGCACATGCACTCACCAGAGACAGAGAGAAAGAGAGAGAGGGGAAAGTGAGAAAGCAAGTTGCCAAGTCTTGGACTCGAACTGCAATCAATCATGTGGAAGTCCAGTGCCTTAACCGCTATGCTACCTGTTGACTCCACTACCAATATTTATTAAGAATTTACTTGGGGTTCTGGTAGGTGGTGTAGTGATTGGAGTGCTGGACTCCCACACAGCCAACCATGGTTTGTGTCCCAGACATGAAAGCCTGCTTTCTCACATTCTCTCTTTCTCTCTCTAGTAAAATTAAAAAGATAACAATGATGAATGAATTTAAAATAAAGATACTAAAAAAAAAAAACAGGACCAGCAGTTGGCACAATGGCTATGTCAATGGACTCCCATGTAGTCAACCACAGTTGGAGTCCTGGACCCGGTAGCTTAAACTCACGCCAGGTTTGTGTGTGTGCGTGCCCAAGATCCCGAGAGGAGGATGGAGGAAAAGGGATTGTGGCATGGTTATCCCCCCTGGGGGGTGATTTCTTGCTTTCTGTCTGTCTCTGTCTTTCTGGTGAATGCACGCACCCTGCAGTGAAAACATCTCAAAAAAAGAAAAAAAAAATTAAATAAAAAAGATATTAAATAAAAAGGATTTACATGGAGTGGGCCAGCCCATGGGTTGGTGGTTTGGGTGGCTGGATCCTATATACACAACTATAAGTTCAAGTCTTGTACCCAGTGGCTCGAAAAACATGCCAGATGTGTGTTCGTTGTTCTCGAAGTCTCAAAACAAGGGGGAAATGGACACGAAGGTCATACTCATGCCCATTGGGGTGCTTTCTTGCTTTCCTTCTCTCTTTGTACATATGTGGCAAGTGCATGTGCCCAACGGCAAAATCTGAAAAAAATTTATTTGAACCATACAGTACACTAAACAGATTAATATGGATTATTTTCTTTAGTTTTCACAACTACTCTTTTTTAAAGAGGTTTTTGCTTTAGGGCATGTACACTCACTAGGAGAGGGGGAGAGAGAGAGACAGAGACGGTGAGAGGGAAAGTGAGAAATCACTCCCCAACAGGGGACAAACATGCCTCAATCCCTTCTCCTCCATTCTCCTCTGGGGATCTTGGGTACATATGCACACTTGCCTGGCATGTGTGTATGTGTGTGTGTGTGTGTGTGTGTGTGTGTGTGTTTTGGAGAGGTTTTTGCTATAGTAGGCGTGCGCTCACCAGAAAGAGACAGAGAGACAGAAAGCAAGAAATCATCCCCCGGGGGGATAGCCACGCCACAATCCCTTCTCTTCTATTCTCCTCATGGGATCTTGGACACGCACGCACATGCGCCAGGCCTGAGTTTAAGCCACCGGGTCCGAGACTCAAACTGTGGTCGACTACATGGGAGTCCAGCGACATAGTCATTATGCCAACTGCTGGTCCCGCATGGTATGTGTTTTAAGCCACTAAGTCTGGGACTCAAACCACAGTCAGCCATGAGGGAGTCCAGTGCCATAACCACCAGACAGTGGGCCACAATTATTACTATTATTTTTTTTTTCTTTTTGAGAGGTTTTTCGCTTTAGGGCACGTGCGCTCGCCAGACAGAGAGAGACATAGAGACAGAAAGTGAGAAATCACCCCCCAGGGGGGATGGTCACGCCGCAATCCCTTCTCCTCCATTCTCCTCTCGGGATCTTGAGCACGCACGCACACGTGCCCGGTGTGAGTTTTAAGCCACCGGGTCTGGGACGTGAACCGCAGTTGACAACGTGGGAGTCCAGCGACATAGCCATTACACTAACTGCTGGTTCCCTATTACTATTATTTTTAATCTTCTATAGGGCACACATGCTCACGAGAGAGAGAGAGAGAGAGAGAGAGAGAGAGAGAGAGAGAGAAAGGAAGTGTGAAAGCAAGCTGCCAGGTCTCAGACTCAGTCTGAGGTCAGCCATCTGGGAGTCCAGTGCCTCAACAACCACACCACCTGCTGGCCCCAAACTAAGGGAAATCTTAAGCTTAGATACCCCTAGCCATGTCTCCCTCTACCTTTCAACAAGGAGTCTAATGTTCTCTACTGTTAAACCATTTGCCTCCAGAGAACTGGAAAAAAAAAAATCATTCCATTTAAAAGTGACTAAGATCTAACCTTAATGAAAAATCAAAGTCTTAAACATAAAATATACGTGAACTCTAAATATACATAAACAGAGTAATATTTAAATTATTTTATCAAGAATCAAGAGTAACTAAATCAATACTGTACTAGCATCAATCATTTTTTAAAAAAGCACTTCACGTGCTCGCTTCGGCAGCACATATACTAAAAAGCACTTCACTTCCTAATTTATATAGATGTTACCTGGAACACATGTTGAATAACTGTAGCAATTTGTATCTCCATCTGTAGATTTTGCTGTATGCTCTTTATCTTGTTTGAATTTTCCATACTGTCCAAATCATCTTTCTGTTTGTTCTTTTCAGTCTGTATTTCTAAAAGCTTACTTTCTGAAGCTTGTTTTAATTCTGTTAGATTAAAAATAAGACAATATACTGTACATGACAACTCTATAAACAAAGATCATGAAAAATTAGGAAGGAGTCATTTCCTGGTTATTTCAGTAAAGAGAAAATTTTTAGTAAGAAGCATTCCATGTTGCAGTTCTATTTTTATTTGAAAATGAGTTTCCTGGCACAAAATAACAGTATTTTACTTTTACACTTAGCAATGTCCTCAGTGAACTGTTACAAGTGTTTACATATGACAATGATAGTTGTCTACAAATGTGTGAAATAGTATCATGTAAAAGAGAGTTGTCAAAATAGGCAGGAGACACACATAAAGAAATTTTTTCCTCTTTAATTAAAAATATTATGTATAGGGAACCAGCAGTTAGCGTAATGGCTATGTCGCTGGACTCCCACGTAGTCGACCGCGGTTCGCGTCTTGGACCCGGTGGCTTACAACTCACGCCGGGCGCATGTGCATGCGTGCCCAAGATCCCGAGAGGAGAATGGAGGAGAGGGGATTGCGGCGTGACCATCCCCCCTGGGGGGTGATTTCTCGCTTTCTGTCTCTATGTCTCTCTCTGTCTGTCTGGTGAGCGCATGCGCCCTATAGTGAAAAACCTCTCCAAAAAAAAAAAAAAAAATATGTATAAACAAGGTAAACTTTAAATTAAAAGTAAGATTCCCTTCTCTGGGGATAACATCATCAACCATTATTTTATCTAACCTTCCAATATGTTCTAGGAATTAATCTATTTAAAAATACAGATGAGGGACCAGCAGCTGGCGTAATGGTTATGTTGCTGGACTACCACGTAGTCAGTCGCGGTTTGAGTCCTGGGCCCATGGCTTGAAACTTCTGCTGGGCACATGTGTATGCGTGCATGCCCAAAATACCAAGAGGAAAATGGAGAAGAGACTGTGGCATGGCCATCTCCCCCCCCGGGGGTGATGGTAGTGATTTCTTGCTTTCTGTCTGTCTCTCTTGGTCTCTCTGGTGAGTGCTACAGCAAAAATCTATCCCTCCCCAAAAAAAGGAAATATAGATGAGTATGTCTCAGAGGCTTATTCCTTCACAATAATGTACCAAAAATAGGTTGGAATGCAAAGGGAAAAAAAAGAAACATCAAGAGTGATTAGATTAGTCCAATAAGAATACTTCTGACCATGAGTTTACTTGCTAGCAGGCAAATCTGTATAATCTTTAAAAAATAATAAATTGTGGTGCCAGTTCCATGGTGAAGGGAGCTGCATCCCGAAGGCTAACCCTGTAGTTCAAGTCCTGAACTGGCAGCTTGAGAAACATGTGGGCATGTGCATGTGTTTGCCCAAAACAGACAAGAAATTGTGGCAGAACCTCCCCCATGGCAGGGGTGCTTTCTCCCTTTCTCTGAAGAGTGCATGTACTCTCTGGCAAAAAAAAAAAAAAAAAAAAAAAAAAAAAGGAAAGAAAAGGAAGAGAGAAAAAAAGGAAAAATAAAAAAAAGATGCATTGGGCCAGCTCCATTGCACAGTGGTTAAGGGACCTAGATCCCATGTAGTAACCACAATTCAAATTTTGGCCCTGGTGTCTTGAGAAACATGCTTGGCACATGTGCATGCACCCAAAACTCTGACTGGGTAGAGGAGTGGAGGAAAAAAGATTTTTTTCCTCCACTCCATGGGCGTGCCATGACCACGCCCCATCAAGGGAAACTTTTTCTTTCTGGTGGTAAGTGTATACATGCTTTGGCATTAAAAATGTTTAAATGTTAAAAATAAATGCACTGAAGTTGATTGTCTCTCAGTGGTAAAAGTTAAAAATTAGGGAACAGCAGTTAGCTTAATGGCTATGTCACTGGACTCCCATGTAGTCAACCGCCGCTCGAGTCCTGGACCTGGTGGCTTAAACTCATGCCGGGCATGTGTGTGTGCATGCCCAAGATCCCAAGAGGAGAATGGAGGAGAAGGGATTGCGGTGTGGCCATTCCCCCTGGGGGGTGATTTCTCGCTTTCTGTCTCTGTCTTTTCAGCGAGCGCACGCACCCTATAGCAAAAACCCCTCCAAAAAAAAAAAAAAAAAAAGATTAAAAATTAAAATTTTCCTATACATAGTTTTGTGTTTCCAAATATTCTATACACAATGTATGGATATAAACATTTTAAGAATGTATGGATATAAACATATTAACAGTTTCAAAGCAAAAAACCATCTCATGTCATGATAAACTAACTGTAAAGGATGTAAAACCGCATTTATCAATTCATCATTTTGAGGTATGCACATATAAATGTACCTATACGGATACAGAGCAGGCAGAATGATACATACCCACACTGTGGTCACATAGGAGGCAGGCATGACTTTTGCATTACGATTTTCTGTATCATTTGTTCTTTTTCCTCAACTGAGAATGTATTAATTTTGTGATTTAAAGTCTTACACAGCAAAAATAAATAAAACAAAATGCATTTCATATCCTACTTTTTATATTATCATGTGTAAATTTTTTTTTTAAGAGAGATTTTTGCTACAGGGCATGTACGCTTGCCAGACAGAAACAGAAAAATCACCCCCCAGGGGGGATGGCCATGCCACAATCCCCTCTCCATTCTCCTCTCAGGATTTTGGGGATGCAAGCACACTTGCCTGGCGTGAGATTTTTTGTTTGTTTTATTAAAATGGGCATTTTTTTTAAACTTTATTTATTTATTCATTCACTTATTTATTTTAATTTGACTGGGGGTGGAGGGAAAGAGAGAGAGAGAGAAAGCAAGAAAGCAAGCTGCCAGGTCTGAGATTTGAACCAAGGTCAGTCATGTGGGAGTCCAGCGCCCTTAACCACCATTCCACTTGCCGGCCCCCTGGCGTGAGTTTCAAGCCTCTGGGTCTAGGACTCCAACCATGGTCAACTACATGGGAGTTCAGCGATGTAGCCCACTGCGTCACCTGCTGGTCCCTCTTGTATAAACTTTTAAGAAATTTTGAAAGTTAAGAAATTTCTTGGCAGCTGAGAGATCTGGTCTTATCAGTCTACAAGGTTGGTGAAATTATGCTCTACCAAAAAAAAAAAAAATGTAAAGTGTTCCACATACGCAATCTCTTCTTTCTAACAGCAAGCAGTTTTTCCTCTAAATCCCAAGATTCCTGTTTTTAAAAATAAAGAAATTAAAACACATTTGATAAGAACAAATTTACAGTACTTTTATCTTTTTTTACAGTACTTTTTTTACAGTACTTTTTTACTGAGTTTAATCTTATTAGCTCATGTTTTCTAAAGTTCTATTTTTTAATCCCTATATTTCCATACAACAAAAGGGAGAATACTGTTTGCAACATTAGTCAGAAATAATGAAATTATGAAAAAGAGAACTTAGAGAGAGTGAATCCTAATCATATCAGTCCCTTTGGGCAATCCTGTTTAAGATATATAATATAGTTACCAGCAAAAAGTTATTACTAAGGTCATGAGAATACTTATAGGTAGACGAATGTACAAATTTACCTGTTGTGATTTCATTATTAATTTATTTAGCTTTAATACTTGGTTCATGTTATCTATGAGCACACTGAAAAGGAAACAAAGATGTTTATTAACCTTAGTTAAAAATAATAAATTTATTTCATTAATGAAATTAATTACATTTACTTTCATTAAATCCACTGTACACGTCAATAGAAAGTTACTAACAAGGGGCTGGCAGGTTACATGGTGGTTGGGGTAGCTGGATTCCTATGTAGCTGACCATGGTTTGAGTTTTGGACCTGGTGGCTTGCTTTCTCATTTTCTCTCTCTCTCTGTTTCTGGTCAACTTTAAAAAGAAATAAAATAAAATAACAATGAATACAATGAAATAAAATAGGTTTTTAAAAAAGAACTTACTAACTAAATAAACCTGGAGGGCCAGCTAGGTAATGTAGCGGTTAAGGCAGCTGGATCCCACGTGGCCAGCTGCATGGTTCAAGTCCCAGACCCATAGGCTTGAGAAGCATGCTAGATGTGTGTGTGCTGTCCAAAATCCCAAGAAGAGAATAGAGAAGAAGGGATTTTGGTGTGGTCATACCCTCTGGGGGGATGCTTTCTCACTCTCTCTCTCTTCCTCTCTCAGGCGAGTGCATGTACCCTATAGCAAATTCAAAACAAAACAAAGAAACTGGAAGTTTGAGGTAAATTAAACTGCTAAAATTAGAGATGTATTTCACTAGAAAAATTTTTGGTCATAGATAACAAAAAGTATTGACCTAAGGAATACAGGAATATTCATAAAGATTTTCTATTTAGGGGCTAGCAGGTGTCATGGTAGATAAAGACGCTGGAGTCCCACATGGCCGGCCACGGTTTGAGTCCTGGATGTGGCAGCTTGCTTTCTCTCTTTCCCTGTTTCTCTCTTTGGTCAAATTAAAACATAATAACAAAAAGAATTAAATGAATAAATACTTTTTTTTAAGAATTATCTTATTTAACTTTATTCATTTATTTAAATTTGACCAGAAAGGGACAGAGAGAGAGAGAGAGAGAGAGAGAGAGATAAAGTGAGAAAGCAAGCTGCCAGGTCTGGGCCTCAAATCAGGGTCAGCCATGTGGGAGTCCAGCATCCTTAACTGCCACGACACCCGCCGGCCCCAATAAATACTTTTTTTTAAAAAAGAGATTTCATATTTAAGGAGGAAAAATCATAATAACTTAATAAGCTACTTATTTTTTTTTTTGAGAGATTTTTCGCTATAGGGCGCGTGCGCTCGCCAGACAGAGAGAGAGAGACATAGAGACAGAAAGCGAGAAATCACCCCCCAGGGGGGATGGTCACGCCGAAATCCCTTCTCCTCCATTCTCCTCTCGGGATCTTGGACACGCACGCACACGCACCCGGCGTGAATTGTAAGCCACCAGGTCCGAGACGCGAACTGCGGTCGACTACGTGGGAGTCCAGCGACATAGCCATTACGCTAACTGCTGGTTCCCAATAAGCTACTTATTTTTAAACAGATTTTAATTTTTAAAGCAACTTGGTTCATAGCAAAACTGAGTGGAAGGTACAAAAATTTCCTATATATGCCCTCCCCCCGACCCACACATTTCCCATTGTTAACATCCCAAACCAGAATCTTGTATTTGTTATAATCGACAAACCTATACTGACACATGATTGTCACCCGAAGTCCATAATTTACAGTAGGATTCACTCTTGGTAGTGTACTTTCTATAGTTTTTGAAAAACATGTAATGACAGGGGCCAGCAAGTGGCATGGTGGTTGAGGCACTGGACACTCACACATAGTTGACTGCAGTTCGAGTCCTGGACCTGGTGGCTTACTTTCTCACTTTCCTTCTCTGTCTTTCTCTGGTCAAATTAAAATAAATGAATGAATAAATAAAATTAAATAAATAATTCTAAAAAAAAATTCTTTAAAAAAATAGTAATGATGTATAGCCACCATTATAGTATCATATAAAACAGTTTCACTAATAAGCTTCATAGTTCACATTTGCAATATCATAACATTTTCAATCTGCTGCTGCTTAAATCCTTTGCTGTGGGACCCACAGATAGCGTCTGTGATTATAGTGGAAAGTCTCCAGTAAGAGGTTAATTGCCAGTTTTGTTTTCTTTTTAAATAATTATTTAATTTTATTTATTATTTTTTAATTTGCTATAGGGCATGTGTACTCACCAGAGAGAGACAGAGAAAGTGAGAAAGCAAGCAGCCAAGTCTGGGACTCTAACTGCAGTCAGCCATGTGGGAGTCCAAAACCTTAACCACCATGCCACCTGCAGGCCTTAATTGGCAGTTTTTTGTTTGTTTAGTTTTTCTTTTTAGAATTATTTTTATTTATTTAATTAATTAATTTTTAAATTTGACCAGAGAGGGACAGAGAGAGAGAGAGAGAAAGTAAGATAGGAAGCTGCCAGGACTGAGACTCGAACGGTGGTTGGCCATGTGGGAATCTAGCACCCAACCCCCACGCCACCTGCCAGCCCCTAGTTGGCAGTTTTTGATTTTCTACACTTACGTTTAATTTTATTTTTTATATTAGGCTTTAGTTTGTTTATGTAGGAAACTAAGGCACTGGAGCCCAAGGCTCTTAGCTGCCCCAATTGAATGGCATACCAATTGTCTATTTTTAAATAGTTGTCACTTTAAAAAAAAACTTAAAAGAAATTATTTTATTAAATTTTATTATTATTATTTTAATTTTATTTGTTCATTCATTTATTTTAATTTGACCAGAGAGAGAGAGAAAGAGAGAGAGAGAGAGAAAGCAAGCCACTAGCTCCAGTACTCAAACTGTGGTCGGCCATGTGGGAGTGTCCAGCACCCTACCACCATGCCACCTGCTGGTCCCCCTATTATTATTACTTTTTAATTTGACCAGAGAAAGACAGAAAGAGACAGAGAGGGAGGGAAAGTGAGAAAGCAAGCCACCAGATCTAGGACTCAAATCATGGCTGGGCATGTGGGAGTCCCGTGCCTTAAACATCATATGAGCTGCTGGCCTCTAAAACAAGGGACCTCAGCCTAGGTAACTTTACTGTTGTTTTAGGGCATCAATGTGGTGAACATGTCCTGTGTCCCACCCCTTTAACTTGAGAATTTTTAAATTTTTTTTTTTTTTGCCACAAGATACATGTACCTACCAGAGACAGAAATTAAGAGGGAAAATGAGAAATCACTCCCCTGGAGGATAGGGTCATGTCTCAATCCTGTCTCCTCCAATCTCTTTCTGAGATTTTGGGCACACATGCATACCTGCCCAGCATCTTTTTCAAGCCACTGGATCCAGGATTTGAACTGTAGTCAGTCATGTGGATGTACAGTACCTTCACCACTACATCACCTGCTAGCCCCAAACTTGAGAACTTTTTAGTTTATTTATTTTACTCACAATAGAGAGCATATGCATGAGAGAGAGAGAGAGAGTGAGCATGAGGTACAGGGACACACCCTCGACAGGCTGTAATCCCCTTTCACCAGCCCTCCAGCTCTTTAGGATTTTGGGCAAGTATGCATGCCTAGAGTATTTTCAAGCCAACTAGGGATCTGAACGTGCAGTTGGCCATACAGCTTCCAGTTCAGTTTGCCACCAACTGTGCCATTAGGCTGGATAATGGTTTAAGATCTGCTTTTATAGGGGATAAATAGTTAAAGAGAACCCAGAAGCCAGTAGGTAGTGCAGTGGTTAAGGTGCTGGACTTTCACATGGCCAACCATGGTTTAAGGCTAGATCTGGTGGCTTGAAAATCATACTGAGCTCATGTGCACACATGCCTAAAAGCCCAGGAGAATGGAGGGGAAGGGATTGTGGAGTGGCCATCCTCCCTGGGAGGTGATTTCTCACTTTCCCTC
Source organism: Tupaia tana (assembly GCA_026018925.1). Classification (NCBI taxonomy): domain Eukaryota; kingdom Metazoa; phylum Chordata; class Mammalia; order Scandentia; family Tupaiidae; genus Tupaia; species Tupaia tana. The sequence continues at coordinate 57,727,087 of JAKSZU010000006.1, read as the reverse complement.
TCATTATCTCTCTGTCTCTCTGGTGAGCATACATGTGCTATGGCAAAAACCCTAAGAAAAAGTGAGCCCAAATTCAGACTAAAGTGAGCTGGAATATGAGAAGAATGTACATAAGTTTAGGTTAAAATGCTCAAATTCATCTTACAACTCTTCCGAGCCTACTGGCAGAGGATAATGAATCAATATTTTTAGAGCTTTAAGAGAGAAAAATAATAGTGAGGCTAGATACTTAGTACTAGATTATATTAGGTTGTTATGAACATCATGCCACGTTTTTCTATGCAAAAATATGTCCTGATGTTCCCAACAACCTAATAGATAGATCTGGAATGCCACAGTCTTTATTTTATAATACTTGGCAAATTGTTTAATCTGAACAAGTTCATTTATACCAATGAAAAAAATGATGGCCTGGTTTTGGTGTACAATTGGTGCAGGCAGTAAGTATTGACCTGCCATGCTGGAAGCCAAAGGGGTGACTGCTGGTTCAGATCCTGAGTTGACCTGAAAACATGCTGGGTGCGATCCTGAGGAGGGGAGGGCTAGGAAAAATGAGTATACTTTCTATATTATTGGGCTATTGCCAGATAAAATGAGGTAGCATTTTTCCTAGTTTATAGTAAATATAGATGAAAATTATTTCAAGACCTCCTTTCAAATTTTTCAGATCCTCTGAATTAAAACTCCTGCTTCATACATTGCAATTCATATGGAACAAGATGTCAACTGGACTGTAAAAGTTGTAATTCTGGGGAGGGCCTACAAAAATCCATCACTTCTTATTCCCCAGATGAAGGTGGTTAGCAGTGATAGTTCATTTCTTTATTTTTTTTAATTTTTAATTTTTTTGGAGAGGTTTTTGCTAATAGGGCGCATGTGCTCGCCAGAAAGAGAGAGAGAGAGAGACAGAGAGACAGAAAGTGAAAAATCACCCCTCCAGGGGGGATGGCCATGCTGCAATCCCTTCTCCTCCATTCTCCTCTAGGGATCTTGGGCACGCACACACATGCAGCTGGCGTGAGTTTAAGCCACCACGTCCGGGACTTGAAACGCGGTCGACTACATAAGAGTTCAGCGACACAACCATTATGCTAACTGTTGGTCCTAATAGTTCATTTCTTTAAAAAATTGTAAAATTAAAGCCATTGTGGTGCTCACCTTTCTTATTTATTTATTTTTAATTTTTCAATTTTTGCTATAGGGCACATGCACTTGCAGAAGAGAAATAGAGTGAGAGAGGGACAGTGAGAAATTATCCCCCAGGGAGGATGGCCATGCCCCAATCCTGTCTCCTCCATTCTCCTCTCAGGATTTTGAGCACACACGCATGCACACATGACCAGCATGATTCTCAAGTCACTGGGTCCAAGACTTACACCATGGTCGATTGTGTGGGAGTCCTTAACTACCATAGCATCCACTGGTTCAGATCTCTTCTTCCTTATTCTTATCATTATCACACCCAGAAAAAAAAAATTCCTACCTATTTTTGACATCAATTTTCTCCAGGTGTTTTTGAAGTGCACTTGAAAGTCGCACCCTATGAGGGAAAAAGCTGGTGTTATAAAACATAAATAATATTTATGGCATATTGTAACATTTTATTTTTTAAATTTATTATTTAATTTTATTTATTATTCTTCAATTTGGTCAGAGAGAGAGAAAGCCACCAGGTCTGGGATTTGAACTGCAATTAGCCATGTGAGAGTCCAGCACATTAACCATTATACCTCCTGCTGATCCTGACATTACAACATTCTTTTTTCAATTCATTCATTCTATCTATCTTTCTATCTATCTATAATTTGACTATCTATCTATCTATCTATCTACTATCTATCTATCTATCTATCTATCTATCTATCTATCTATCTATCTATAATTTGACCAGAGAGGGACAGAGTGAGAGGGACAGAGTGAGAGAGAGACAGAGAGAAAGAAAGTGAGAAGGCAAGCCTCCAGGTCTGGGACTCAAACCGTGGTCGGCCATGTGGAAATCCAGTGCCCTTAACCACTCTGCCACCTGCCGGTCCCATTACATTCTAAAATTTTAAAACCTATAATGACACATGATTGTACATATCTGTAAAGGAACAATGTAATTTTTTAATATGAGAATACAATGGCCATGTGAGAGTCCAGCACCTTAACTACCACGCCACCTGTTGGCCCCAGGGGATGCTTTGAGAAGTAAACCACAGAACTATGAAATAACAGGATGACAGAGGCTGTTGAACATGGTTGTGCCTTGCCAGGCTGAAAGGACCTGTTATCCTGGGCTGGTGAGCTCTCCCAGCTGTCTGCCTCAGTGAAGAGCTGAGGCAAGCAGTAAGGTTCTATAAAGATCAGTACACGCCTAAAATACTAAGACACAGAATATAAAATCATATTTGACTATAATTTAAAAAAAAATAACTTGCTACAGGGCACTTGTGCTTGCTGGAGAAAGAGGAAAGAGAGACAGAGAGAGAAAGTGAGAAAGCATTCCCCATGGGGGGATTTTGCACATGCATGCACACATGCCTGACTTGTTTTCCAAGTCACTGGGTCTGGGACTTGAACCCCACAGTTGGTCATGTGGTATCCAGCCAGCCAGCCTCCTTAACCACCACGCCACTGGCTGGTTCAACTGTAAATTTTATTTTATTTTATTTATTTATTATTTTTTTTTTGAGAGGTTTTTGCTATAGGGCGCGTGCGCTCACCAGACAGAGAGAGAGACAGAAAGCGAGAAATCACCCCCCGGGGGGATGGTCACACCGCAATCCCTTCTCCTCCATTCTCCTCTCGGGATCTTGGGCACGCACACACACGCGCCCGGCGTGAGTTTTAAGCCACCGGGTCCAGGACGCGAACCGCGGTCGACTATGTGGGAGTCCAGCGACATAGCCATTACGCTAACTGCTGGTTCCCAACTGGTTCCCTTCCTAAAGTCAAATAGCTAATAAGTAAGTAATAATAAAAGGGCAATCAATTTGGTAGCAGCAGAGTTCTTTCTTTCCTTTTGCCACACAGAAAAAGCTGGATTCATTATAAGATGATACCTTAATCGCTTTAAAAAAAAAACAACTATTATTTATTTATTACCATTATTTTTCTATTTTTTGACCAGAGAGAGACACGGGGAGAGAGGGAGTGAGTGAGCAAGCTGTCAGGTCTGGGACTCAAACCGCAGTTGGCCATGAAGGAGCCCAGCACCTTTAATTACCACACCACTTGCCAGCCTGATACCTTCATAACTTTGAAGTCACTTCACCTAAAACATATGATCACTGAACTGGCCCACAGTGAAGTTGTTAAGAGCTGCACAGAAAAACTTAGATCCCATATGGCTGACTAGGGTTTGAGTCCTGGCACTGCCAGCTTGAAAACCATGCTGGCTGTACATGCATGCTCAGGATCCTGACAGTATGGAAAATTGGAGGGATAAAGACTGGGGCATCAGGGTCAGCAGGTGGCATTGTGGTTACAGCGCTGGACTCCTATATGGCCCACTGTGGTTCGAGTCCTGGACCTGGTGGCTTGCTTCCTTGCTTTCCTTTTCTCTCTGGTCAAATTAAAAACCAATAATAAATAAAATTAAATAGGGACCAGTAGATTGCATAATGGTTACATTGCTGGACTCCCACATAGTTGACCATGGTTTAAGTCCCTGACCCAGCAACTTAAAAAAACACACGGTACATGCGTGTGCATGCCCAAAATCTTGGAAGGAGAATGAAAGAGAAGCGGTTGTGGTGTGGCAATCCCCCTGGGGGTAAGTTTCTTGCTTTCTGTCTCTCTCTCTCTCTCTCTGTCTCTCTGGCAACTGCACACGCCCTATAGCAAAAATCTCCCTTAAAAAGAAAACAAACAACTCTTAAAAAAAAAAGGTAATTGTTAGAGTCACTCACTTAAATGAAATTAATTCAAACCACAAATCCACTAAGAGACCGTATCTGTCTTATTAAAATCTGTATACTTGCACTTAGTACAAAGATTAGGCTATAGTAAGCCCTCAAATATTTCTTGAATGTGTTTTAAAATGCAGATGTAAAACCTATGATAAAAAATATTTAAACCCAATGATAATTGTTTTACTAGACTAATAGTTCCTATAATCAATTAATCTGTATTCCTTCCAAACTCCAGTGGGATTTAATCTCAGGAAGCAAACCTGGGATCTTCCCATATGGCCTGTGTTGTGTTACCACTGCACCACTGTAGTTGGCCATATTTATATTGTCTTGATTGAAATTTACCTATTAACTCTATTCTATGTAACTTTAAAAATGAAAAAATTAGGGACAAGTAGTTAGCATAATGGCTATGTTGCTGGACTCCCATGTAGCGGACCGTGGTCCGAGTCCCGGACCTGGTGGCTTAAACTCATGCCAGACGCGTGTGCATGCATGCCCAAGATCCCGAGAGGAGAATGGAGGAGAAGGGACTGCGGTGTGGCCATCCCCCCTGGGGGGTGATTTATCACTTTCTGTCTCTCTATTTCTCTGTCTCTCTGGCAAGCTCACGCGCCCTATAGCAAAAACCTCTCAAAAAAAAAAAAAAAAAATGTTATGAGCCAGTCCCATAGTCTATTGGTTAAGGGAGTTGAGTCTTACATAGCTGACTATGCAGTTCATATCTCAGCCCCAGCAAGTTGAAAAACATGCCAGGTACACGTGTGTGTGCCCAAATTCCAGGATGGAGAAATGGAGAAAGGGACTGTGGTGTGACCATACACCATTAAGGGGTGCTTTCTTCCTCTCCCTCTTTCTCTGTCTCTCTCTGGCAATTATGCATGCCCACTGGTAAAACTTAAAAAAAAAAAAATTAGTATTTATTTATCTCCATGAGAAAGAGACAGGCACTCCCAGCAAGGGACCCAATTCATGACTCGCCCCCAGGCTCAGCCAGTACAGATCATGGACAGAGGCATGTCTGTGGGCATCCTGCATGCTCAAGGAGGTCCCAGGACAGAAACACCAGACCTTGCCTATTTGGGTCCAGTCATACTACCCTTTGCCACTGCCTAGCCCCTCAAATGAAGGTTTTTGTTTTGTTTTAAAGTTTAATTCTTTTTCTGAGAGAGAGTACATGAGTGCATGCACTCCCAACTGGGTTCTTGTGCTGCGATTCACTCCCAGCTTTCAGTCAGGCCCAGATCACAGGCACACATGCTTGGCATATGTAAGCAGGTCACCAGACCTGAACTGGGAACCCTCCCATGTGGGACTGCCTCACAGAATACAGTGCTGTGCTTTACTGCTGTGTCACCACTTGGCCCGAAGCTTTCGTTTGTTTATTTCATTCATTAGCAATAGTCAGACAAGTACCCTTGACAGGGTCTTGCCATGTGGCAATTCTTCCCCCAGTCTCTCAGGATCACAGGTGATCGCAGGTGTGTTCAGGTCTATACAGGATCTGAACCTGGGGCCTCCCATATAGGTCCAACACTGTGCAATGGGCCTACATGAAGATACTGATCAATAATGTAACTTTTCCTCAGGATTCAAAATGTGAGTGACCATTGTCTAATGTCATTTCACTTGACTAATCCATTTAACCAGGTTAAAAAAAATTGCTTCCACTTTGCTCCCATACCCATTTGGCCTTCAGTTCACAATGCTTATGTTCATAAGTGCTTATTTATAAATGTAATAATTACCTGTCCAATGCAAGATTTTTTATTTCAAGATTGGTTTTTACCTCTTCAATTTCATTTTCCAGGTCTTCAATTTTACTATCAAAGAAGCATGAACAAAAGAATTTCAGCAATAGCAGAAAAAGTCATTATTGAAATAAATGTATAAAATCTTTGAACAAAGTAAAATACCTGTACCTAAATGAAAGTATTCTCCAGGCTCAACATACTGATGTGTACTTACAGATCTGCTAAACTGATGCCTCCTGAACTGCTTTGCTAGGATCTAATAAGGGGAAATGCCAGGAAGTGCTAATGTGATTGCTCAGTTACTTGTAATTGAACTTGTAACTGTCTCCGTCCCACATGAACAAGTTCTCAATGAATACATTATATTATTTGGAAAAATGAAGGGACAAAAAAGAAAGTGTCATAATATGGGTAACATAATTAAATGTTAGTAAAAACCCACAAATACAATTGTGAAACATGACATACGCTTCGATTTGCTTTTCTTGCATGATTTGTTCTGGAGTATTTTCTTCATCTATAAATAAATAAATAACATTTTAGAATACTGCTGCCAAACAGGAGTATAATGAAGCCACAAAAATAAAATACATAATTTTAAATATCTGATTTTCACATTATATAAAGAGAAACGAATGAAATTGAGTTTATTTAACCCAGTAGATCCAAAACATTATTTTAACATGTAATCATTTAAAAATTACTAATGAGGAGCTAGCAGGTAGCATGGTGGTTAAGGATGCTGGACTCCCACGTGGCTGACCACGGTTAGAGTCCCAGACCTGGGGCTTACTTTCTCACTTTCCCTTTCTCTCTCTCTCTTACTCTGTCCTTCTCTAGTCAGATTAAAATAAATAAAGTTAAATAAAATAATTAATTTTTAAAAATTACTAATGAAACACTTCACATTCTTTTTTTTTTTTTTTTGGAGAGATTTTTCACTATAGGGCGCGTGCGCTCGCCAGACAGACAGAGAGAGACAGAGAGATAGAAAGCGAGAAATCACCCCCCAATGGTCACGCTGCTATCCCTTCTCCTCCATTCTCCTCTCGGGATCTTGGGCACGCACGCACACGCGCCCGGCGTTTTTAAGCCACCGGGTCCGGGACGCGAACCGCGGTCGACTACGTGGGAGCCCAGCGACATAGCCATTACGCTAACTGCTGGTTCCCACACTTCACATTCTTTTGTGTATTTTATTTCAGTGAGGACCAACCACACTGCAAGTGTTCAATAACCACATGAACTAGTAGTTATCATATTGGAAAAAACAATTTAATAATGATAGAAAAAAAGGTAGTAAGATAATATAAAAAAAAAAAATCACATGTAGGGACCAGCATTTAGCGTAAAGGCTATGTCGCTGAACTCCCATGTAGTCGACTGTGGTTTGAGTCCCAGACCCAGTGGCTTAAACTCACACCAGGCATGTGTGCGTGTGTGCCCAAGATCCCGAGAGGAAAATGGAAGAGAAAGGACTGCAGTGTGGCCATCCCCCCGGGTGTGATTTTTCACTTTCTATCTCTCTCTCCGTCTTTCTGGCAAGCGCACGTGCCCTATAGCAAAAACCTCTTAAAAAAAACAAGTGTATTAATAATGAACAATTAGAAATTAAAAGGAAACAAACTATCATGCAAAATAGCATTCAAAAGCATAAAATTAAGGAAAAATTTAATAAAATATGTATATAACTTCTTTTTTTTTTTTTTTTTTTTTGGAGAGGTTTTTCGCTATAGGGCGCGTGCGCTCGCCAGACAGACAGAGAGAGACAGAGAGACAGAAAGCGAGAAATCACCCCCCATGGTCACGCCGCAATCCCTTCTCCTCCATTCTCCTCTTGGGATCTTGGGCACGCACGCACACGCGCCCGGCGTGAGTTGTAAGCCACCGGGTCCGAGACGCGAACCGCGGTCGACTACGTGGGAGTCCAGCGACACAGCCATTACGCTAACTGCTGGTTCCCTGTATATAACTTCTATAATGAATAGTACTAAATATTGAAACGGATACATGTACTGTGTACTTGTATTATGAGAAATCAATACTGCTAATATAACAGCTTTCCTAATATTTACGTATATAGTTCCCAATCAAATGCTAGTCAAAATGGAATCACTTTGTAAGGGTGGGGGGCCTCAGGGAAAAAAAAAGTTAAAAACAGTATTTAACAGACAAGAATGGGGGGCCGACAGGTGGCAGCGTGGTGGTTAAGGTGCTGGACTCTCACATGGCTGACTGGTTTGAGTCCTGGACATGGCAGCTTGTTTTCTCACTCTCCCTCTCTCTCTCTCTCTGTCTCCCTCTGGTTAAATTAAAAAATAATAAAGAGGGACCAGCAGGTGGCGTGGTGGTTAAGGTGCTGGACACTCCCACATGGCCTACCATTGTTCGAGTCCTGGACCTGGTGGCTTGCTTTCTCGCTTTCTCTCTCTCTCTCTCTCTCTCTCTCTCTCTCTCTGTGTGGGTGTCTGTCTCCCTCTAGTCAAATTAAAATAAATGAATGAACAAATAATTAAGTAAATAATTATAAAATAATTAAAAATAAATAAATAAATCATTCTGGAGAGGAACAAAATCCATTGATGTATACAGTAAAATCTTTGATTTGGCTGACATGCACCTCATGCATGCTGGGAAAAACCATGCTGCAATGTTGTATGCTATAAAGATATACAATGATTAAATAAAAAATTTTTAAAACAAGAAGTTTGTGAAAACAAAAAATAATATTATCAAAGTAAATTTTTAAAAATTCACTCATTTTCTTTTAAAGAATTATTTTTATTAAATTAAATTAATTAATTAATTTACTTTTTAATTTGACCAGAGAAGGACAGAGAAAGAGAGAGAGAAGAAGAGAAAGCACGCCACCAGTTCCAGGACTTGAGCTTTTGTCAGCCATGTGGGAGTCCAGTGCCCTTAACCACCATGCCACGTCTTCCCAATCACTCAAGTTTTGAATGCTTTTTATTTTATTCATGAGAGTGAGTATGTGAGTGTGCAAGAGGAAGAAAGAGAGAGAGAGAGAAAGAGAGAAGCACCCTTAACAGGATCTCATTACACTGTGATCCCCTTTCCTAGGTTGTCAGGATCTTGGGCCCACAGGTACATTCCAGTCATTTCTTCAGGCCAGCCTGGTGATCTGAATCCATGGTCAGTCATATATATGGTTTCCAGCACTGGAGCCAGTTTGCTACTGACTGTACCACCAAACTGTTTTTTTTCTTTCTTTGTTTTGTAGAGACAAGGTCTCATTATATTTCTCAGGCTGGTGATCTTCTTGACAAATCTCCTGATGAGCTGGTATTAAAGGCAAGTGTCACCAAGTTGGGTCCATCAAAGCATTTCTGACACAGCAGAACAAAGTTGGAGGAGGTACATTAGCTAATATCTGGACTTAGCATAAAACTAAGGTAATTAAGACAGTGTAGTACTCATGTAAGGAGAGACAAAAACTTCAATAGAACAGAGAGAAAAGATGCCACAGCTTTCTGTGATGATGGAAGTGCTTCACATCTGTGTTGTCCAACAAGGTAGTCATTAAATGCACATGGTTACTGAGTACTTGGTAAGCTACTCTTCTAACTAAAGAACTTGATTTTACACTTCATTTACTTTTTATTAACTTAAAGCCACATGTAGCTAGTAGCTACCCTACTGTACAGCACAGACAGCACAATCTACAGGGTAAGTCTACAGCAACAGAAAACAAATTAGTGGTAACTGTGAGGACTATTACGTAGCACAAAACAATCTTTGGTATGACAGAAATGTCCTATATCTTGGGGCTGGCAGGTAACACAGCGGTTAAGGTGTTGCACTCCCACATGGCCAACCAAGGTTTGAGTCCCAGGCCTGGAAACTTGCTTTCTCACTTTCCCTTTCTCTTTTTCTCATGTCTCTATGGTCAAATTAAATAATAATAATAACAAATAAAATTTTTAAAAATCTTAAAAAAAAAAGTCCTGTATCTTGATTTGTGTTTACACAGATGTATACATTTGTCAAAACTCATCAGATTGTACCCTTCAAACGAATGCATTTATTGTAAAGAAAAAAGAAAAACCCTTTAACCAATGAAGTTTCAATAATATTTTTAAAATAATGGAAAATAATCAATTTGAATGAGTATTATCTTTCAAAACTACAGCTAATTGTCCTATGACCTGCTTTAAATCTGTTGTCTCCTTTAGCAGAAGTTCTACAGTGTGGACTATTAACCCATTTCAGATATCATGATTTGTTAATAATGGAAAAATGAAAAACAAGAACTGTATGAGAAAGCATTTTTTCTTATTATTTGTATCTCAGCTCTAAAATCACCTTCTCAGAGAAGCCATCTCATCAACCTATCTAAAGTAGCCCCTTCCAGTTATCACACCTTTAGGTCCTTCATTCCACTAACCATATCTCATAATTACCTTGTATGCATCTTTGTTTACCTGTTTTGCTACACTAGCGTATATAAAGAAAATTTTGTAAAGTTGACTATCTTTTATCTCAAGTACCACTCATTACCAAACTCACAAAAGCTTTTTTGAAAATGAAAATACTTACTTGCATCGATCATCGATTTATACTCTAAGAGTTGTTGTTTAGTTTGGGCTCTTAGCCTGAAAAGGGATAAAAGAGAACAGGAAGTCATATATTTATCGACTAAAGTTTTAATCCTACCACATGTACAAATAACTGAACTCACATTAAAGTCTTCCAGGTTCTCCCCCTCCCCCTGGGAGATTTCTGCTATAGGGTGTGTATACTTGCTGGAAAGACAAAGAGACAGAGAGCAAGAAATCAACCCCTAGGGGGATGGTCACACTGCAATCTCTTCTCCATTCTCCTCTCTGGATTTGGGGACACACGCACAGGTGACTAGCGTAAGTTTCAAGCTGCTAGGTTGGAACTTGAACCACAGTCAGCCATGTGGGAGTCCAGTGCCTTAATAACTATGCCACCTGCTGGCCCTGTCTTCCAGTTTTGCCTCATTAAAATAAAAACTGGCTAGAGGGTGCATTCACTCATGGGAGAGATAGAGAGGGGAAGGGGAGTGTGAAAGTACTTGGTGGGGAATGGCCATTATCACAATCCCTTCATTTCTTATTCCTTTCAGGATTTTGGGTATGCACATATGTGCCTGGTGTTTCCTTCCTTTTTTTTTTTTTTTTTTTTTTTTTTGAAGTTTTTGCTATAGGGTGCGTGCGCTTGCCAGAAAGACAGAGAGAAACAGAGAGACAGAAAGCGAGAAACCACCCCCTGGGGGGATGGCCATGCCGCAATCCCTTCTCCTCCATTCTCCTTTCAGGATCTTGGGCATGCACACAAACGTGCCCAGCATGAGTTCGAGCTGCTGGGTCCGGGACTCAAACCACAGTTGACTACATGGGAGTCCAGCGACATAGCCATTACACAACTGCTGATCCCGCCTGGTGTGTTTCTTAAACCAGTAGGCTCTGAACTCAAACCGAAAAGTGGGCAATGTAGGATCCAGCAGCTTTAACTACCATGTCACTGTGTGGCCCAAAACAGCATTTTATTTGAGGCTATGTAGGCTAGAATTCTTCAAGGCACGCACACTGAAAGAACAGTTCCTATTTAACTGAAATATAAAAGGTGATCTTATATCTTTAATATTTAAGTATATTTACTGTAAATAGTAAGGAATTGATAAATAGCTCTGAAGCATTCTTTGCTATAGGGTGCATGCACTCTAGGAAAAAAGAGAGACAGTAAGTGAGACATCAACCCCCCAGGGGAGTATGGCCACACTGCAATCCCCTCTATTCTTCTCTCAGGATTTTAGGCACATATGCACATGAACTGGAGGTGAGTTTCAAGTTTCAAGTCCTTGGGTCCTGAACTTGAACTGCAGTCAACCACGTGGGAGTCCTGTGTCTTAACCACTGTCACCTGTTAGCCCCTCATGATGCTTTTTTAAAAAAAATAGCCTTTGGGAACCAGCAGTTAGCGTCATGGCTATGTCGCTGGACTCCCACGTAGTCGACCACAGTTCACGTCCCGGACCCGGTGGCTTAAAACTCACACCGGGCGCGTGTGTGTGCGTGCCCAAGATCCCGAGAGGAGAATGGAGAAAGGATTGCAGCATGACCATCCCCCCTGGGGGGTGATTTCTCGCTTTCTGTCTCTCTGTCTCTCTCTGTCTGTCTGGCGAGCGCACGCGCCCTATAGCAAAAACCTCTCAAAAAAAAAAAAAATAGCCTTTGTCAGGCTGGCAGGTAGCATGGTGGTCGGGGCGCTGGACTCCCACACGGATGATTGTGGTTCAAGTCCTGGACCTGGTGGCTTGCTTTCTTACTATCCCTCTGTCTCAGGTCAAATTAAAAAAATAAATAAATAAAAAATAAAAACTTAAAAAAATATACCCTTTGTCATGATTTAGAACAGAGGTCGTAAAATTTTTTCTATAAAGGATCAGATAGGAAATATTTTAGGCTTTGCGAGTCATACAGTCTCTTTTAACCACTGGACTCTGCCCCTTATAGCAACAAAGCTGTGTTCTAATAAAACCTTATTTATGGGCCTATCTATGGCCTGGAGGTTAAGGAGGTGGGATCCCACATGGACAACCCTGCCAGACTCCTACCCAGCGTTGAGAAACCCACCTGGTACCTGCATGTCCCTAAAGGAGAGAGAAATGGAGTAGGGATGGCCCAGAGGCCAAGCCCCAGGGAGAATGCATTCTCACTTTCACTCCCTCCAGCGAGGGCGTGGCAAATCGAAAAATAAATAACTTGTTTATAGTCACTGAAATTTTAATTCCATTTCATTTTTATGTGTCGTGAAATATTTGTGTGTGTTTTTTTTCCTTCAACTATTTAAGCTCATCACAAGAACAGGCAGTGGGGCTGAACGAGTCGTTCACCCACCGGCTTAAAGACTGATTCACCCCCTTTCTCGACAAATCTCTACCAACAGCTTTGTGGAAAAACACAAACGTTATCCGTCTAGCAGAATATACAATAAACGAAGCCTCTGGTCGAGAGCCTTAGTTATAAAGGGGGCGGGCACCATCGGAGCAGTGCTCCGGCTGCGGGTTCCTCTTGCCCCACACCCGTGGCCTCGGGGCTAGCGGGGACCGAGGGGTGACTTCAGCTCCGCAGGCGTCTAAGGGCCCTGGCACTGCGCTAAGCTTCCCTAGAGCATCGCATTTAGCACCAAAGCAAAGCCGCCTAGAGGGGCTTAGTGTTCTCTCCTTTCACAGACGAAGGAAGGGCTCAGAGAGCTGCAGAAACGATGCAGTCACCGAGCCACTTGGTGACGGCGTCGGAACCGGAGTCCCGGCCGTCCTGAGCAAAGGGCGGAGCTCCGGGCCGGGAGGGAACAACCTGAGCAGCAGGGTCCTGCGGTCCTCATTGCGCGCCGCCTGCGCGCTGGGCCCGTCCCTGACAGCGTCTGCCGGCTCCGCGGCCGCCGGTTCCTCTGGCAGGTCCTCCATCGCTGGGCGCCGGAAGACCACCGCTCCGTCAGGCAAGACGCTTCAAAACCGGTAGCTTTTCCCGCCACTAAATTGATGCAGGACCCGCCCCTTCCGTCCCAGGCCCCACCCCTTCCGCTGCGTTCCCCGTTGCCACGGTTACTGTTGTCTCCTGTCCCGGTTGGACTTGTTGAAAGCCTTACAGATCCGGATCAGCAGGTGGTATGGTAGTTAAAAGTACTGGCCTTCCACAGGGTTGACCTTGGTTCAAGTCTTTGACCTGGCGGCTTACTTCCTCACTTTCTCCCTCTGTCTCTGGTCAAATTAAAATAATAGGGGGCCAGCAGTTAGCTTAATGGCTATGTCGCTGAACTCCCATGCAGTCACCTGCAGTTCGAGTCCCAGACCCGGTGGCTTAAACTCATGCCAGGCGCGTGTGCGTGCATGCCCAAGATTCCAAGAGGAGAATGGAGGAGAAGGGATTGTGGTGGGGGGGATCCCCAGGGGGTGATTTCTCGCTTTCTGTCTTTCTGGTGAGCTCACCCAGCCTATAGGAAAAACCTCTCCTCCCCCCCAAAATTTAAAATAATAGTGATAATAATTAGTAAAAGTAAATAAAATGATTCTTTTAAAAAAAGAAATCCTTACACATTAATAGTGTGAAGATAGAACACTGGCTAGCTGGTGGCAAAATGGTTAGTTTGGCTGGGGATCCCACATGGTTGAAAGGGTTGTTCGAGTCCCGACGTGATGACCTGGAAAACTCCCAAATACTGAGAAAATCTGTCACCCTCTCCACTGCCCCCCAACCCTGAGCTTGCCTTGTAGCTAAATTAAAAAAAAAAAAAAAAAATAGAGGCCAATTGAACAGTGGATCTGATCAAAGATGGGTGACAAATTGAGTGGAAAGAGATAATGATTAGTTTAAGAACTATATACGTTAAGCCATATATAGTCTATTATGTTTGAAGACTTGAATTAACCGTCAGGTGTATCGCATGTTGAGCTAGGAGCTGGACTATGGCTGTTTGAGAAACTCCTTGACTCCTGAGAACAGATAGGGGAACCAGAGACAGCCATTTGGTCATCTACCCAGGCATTTTTTCCCCCATAGGAGAGAGGGGAGAGAGAGAAGGGTATGTGAAAAATCACCCCCCATGGGGAATAGTGATGCAATTCCTCCTCCATATCTCCCTCCTGTGTGGCTTCTGGGCATGCATGCACACCTGCCCTGCGTTTCTCCGAAGCCCAGGGTCTGGGACTCAAGGCACACATGAGGGATCCAGCCACCATTACACCACAGACTGGCTTTAATTTTTAGTTTGTTTTTTAGTTTTGCTATAGGGTAGGTCTGCTTTCCAAAGTGGTGGTGGTGGGGGTGGTGGCTGTGAAAAATCACCACCCACTCCACCCAGATAGCCACGTTACAACCCATTCTTTAGGGGTCTGGGGCACAAGCATGTGTCCAGTGTTTTTCAACCTATGTTCGGACTTAAACGGGGAAGTTGGCCATGTGGAACCCAGTAGCCTTAACCATTACACCACTGGCTGGCCCAAGTTTATTAATTTGATGAGAGAGACCAACTCCAAGATATTGACCTTTTTATTCACCCTGTTTCAGCCAGCTCTGTATCATGGGCCCACTTGTACCCCCAGTGTCTCTGAGTAAGAGAAGAGATCTCTAGGGCGAGCAGGTGGTGCAGTGGTTAAAGTTCTGGACTCTCAGTGGCCAACCGTGGTTCAAGTTCCTGACGTGGCAGCTTAAAAGTCACAATGGGCACATGTGCCTCCATGTCCTTAATCTCCGAAGGGATTGCAGGCATAGCCATCCCCCAGGGGGTGATTTCTCTTTCCCTCTGTCTCTGTCTCTTTCCTGCAAGTGTACAAGCCCTATGGTAGAAACTTTTTTGAAAAGGTCTCTGAATACGAAGCTACAATCTTCTCATGTGGGTCACCCTCACAGAGGGCCACTTTACTGCTGCACCATCATCTGGCTGCTGCTTACGTCTTTTAAGGTGAAATTATCTTGACACTTGAAATTTACTTTTGAATGTCCATGTTTTCACACACACCGCCTCCCTTCATATACTTGTAGTTTAATATTCACCTATATAAACATAAGTTTGCTCTCATGAGGAAATAAAACAATTTATGTCCATGAAATATTAGTCAATCAAGCACTTGTCCAACTTAAGAAAAAAAGGCCCTATCACCCATATTAAATATCACCATTAAGACATTCGACAAGAGCCAACTCTGTCTTCTGGTTAAGACAGTTGGCTTAAATACTGCCAATCATGTGGTTCAAGTCCTGCGCCCAGTGGCTTGAGAAACAAGCTGGGAATGTGTACATGAATGCCTAAATCCTGAAAGGAGTGAAGAAACGGAGACGGGAGGCAGCAGGTGCGACTATTTCCCACATGGAGTGCTTTTTCCTTTCCCTTTCTGTTGAGTGCACGTGCCCTCAAACAATAAACCAAACCAACCAACCAAAAACTGAAAACTGCCTGATCAAAAAAATAAAACAAACTTGGGAGTCAGCCAGTCATGTGGTGAAGGCATCTGGATCCCACTTGTCCAACAGCAAGTCCCAGACCCAGCAGCTCGACAAACCAGGCCAGACACGTGTGCACATGCCCCAAATCCCTAGAGGACTGAGAAATGGAGGAAAAGGAAATCATACCCTCTGGCATTAAAAAAAAAAACAAAAAGGGACCAGCAGGTGGTGTGGTGGTTAAGGCACAGGCGAAAGGACAGTTTAATTTAGCTAATTTCCAATGAATAAAACTATAATATAAATTCTTAAATACATGCAAATCTCTTAAATCATCCTAGAGCTAGTAAAATAAGACCAAAAAAAAAAAAAAAAAGAAAGAAAAAAATAACTAGGATAAAAAGTAGCAACAACAAAACTGAGCAAAATTCCAACATGAGCTACAAAATTTTTAAAAAATACTTTAGTTTTATTCATTTATTTTTAAAATTTGACCATAGAGAGAATAGGAGAGAGAGAAAAAAAGCAAGCCACCAAGTCCAGGGCTCGAACTGCCTATTACTTTTTAAAATTTGCTATAGGGTGTGTGTGCTTTTCAGAGACAGAAGGGAGGAGAGTGAGAAACCACCAACCCTCTACCCCCAGGAGGATGGCCCCACTGCAATCCCTTCTCTATTCATTTCTTGGGATTCTGGGCCCACATATAATTGTGCCTGGCTCTATTTTCAAGCTGCCGGTCTGGGACTTGAACTGCAGAGTTGGCCATGTGAGATCTAGCTGCCTTAAAAACCTCCACACCACCTGCTGGCCTTGGACCCACCTATTATCATTGATTATTCTGGTGATTCTAATACACTAAATTCTCATAAACATCAAGAAAATAATAATTTATGGATTTAAGGTTTGGAAAATTCTCCAAAAAACTACTTAAGAATATTAGTATGTCAACTGGATAAATAAAAATCCAACTAGCAATAAAGATTATAGAGGGGGCTGGCAGGTGGCATGGTGGCTAAGGGCCTAGACTCCCATATGGCCAATCACAATTCAAATCCCAGACCTGGTGGCTTACTTTCTTTGTCTCTCTGGTCAAATTAAAAAATAATAATAGGGTCCAGCAAATGGTGGTGGTGGTTAAGGGTGCCGAATTCCCACATGGTTGACTGAAGTTCAAGTCCTGGACCTGGCAGCTTGCTTTCTCACTTTCTCTCTCTCTGTCCCTATTTGGTCAAAATAAAACAAATAAATAAAGTTAAAATAAAATAATTATTTAAAAAATAAATCAAATTAAATAATTCTAAAAAAGAATTTTTAAAATTATAGTGGGAAATATATCCATCTATAATACTGAGAAAAACCACAAATCTAGTAATGAAGTCGACAGGAAAATTACAGAATTATATAATTCTAACATATTGAAGGGTATGCAAAAGGTTCGAAAGAGAAAAGTATTTCTAATGGGAAGACAAAAGTGCCAGTTCATCCCATAACATACCGTACACATGTACATAATATACAGTCAGAAATCTCCCAGGAATTTTTGGTATTAGGACATAATTTCAAAGTTCACATGAAAGTTTGATAACAGCCTTATGTATTATAGATCTAGGTGGAAAAAAATTAAGAATTATTTTAAAAAGTGTAGACAGTTTGGGGATGGAGTTGACCTTAAGTCTAAAAATCCTAAAGCAACTACAGAAAAAGATTTGATGACATGAAAACAAAATTTCTCCATGGTCAAAGACAACATAAAGGGCAAATGACAAATTAGAAAAGCTTTCACATATTGAAAAGCAGACAATAAACAAACAAAACTTTATTCAACTTGCCATCAAAACTATATATTAAAACAAATGAAGCTATTTTTTTACCAGTTGGATCCACAGAAATTGAAGACTGAGTCCATTTTAACAAGGACAGAAGACTGGCACTTTTGTACATTGCTGATGACATTGAGAAAGTCACCTGGCTCTACCTGTCAGAACTTAAAATTCACACATTCTTCGGGAAGCTAAGCATACACAAAGAAAAACATGATAGCATTGAAAAATACAACAGAGTTATCTGTGCGGGGTGGGAGGGGGGCAGTATCAATGTTGGGGGGGGGGGGAATGGATGAATACATTACAGGATACCCAAACTCAGTAACGTGATACATAAAAACAGTTAGTTCTATACATGCTGAAGGGAATTGCTATGTATACAGAATGAACCACTTTTTAGAAAACCCTATAACAATTTATGTGTATGTTTATTATTTATATAAGACATGCAAGGCTACTACATCTCAAACAGTGGCTATTTTTTAGGTGGAGATTAAGGCAGGACTAAATTAACCTTTCTTTTATTTTAAAGAATTATTTTATTTAACTTTATTTTAGTTTGACCAGAGAGGGACAGAGTGAGTGAGAGAGAGCAAGAGAGCGAGCTTGTGCAAGAGAAAGGGAGAAAGCAAGGCACCAGGTCCAGGATTCGAACTGTGGTTGGTCATGTGGGAGTCCAGCACCCTTAACTACCATGCCACCTGTCACCCCCAAAATTAATCATTTTCTAAAAGATACTTTTGTATTTGGTTTGAGCATCCTGTCTTCCTAATAGACAAAAATGAAAACATGGTTTAAAATACAAAAAGTTATTTTTCAAAGTGAAAAGTTTGAAAAGATACTAGCTAAAATTAATAACTGAAGAAACAGAGACAAAAATAGATCGCTTGGAATCATGGCAGCACACCAAAAGAAACCGAAAACAGGGTGATTAGGAATGAGGTGGTAGACTTTTACTTTGAGACAGAACTTGTTAGCAGCTTCTCTACGATGCTTGGCTTATAGGCAGTATGCCCTCCGGAGGTAAAGGTTTTGAATACACACTCACCAGGTACGTAAAAGAAGAGCCACGTATATAAACATAAAGGCAACAATTATGTAACTTAGCTGGATCCTCAGATAAAGTGAAAGCAGTTTTTCAAATATTCCCTACAGTATTTTTAAAGACAACCTTCTTTAGGTTACCCTGGAGTAGGAAGTAACCACATTTGAATGAGTTAAGCTGCAAAAAATAAAAGGGCCACAAACTTTATTAAAAGTGAATGTAATGTAATATGTACAGATGGCACATGGTGCCAATTTTATTTGCAGGTATAATATAATACTCTGACTCAAGTTTACAAGTTACACCTTTGCCACGGCCTTGGCTAAATCTTGAACTAGTGCAGAATTCATCTGTGCTAGAGTGCTGATCTTAGCATGCTTAGATGTTGCATACTTATTCTTGATGGTCTAGAAGAGAAAATTTAACAAAGGAAAACAAAAGAAAACAAAAATTAGAAAGAATTCATTTGAAATAACAACTCATTAAAAATAAACCAGGCATTTGCATGCATGAAGCCTGTACTTCTATTTGTACTTCTTCTTGACATCTTACAGATGCCACCAATGACTCACCATGTGCTTTGTAAGCCCACGATTCACCATGACTATGTTCTTAGCTAGGTGCTGCATAACAGGAAGAAGTGATTCCTCAGTATAAGACAGGTAATGCTGGAGAGTTGGTGTCTAAGACGACAAAAGTTAATTTTTTTTTAAAGAATTATTTTATTTAACTTTATTTATTTATTTATTTATTCATTCATTTATTTATTTATTTAAAATTTAACCAGAGTGAGTGAGAGAGAGAGGGTGAAACTGAGAAAGCAAGCCACCAGGGTCTAGGACTCGAAATTGCAGTTTGCCATGTGGGAGCCCAGCACCCTCAACCACCATGCCACCTGCTGGCCCCAACAAAAGTTAATGTTAAAAGTGCTCATCAATAGTGATTTTCTCAAAATTCCTAGATGCTATTCAAGAGTACTGTATGACTAGTTATAACAGAAATTTAAGACAAGCTGAGACTCCCCCTTCACTGGGCATGTTTTCATGTTACTGTAGGAACCTGAGCGCAAACCTAACTACACTATCATAACTGCTGCCCTATTCACTCCCTCCCCTCCAAGCTATACTCCCAAGTTCCTTAATTCTTTTTTTTTCCGGAGAGGTTTTTGCTATAGGGCGCGTGCGCTCACCAGAGAGAGACAGAGAGAAAGAAAGCGAGAAATCACCCCCCAGGGGAGATGGTCACACCACAATCCCTTCTCTTCCATTCTCCTCTCGGGATCTTGGGCACGCACACACACGCGTCCGGCGTGAGTTCAAGCCACCGGGTCCGGGACTCGAACCGCAGTCGACCATGTGGGAGTCCAGCAACATAGCCATTACACTAACTGCTGGTCCCCCAAGTTCCTTAATTCTGATGTTCCCATCCACAGTTCTATTCCTAGGCCATAGAGTAGTGCCAGAAATAGAAGTATTTATTGAATCAATGAGTAGCAATGAACTTCCAATATGTCATTTGACTGGCTCAAGTTTCTCTATCTGTGAAGAGTAAGAGCTATTTCTGCCTTTCTGAACGGGATGTATAAAGATAAGAACAGGGAAGAGAAATGGAAGGACTTTATAAATGAAATGCTTCATTTTTAAGGGCTAGCAGGTGAAATGGTGGTTAGGGTGCTGGATTCCCACATAGATGACCATGATTTGAGACTCAGATCTGGTGGTTTGAAAATCACAACAATTAAATAAATAAATCTATCTATCTATTTATTTATTTTCTTAAGAAAGATTTTTGCTATAGGGTGCATGTGCTTGCCACAGAGAGACAGTGATAAATAACCCTCCAAAAAAGAAAAGAAAATAGAAGAGAAGAAAAAAGAAAAGAAAAGAAAAGAAAAGAAAAGAAAAGACAAGACTCTCTAGGAGAATAGCCACGCCACAATCCCTCCTCCTTCATTTTCTTTTCAAGATCTTGGTCACACACGCACAAGCACCCCTGGAGTTGTGTTTAAGCCACCAGGTCTGGGACTTGAACCATGGTTGACTACATGAGAGCCCAGCAACGTAACCATTATGCCATCTGCTGGTCCCAAGATAATGTCATTTTCTTTTCTTTTTTGAGAGGTTTTGGGTATAGGGTGTGTGTGCTTGCCAGAAAGACAGAGAGAGACAGAGAGACAGAAAGTGAGAAATCACCCCCCAGTGGGGATGGTCACGCCACAATCCCTTCTGCTCCATTCTCCTCTTGGGATCTTGGGCACGCACATACACCTGGTGTGAGTTTAAGCCACTGGGTCCAGAACTCGAACTGCAGTCGACTACATGGGAGTCCAGCGGCATAGCCATTATGCCAACTGCTGGTCCTGATAGTATCATTTTAAACTATTCCTTTAAGTAGACTCCATATTTAGGAATCATTTACATTGTCCTTTAATGACAAAAGTTCTGTATTAGGTCAAACACAATTTTATAATTTAAAAACTTTAGTAGTTCTTACCCATTCACCATTATCGAGAATTTTCAGGGCTAAGCAAAAAGCTCCTGCTGCAATTTGAGAAGGAGGAAAGTGCACCATATCGTAGTCGAGCATAGTTAATTCCATCAGGTACTTGGCCAGAGTATGTTGTTCAACATCAACCTAGAACAAAACCCACATGTTAACTTCTTTTGGAGAATTTTTAATTGGCAATAACTTGCATGTTCTCACCTATAACTAAAAATGTTTGTCTATAAAATCTCAAATGCAACTGCCAATAGTAGGTTTTAATAATAATATTATTATACAATCTTACTGCAAATAAGGAACATGTCTATGATTCAGGTAAGGTGGCTAACTAGAGGTTTCTAATGTGCTTCCCTCTCACAGAAAGGACTAAATCAAAGAATAAGTAGCTGGGCCAGCCTGTAGTGAGGTGGTTAAGGCAGCTGGATCCCAACTAGCACTTTGTGTTTCTGACCCAGTAGCTTAAAAAAACATGCTGGGTGTGTGTGCGTGCATGTACTAAATCCAGAAGGGAGGGAGAGACAGAGAAGGAATTGTGAATGTCCATTCCCCATGTGGGCTGCTTTTTCACTTTCCCTTTCTCTCAGGTACATGTGCCCTCTGACAAATTTAAAACAAAACTAGAAAGATGGATACACAATGAGAAAGTCAAAAGACTAGACAATAACCCTAGAGAAAACCACCAAACTGCAAAGATAAACAAGAGCGAGAGAGAAATGAAGACAATTCAAAACAAAACAAAAACAAAAACAAAATGATAGGAGTAAGTCCTCACCTACAAAAAATAACCTTGAATGTAAATGAACTAAAACTCCCAAATTGAAAGACAGACTAGACCCAGCTGTGGCATAGTGGTTAAGGCAACTGGATCCCATGTGGCTGACTGTGTAGTTTGAGCCCCCAGACTCGGTGGCTTGAGAAACATGCCAGGCGCATGTGAGTTGTGTGCCTAAAATCCCAAAATGAGGGAGTGATGGAGAAGGGACTGCAGAGTGACTGTGCCCCATAGGTAGGTGCTTTGCTCTTTCTTTTTGGCAAGCACACGCGTCCTTTGGCAAATTAAAAAAATAAAGAGAAAGATTATAGACAGACTGAATGAATTAAAACAAAAAAAGAAGAAGAAGAAGAAGAAGAAGAAGAAGAAGAAGAAGAAGAAGAAGAAGATTGAATTGCCTATAAGGAACTTGCTTCACAGATAAAGAAATGGAAACCACAAGCAGGAATAGTTACACCTAGATAAAAAGAGACTAAGGGAAAAAAAATAGAAAGAGCCAAAGATGATTATGATATTAATATAATGAGGATCAAATATAGTAAGAGGATACAATAATGGTAAATATATATGCACCTTACTTCAGTAAGGTAAACATTATGCTATTTATATGTAGCTATACGTATCTTTATCTTTATATATCCCATAGCATCATGTCGTAAACATCAAGCACATGCAGTATGATTTAGTAAAACAACAAAGACAAAGGCTAGCCCCTGGCCTGGTGCTTAAGGAAAGCTGGATCCCACATAGCTGGTCATGGTTTGGGTATCAGCCCCGGAAGCTTGTAAAACATGCTAGGCACGTGTGTGTCTGGTTCTCTTTGACAAGAAAAAACACAACTAAAACATCTTTACCCCATCACTGTGTAATACCAAAAGTTTCTCAAGAAATCTTATACCTCTCCAACTTTGGATGCTCGCCGAAGAAAGTGCAGGGGTAGAGGACGACCCAGACCAAAGTTTAAAGCTCTTAGAATCTTCATTTCCATCTGTCTGATTTGATGCTTAGTGTAAGTATTGTTAGTCACAAAAGCAAAGTCACCAATTTCTGGGGGGTACATCTCCTCGTATTTGCTTGCAATAAACATGGCAGTGACACCAACCAGCTGCAGCATCTTCTTGGGCACACAGTTATTCTGCAATGGAAATTTCAACTGCGTGAATAAATAATATGCACTTGAAAAGAAGACATAGCTACAAAAATAAGGTAAGGAAGACATACTCTCAAAATAAAAGCTCAGTTAATGACACCCTATTCCCAAGACAGATTTTTCTTTAACTGATGACTAAAATTTTCTTAAGCTTCAGCTGGGTCCCTGGGAGAATTGTGCTCACCTGCATGAATCGATCAATAATAGAAACAGTCATGTACATGGTCTCCTGCAGCAACCTGAATTTCATCTGAACCTGTACTAGCCAGTCAATTAGGATGGCTCTCATGTTTCCAGTGACTTCCCGACCCAAAAGGTATTTTGGTCTGACTGCTTGCTCTTCCTGCAAAAGAAAGCGCCAATTACCATCAGAAGCAAAAGTCCCTATGACATTTATGTCCTGAAGATCAGTTTATAACTACAGAATAGCTCTGGGGCATTTGGAAACTATGACAGCTTTTAACTGAACTAATTCATATGGTCACTATAATCACCGAGGAAGAAAGGAAGAGAACATTAGATAGTATAGTGCCACAGGTCTTTCATGTCAGATCTTACGATGTTTAATGTACCACCACTGCTGCTGGCCCGCACCATCTAACCACACTTCATTCCAAATATTGGGTTGTCAGAAAAGTCAAAACAATAAATAAGCTCTGATGTATCATCTCAGATCTTTTCACTTAAGAGACTAAACCCAGAATTTGAACTTCATAAAATAGGGAGACTTATCAGTAACTCAGAGAGCAGTTAGAGCCCACTGTCCTACCATACTCCTGGTCCAGGGTATAAACCACAACACCAACATAGTTAAGAAGAATGAGTCATCTTAGACCAGCAGTTGGTATAATGGTTATATTGCTGGACTCCCATGTAGTCTACGGCAGTTCGCGTCCCAGACCTGGTGGCTTAAACCCACTCTGAGTGCGTGTGCGTGTGTGACCAAAATCCCAAGAGGAGAATGAAGAAGAAGGGATTGCGGTGTGGCCAACCCCGCTGGGGGGTGACTTCTCGCTTTCTGTCTCTTTCTGGCAAATGCACATGCCCTATAGCAAAAACCTCTCTAATAAAAAAAGAAAGTCATCAAAGACTGGGCCAGTTCTATGGCAAGTAGTTAGATGCTGCCTAGAGGAAAGTCAGATCTTGCATGGCTGACCAGGGTTCAAGTCCTCGCCCATTGGCTTCACTCTGGGTACATACACCTATGCCCAGGATCCTGATGGGATGGAGAATTTAAGAAAAAAGGATTGTGATATGAATGGGCCCCACTGGTTGGGTGCTTTCTCTCTCCTTCAGACCTTACACCATTATAAAAAAAAAAAAAGGGCCAGCAGGTGGCATTGGAGGTGAAGGCACTGGATTCCACATGGTTCAAGTCCAAAACCCAGTGGGCTTGAAAATAGTAGAAAACTAAAAGAGAGACCAGCACATAGATCTATTAAATCAAATCCTCCAGAGTTAGAACAAACTTAAAAAGCACTAAAAAGAAGATAAAACTCAAACCAGAGGCTGACAAAAAATCTTGCAGAATAATCCTGTAGAAAACAGAGATACCCAAAAGGACCAGGCAAAAAACTGAAAATGAGTGATGCTATGAGAAGACAATGTATAAAAACAATTAGGCTGGGGCTGTCAGGTAATGTGGTGGTGAAGGACCCTGGACTCCCACATGGCTGACCTACATGTGGTTTGAGTCCCAGACCTGGTGGCTTGCTTTCTCATTTTCTCTCTCTCACTGTCCCTCTCTGCTCAAATTAAAATAAATACACAAATAAAATAAAGTTCAATAAAATAATTCTTAAAAAAAAATTAGGAGGTCAGCAGTGGTGTGGTGGTTAAGGTAGCCGGATCCCACATGGCTCACTGTTCAGAGCTGTGGACCTGGCAATCTGCAAAACACAATGGGCACATGTGCACGTGTGCCCAAAATCTGACGGGAAAAATAAAGAAACAATTGCAGCATGGCCATCCCCCACTGGGGGCCATGCTCACCCATTGGTGAGCTCATGTGTCCTCTGCCAAAATTAAAAGACAGACAAGTAAAACCACAACAACAAAACAAAAACAGAAAAACACTCCAAAGCAATTAGGTAAATCTGGTAACTGTATAGTTTATGTTATTGTGTTCATGCTATTATATGCAATGTATTATTGATTTCTGAGGTCAAGGTCATGTACCACTAGTAGAAAGTTTTGGAAGAATGCATTCTTTAGGGTACATATATATGTGTGTTTGTATATGTGCGTGCATATATGTGCGTAGACACACACACACACACACACACACACATATATATATACAAATATACAGACACACTATATAGTCACTCAATCTCTGGACTTTCCTTTAGAAATAACCATAGTAGTATCCATGCTAACTTTGAACTTTTCTAAGTGGGGCAAATACTAGGTTGTCAGGAAGTCATGATGCATTTTTAAAAAGAATTACTCATTTAATTTTATTTACTATTATTATTTTATTTACTTATTTTTAAAAATTTGATCAGGGAGAGACAGACAAAGAGAGAGGGAAAGTGACAAGGCAAACTGCTAGATCCAGGACTCAAACCATGGACAGTCATATGGGAGTCCAGCGCCTTAATCACCATGCCACCTGCTGGCCTCAGTCATGATGCACTTTTACATAGAAAGAGATGTCATGACTTTTCTGAGAACTCAATAGATTTCATTGGTTTGTTTACTAACTTTTTATTTTTGATATCCCAAAATGAGAGGTTGAAAGTGCATTCTATTAAGATAAGCTGCTCACGTCCTGCATGAATTATATAAATTATTATTATTATTATTTTGGAGTGGTTTTTCACTATAGGGTGCGTGCGCTCACCAGACAGACAGAGACATAGAGACAGAAAGCGAGAAATCACCCCCCAGGGGGATGGTCACGCCGCAATCCCTTCTCCTCCATTCTCCTCTCGGGATCTTGGGCACGCACGCACACGTGCCCGGCGTGACTTTTACGCCACCGGGTCTAGGACGCGAACCGCGGTCAACTAAGTGGGAGTCCAGCGACATAGCCATTACGCTAACTGCTGGTTCCCGAATTATATAAATTATTGATACAAATGATCTTTAATAAAGCTAGATGCAGTGCAAAAAAACCACAAAGATTCTAGTAATACTGACCTCGAGCTGTCTCAAATAAGCATAGATATCTTTTACATATTCACTGCAAAGGTTTGGGTCAGCTCCATCTTCTGCGTCCACATCACTCACTGCAAGAATTACATCAGAGAAAGCCTGACACAGATATTCTTCTGCAGGAGCACATCCAGATGTTTCCATTGGACTTGAAGAAGAAGTATCAACCTTGAAATAGAGAGATCTCTTGAAATAATAGCAAAGCAAAATGCATACTATAGTTTGGGAATGAAGGTTGAAGTATTGGTACCAACTCAAGAAACCATTCTGAATAGACATATAATTCATTTCCTTACAGAAAAAGTGTCTTTTCAGACTTAAATTTCTTTTTATGAAGTGATTAACATTAAAACTGAAATGCCAACTTAATGCTAACAGGTAAAACAAAGAAGCAAACAATTACTATTCTATACTTTTCTGCAAATTAAGCTAATCCAAATGAATGACAAGTCAGTATTTAATCTATTTCAAAACATGGACTACTTCTCATTACTCAGGAGCATACAAGTTCTGTACTTACTACTCAGGATTAACTGACCTGGTTATCACTAACCATTTTCCTTTAAGCATCTTTCACTCTATTGTTTAAACACTGAGTACCTTCAGGTCAAACTCTATGCTAGGCATGGATGCTCACCAGAGAGACATAGAGAGACAGAAAGTGAGAAATCACCGCTCAAGGGGGATGGCCATGTGCAATCCCTTCTCCTCTATCCTCCTCTCAAGATTCTGAGCATGCACACACACACACACACGCACACGCCTGGCATGAATTTCAGGCCTCTAGTTCCGAGACTTGAACCACGGTCAGCCATGCTGGAGTCCAGTGACATAACCACCAAACCATCTGCTGGTCCTGACCCTGATCTTGGCATCCTCAAAGGGTTTGAATTGAGTAGACAAATAAAGTAATGAGATTCTAGGAATAGGATGAAGGTAGCAATAAGAGAAGTTAGAGAAAGCATTAGTTTATGTTTGAGCTGTTATGATCAGTATTGGTCTCAAGAAAGCCTCAGGAAGTTCAATGTACCCAATGAAAGGCTATCTACGTTATGTGTGCTTAATGTTTCATGTGCCATATGTCCAGAAATTCAACACTAAAGTAACAGCTTATAGTCTCTTATCCTTAGAAATAAGAAGCTAGATTGAATAAAATTTTTAAAGATTTAATTTTATTTATTGCTATTATTATTTTAAAATTTGCTATAGGGCACATGCACTCACGAGAGAGAGAGAGAAAGAGAAGACTGAGAAAATAAGCACCAGGTCCAGTCAGCATGTGGGAGTCCAATACCTTAAACACCATGTCAACTGCTGGACCCTAGACTGAATAAATTTTAGATAATTTGTACCAACCGGTCTTAGCTAAGTTTTAAAAATGAGCTTTGGAATATAACCCCATTGCAATTTCAGCAAAGCAGCTTCTTTTACATGGTCTATAAAAAACCATAAGCAATATCTAGTCATACATTCATATATAAAGGTCTTTCAAAAGTTCATGGGAAATGAGTATTATCAGAACATTATGCATGGGGACCAGCAGTTGCCGTAATGAATATGTCGCTGGACTCCCATGTAGTTGACCACAGTTCAAGTCCCGGACCCAGTGGCTTAAACGCACACCAGCCGGGCATGTGTGCTTGCGTGCCCAAGATCCCGGGAGAAGGGATTGCACCCTCGTGGAGGGTGATTTCTTGATTTCTGTCTCTCTCAGTCTTTCTGGCAAGCGCATGCGCCCTATAGCAAAAACCTCACCAAAAAAAAAAAAAAAAAAAGAAAAAAAAGAAAAAAACATTATGCATGAATTTCAAACTTTTTTGGCCCAAAATTATACTTTAATTTCATTTTCATATAAATCTGTTGAAATGTACCTCATATTAATAAAAAGTTACTGATTTATGTGTTAATTTATCTTTTCTTTTCCTTTTTTTTTTTTTTTTTTTGGAGAGGATTTTTCGCTATAGGGCACGTGCGCTCGCCAGACAGAGAGAGACATAGAGACAGAAAGCGAGAAATCACCCCCCAGGGGGGATGGTCACGCCGCAATCCCTTATCCTCCATTCTCCTCTCGGGATCTTGGGCACGCACACACAGACGCCTGGCGTGAGTTGTAAGCCACCGGGTCCGAGACGCGAACCGCGGTCGACTACGTGGGAATCCAGTGACATAGCCATTACGCTAACTGCTGGTTCCCTTCTTTTCCATTTTTTAAAGAGATTTTTTTTTTTTTTTTTTTTTTTTTGCTATAGGGTGTGGATGCTCACCAGAGAGATAGAGAAACAGAAAGCAAGAAATCATCCCCCAAGAGGGATGGCCACACTGCAGCCCCTTCTCCATTCTCCTCTCAGGATTTTGGGCAGACAAGCACATGTGCCCAGTGAGTTTAAGCCTCCAGATCTGGGACTTGAACCGTTATCGACTAATGTGGGAGTCCAGTGATGTGACCATTACGCCATCTACTGGTCCAGTTAATTCATCTTCTTCCCACACTGAAGAGCTACATTTCCTGTTTCATTCTTTCATTTATTCCAATGTTACAGGCTTATTTAGTGGCCATTTTAGGCAGGGGGAAAAAAACCTCAAAGAATAGTCTGTGTCTTAATAAATTCTGGACAGAGATGGCTTGTATTTGTACAACAAAAATCTTAGCTACTACTTATTACCATTAACCAAGGGGCAACACAAGCAAGCAATTAAACACATAGTTTCTGAAGCCAGACAGCCTTGGCTTAAATCCCTTCTGTGCCATTTAATAATTGTGTGACCCTGACTTATAACTTTAAGTCATTATGTAAAAAGAAAAAACAATATCTACCTCAGAGAGTATATATAAAGATTATGTGTCTTAATCCATGTAAAAAGCTTAGCAAAACCTGCGTCCTGCTAAGCATTCAATAAATATTTGTTTATTCGAACACTGTCCCAAACACCAGTAAAATGAGAGAAAAGAAACAGACTAAAATGTAAGAAATGAGGTTACCAAAATAGGCTCAGGAGAAGAATTTTCTTTAACAGGCTCAGGCTCAGGTTCTAGCTCTGGCTCTGGCTCTGGCTCTTGCTCTTGCTCTGGTTCTGGTTCAGGCTCAGGAGCAGGAACAGGCTCAAGCACCTTTTTCAGGGGCTTTGGAAGTTTGTTAGCATTAACTTTTCCAGTAGCTGAAGTTTTTGCTTCCTGCAGAGGAAAAGTAGAGAATGAAATGTTTCTTTACCAAGAGTCACAGTTGCAAGGTGAGCTCTAACAGAGGCTGGGTCAGTTTGACAGTTACCTTTTTCAGAGGTATTTTGGCCTGTTCACCGACTTTGTTTCCAATGTCTCCAAGCGCTGTCCTTGGCCTCAGCCCGGGCTTGCAGGCTGCAGCAGTGGCCATAGGCACACGCTTTGCACCTGCCATACTGATTTTCGCTTTATTTTCAGCATTAATTTTCGTGTTCTGAAAGAAGCAAGACCACTTTGAGAGCTGGTCCACGGAGGCTCGGGTAATTCAAGGGTTAATTAAGGTGGGCACAAGAGATACTCTAGGAAAGCCAGCAGAAAACGGGCTTCCAGGGATTACAACAGGATTCCAAGGTTTACTGTGACAAATCGATTTCCTCCCAAAACTTCTTCGTTCATTTATCGAGAGATTTACTGTGACATGGTCGCCAGCCCGAAAATACTGTGAATTTACATTCGAAAAGAAACCGAGAACGCCTCCTATTGCGGACACCTTCTCTCCAGGAAGGGATTACGCAGTTGGTGGAAGGCTCACTTAGGCGCCATCACTGTTTAGAAAGACCCTACACCCTCCACCTCCGGAGCCCCAAGCTCTTATCCAAGATCGGGCCAGCTCTTTCTCACCGTCCTCATTCCGCCGCTCCCAAGCTCCATGGCCATGCCAGAAGCCCACCTCGGAGCTCTCTCGGTGACCCTTTCCCCTTCTCCCCAGATGGCTATCGCAACCCTCTACCACTGTGGATGCTCCCGCAGGCAACATGGAGCTGAGAAGGCATGCAGCTGGGAAGGTCGCGTTTTTTCATGGCCCGCAGCAACTCACTCTGGTGACTCGGAGAGCCATGGCTTCCTCTTCACCAGACAGCAGCTTCGCAGGGAGAAGCAGAACCGGAGCTCCAGACCAGACAAGGGCCTGAACCAGTCCAAGTCAACAGCCGTTCCTGCTCAGCACGCCGGGAGAGGAGGGCTCCGCCTCAGATTTAAACCCCGCACCGCTCCCTTCTTATTGGCCTGTTCGTGGCACTCGCTCCTTTCCCATTGGTGCCTGCGGGTTCCTGGAGAATGCGTTTCCAAGACGATCCCGCGATGGCGTTCGAGAGGGGGCGGGGCCAGAGCCAGCTCGAGGTCCCGCGACGCAGGTCCAGGCCCGCACTAGGTCCGCTCTGCGCCTGCGCCTTCCGGCAGCTATCCGGGCCACCTGGAGACACCAGCGGTGCGTGCACCGCCCACCTGGATGAACGAAAGTGGGCGTTGGTGAGCCAACCCGGAGGAAAACCTGTAGCCTTTGAAAACCGACAGTGGGGCAGCCGCAGTTTTAGAACCATGAAGAGCAATTTGATCTTTATTAATAACTTATTGTTAAACGCTTCCTTCTGGGACCAGCAGTTAGCGTAATGGCTATGTCGCTGGACTCCGACGTAGTCGACCGCGGTTCGAGTCTCGAACCCGGTGGCTTAAAACTCACGCCCGGGGAACCAGCAGTTAGCGTAATGGCTATGTCGCTGGACTCCCACGTAGTCGACCGCGGTTCGCGTCTCGGACCTGGTGGCTTACAACTCACGCCGGGCGCGTGTGCGTGCGTGCCCAAGATCCCGAGAGGAGAATGGAGGAGAAGGGATTGCGGCGTGACCATCCCCCCTGGGGGGTGATTTCTCGCTTTCTGTCTCTATGTCTCTCTCTGTCTGTCTGGCGAGCGCACGCGCCCTATAGCGAAAAACCTCTCAAAAAAAAAAAAAAAAAAAAAAAAAAAACTCACGCCCCGGCGCGTGTGCGTGCCTGTCCAAGATCCCGAGAGGAGAATGGAGGAGAAGGGATTGCGGCGTGGCCATCCGCCCTAGGGGGTGATCTCTCGCTTTCTGTCTCTCTGTTTCTGTCTGGCAAGCACACATGCCCTATAGCAAAAACCTCTAAAAAAAAAAACAAAAAAAAAAAAAAAAACGCTTCCTTCTGCAGCAGCAGCAGTAATCTCTTAAAGTTTAGGAAAGACATTCATCAACAGTCTTTCATTTGATCGTCCCAGTGGCGCTGGAATGGAAGGACTGAAGTTCTGAGACTTTGCTTCAGGCAATTTTGCCAGGATCACAAATTAGCAAGGGGGGGGGGGGATCTGAATTTAGGGTCTCCCACCCTCTTGGATCTCTGATGTTTCCACAACATGAATTATCCCTTATGAAGACCAGTTTCTTAACCTATGATTACTTCTGATTAGTTAGTTCAAGATTGGCTGGTTTCCCAAAGTCAGTCATTTTGTTTTCTCTTATATTTGGAAATAATTTCACATTTAGACCAGCTGTAAACGAGTATTACAAGGAAGTTTCTGAGTCCTTTACCCAGATTCAACTATTATTAACGCTTTACCCCATTTATTTTGTCATTTGCTCAATCCCTTTGTTAGAAGAAGGTCTGTTTGCTTTCTTCTCAAAACGTACAAGGAGCACAGCAATTACAGGGGAAGCAGAAAAATCGATAGGTCATGAAGTAATCACGTAAGAGCCAATAGAGGCTCCTGGTGCTCAAGGATCCAGAAGACATTCAATTATTGGATCATTTTTCTTTCAAGAATTATTTAAATTTTATTTGTTATTTATTTATTTATTTATTTTTTTGGAGAGGTTTTTTGCTATAGGGCACATGCTCTTGCCAGACAGAGAGAGAGAGACAGAGAGACAGAAAGCGAGAAATCACCCCCAGGGGGGCTGGCTACGCCGCAATCCCTTCTCCTCCATTCTCCTCTTGGGATCCTGGGCACGCACGCACACGCGCCCAGCGTGGGTTTTAAGCCACTGGGCCCGGGACGCGAACTGCGTTCAACTACGTGGGAGTCCAGCGACATAGCCATTATGCTAACTGCTGGTCCCAATTTTATTTGTTATTTTTAAAAATTTTGTTATAGAGCACATATGCTCATCAGAGAGACAGGAAGAAAGAGAAAGTGAGAAAGCAAGCTGCCTGGTCTGAGACTTGAACCGTGGTCAGCCACGTGAAAGTCCAACACTTTAACCACTTTGCCTGGCCCAGTTGTATAATTTTTTTCAATTATTATTATTATTTTTAGGTATATAAACTATTTATTAACAGACAAGGCCTACAGACTTATTTCTTTGTGGACACACCCACAGTACAGCCATGAGGGCCAGTTGTCTTAGTGTATTGGCCTCAGACAGAAGGCCCCAGAATTGGTGCAGCCCTCTATGGACCTGTACCTTTTTCAGTCTCTCCAGGTCTTTATACAGCTTGTTGTCCAAACCGTTGGCCAGGACCTGGCTGTATTTTCCATCCTTTACATCTTTCAGCCTGTGCAAGAACCAGTCTGGGATCTTGTACTGGTGTGGATTTTGCATAATAGTGATCACACGTCCCACCTCATCCTCAGTGAGCTCTCCTACCCTCTTGGTGAGGTCAGTGTCTGCTTTCCTCAACACCACATGAGCATATCTTTGCCCCACACCATTAATGGCAATGATGGTGAAGGCTATTTTCCGCTGTCCATTGATGTTGGTACTGAGTACTTGCAAAATGTGTAGGAACTTCTCAGGGATCACTAGAGACATGGTGGTGGCACAAGCAGCGGCGTGTAGGCCTCCTGTGGAAGCAATTTTTTTTCTTTAATTGCCAAAGGGCATGTGCTCTAGGGAGAAGGAGTGGGAAAGAGGATGTGGCCCTTTCTCTCCTGACCATCAAGTCTCTGGCTTCTGTCCAGCTAACTTCTATTCATCTTGCAATTGTCTGCTCAAATGGCCATGCTCAATCAATCTTTTTGGGTTTGGCAAATCCTTGTTCCCCTCCTTCATAGTCTAGGCAACTTACTCATCTTCTCTGTGTTTCTGTTTTAAAAAATCAACTATTTCATTTTATTTTTATATTTTAGAGCAGTTTTAGTTCATAGCAGAGCTGAATAGAAACTACAGGATCTTAGTCCACACAATGCACAGCCTGCCCTACTATTAACATCTTAAACAAGAGGGACCAGCAGTTAGTGTAATGGCTATGTCGCTGGACTCCCATGTAGTTGACTGTGGTTCGAGTTCCGGACCCGGTGGCTTAAACTCACGCCAGGTGACTGTGCATGCGTGCCCAAGATTCTGAGAGGAGAATGGAGGAGAAAGGATTGCGGTGTGGCCATCCTTCCCTGGGGGGTGATTTCTCGCTTTCTGTCTCTCTGTTTCTCTCTATCTTTCAGGCAAGCGCACGTGCCCTATAGCAAAAAAAAAAAAAAAAAAAAAAAAAAAAAAAAAAAAAAAAAAATCTTAAACAGGAGAGGGCCCTTTGTTTTAATCAGTGAACTTATATTGACTCATGTATAGCACCCAAAGTCCATAGTTTATATTAAGATTCACTCTTGGTATTGTCTATTTTATAAGTTTTTTTCTCTTTCTTTTTTAATAGCCAGAGAGTGCATGTACTTATGGAGATAGAGAGGGGAGGAGAAGGCACCACTGAGTGAGGCATGATCATACCACAATCGCTTCTCTTCCATTTCTCCATCCTGTCAGGGTTTTGGACACTCATGCACATGTGCCTGGCATGTTTTACAAGATGCCTGGGCTAGGATCCAAACTGTAGCCAGTTCTGTGGGATCTGCTCTCTTAACCACTGGCCTACAAGGTCAGCCTGGGTTCCATATATTTTGACAAATATATAATGACATAAATCTGCTATTATAGTCTTATACAGATAGTTTCACTACCCTAAAAATTTCCTATGCTCCATCTACTCATCCCTCCCTCCCTCTAAACCCCTGGCAACAACTGATCTTCTAGGGTCTCCATGATGTTACTTTTTCCAGAATGTCATGGAGTTGGAATCATACAGTATGATACAGACTGACTTCTTGCACTGAAACATTTATTTAAGGCTTTTCTATGTCATTTCATGACTTAATGGCTCATTTCTTTTAAGCCCCGATTGATATTCCATTGTTTGGATGTACTATACTTTATTTAACCATTCAACTACTGAGGGACATCTTGGTTGTGTCCAAGTTTTGGCAATTATGAATAAAGCTGCTTTTAACATTTGTATGTAGGTTTTTGTGGGGATACAAGTTGTAAACCTATTTGGGCAGATATGGAAGAACCCAATTGCTGGATTGTGTACTAAGAATATGTTCAGTTTTGAGACCAGCAGGAGTAATGGTTATGTTGCTGGAAGCTAATGTAGTCAACTGCGGTTTGAGTCCCAGACCTGGTGGCTTAAAACTCACACTGGGTATATATGTGTGCGTGCCCAAAATCCAGAGAGGAAAATGCAGAAGGAATTGAGGTGTGGCCATCCACCTGAGGGGT
Organism: Tupaia tana; assembly: GCA_026018925.1. Classification (NCBI taxonomy): domain Eukaryota; kingdom Metazoa; phylum Chordata; class Mammalia; order Scandentia; family Tupaiidae; genus Tupaia; species Tupaia tana. The sequence goes on along the minus strand of JAKSZU010000006.1, from coordinate 57,692,564 downwards.
GATTTCTCGCTTTCTATCTGTCTCTGTCTCTCTGTTAAGTGCACATACCCTATAGTAAAAATCTCTCTTAAAAAAAAAAAAAAGGTGTGTTCAGTTTTGTAAAAACCTGCCCAACTGTCTTCTAAAGTAGCTGTCCCACTTTATATTTATATCAACAATAAACAAGAGTTCCTGTTGTTGCATATATTCACCAGCATTTGGTGTTGTCAGCATTTGGGTTTTAGACAGTCTAATGGGCATGTAGGGGTAACTCATTGCTTTAATTTGCAATTTCCTAATGACATTTGATGTTGAGCATCTTTTCATATGCTTACCTATCATCTGTATATTTTCTTTGGTGAGGTGTTTGTTTAGACATTTTGCCCAATTTTTATTGGGTTGTTTTCTTATTGTTGAGTTTTAAGAGCTCTTTGTGTATTTTTATGATGACAGTCCTTTTTTCAGATAGGTTTTTGCAAATATTCTCTCCCAGGCAGTTGCTTGTTTCATACCCATTTTTTTTTTTTAATTAAAAAAATTTTGCTATAGGGCAAGTGTGCTCACTAGAGGAAGAGGGGGAGAGAATTAAGAAAGTACTTCCCAAGCGGGGTAGTTACACCACAGTCTCCTCTCTTCCATTCTCCTTGGGATTTGTACGTACACTGGCCTGTTTCTCAAGCTACTGGGTCTGGGACTCAAACTGCACAGTTGGCCCTGTGGGATTCAGCTACCTTAACCTCATCACTAGCTGGCCTAGTACATTGATATATATATATATTTTTTAAGACTTTTTTTTCCCCTAGGGCACATGCACTGGCTGGAGTGAGATAGAGACGGTGAGAGGGAAAGTGAGAAATCACCTCCCCAGAGAAGATGGCCACTCTGCAATCCTTTCTCTTTCTGGAATCTTGGGCTCGCACGCACAAGCATCCTGTGTGAGTTTTAAGTCATCTGGTCTGGGACTCAAACCTCAGTCGCCATGAGGGAATCCAGCAACATAACTGCTATGCCATCTGCTGGCCCCACCAGTACACTGATTTTAAAAGAATATTTAGGGCTGGCTCTGTGGCCTGGTGGTTAAAGCAGCGGATCCCACATGCTTGACTGTACAGCTCAAATCTCAATGCTGCTGGTGACTTGAAATGCATGCTGGGTGTATGTGCCCCAAATCCCAGGGGGTGGAGAAATGGAGGAAACGAGATTGTGGTGTGACCATGCTCCATGGGGTTGAGGGGTGGGGAAGTGCTTTCTCTCTTTCTGGTGAGCACACACACCCTCTGGCAAATTTTTAGAAGTCTTTAGAGAGAGGAAAAAAAAAAGTAACAGAATACTGTATTGAGAGAGCAAGCAGCTTCAAGATAACTGCTGCTACTCACACCCTTCTGTGCACGTGCGTGGATATGGAAACACACAAGTTGGCTTGCAGAGGTGTTACAGAACTGGCATTTGAGAAGAAAGTGATTGTTTTTGTTATATGTAGAATGTGGCATGTATATATTAATATTTACAGCTTTCTTGAATTGGCTTTCATGCAAAAATGTTGCTTCAGCAATGGAGCTCTATTTATTGTGATTAATTTACCAGTCTAGCAAGATAAGCTTGTTTTTCTTCCTATGAACACTGCTCTGGGAATAAGTTATGCCCCTGTGGTAATGTACTTCACAAGTAAATATCTTACACAGCTGAGAAATCTTCTATAAGACTTTAACTTTTTCCCTCTTAGGACCTTCAATTTGCTGAGTAAAGTGGGGCAAGAAGATGGAGGCAGATAAGAGGAAATGAAGATGAAAGAGGACAAGTAATTAAAGAGGAGGCCTGGGGGCCAGCAGGTGGTGTGGTGGTTAAGGCACTGGACTCCCACATGGCTGACTGCAGTTTGAGTCCTGGACCTGGACGTTTGCTTTCTCACTTTCTTTCTCTCTCATCTCTCTGGTCAAATTAAAAAAAAAGTAATAATAACAAATGAATTACATAAATAATACTTTCTTTTTAAGAATTATTTAATTTTATTCATCATCATTATTAAATTTTTAAAATTCGACCAGAGAGAGATAGAGTAAAAGGAAAGTGAGAAAGTAGGCCACCAAGTCCAGGACTTGAACCAGGGTTGGCCATGTGGGAGTCCAGCCCCTTAACCACCAAGCCACCTGCTGGCCCCTTAAAAATGTATATAAAGAGGAGGCCTGAAAACAAAGTGATGGAGAGTGAGAGAAAACCTTGCACTAGTCTTGGAAATTGATGTAAGGGTTGTCTTCCAACATTTACTCTAGGTGTATCTGATGGTCCAGTTTGCATAGTGAGTAGTTTTTCTAGAAGGCTGAGTAGCCTGAGGCTCTAAGACAGGGGCCATGTAACATGGGGGTGCAATAACACAGTGGAAATTTGAAAGAACAATTTAATCGTCTTATGTTGGTGCACAGCTGTGCTTTACAATCAGCTAGGCACCAACTGGTGGGGTAAGGCGTAAAAATAAACAGATAAAAGGCACCAAAGATCACCCCAAAACTGTGGTACCCATAGGTGAGAAACCTGCAGTCAGGGTTTAAGCAGACGTGTCACATACCCAAGATATGGATGAGCCAAGCTTTTTTCCAGATTACTAATAATATGTGCCCCCTCCTCCATTAAGATTTTTCTTTCTAATATTTATTGAGAGAGAGAAAAAAGACAAATACCCTGAACAGGGTGTCATGTTTCAATCTTCCCCCATGGCTCTCCCAGCCAGCTAGGCTCACAGGTATGCCCATGAGCACCTGTTGACAAACTGAGCCCTGATCTTCACTATGTCTTCAACATCCCGTAGTGGGATGCTACTGCTGAGCCATTGTGGCTGGGTCCACAAAGTTTTTATTTTTGATTTTTTTGCTATAGGGTGCATGCGCTCGCCAGAAAGACAGAGAGACAGAAAGTGAGAAATCACCCCCAGGAGGATGGCCATGCCACAATCCCTTTTCCTCCATTCTCCTCTTGGGATCTTGGGAATGCATGCACATGCACCAGGCATTAGTTTAAGACACCGGGTCCAGGACTTAAACGACGAGTGGGAGTCCAGCGACGCAGCCATTACACTATCTGTTGGTCCCACAAAGTTTTTCTTTTAATCTCTCAGGAGATTAAGTGCTCTTGTCTTTTATTATCATTATTTTTTGTTCTTGTTTATTTTTATACTTTATTCTTTTTGTTTTCTTTTCTAAAATTTTTTTTAATTGCCAGAGGGCAGTTTGTGCACTTGGCAGACAGACAGAGGAGGGGAGAGAAAGCACCTGTCAACAGGGCATAGTCATGCTATAATCCCTTCTCCTCCAATTCTTTATTCCATTGGAATTTTGGGTTTGAATGCACACATGCGTCGCATTTTTCACATGCTAGGGCTGGGATTCAAATCACAGTTGGCTACATGAGACTCAGCTCACTCAACCACTAGGCTACAGAACTGGCCCAGGGTTCTTGTCTTCTTCTGAGCAGAGCAATATCCTTGTCTTCTTTCCAGCACTCATCTCTTCATACTCTATATTTCACACACATATGTATGTATGTATATATATATGTATATATATATATACACACACACATATACATAACTTGATTTCTTTTGAGAGAGAGAATGAGAGACAAAGAGGCAGCTCTGAAGAGGTCTTCATGCCATGATCCACCCATCTCGGCTGGCCTGGATCATGGGCACACGTGCCCAGCATGTTCAGTCCTGGGATACAAACTCAGTACTATTCACATGTGGGTCCAGTTGTGTTAACTTGGTGTTACCACCCTGCCCCTATTACACACACACACACACACACACACACACACTATACATTTATTTATTTATTGCTAAAGGGTGTGTGCATTCATCAGAGAGGAAGAAATCTCCTCCTCAAAGGGTCTCCTCCTCAATGGGATGTGGTCACACCACTATCTTTTTACTTCCACTTTTCCTTCCCATCATGATTTTTGGCATGCACACACACCTGGAGTGTTTTTCAAGCCACTGGGGCCAGGATTCGAACTGCAGCCAGCCATGTGGGATCTGGCTTCCTTAACCACTCCAGTACAGAGCTGACCCTACTTTATGTATGTATGTATGTATGTATGCATGTATGTTATTGCCACAGGGTGTGTGCACTCACCAGAGCGAGACAAACAGTGAGAGGAAAAGTGAGAAATAAATCACCACTTGTGGGCAATGGCCATGCAGCAATCACTTCTCCATTCTCCTCCTGGGATTTTGGGCACCCATGCAAACAGATCTGGTGTGATTTTCAAGCTGCCAGGTCTGGGACTCAAGCCGCAGTCAACCATGTGCCAGCACCTTAACCATCACACCACCTGCTGGCTCCAGTCCTACATCATTTTATATGCTCAGTAACTACTGCCTTCCTGTGAGGAAATCTTTTGTCATAAGTCTTTTGTATCATCCACTCTGCTGTGTATCTAAGAAGCATTTAATGTATCTGTTGACTAAAGATGTATCTTTCACAAAATTGTTCCCACAGGTTTAGGACTATTGCCTTGATTTCATAGGATTGCAAGTATATATCTGTATTTCTTGGACCCAATTCCCATCATGTTGAGTCAGAGAATAAGCAACTGGCCCTTAGATCACAGCTATGGTGGTGTCTGATTCTTAGGGCAGCCCATCCAACTATTATCAATTTGCAGTCTTTCCTATACTGCCATGGAAAGTCAAGGCAACCAACAACAGGAAAGAATGCTAGAAGTGAACCATTTTTAAAGTATAAGCCAGTATAATCTAACTGATAGTTTTTACAGGACTAGACAATTAACCTCCATATAATTACCTAACAGGTCTTTGGTTAACTTGAGCCATATGTTAAAGAAAGGCACAATAATGGGTATTTTGCTTGATTTTAAAATACTTTCAAAAGCCCTACTCTTAGCCTTCCTAAGTACAGACCTACTAATCTCAGACCTGAAAGCCATGATTATGCAAAACTGAACTACTAATGGGTTTCATAGTTCACTACAGGTGGAATAAATCTTGCCACCATTCTTTGGTCCCTTAAGTCTACTACATGCCACCTCCTCTGTGAAGCCTCATCTTCCTCCCTTCATCTAAAGGTAACCTCCACATTCTGAACTTTGTCAATTTCTTATGCACCAAATCTCTCCAAGTCTTTTTTTTTTTTAACTTTTTAAAGGAAAATGCTCTTGACACACTTTTTTATAAATAATTTATTTAATTCCATTTGTTCTTATTGTATTAAAATTGACGAGAGAGAGAGAGAGAGAGAGAGAGAGAGAGAGAGAGAGAGAGAGAGAGAAAAGTAAGCCAGCCAAGCAGCCAAGTCTGGGACTTGAATTGTGGTTGGTCATGTGGGAATCCAGTGCCTTTAATCACCACGCCACCTGCCAGCCCCAGTGTCTTCAAGTCTGTAATTGTAGTTATTTATACATCTTATCTTCCCTAATGTAATTGTGAAGACAGGGCTTGTCTCTGAGTCTTCTCTTTAAGAGGTAAGTAAGGGGCAATGAGTGTGTTACCTAGTGCCAGCCAGCTACCATCCTCCCTGCCTTGGGCTTCAAGAGCCTTCCAACAGCTCCCTAGATTCCTCTCTCGCTGTTACCCTAATCTTTTGAAATAAACTGGTTCATGGCAGTTCCTCACTCAAAGCTGTTCACAGGCTTTCCTAGTCCTCAATGTGTCATCTGCCTAATTCTGCTGCTATCATTAGCCTTCTTGCTATCCTCTGCAGTTTAACTTTTTTTCTTCTTTAATTGGAGAGGTTTTTGCTATAGGGCATGTGCGCTTGCCAGACAGAGACGGAGACAGAAAGAGAGAAATCACCCCCCAGGGGGGATGGTCATGCCGCAATCCCTTCTCCTCCATTCTCCTCTTGGGATCTTGGGCACGCATGCACATGTGCCTGGCGTGAGTTTTAAGCCACCTGGTCCGGGACGCGAACCGCGGTCCACTACATGGGAGTCCAGCGACATAGCCATTACGCTAACTGCTGGTTCCTAAATTTTTTTTTTAAAGACAGAATGTTGCCATGTTGTGATCCTCCTACCTCAGCCTCCCGAGCTGCTGGAATTACAGGTGCACACCACCACACACAACTTTCACAGGAATCAAACCTTGGCTCCCATGTGATCCCAGCCAGCAGAGCAGTGTCTGACTGCTGCTGGGCCTTCTTACTGTTTTTGTAAATCATGCTAACCACTCTGGGCCAAATTCTCTTTCATCTGATGTCCTTGTAATCTAGAATAGTAGATATAGCTTCTTCCAGATATCTTCCAACCATTCTTTCCGACCCCTAGCACTCTCTGGCCTTGGATTCTGCTTCAGTCGCATGTCAACCCTGAATCCAGAGTGCCTAATTTGGGAAGCTGGCTTTCTCACTTACTAGGTGCATGATTTTGGGCAAGTTAATTAAACCCTGCCCCCCCAGCCTCAGTTTCCTCATTAATAAAATGGGGATACTATCCCACTCAATATATACCAAATGTCTGCACTCTATAGCAGAAACTGAAAGACTGGGAGATAAAAAAGCATGAAGAATAATTGTGGATGCTAGAGACAATGTGAAGGGAGGGTGAGAAATGGGGGAGAGTGAGAGGAAGGGAATCAAGGGAAAAAGAAGCAAAACATTTAAGGGTCACAAAAATGGAAATTTTTTTTTGAGAAGTTTTTTTGCTATAGGGCACATGCGTTTGCCAGACAGAGACAGAGAGACAGAGAGACAGAAAGCGAGAAATCACCCCTCAGGGGGCATGGCCATGCCGCAATCCCTTCTCCTCCATTCTCCTTTCAGGATCCTGGGCACGCACGCACATGCGCCCGGCGTGAGTTTTTTTTTTTTTTTTTTTTTTTTTTTGAGAGGTTTTTGCTATAGGGCGCGTGCGCTCGCCAGACAGACAGAGAGAGATAGAGAGACAGAAAGCGAGAAATCACCCCCCAGGGGGGATGGCCACGCCGCAATCCCTTCTCCTCCATTCTCCTCTCGGGATCTTGGGCACGCACGCACACGCGCCCGGCGTGAGTTTAAGCCGCCAGGTCCGGGACTCGAACCGCGGTCGACTACGTGGGAGTCCAGCGACATAGCCATTACGCTAACTGCTGGTCCCCCAAAATGGAAAATTATTGATGATAATGTGTATAACATCTTTAACTGGACTAACATACAGTATTCATGCTGGGAAGTTCATTTTGCACGCTGTGATGATATATAGTGATTGAATGTATAAATTTTTTTTAAATGGGAATAACAATTACAGTTTTATTGCTTAGAACAGTGCCCACCTGGTATATGATTAAGGGTTTAAAAAAGTAATTCTGGGACGAGCAGATGGCATAATGGCTACGTCGCTGGACTCCCAAGTAGTCAACCGCAGTTCAAGTCCTGGATCCGGTTGCCTAAACTCATGCTGAGCATGTGTGCGTGCATGCCCAAGATCCCAGGAGGAGAATGGAGGAGAAGGGATTGTGGCATGGCCATCCCCCCTGGGGGGTGATTTCTTGCTTTCTCTTTGTCTCTTCTCTCTGTCTTTCTGCCGAGTGCGCGCACCCTATAGCAAAAACTCCCCCCGCCCCCCCCAAAAAAAGGTAATCCTTTTTCTCTCTATTTATTTATTTATTTATTTAAAGTTTTGCTATAGGGCATGTGTGCTTGTCAGAGAGAGAGAGAGAGACAGGAAGAAAGTGAGAAATCACCCTCCTCCTCCCAGAGGGCTGCCACTCTGCAATCCCTTCTCCTTCGTTCTCCTCTTGGGAATTTTGGTTTGTTTCTCAAGTTGCCAGGGCCAAGACTTTAACTGTGAAGTCAGCCATGTGGATCCAGCCACCTTAACTTTCACGCTGGCTTGGTAATCTTGCATTTATAGTACTTATCACACCTGACATTTGATTATACATTAGTCTGTCTTCTCCACTAGAAAGTAAATTCCACTGGGGCAGGAGTTTGTTTTATTGGTGATTTTATTTCTAGCTCCTAGAGTAGTCTTTGGCATAAAGGCCTTCCATAAGCATTTGTTAAGTATGAATGAATTTATTACACGTTTTAAAAGTCATAAATACACTATCAAATTACATTATTTCCTTAAAACAGGCTTCCCATAACTGTGAATATTTGACTACTATACTTTGTGGCACGGCAACCTCTTTGGCCTTTAAATTCAAAAAGAAAATAATAAAAAATGGAACAATATATATCTGAAAAAAACCTAACCTACTGCGTTAACAAGCTTGATCAGCTGGAGCCAGCAGATGGCACAGCGGTTACATTGCTGGACTCCCACAGGGCTGACTGCGGTTCGAGTCCTGGACCTGGTGCTTTGAACCTCACATCAGGCACATTTGTGTGTGTGTGCCCAAGATCCCCGGAGAACAGAAGAGAAGGGATTGTGGCGTGGCCATCATCCCTGGGAGGTGATTTCTCACTTTCCCTCTCACTGTCCCTATCTCTCTCTCTCCCAGGTGAGCACATGTGCCGTAAGGCAAAAAACCTCTTTAAAAAAACAAAAAAAAAAAACAACAACAACAAAAAAAAAACTTGATCAGGGGTCTAGCAAGTGTGAAGGTGTTGGACACTCCCACATGGACAACCACGGTTTGAGTCCTAGACCAGGAGGCTTAATTTCTCACTTTCCCTCTTTCTCTCTCTCTGTGTGTCTCTCTATGGTCAAAATAAATGAATGAATAAATAAAATAAAATAAAATAAAATAAAATAAAATAAATAAAAAAATTAACTTGATCAGTTAAAACAAATTTAATACATAACACCACAGTACTAGGGGAGATATGCATGAGACTATTATGTAGAGTGCTTAATATAGTGCCTAGCACAAAAAAGCATCTAAATTATTGTATACAAGCTATAAAGACTTAAAGAAGATGCAATAATGCAGATGTTAAATTACAATGAAAAAGATTTGAAAATTGTATGCCTGTGTATGTTGTCTTGTTTCAAGTTTCTGTGTTAACCCTACCCTATGTAACTTCTTCAACTAAAGTTTTTTTTCTTTAGAAGTAGGGTACCCTCTTTCCATCCTTCCTTCTTTTCTTTTCTTTTTTTTTTTTAGAAATCACCCCCCCCCCCCCCAAGGGGGGATGGCCACGCCACAATCCCTTCTCCTCCGTTCTCCTCTTGGGATCTTGGGCACGCACACACATGCGCCCGGCATGAGTTTTAAGCCACCGGGTCCGGGACGCGAACCGTGGTCGACTACGTGGGAGCCCAGTGACATAGCCATTACAGTAACTGCTGGTCCCTTCCTTTCTTTTTGTAAAGAGGTTTTTGCCTTAGGGTACGTGTGCTTGCCAGAGAGAGACAGAGACAGTCAGATGGAAAGTGAGACATCACCTCCTGGAAAGAATGGCCATACCGCAGTTCCTTCTCTATTCCCCTCCTGGGATCTTGGGCACACAGCACTCATGCCTGGTGTGACTTTTCAAGCCACCAAGTCTATGACTCGAACTGTGGTCGGCTATGTGGTAGTCCAGGGACATAACCACTATGCTACCTTCTGGTCCCCCTGAGACAGGTACCCTTAACAGGGCCTCACGACACTGTGATTCTTCCTTTAGACACACATCTTGGTGCTTAGGTGGACCTGGAATCCAAAGCCAGGCCCCTCATATGTTTCCAGAATCACACAGCAGCAACCTACCACCTGTAGCACCACTGCTGGGCTGACTACGGAATAATGGCTCAGTCAAAAAGAACACATATGTGTATTTGCGTGTACAAGGAGTCTTCAAACACTTCATGGAAAATGTGTTTTATGAAAAACCTGCACACATTTCAAATTTTTTGTGTCCAAATACATACTTTGAATCAGTTTTTCCATAAAATTTTTGAAGTATGTTTGTATGTGCATAAGATATCTGGAAGCATATACTAGGAACTGACAAAAGTGTTAGTTTCTAGAGAGGAGAGCTATGTGAGTAACAGAGGTAGTAGGCTTTCTGCCATTTACTCTTGAATTTTAGACCACGTGACTGTGAACACATTTCTGCATTAACATGAAAGATATTTTCAAAAATAATTATTTAATTTTATTATTCATTCATTTTTTAATTTGACGAGAGAGAGAGAGAGAGAGAGAGAGAGAGAGAGAGAGAGAGAGGAAAGGGAAAGTGAAAGTGAGAAAGCAAGCCATCAAGGTCCGGGACTTGAACTGTGGTCAGCCACTTGGGAGTGTCCAGCGCCTTAACCACCATGCCACCTGCTATTCCCCTAATATGAAAGATATATATATATATATATATATATATATATATATATTATTTTAAAGAATTATTTTTTATTTAACTTTATTATTATCATCATTATTATTTTCCAGTTTGATCAGAAAGAGACAGAGAGAGAGAGAGGAAGTGAGAAAGCAAGCCACCAGGTCTGAATCTTGAACCGTGGTCGGCCATATGGGAATCCAGCGCCTTTAACCACATGCCACATGCCAGCCCTATGAAAGATATTTTTAAAGGAGAATCATAATCAGGGCCGGCAAGGTGGCATGGTGGATGGGGGCGCTGGCTTCCCACATGGCCAACTGTGGTTTGAGTCCTGGACCTGGTGACTTCTCAGTTTCCTTCTTTCTCTCTCTCATTCTGTCCCTTTCTGGTCAAATTAAAATAAAACAAATGAATAAATAAATAAAGTTAAATAAAATAATGTTTTTTTTTTTTTTGGAGAGGTTTTTTTCGCTATAGGGCGCGTGCGCTCGCCAGACAGACAGAGAGAGACATAGAGACAGAAAGCGAGAAATCACCCCCCAGGAGGGATGGTCACGCCGCAATCCCTTCTCCTCCATTCTCCTCTCGGGATCTTGGGCACGCACGCACACGCGCCCAGCGTGAGTTGTAAGCCACCGGGTCCGAGACGCGAACCGCGGTCGACTACGTGGGAGTCCAGTGACATAGCCATTACGCTAACTGCTGGTTCCCAATAAAATAATATTTTTAAAAAAGAATCATAATCTAAATTTAAAATAAGGGGCCAGCAGTTGGCGTGCTGGTTGGGATGCTAGACTCCCACATGGGTGACTGTGGTTTGAGTTTCCAGACTTGGCAGCTTATTTTCTCATTTTTCCTCTCTCTTTTGCTCTCTCTCTGTCTCTCTGGGGAGCACACATGCCCTGTAGTAAATTAAAAAATAAGAATAAATAAATAATATTTCACAAAAAATTTTTTAAAAATGCTAAAATAAATAAATAAATTTAAAGTAAAACTAGAATTCTTTGATTAGAGATATCTACTTACATAGGCTCATTGTTGCTTCTAAGTATAAATCATGAGCTCACAGATTGCTAAATAAGAGAAAACAATGGTTGGAGAAAAATGGAAGGAAGAGAAATTAATAGGTGTGGTAAACAACCACCATCTTTCTTGGGGCAAAGAACTATTAATAGACATTTAGTTCAGGTACTGTGAAACTCATCTGTACACTTAACATCTCTTGAGATGATGACTTAGAGTTAAAAAAAAAAGAGAGACAAATTAATGCAATCAGGCTTAAAATAATTAATTCAGGCTCAATTTTATTTTGCCCTTTATAACTTCCCCCTCCAAACCCTGTAAAATAGATCTGAGCAGATTTTATGGAGGAAGAGGATGATACCCAGAGAGGCTGATTTGCCTAATGTCACATAATTTATTTGAGCTGAAATCAGTACTTTGGTCCTCTCAATACTGGAATTCCTCTCTTTTCCATTTGTACCCACTTATTCTTCAGCTCCCGCCCTCTCTTTCATCCTATTCTCTCTCGATTACACTTTTCTTTTTTGATGTTTATATGCCTTCTAAGAGAAGTGGCAATTTAAATACTGGTGTAAACAGTTGTACCTCTCTAACTACTTAACATGTTTAAATGTATAAAAATTGCATTAAAATATCAATATGCAATTATTTTCCCACTACTCAAAATTTTAATAATATATTGAAGATTCTGGACCAAAATAATGTGCAAAGAGAAGACAAGGAATATTAAAATAACTTACAACAAATTTCTAAAACCCCTCAATATTAAAATTGGTAAGACAAAAATATGATTTACAATGAATGTTGGCCATATGGTATAGATAAGAAAATAGTACCCATAGTAAAAAATTCATCTTACTTATCAAAATTCCTAGTGTAAGAGTGAAAATACTCAGCTGCGTATAAATAGAGAGTATTCTAAAGTTTCTTTTGGACAAATTCTTTGGTGTTTATAAACTGTATATATTATTATATATTAATATCATAAAGTCTTTTCATACTACACAACCCGTTAAAATTGGAAATGAAAAAATATAAACTAGGTATCACCACAGAAAGTAGTTATAGGTTAATTTGAGTTCATGGTGCCCAAATGTTTATGAACAAGTTTTACTTATTAGACCTTGAAATAATTACCTATTCTTTGATATTTTTTATATATCTAAATGTTCCAGAAATTAGAAGTTATACTGCTAACAAGAGAATTCAACTCGGAGTTAACAACTATTTATAATTTTTTTTTAGCTGGCTGTCGCACATGTATGGAGTTAAATGAAAAGATGAAAAGCCTAGCATTGCTTGGATATCAGCTTGGTAAGCAGCTTGGAGTGCCAGATGCATACTAAGAAATGGAATATTCTAATTTGGAGGAAGATAACAAGTGAGTGAATAACATGGACACACGCTGTGTAAGTTCTTTACCCTAGTAAATTAATTATTCATTTGCAAATATTACCAAAAGTAAAAAATTTATTTTACAGTGGTTGGTTCTGTAATACACCAAAAGCGGTCATGTTATACTTCCCTATTCTCACTGCTTATCTCGTATCAGTGGTTGATGCTTCTCCAAAAAAATTTAGTTGACATTTAAAATGGCAATACAGGATTTACCTAATGGACTTAAGTTATAATTAGAAACCAGTTTTATATACAGAAAATTCACAAATATAGAACCTTTATTCCTAGTTTATCTTAGGTTATGCAAAAAATTGACTAAAAATTTTTCACTTGGGTCTCTGTAATAAACATGTAAATACATATTTACAATGGAGATGCCTTTTGATAGAAAGTTAACACACAAGTAATTTTGGTTTTTACTAGAATCCATCATTATGTGTCCACTTTTGAAGATACTATATCCGGTTCATTCAAATTTTAATATTCTTTTTATACACATAATCCAAATAACTATTTTACTTGTACAACTACTGCTTCATTCTATATTTAGACTTCCTTCAAGGAAGATTACCTGATCCAATAGTAGGGAGCTTTAAAAGTTTCTGTACAATCATGTGCAATTTTTGTTCTTCTAGCAATATTACAAATACTAATTAAATACATTTAGTCCTCATTCTTCATACCCTAAGAGTAATTCTTGAGTTATCTCACATGATATAAGTACCATCTTTGCAGTATTTCATGGACTCCATCTGTTTTGTCATAGCCAGAACATCATGAAATCCAGTACTCAGGCCGGACATATGTTGAAAGTATGCTTCTTTTTCCACTTGAATGGTTAAATTGTTTACTCCAGCATCTTTAAGTATTCCTGTTACCTGTTATAAAATTCCAGACATTTAAATCATTGAGATTAATGCATCTAGTATACACCTTAAATAATTGATTTCACTTTTTTTTTTTTTTTTTTTTAGGTTTTTGCCATAAGATGTTTATGCTTCCCCAGGGTGTGTATGTTCCCCAGAGAGAGACAGAGAGAGAGAGAAAGTGAGTAATTACTCCCAAGGGAGGACAGCTAAGCCACAATTCCATCTCCTCCATTCTCTTCCTGAGATTTTGGGCATACATGCACACATGCCTGGTGTGAATTGCAAGCTGCCAGGCTCAGGACTCATGTCTCAGTCAGCCACATGCCTTAACTACCACACCACTTGCTGGCCCTGTTATTACACTTTCTTCTTTTAAAAAAGAATGATTTTTATTTAGCTTTATTTATTTATTTATTTTAATTTGACCAGAGAGGGAGGGAGAGAGAGGGAGAGAGAGTGAGCCACCAGGACTGGGACTCGAACTGTGGTTGGCCATGTGGGAGTCCAGCACCCTTAACCACCATGCCACATGCTGGCCCTGATATCACATTTTCTATGGGTATAGGCAGTCCATGATAGAACCTCAAAGTAATGTTTATCATTTAGTTAGTCAAAATATTAGATGGGACCTTTTAGAGGGTTAGTAAATTACTGACTTGACATTTGAAGTAGAAAAGGAAAACAGCTAATATTTCCAGTTTGGTACATCTGAACAGGACTCTAAGTATTCTTTTGATTGCTATCCCAACTATAGTACATATCCACCAACTTGGTTATTATTAATTTATGGCTGTATTTATTAATTTATTTTTACTTACTTATTTTTAAAATAATTGTTTTATTTAACTTTATTTATTTATTTAAATTTTACCAGAGAGGGACAGAGAGAGAGGGAAAGTGAGCAAGTAAGCCACCAGGTCTGGTACTTGAACCATGGACGGCCATGTGGGAGTCCAGCACCCTTAACCACTACGTCACTTGCTGCCCCCATGGCTATATTTATAATAATTTACTTCTTTCTTCTTTTTTTTTTTTTTGGAGAGGTTTTTGCTATAGGGTGCGTGCGCTCGCCAGATAGAGAGAGACAGACAGACAGAAAGGGAGAAATCACCCCCTAGGGGGGATGGCCACGCCGCAATTCCTTCTCCTCCATTCTCCTCTTGGGATCTTGGGCACGCATGCACATGCGCCTGGCGTGAGTTTAAGCCACTGTGTCCGGGACGCAAACCGCGGTTGACTACGTGGGAGTCCAGCGACATAGCCATTACGCCAACTGCTGGTCCCAATAATTTACTTCTAATAATCTACTGGGAACCAAGATGAACCTTTATTTTGCATTAACTTAAGCTTGACCACTCAGTACCAAAATATGATTTTATTTTCATCATTTTCGGATATAAAATACATCTAAATGTTAAAAAAAAAGTAAGTTATATCACCCTTGGACTGCTGCAAGATTAATATTTTTGAGCAGTAAATGACTATTGAGCCATATAACTTATGGTTTGTGCAAATTTCTGTCCAAATGATCCCAAGTGAAATGACAAAAACAAGAGATTATTACCTGTTGTACTATTCTTTGTTCCAACACATCAGAGGTCACCTGTATGTGAATTGTTCCTGCCACAATACTAGCAGAATGGCGCCAAAAATGAGGGTCTCGAAATGATATTAATCCTTCAATTTTCTGTATCTGTCAAATGAAAACAGAAGAGGTGATATAAATGGTTTTAATAGCTAATATACTCAACACGATGGGGATGCTTTCTGATAAAACAAAAGCACACAGTCATTGGTTCAGAAATCACTATTAAGCTGATTTAGAAAAAAAAAAAAAATACGGAGAAGCCAGAAGTGGGAAGGAATAGGAGAGGGACAACTATAGAGTTGTCAGAAAAGTCACTATGTGTGTGTGTGTGTGTGTATATATATATATTTATTTTTATTTTTATTTTTTTTTTGAGAGGTTTTTGCTATAGGGCGTGTGCGCTTGCCAGAAAGAGAGAGAGAGAGACAGGGAGACAGAAAGCAAGAAATGACCATGCCACAATCCCTTCTCCTCCATTCTCCTCTCGGGATCTTGGGCACACACGTGCATTCGTCTGGCGTGAGTTTAAGCCACTGGGTCTGGGACTCGAACTGTGGTCAACTGCATGGGAGTCCAGTGACGTAGCCATTATGCCATCTGCTGGTCCGAAGTCATAATATATTTTATCTAAGATTCTTTTTTTCTTTTCTATTTAACTTTATTTATTTTTTTAAAAATTTGACCAGAGAGGGACAGAGTGTGTGTGTGTGCATGTGGGGAGTGAGAAAGCAAGCCTCCAGGTCTGGGACTCAAACTGTGGTCAGCCATGTGGGAGTCCAGTGCCCTTAACCACCACACCACCTACCAGCCCCGCTAAGATTTTTCTATGTAAAAACGTATCATGATTTTTCTGACAACCCAATAGCTTAATGTAAAAGGACCTAAAGTATTCTGATCTAGGAGTGAAAACTGGGGCATCAGCTCTGAATAGGAAGGTACGTGGGGGTTACAGGTATCATTACATGCAAATTTGGCTTTCACCAGTAGTTGTATACACATTTTCATAATATATGTGCTTTGTCTATTTTAAACATTACCTAGACATGTTCAATGAACTACACAGTTTCCCCTTTACACTGATCTATACATACGCACTGTTTGTCATAAGGAGATAACATAATCAAAACATATCCTCAATGTTCAACAGAAGATTGGTTAAATATATTACTGACTGCCCATATAGTGTAATATTATACTGTCATTAAAAATGCAATAGGGGGGGCCAGCAGGTGGCATGGTGGTTAAAGTGCTGACCATCGTTCGTGTCCTGGATCTGGTGGCCTCAGAATCACGCTGATGTGTGTGGGTGTGTGCTCAAAGTCCTGAGAGGAGAATGGAGAACAGATTAGGGCATGGTCATCCCCCTGGGGGGTGATTTCTCACTTTCCTTCTGTCTGTCTCTCTGCCTTTTTGTGGTGAATGCACACACTCTATGGCAACAACCTAAAAAGCCACAATAACAATAACGCATTAGGGGCTCTCCCTATAGCCCAGTGGTTAAGGGAGCCAGATCCCACATAGCTGACTGGAGTATGAATCTTAGTCCCAGTGGCTTGAAAAACACTCCGGGAACAGGTGTGTGCCTGGCCCAAATCCGAAGAGAGAGAGAGAGAGAGAGAGAGAGAGAGAGAGAGAGAGAACACAACCCCTCTATGGGGATGGGTCATGCCACAATCACTTCTCCACCTATCCCTGTCATGCCCTGAGGAACACATGCCCATGTGCTTGGTTTCATTTCTCAAGCCGCCAGGTATGGGATTCAAACTGTGCAGGCAGCCATGTGGGATCTATCTGCTCTGACTGCTATGCCACTGGCTAACATGGCTTTCTTTTCTTTTCTTTCTTTTTTTTTTTAAAAGAGGTTTTTGCTATAGGGTGTGTGCACTCGCCAGAAAGACAGAGAGAGACAGAGAGACAGAAAGCGAGAAATCACCCCCTGGGGAGACGGCCAAGCCACAATCCCTTCTCCTCCATTCTCCTCTCGGGATCTTGGGCACGCACACACACGTGCCCAGTGTGAGTTTAAGCCACCAGGTCCGGGACTTGAACCGCAGTTGACTACATGGGAGTCCAGCGACATAGCTATTATGCTAACTGCTGGTCCCATGGCTTTCTTGATTTGAAAGACTATGGTTAGTAAGCCTCTGCCTGTTTAAATTATGCTGCAAATATTTTCTCTTGGTCTACTTTTTATATTTTGTATTTGTTAATGGATTCTTTCACCAATTTTGGAAATTTTCAATTGGTAGGTTTTGTGGATATTGTTTCCCTTCCTGCACCTGTTTTCACTTCAACCTTTTTTTTTTTTTTTTTGAGAGGTTTTCGCTATAGGGTGTGTGCGCTCGCCAGACAGACAGACAGAGACATAGATACAGAAAGTGAGAAATCACCCCCCAGGGGGAATGGTCACGCCGCAATCCCTTCTCCTCCATTCTCCTCTCGGGATCTTGGGCACGCACGCATACACGCCCGGCGTGAGTTCTAAGTCACCGGGTCTGGGACGCGAATCGTGGTTGACTACGTGGGAATCCAGCGATATAGCCATTACGCTAACTGCTGGTTCCCATCACTTCAACCTTTTAAAAAGGCCTTCCCTAGCTCTGTGACTATAAAAATATCCTCTATTTTATTTTAATAGTTTTATAATGTTTTAAAGAATTATTTTTTATTTAATTTTATTTTTTCACTCATTTATTTTAATTTGACCAGAGAGAGACACAGAGGAAGAGTGAGTGTGAGAGAGTGAGTGAGAAAGCAAGCCGCCAGGTCCGGGATTCAAACCGTGGTCAGCCATATGGGAGTGTCCAGCGCTTTAACCACCATGCCACTTGCTGGTCCCAATAGTTTTGTAATTTTTTGTAATTAATATATTGGGTCATTAGAAAAGTCATGACATACTTTTCTATGTTTTTCTTTTCCTTTCCTTTTTTTTTTTGAAAGCAATTTTTGCCATAGAACATGTGTGTTCACTAGGGAGACAGAGACACATTCTCTTCTCCTCCATTCTTCTCTTGGGATTTTGGACATGCACACACATGTGCCTGGCGTGAATTTCAAGTCGCCGAGTCTGGGACTTGAACTGTGGCTGACTACATGGGAGTCCAGCACCTTAACTACTATACCACCTGCTGGCCCCTCTATGTTTTTCTTGCCCACCCCCCCCCCCATGGTTTTCTATGCAAATATGCATCATGACTTTTCTGACAACCCAATACTTAATCTACTGGAAACACATTTTTTCCCCTAATTTATTTATTTATTTATTTTTAGAGAGAGAGAGAAACAGAGAGAGAAAGAGAGAATGTGATAAAGTAAGCTGTCAGGTCTGGGACTCAAACTGTGGTCAACCATGTCGACTAGCACCTTAACCCCCATCCATCTGCTGGCCCTGAAAATTTCACACTTTTTCTCTCTTTTTTTTTTTAATAAATTTTTTTATTGAGAGGTTTTCACTGATCTGAAATGCTATTTTTGCTATAAACTGAATCCCGTAAGTTTCTGGGTCCATTTCTGGACAACCTGCTTTTTTTTTTTAAAGAATTATTTATTTTGGGAACCAGCAGTTAGCGTAATATGTCGCTGGACTCCCACGTAGTCGACCATGGTTCGTGTCGCGGACCCAGTGGCTTAAAACTCACGCCGGGCACATGTGCGTGCGTGCCCAAGATCCCGAGAGGAGAACGGAGAAGGGATTGCGGTGTGACCATCCCCCCTGGGGGGTGATTTCTCTCTTTCTGTCTCTCTGTCTCTGTCTGTCTGGCGAGCGCACACGCCCTATAGTGAAAACCTCTCCAAAAAAAAAAAAGAATTATTTATTTTATTTATTATTATTATAAGTATTTTTAGCTTTCTATAGTCATCAGAGAGAGATAGAGAGAGAGAGAGAGGTGAAGTGAGAAAGCAAGCCTCCAGGTTTGGGACTCAAACCAGTCAGCCATGTGGAAGTCTAGCACCCCAACTACCACACCACCTGCTGTCCCGACAACCTACTGTTTTTTTTTTTTTTTTTTGAGAGGTTTTTTGTTATAGGGCGCGTGCGCTCGCCAGACAGACAGAGAGAGACATAGAGACAGAAAGCGAGAAATCACCCCCCAGGGGGGATGGTCACGCCGCAATCCCTTCTCCTCCATTCTCCTCTCGGGATCTTGGGCACGCACGCACACGCGCCCGGCGTGAGTTGTAAGCCACCGGGTCCGAGACGCGAACCGCGGTCGACTACGTGGGAGTCCAGCGACATAGCCATTACACTAACTGCTGGTTCCCGCAACCTACTGTTTTTTAAAAAATTATTCTTGTGCAAGGACCAAACTGTTTTAGTTTTGTGAGTTAATTATTAACTATACAATACTAAAACAGGATCCTAGTATTTGTTATTTCTGTAAATTAGTGTGTTTTGTTTCTCATCAAGCCTAACTCTTCCATACAAGTTACAAATATTATTGGATATATCCCACAAAACCAAAATTACATAATATCACAATGAGGTGCAGTAGAATTGATATTTAAATTAAAAAATTAACATGTTCATAAAACACAGCCTTCCTATCCACGAAAATGCTCCTCTACTTTTATGCAGTTGCTGCTTTATAACCTTTTAAGTAAAACTGTATTTTCTTCATATTGTGCACATTACTTATTAAGCCAACTTAATTTAAAATGCTATTTTAGAAGGGAAAGAATAGCCAAGAAATTACATACAGTACCTTTTCTAAAGCAATATGTAGTTCTTTTTCATATTCTGGTGGCAGTCTCAGAAGTAGAACCTGACAGGCATCTTTTATCAGTGGGACAACACTGAGGAATATTAATATGGCAATGAAAAGAGAACAGAGTGGATCGGCAATGAACCATCCAAATTGCTCTATAAGAATTGTGGATACAATCACACCAATACTGCCAAGTGTGTCTGCCAAAACATGTAAAAACACACCTACAAATAAAATACATAAGAACATTAAAAATTAAGGTACATCTAATTTAGTTCTTTTATCCACTCTACCAATATTGTGGGGTATCTACTATTTATCACATAGTTTGCTAGTGACTGGTACTTCAAAATGACTATAATGTGGGCACCACCCTCAAGGAATTAAGAGTACAGTAAAAAGGTAAAGACATAGGCAACTATGTCACAGTGTGGCTAGTTTTTTTTTTTGCGGGGGGAGAGGTTTTTGCTATAGGGCGTGTGTGCTCGCCAGACAGACAGAGACAGACATAAAGACAGAAAGCGAGAAATCGCCCCCCAGGGGGGATGGTCACGCCGCAATCCCTTCTCCTCCATTCTCCTCTAGGGATCTTGGGCACGCACGCACACGCGCCTGGCGTGAGTTTTAAGCCACCGGGTCTGCGATGCGAACTGCGGTCGACTACGTGGGAGTCCAGCGACATAGCCATTACGCTAACTGCTGGTTCCCAGTATGGCTAGTTTTTAACAGTGCACTTTGTCTGGAAAGGCTTCCTAAAAATCATGCTTGAGCCAAGTTTGACATGAGCCAAATTACTTGAACAACCAGAATAAACACTAAACAAAATAAGCAATTAATATTTCCTTTATTTTTTTATGCTATCATAAAAATGTCTTGGTTCTTTGTAGTCAAAGTTCTCAAGAGTACACTCAAGTGATTTCTTTGCAACTAATATTTGTCTTTTTCAACTACCACTATGAAGAGGACTCTATAAATATAATAATTTATTTAAAGTTAACATTTCTGAACAAATATATTTTTATTTTCATTTAAAAAATTAAAATATTTTATTACAGTAAAAACACTTAACAAGAAATTTACTGTATTAACAAAAGTAATATTTTTTTGAGAGGTTTTTGCTATAGGGTGCATGTGCTCGCCCTAAAGACAGAGAGACAGAGAGACAGAAAGCGAGAAATCACCCCCCGGGTAGATGGCCACGCCGCAATCCCTTCTCCTCCATTCTCTTCTTGGGATCTTGGGCACGCACGCACACGCGCCCAGCATGAGTTTAAGCTGCCGGGTCCGGGACTCGAACCACAGTCGACTACATGGGAGTCCAGCGACATAGCCATTACGCTAACTGCTGGTCCCTGGAGTATTTATCTTTCTATAACTGGCTTGCTTGCTCCCTCCCTTCCTCTTTCTCTCTCTTTCTCTCTCTCTTTCTCTCTCTCTCTCTCAATTTCTTTCTTTCTGAGAGGTTTATACTATAGGGCGCATGTGCTCGCCAGAAAGGCAGAGACAGAAAGCGAGAAATCACCCCCCCAAGGGTGATGGCCATGCTGCAATCCCTTCTCCTCCATTCTTCTCTCGGGATCTTGGGCACGCTTGCACATGCACCTGGCGTGAGTTTAAACCACTGGGTCCAGGACTTGAACCATAATCAACTACATGGGAGTCCAGCGACATAGCCATTACACCAACTGCTGGTTCCATGACTGGCTTTGTTCACTTAGCGTTAATTTCCTCACAGTTTAGCTATGTTGTCACATATTACAGAATTTCTCAGTTTTTAATTATTTATGTATTTGTTTATTTTGCTGGAGGGTCTGTGTTCTCACTAGAGAAAGAAAGAGCGAGTGACCAAGAGAAAGTGAGAAAGTAACCCTGTAATTGTTGGATGGTCTCACTGCAGTCCTTTCTCCTCTATCTCCTTCCTTTTAGGAATTTGGGTACGCATGCACGTGTGCCCTCCATATTTTTCTTTCTTTCTTTTATTTTTTTTGAGAGAGATTTTTGCTATAGGGTGCATGAGCTCACCAGAGAGACAGAAAGTGAGAAACCACCCCCCAGGGTGTACGGCCACGCTGTAATCCCTTGTCCAGTCTCCTCTTGGGACTTTGGGCACACATGTACATGCACCTGGTGTGAGTTTTAAGCTGCTGGGTCCAGGACTCGAATCACAGTCAACTATGTGGAAGTCCAGTAACGTAACCATTACGCCATCTGCTGGTTCCATGCCCTGCATATTTTTCAAATTGCAGAGTCCATGTGTGATCCAGCCACCTTAACTACCATGCCACAAGCTGGCCTGAATTTCTCACTTTTTAAAGGCTGAATAATATTCCACTTTATGTATACAAAAATGTATTTTCTACAACAAGTAACTTCAGACAATTTTTTAGCCACAGGTTACTTTTTTATAATAAAATCATTATTATAAGCCCAGTATTTAATGCAAATAAACACAGTGCTAATTCAGGACACAGATGGAAGGTAGGACATTTGGCAAGGACTCACCCCTCATGTTCGCATTCATGCCTCCTCCTGTAGAGCCGTGGCTGTGACCGTGCCCATGGTCACCATGTCCATGCATATGGTGTGAATGGCTGTGATCAGATGAGTGACAGCTTCCTTGAGAAGCTCCATGGGTATGGCTATGGGCATGGCTAAAGGCACAGATACCAATAAGGTTTACTATCAGCCCTCCAACTGACACTGGCTAGCAAAAGGGAAAAAAGAAAACCTTTAAATTCTTTAAATTTGTCATTTAAAAAATAAACTTGTTATTTAAAAGTTTTGATATAGCTACATATATTTTCCTATTTACAGTTTCAAAGTATTCATGTAAATCCCAAGTTCACTAAGTCCAAATTTTTTATTGAGATTTCCTTTTTTTTCCAAAGATTTTTAATTTTTATTTATTATTATTCTTCAATGTTGACCAGAAAGAGACAGACAGTGAGAAAGGGAGAGTGAGAAAGCAAACTGCCAGGTTCGAGACTTGAACTGTGGTCAGCCATGTGGGGGTCTAGCATTTCAACCACCATGCCAAAGTCCAAAATTTAAAAATATAAATCTCAGGGACCAGCAGTTAACGTAATTGCTATGTCGCTGGACTCCCATGTAGTTGACTGCAGTTCAAGTCCCGGACCCAATGGCTAAAACTCACGCTGGGCAAATGAGGAAAATGGAAGAGAGGGGATTGTGGCGTGGCCATCCCCCATGGGGGGTGATTTCTCACTTTCTGTCTCTCTCTCTGTCTTTCTGGTGAGCGCATGCGCCCTATACCAAAAACCTCTCCAAAAAAAAAAAAAAAAAGAAAAGAAAAAAAAGAAAAAAGAATCTCAGAATATTTTATGAGAAATATTTTAACTTTTTAATGCAAACAGAATTGACAAATAGATTTTCACTTATTTTAATTAAGTAATTAAAAATTATTTGGTTGATGAAGTACTGCTTACTATGCCAAGTATACACTGTACCTGAAACCTTACTTATAATTACTAAGTAAATTTCAACAGTTTAAAATGGTGATGATTATAATCTTTTTTTTTTTTTTGAGAGGTTTTTGCTATAGGGCGCGTGTGCTCACCAGAAAGACAGAGAGACAGAAAGTGAGAAATCAATCCTGACAGGGGATGGCCACACTGCAACCCCTTCTCCACCATTCTCCTCTCGGGATCTTGGGCATGCACACACACATGCCCGGTGTGAGTTTAAGCCACTGGGTCCAGGACTTGAACCGTGGTCGACTACATGGGAGTCCAGTGACATAGCCATTACGTTAACTGCTGGTCCCAGCGATGATTATAATTTATTGACCAGTGGATTCCAAATAAATATAGTCGTATTGTATAATGAAAAAGCAAAAATATAGTAGTAATTTCTCTTTCTTTTCTAACAAAGTAAATAAAATTATCTTGATTGAATGGTGCCAAAATACTTCAAAGGATAGACAAAGTTACACACTCTTGATTATCCTCTTATAAAAGATTTTGAATAATAGTGCCAAGTGTTGTTTAGTTCACATGTGTACAATTTTTCCTCTAGAGAAACTGTTTTTTAGAGAAGGAAAATATAAAAATGAAAGACTCAAAAAAATTTTAATTACTTTACAAAGGTAGTAAAAACGATACTTTAATAAATACATATGGAGTTCATTTACTTCTTCCTATGATTTAGATAATTTCTTTTCCAGATTTAAAAATTTCCATAAGCTTTATGAGCTTACAGATCATTAATGAGCTGGAACAAGACCAAATGCTACCTATTAAAACCTCATCAACACATAAACATTCCTCTACTAAGAAATACTTCATCTTTAGAGGCCAGCAGATGGTGTAGTGTTTACATCACAGAACTCCCACGAAGCTGACCATGGTTCGAATCCCAGACCCGGTGACTTAAAATTCACGCTGGGTGTGTGTGTGTGTGTGTGTGTGTGTATGTGTGTGTGCCGAAGATCCCAGGAGAAGAATGGAGGAGAAGGGAATGCAGAGTGGCCATCTCCCCTAGGTGTGATTTATTGCTTTCTCTTTCTCCAGCAAGTACAGATTTTTTGACCTGTTGAAAAAAATCTCACGGAAAAAACGTAGTTAAGTAAAAGTCTCCTACAATTCTACCTCTGAGAATTAGTTACTCCTCAAAGCATGATATATTTTTTCTATGTATGTATGTTAGTGGACACACACATTCATATATACCTTTTATTTATTTATTTAGAGGTTTTTGCTATAGGGCATGTGTACTTGCCGGAGAGACAGAGACAAAAAGTGAGAAATCACTCCCTGGGGGGATGGCCATGCTGCAATCTCTTCTCCATTCTCTTCATGGGATCTTGGGCATGCATGCACATGTGCCAGGTGTGAATTTTAAGCCACTGGATCTGGGACTCGAACTGAAGTTGACCACTTGGGAGTCTAGTGTTGTAACCATAATGCTATTTGTTGGTATCCATGTATATCTTTTTTTCTTCTTCTTTTTTTTTTTTTAGAGGTTTTTGCTAGAGGGTGTGTGCGCTCACCAGAAAAAGACAGAGAGACAGAAAGCAAGAAATCACCCCCCTAGGGGTGATGGCCATGCTGCAATCCCTTCTCCTCCATCATTCTCCTCTTGGGATCTTGGGCACGTACGCACATGTGCCCGGTGTGAGTTAAGCCGCTGGGTTTGGGACTCAAACTACGGTCGACTACATGGGAGTCCAGCGATATAGCCATTATGCTAACTGCTGGTCCCTCCATGTATACCTTTTAAAAGCAGTAGTCATTTTGCGATTTATTTTTCACTTAGTATGTACTATCTTGTAAGTATTTTTCATACCAGCATAGATATACGTTCCCCTTTTAATAACTGCATAGTATTCTTTTTAAAAATTATTTTATTTAACTATTTATTCATTCATTTATTTCAATTTGACCAGAGAGGGATAGAGTGAGAGTGAGAGTGAGAGTGAGAGAGAGAGAGAGAGAGAGAGCAAGCCGCCAGGTCCAGGACTTGAACCTCACTTGGCCATGTGGGAGTCCAGCTCCCTTAACCACCAAGCCACTTGCTGGCCCGCACAGTATTCTTTTTTAAGAGGTTTTTGCCTTGGGGTGCATGTGCTTACCAGAGAGACAGAGACAGTGACAGTGAGAGTGAGAGAGAAAATGAAAAGTCACCCCATGTAGGGCTGGCCATGCCACGATCCCTTCTCCTCCATTCTCCTCCTGGGATCTTGGGCATGCACCCATGCCTGGCATGGGTTTGTAGCCACCAGATCCGTAACTCAAGCCACAGTCAGCCATGTGCAAGTCCAGCGACATAACTGCTATGCCATAAGCTGGCCCTAATAACTGCACAGTATTCTATTCTATTAATAACACATTTATTTAACTAGTTCTTTCATTGGTGGACACCAAATTGTTTAGATATTTTTTCACTATTATAAACAATGTTATAATGAATTATGTACTTTGGTATACTTTCAATGTTTCTGTAGGATAAATACTACAGGTGAAAGGCAAGGAATACTTAAAATTCTAATATATACTTCCAAACTGTACCTCTAAAACATTTTATTAATATATGTTTTCACCAACAAGGTTCAGTGTAATCATTCAACAGTTAATTGGAGATTTTCTAGAACAAACCAGGTGCTAGAATTTAAGAGTTAATGAATGATGAAGTGGGGATTTTAATGTCTCTGTATTGACTGACATGCATGGTATTCCCTCTGGAAAAAGAAATGTAATACACTGTAAAGTTATATGCGATTCAAAGGAATAGAAACAAGATTATGATGATAATGAATAAATCTAAAAAATAATAACAAAAAAATAAGTTTTTAAAATAAAAAAATTAACTATCCAAAAAAATAGTTAATGATACATATTCACTGTGGAAGAATGATGAACAACTGCAACTCTGTGTTGCTAAAAGAGGAATGCACTTGATACAATGAAAATATCAAGGAGGGGAAATCTAACAAATTTTGGGAGACGAGAAGAACAGGATTAAGGGAAAATATCCTACCAGAGGAGAAATATTAGTAAAATAGAGAGGGAAGGGCATGCCAGCTATGAGAAATAGTACACGTCAAAGTTTGGAAGTATGACAAGAGTATTAAATGTTGCTATAGCAATAATATATAGAGGAAAGTCTTTAAAATTGTAATATTTTCCTGATTTTAGTTTTTACTTTATGCAAATTTCCTCAGGTATTTTAAAACACATTTCAAATAAAAATAGTTAATAAGTCAGGAAAATAGCCATGTTTTACAATATCATCTGGTATTTTGTCTACTAAAATTTAGAGAAAAAGCTTAATTTGTAAAAGATAGCAGTGTAAACAGCAAGACAGCAAGTTATGTTCATTTAAGTAAAAAAGTAAAAACCTTCCTAGATCAATAACTATAAAAGCTAGACTTTAGCATGGAAAAAACTGTAAGTAGAAAATCAAATAGGGAAATTAAAAACTTACTGTCAACATGTGTGTGTCTAATTCCGGAGGATCAATCAGTCTAGCCACTGATTCCATAAACACAAAAAAAGCTATTACTATTAGAAAAAGTCCATTAATAAATCCAGAGAGAATTTCGATTCGGCCATACCTAAAAATACAAAATAGCTTTTAGATATGAAAGATTATTGTCAAACTACTAAATAAATAATACAAAATGACCAAGATTTTAAATATCTTATTAATCATGCAAAGTCCTTTCTCTCTCTCTCTCATACACACACAAATATATTATGAAGGGTTTCCAAAAGTGCATGGAAAATGGTATTAAGAAAAAACTATACATGGACTTCAATTTTTGTTTTTGCATTAAAATTAACTCATACTGTAATTCCATTTTTCCACAAACTTTTTGAAGTTCCCTTGTACATGTTGAAATTTTGTATATTCATCAAAGTCCTTCTTTGGTACCCTTTTCCTAACTTCATTGCAAGAAGTCTTTTCAACCCCTGACATGCTCTGTATCTCTGTCATGACACACAGATTCTACTTTGTACCAAAAATTATTTATATTTCTGGCTCATTCATTATTTAAAATATAATAAACACTTAAGAAAAAAGCTGAATTAATTAATTTTGAGTAGGTCTTATCAAAATACCAACCACAAAAAGAGATTTTACTATATCTGCTGGATTAAATTGTTTAATGAAAGGCTATTTTCATTTATAGCTTCAAATTTTGAATACTGTTTTTAGCAGCAATGAGGGATATATCCATACACATTTCATTGCCTCAAAAAAACCCCAAAACATTGTTGGGCGAAGATCACAAGATTTTTAACTGGTTTTTGCTCCCTAACTATAGAGAGGATATATTTGGGGGAGAATAATAGAGAGGATTTATTAGGGAGTATAATTTTTAGAAAAAGAATTATTGATTTAATTTACTTTATTATTATTATTATTATTATTTAACTTGTTATCAGGCATGTGTGGTTATCAGAGAGAGAGAAAAAGTGAAAAAGCAAACTGCCACATCTGGGCCTTGAACATGGCAACCAGCCACGTAGAAGTCCATCACCATAACCACCACACCACCTGCAGTCCCCAGGAGTATAATCTTGAGCTTACTACCATTAAGTATTTATCAAATGCTTGCTTGGCTCATATCTCCTTATCTAATTCAAGAAAAACGAAGATCTGGCAATTATTTTATATTGAAAATAATAAAAGTTTATTATCTGAGATAGAATTTGCACTTCGGATTTTTCCATTGCTACATCACCTTAATAGACAGTGTACTTACCCATAAGAGAAAATCCGAGTGGCTTTCCATCTACTCATCAAGGCAGCAAAAAGTCCCATGACCAAAGCCGAACAGTCAAAGAGCATGTGAAATCCATCTGAGATCAGACCCAGACTATTGGTCAACACGCCATAGAACAATTCCACAAAGGTAAAAAGCTAAAAATGTTTAAAAAAATATGGGAGGAGTATGTTGGGAAATAGTTTCAATAGAGATTTAACAAAATTTAATCATGAGGATTTTAACACTTAATTAACGAAACTTGAAGATCTGCTATAATTCTGCCTCTTTAGTTATTTAACTGTCATTGATACTAGAAACCTAGTTTCATATAAAGTTAAAGAAACTAAGATAAATCAGATATATCCATCTTATAAACTACTTAGCAGGAGATAGTTTTATTTTTATGTTTGTAAAAAGCAATAAACTAGACTATAAAATGTTAGCACTCAGCGTTATGTCGTGAAATGCTATAAGGAGTAGATAGCCCCCCATACTGATTTGAAAGAATATACTAAATCAGTGCTTATAAAATGCCTCAAAATTATTTGCTTAAGTAATCTGAATGTAATTCTGTAATCTTGCTACCATGTAGGGAAAAATGTAAATTTCATCCAATTTGAAATGATCAGAAATTTGGGAATTATTCAATTATACCGGAATTGTAAAAATTAAAATGTGAAACTTTTAATATATAAAAATCTTACCAGATTCAAGCATAGGAAGTAAAAGATCTGCCTAGAGTCACTCTCCTCAAGAATTTGTTTTAGTGATTCCTTAATAAACCTTGGGATGGACTGAGAACTATGCTGAAAAGCATCACCCATAAAGTGATAGAGAGGCGTTCCTTCAGGAGAATATCCAATAAAGGTTCCTTTCTGTCCTCTCTTAGAAGGAGATGATAAGATGTTGGCGGCTATGAAGAGATAAAAAAGAATATCACCAAGTTTTAAAATTTGAACTTACCAAAACCAGCTCGGAAACCGCTGGCACTAAATGCAAGCAATTTCCAAAATTAAGGAAATGATCTTGACCGCCAGAATCCATAAAAGGAAATGTGTTAAACTAAAAAGGTAAGTGCTTACACAAAATGAAGAATATAGCGCTCACTACCACTCCTCCCGACAGGACGTGCTCAGTGCTTTCCTGGTGTGCTGCTTTGTTCATAGCTCGAAGCTGGTCTGTTATTGGATGCGTCCAAAAATTTCCAAAAAGGAGAGCACTAATAAAAATGGGAAAAGACCCATAGCGGGCACATTTGGAAACTTCCATTTTGACTAAACAAATGGAATCGACGTAGAAATCCAGGATCATAACAAAAAAGATAACCGTTGTGAATGGCATAATGAGAGAAAACCAAGATTCAACTTTACTCTAGAAAAGCGGAAAAAAAAAAAAAAAAAGAATGAACTTATCAATACTATATGGGCATAAAGTTTACATTATACAAGATTTTTTAAAAATCTTTTTATATATAAACTTGTATTCTCATGGTTCAGAAAGTGCAAGTACATAAGAGCGAAAAGATATTTGGTACATTTTCCTAAGTATTAAAAAACAGAAGTATTATTGCTTAATAATTTTATTAATACTAGGTGACCCACAATTCTTGAGTCTAATGCATGGTGTTTAATTGTTGTTTCTTTGCTTCCTTTGAGCCATAGAAATGTGAGAGATATGTAAATGTACTAGTATTTGATTTGCATTTTATATAAATAAAAGAAATAAAGTATTTTCTTGAAACTACAAAGGAAAAGCAAAGATAATTTAAGTTACTTTCAATCCCAAATTAAAAGAAAGTACAATGTATTGAACTAAGATTTATAAGTAATAGTAATTCATTCCACTTTATTATCAATAATTCTTGCTCTTACCTCAGTGGTCACAGAAAGAACAATGACCCATGGACACAAGAGGAGCACTGAGACAAGATGGGATAAAGCTTGAAGACGTTTGGCTCCACCAACATCCACAGAGAGCTTTTTAGAAGCTGTATGAAAACCAACCTTACAACACAAAGCCAATACTAGCAACAATACTCCACCCTATGAGTAAAATCAGACAAGTCTCATTAGAATTACATACAGTCCAATACTCAAATCCTAAATACACGTTATTTGAAGAAATGGAACTAGCATACGTTTTCCATACCCTCATTACCTAAGTACTTAAATGGTAGGCAATGTTGTAAATTACTTTATAACTTACTTTAAATGCCCTCTTAAAGTTACAGATGCCATAATTTTTCAGATTTTTTTTTTGATCACATTCAAAACAAAGCCAAGGGGACCAGCAGTTAGTGTAATGGCTATGTCACTGGACTCCCATGTAGTCAACTATGGTTTGAGTCCCGGACCCGGTGGTTTAAACTCACGCTGGGCGCATGTGTGTGCGTGCCCAAGATTCCTAGAGAAGGGACTGCGGCGTGGCCATCCCTCCTGGGAGGTGATTTCTTGCTTTTTGTCTCTCTCTGTCTTTCTGGTGAGTGCACGCGCCATATAGCAAAAACCTCTCCAGAAAAACAAAACAAAACAAAAAGCCAAGAACATACCTTGTGATCTGCCACACCTAAGAAGGCAATGGCTGTGTAAAGCATGTGAGTTAGAGCACTGTCATGATGTCCTTCAGCTAAGGGAGTAAGCGTAAAGGAAAAAGATCCAAATATTTACTTTTTGAAATCTGAAGTCCTCCTAAAATTTCAGCTGTATTATTTCTGATTGAACATAGACTGGTCTGGGGGCTCTAAACCTGATTACCTTTAATAACATGTTTCCCTTAAAGATAAAATAATCTGAAGTTTAATTCTGGGACATGATTTAAAAACTGGAAAGGCTGGTAATATCTTTTGCTATCTCCAAAACAATTATAGTAGTGCTTAAGGTATGGTTGCTAAATTTTAGTACTTAACCCCCAAAAGACATGCACACATACTATAAGGACAAATGGACAAGAACAGGGAATCATCTTGGACCATTCCCATCCAGTGAAGTTAAGCTTGCCCTTTTATTTTATTTTATTTTTTTTAGGTTTTTGCCATAGGGCACATGCACTCACCAGAGAGAAAGACAGAGAGAGGGAAAGATATATACCCCCTCAAGGGGATGGCCATGCCATAATCCCTTCTCCTCTCTTCTCTCAGAATTTTGGGCAGGCATGCAAGCACATGCGCCCGCTGTGATTTTCAAGCCACCAGGCCCAGGACTTGAACCATGGTCAGACATGTGGGAATCTAGCATCTTCACTACCACACTACCTGCTGGTCCTTTTAAAATGACATGTAAAATAGGTGCTAAATCTTTCTTCTAAGTCATTGACCAGATAAGCCTTGGCAAAGTAGGTAGCAAGTAAAAGAAGATGGAATGGGGAATGGAAGTTGTATCACAACAAGCTGGAGCTTTTTCAAATCATGCTCCCCTCTTTCATTTCAACAAAATAAATTACTATTAAATCACTAAAAAGTTTTAGGGCAGTGAATATTAGTACCAGAAGAATCGAAACTGTTGCTCTGAGTTCTACTTAATGTAGTGGACAAAGTCAGTAAAGTGAGCAGTGACTCCAAGCTGTGTTTACACAAGGGAAGACTAGGGGCTGAGCTGAAACAATCATTTAGAGCCAGAGGTGAATACCAGGTAGGTGAATTTAAACTCAAAGGTTCTTTGTTTAGGAGCACTTAAATTGTTAAATTACAAGGGAACAAACAAATTTATTATGGTAACAAATCACTTATATATTTTTTAGCATTAGGCATTCTAAAATACTCTTTCAATGTCCCTAAATTTCTGAAAGTATAAGGTACTGTAGAAGATATCAAGATGCCATAAAATATTAAACTTAGAATGAATGTATTATTTGAATACTGATTTAGAATGTCCACATTAATTTATGAAAATTTCATTCATGATTGATCATTTACTTCTTTCCCATTTTGCCAACCTTCTGTTTTTCTTCAACACTTTAACTCTTATCTATTTCAAAAGGATACGGTGTTCTGCCATTTTAGCCATGAGGTCATCATTGTCGAAAAGCAGTAAACAGATCACAGCAATAATGAAAAAAGCGGCTCCTCTTGTCTGAAAATGAAAAAAATAATAGAAAAGGTGTTTTCATGGGTAGATTAAAAAAATTATTAAATTGTATTCATTATTAGTAGTAGTCTTACTCAATTTGAGCACAGAGAGACAGAGACAGAGTGACAGAGAGAGGAAGAATAAGAAAGCAAGTTGCCAGGTCCAGGTCTCGAACCTTAGTCAGCCATGCGGGAGTCCAGCACCTTAATCACAATGCCACCTGACAGCCCCCATGGGTTGATTTTAAAGAAAATAACTATATAAATACTAAAGGAAGACTTTTTTTCCAAGTAAACATTTAAAGAAAAAAAAGAAACTCTGACATTAGAGCCATTTTATGATATAAATTTACAGTATTAACAGTAAGATTTAAAAGTTAAGTGACCCAACAAATCTATAGACTATTTTAAGGGCATTTGAGATGCACAGTATTGACAGCTTCAATTATTTGCCTGCTAGCACAGTTAGGCTATGTTACTGTGAACAAACTGTACCTGTTTACAGAAATAACCTACCAAAATGTTTACTTCTTGGTGAAAAACTCAAGTAGCTAAAGAATAATTAGTGGGGGAGTTGGCAGGTGGCATGCTGGTAAAGGGCACTGGATTCCCACATGGCTGGCCACTGTTCGAGACCTGGACCTGGCAACTTGCTTTCTCATTTTTTTTTCTCTCTCTCTCTGTCCCTTTCTGGTAAAAATTAAAATAAATAAATAAATACACTTATATAATTCTTTTAAAAAAAGGAATAATTAGTAGGAACTTATTTTGCTTTCCAGCATGCACAGGACAGAGAATATTCTAGTTAGTACTTCACTAAAGGAAATCAATCAAGAGAGCACGTTAAAACAATTAGCAAAGGGGACCAGCAGTTAGCGTAATGGCCATGTCGCTGGACTCCCATGTAGTCGACCGAGGTTCGCATCCCGGACCCGGTGGCTTAAAACTCACGCTGGGCGTGTGTGCGTGTGTGCCCAAGATCCCGAGAGGAGAATGGAGGAGAAGGGACTGCAGCATGGCCATGCCCCTTGGGGAGTGATTTCTCGCTTTCTGTCTCTGTCTGTCTCTCTGTGTCTGGTGAGCGAACATGCCCTATAGTGAAAACCTCTCCAAAATTAAAAAAAAATGAGCATAGTGAAGACCTCTCCAAAAAAAAAAAATGAGCAAAGTAACTTCTAAGATCCAGTAAAGGGACAAAGCATTTACAAAGCTGATGAGGGCTGGCAGGTGGCATGGTGATTAAGGCACTGGACTCCCATGTGACTGACTAGGGTTTGAGTGCCAAATCTGGCAGCTTGGTTTCTCACTTTCACCCCTGCTGCCAGCCCGGTCAAATTTAAAATAAATAAATAAATAAAACAATTCTTTTTTTTTTTTTTTTTAAAAAAAGAATTTATTTAATTTTACTCTATTTATTCATTTATTTTTAATTTGACCAGAGAGAGAGAGAAAGAGAGAGAGGGAGAAAGTGAGAAAGCAAGCCATCAGGTCTGGGTTGCAAACTGTGGTCAGCCATGTGGGAGTGTCCAGTGCCTTAAACACCATGCCACCCACTGGTCTCCAAATAAAATAATTCTTAAACAAAATAATAAAAAGTTATAAACTATTCTTTTTAAAGTTTTAGCCAGAGCACATGCACCCACCAGAGAAAGACAGACACAGGCAAAGTGAGAAATCACCCCCCAGGGGCATGGCCAGGGCGCAATCTTTTCTCCTTCCTTCTCCTCTTGGGATTTTGGGCATGCAAATACATGTGCCTAGCATCACATTCAAGCTGCTGGGTCTGGAACTTGAACCATGGTTGGTCATTTCAGAGTCCAGTACATTAACCACTATGCTACCTGCTGGCCCCAAAGCTGATTAACTTTTTTTTTTTTAAAAAGATTTATTTATGGGACCAGCAGTTAGCATAATGGCTATGTCGCTAGACTCCCATGTAGTCGACCAGGGTTCGAGTCCCGGGCCCGGTGGTTTAAACTCACGCCGGGCGCGTGTGCGTGTATGCCCAAAATCCCGAGAGGAGAATGGAGGAGAAGGGATTGTGGTGTGGCCATCCCCCCTTGGTGGGTGATTTCTCACTTTCTGTCTCTCTGTCTATCTCTGTCTTTCTGGCGAGCGCATGCACCCTATAGCAAAAACCTTTCCAAAAAAAAAAAAGATTTATTTATTTAATTTTATTTATCATTACTATTATTTTTTAAATTTGCTACAGGGCATGCATGCTTACCAGGAAGAGACAGAAAGAGAGAAAAAGAGAGAGAACAAGCTGCCAGGTCTGAGACTTGAACCACAGTCAGCCATGTGGAGGTCCAGTACCTCAACCACCATGCCACCTACTGACTGGCCTGCTGATAAACTTTTAAAGTTATGTTCTCATTCCAGAGAAAAGATTTTTTTTTTGGAGAGGTTTTCGCTATAGGGCACGTGCGCTCGCCAGACAGAGACATAGAGACAAAAAGCGAGAAATCACCCCCCAGGGGGGATGGTCACGCTGCAATCCTGTCTCCTCCATTCTCCTCTCGGGATCTTGGGCATGCACGCACGCACACACGCCCGGCATGAGTTTTAAGCCACCGGGTCTGGGACGCGAACCGCGGTCGACTACATGGGAGTCCAGCGACATAGCCATTACGCTAACTGCTGGTTCCCTAGAGAAAAGATTTTGACAAAAGAAAATTATGTAAGGGACGTAACAGCCTAGTTCACATAAATATTTCAGAATTTTTTTTTTTTTTTGAGAGGTTTTTGCTATAGGGTGCATGCGCTCGCCAGACAGACAGAGAGAGAGATAGAGACAGAAAGCGAGAAATCACCCCCCAGGGGGGATGGCCACGACGCAATCCCTTCTCCTCCATTCTCCTCTTGGGATCTTGGGCACGCACGCACACGTGCCCGGTGTGAGTTTCAAGCCACCGGGTCCGGGATGCAAACCTCGGTCGACTACGTGGGAGTCCAGCGACATAGCCATTATGCTAACTGCTGGTCCCAATATTTCAGAATATTAAGTACTAAAGCAATCTCTCTCTCTCTCTCTCTTTTTTTTTTTTTTTTGAGAGGTTTTCGCCTTAGGGCATGTGTGCTCACTGAGGTGGGAGAGAAAGAGACAGACAAAACAGTGAGAGGGAAAGCAAGAAATGACCCCCCAGGGAGAATGGCCATGCTACAATCCCTTCTCTTTCATTCTCCTTCCAGAATCTTGGGCACGAACACACAGTGCCTGGCATGAATTTCTAGCCATCAGGTCCAGGACTCAAACAGTGGTTGGTCATGTGGGAGTCCAGTGATGTAACCGCTATGCCATCTGCTGGCTTCAGAAAAGCAATCTCAATAGCATTACTGTATGCTGTATAATTATAAATTCACATGTTTAATACTTTCTGTATAATATGTATATGTACATATAATATGTATACTTATTTGAATTATGTATGTTAATGTAAATATATTACACACATTTACAATGGAAGTAGAATGAAAAAGTTCTATTAAATAAAAGTCTAACGTAAAATGTGAGGATACTATTCTGCTCATTACATGATTATAACTGCACTGCTCCATTGGTATGGCTGGCTGTATGGCCAGAGTCAGTATACATAAAAAAAGAATACAATTTTAACACTCAAAAACACTCAAATACAGATAACAGAATGTAATCTTAGGATAACAAGAAGGGCTACTGAGAATTATGTACTGCTTCAGAGTCTTAATTTTAAAAAGATTACCACCCCCTGGACAGGTGCTCTAATTCATTTCTGACACCAATGACAGGATATGCACGATCTAGACTCTTTCTGATTATTAGAGCAGACAACATTTATTTTTATTTAATATATATTTTTAGTTTGCTATAGAGCATGTGTGTTCACTGGAGACAGAGTGAAGTCATTCCCCAGGGAAGATGGGCAAGCCCCAGCCCCTTTCCACTCTCCTCTTAGGATTTCGGGCATGCATGCGTAAGTGCCTGCGTACTTTTCAAGCTGCTGGGTTAGGGACTCAAACCATGCAGTTGGCCATGTGGGATCCAGCCACCCTAACCTCCACACTACCTGCTGGCTCAAACTTTTTTATTTTTAAATGTTTTAAAGTTACTTTTATTTCTTTTGAGTCATCTTTCTCTGTCCTCTGCTATTTCTGTTGGCGATTTTCAGGATTTTTTTAAAAAACTGATGTGAGGGGCCAGCATTTGGCATAATGGCTATGCCGCTGGACTCCCATGTAGTTGACCGCAGTTCGAGTCCCTGATCCAGTGGCTTAAACTCACGCTGGGCACGTGTGCGGGCGTGCCCAAGATCCTGAGAAGAGAATGGAGGAGAAGGGATTGCAGCGTGGCTATCCCCTCTAGCGGGTGATTTCTCGCTTTCTGTCTCTGTCTGTCTTTCTGGCGAGCGCACGCACTCTATAGCAAAAATCTCTAAAAAAAAAAAAAAAATACAACTGATGTGAATGGTTAATATCTTATTAACTTATTTAGCTTTTGCAATAGAGCATGTGTAGTCACCAGAGACAGAGAAAGAAAAAGTAGAAAATCACCCCCCAGGGAAAACGGCCACACCACAGTCTCTTCTCCATTCTCCTCTAGGGTTTGTGCCCAGCATGATTTTCAAGTCACTGGGTCAGGGACTAGAACCCAGTCAGTAATGTGGAATCCAGTGCCTTAACCCCTCATGCCACCTGCTGGCCCATGATTTATATTGTAAGAGAAATGTAGTATTTTTTATATCTCCTAGTTTTTTGTTGTTGTCGTTGTTGCTTTTTGCTTGCACGATGATTTCTCTTATACTGAAATTTGTAAACAGGCTGGGCCCATAGCCTAGTGGTTAAGGGAGCCAGATCCCATACAGCCAACCTTGGTTCAAATCCTGACCCAGTGGCTTAAAAAATAATTCAGGTATGTGTGTATACCTGCCCACAATACTGACAGGGTGGAGAGAGATTGTGGTACCTCTGCTGGTGTGGAGGTACTTTCTCCTCTCTCTATGGTGAGCACATGTGCCTTCTGGCAATTAAAAAAAAAAAAGAGAAAATCGTAATCACAAAAGTCAAATGTGGTGAGTTTTCCCTTTCTGATCTTTCCCATTGTTTTACACTCAGAAAGTTATTTTCTGTTTATAGATTATTTTATTCTATTTTTTTTTACATTTAAAAAAAAGAAACTTCAATCCACTTGAAATTTATTATTATATTGATTTCCTTCCATTACTTTGCCTGAAGGTCCCTTTCAGAACAGGGACTATTATACATTATTTCTCTTTATTTCCCCTTTTCCCAGTGTCTAGGACAATGCACCATGCACAGAAATTATTTAATCTGCTAAACAGAAATACTGTTGTTTGGAATTGCAGATTGGTAATTTATTGACAAAGGGGATAACTCTTGAACTCTCTGAGATGAAAAGGATATCTAGCTAGCAAAATGTTGGATAAATGTTCATCAGGCTTTAACAAGTTCCTAGATATTTTCCAAAAATAATTTCTGAGGGTTAAAAATCAGGTAGGGAGTGGGGCCAGCAGAGTGGCAGGGAGGTTAAGGTGACTGGATACCACATTGCTGACTGTACAGTTAAAGAATCTCAGACCCAGCAGCTTGAAAAACACGCCAGGTATATGGCATGCATTACCCAAAAACCCCAAGAGAAGAATGGAGGAGCAAGGACTGTGGTAAGTCCATCTTCCCTAGAAGGTGATTCTCACTTACCCTCTCTCTCTCAGTCTCTCTCCAGCAAGTACACTCTCTATGGCAAAAACTAAAGAGAATGAGGTCAGGGGAGGGTTTTGGCTACATCTATGCATTCTGCAAACTGACTGTAGTACTGGTTACACAAATCTATACACATGATAAATTTTTATAGACCCATACATGTAAAACTGGCAAAATCTGAGTAGAGTCTATGGATCGTACCAATGACAATTTCCTGTTTTGTACTTGAGTTGGGTGAGATGTTACATTTGAGTAAAAACAAAAAAAAAAAATTAAAACTAGCAGAAAAACCCTGCATTCTTTTAAATGGTAAGAGACAATTTTATTATTTTGCATATTTTACACATATTCTTCCAATTTCCAAGTAACAGATAATGAAAAAATTCTACCTTTGCTGGTCCTCCTCCAGAGCTAGTGAACAAAACACTGAGTAGTGAGATGACAACAATATCACTGTGTTCAAATAGCAGCAAAGTCCTACAAATACAACAATATAATTCATGAAATATGTCTTTTCAGAAAGCATGAATTCAACCACAGTAAGAGAAAAGAAAACAAATATTTACTCCGATTTCACAAAATACGATGAGAAACAGAAATAGGTACAACTGCTTTGGGAAATATTTTGGTATTACCGACCTTAGAAAAGTAAAAGCTATAAATACTCGATAATATCACTCCTAGAATTATATCCTAAAGATTTCTTATATGATATGTATATATACCAGCATTGCTTACAGCAAGACAAAACTAGAAATAATTTATGTATCTACTAACAAGAAAATGAATGATATATATATTAAGAGTATTTCCACTGAATGGACTATTATATTACAGAAAAAATAACATCTTATAAATATATCTGAAACATATACTTTACAAAGGGAAATTTTAAAGTATGTGAAGTGTATTTTGAAAAGCTGTGATAAAAATGAATGAACTATATCCTACATGGATCAAATGGGCAAACTTCATGGGGCTGAACAGTAGTGCAGTGGTAAAAAAAGTGCTCTGGTTGGGGCCAGAAGGTGATGTGGTGGTTAAGGCACTGGACTACCGCATGGCTGATTATGGTTTGAGTCCCAGACCTGGCAGCTTGCTTTTTCACTTTCCCTGTCTCTTTCTGTCTCTGTTCAAATTTTAAAAATAATGATGGTAATGAAATTAAATATTTCTAAAAAAGAAAAAAAAAATACTCTGGGTGGCACACCAAATGGGCAAGTTCCCAGTTCAACTCCAGAGACCTCCTGAGTATACCAGTATGTACGTGCCTATGATCTGGGTCCGGCTGGGGCTGAGAGTGGGTTGCAGTGTCAAGACCCTATTATGGGGAACCAGCAGTTAGCCTAATGGCTATGTCGCTGGACTCCCACATAGTCGACCGCGGTTCGCGTCCCAACCCGGTGGCTTAAAACTCACGCTGGGCGCGTGTGCGTGCATGCCCAAGATCCCGAGAGGAGAATGGAGGAGAAGGGATTGCGGCGTGACCATCCCCCCTGGGGGGTGATTTCTCACTTTCTGTCTCTATGTCTCTGTCTGGCGAGCGCATGCGTCCTATAGCGAAAAACCTCCCCCCCCCCCAAAAAAAAAGACCTTATTATGGGGGCTGGCAGGTGGCATGGTGGTTAAGGGCACTGGACTCCCATATGGCTGACCATGGTTTGCTTTCTCACTCCCTCCCTCCCTCCCTCCTCCCTGTTCTGTCCCTCTCTCGTCAAATTAAAATAAATGAATGAATAAATAAATAAAGTTAAATAAAATAATTCTTTAAGGAAAAAAAGACTCTATTGAGGGTGCTGCTCTCTCATTATCTTGCTCATGGAATAAGTAAATAAACTTTAAAAAAATCTCAAAGCATATCACTGAGTGAAAAAGGCATATTGCAGAAAAATACATGCAATATAGTTCTTTTTTCTTTTGGAGAGTTTTTTTTTTTTTTTTTTCTATAGGGCGCATGCACTCACCAGAAAGACAGAGAGACAGAAAGCAAGAAATCATCCCCCAGGGGGATGGCCACGCCACAATCCCTTCTCCTCCATTCTTGTCTTGGGATCTTGGGCAAACATGCACATGCACCCGGCATGAGTTTAAGTCACTGGGTCAGGGACTCGAACTGCAGTCCACTACGTGGGAGTCCAGCGACATAGCCATTATATCAACTGCTGGTCCCCATGCAATATAGTTGTATTATATAAAGTGAAAAAGTAAACATTAAAAAAGAAGCATGTATGTACATACAATGTGATAAAACTATAAAGAAGATTAAGAAAAACAGAAAAAAATTAAGATTCTATTCATCGTTATATCCAAAGGCAGGGAGAGGGAGGTATTCAATAGGGAGAGGCACACAAGCTTCAAAAATATGATTACGATTTTATTTTGGGGATAGGTGTTAGGTACACGGATTTCATTTCACTACTCTTTAAACATACTCATACCTGTATTTACTTTTCTGTGTATATGAAATATTTCTTTTTTTTAAGATTTTATTTAACTTTATTTATTTATTTTAATTTGACCTGAGAAGGTCATTTAACTTTATTTATTTATTTATTTAAATTTGACCAGAGAGGGACAGAGTGAGAGAGAGAAAGAGAGAGAGAGAGAGAGGGAAAGTGAGAAAGTAAGTCACCAGGTCCAGGACTTGAACTGAAGTCAGCCATGTGAGCGTCCAGTGCCCTTAACCACACCACCACCTGCTGGTTCCAAAATATTTCTTTTAAAAAAATGTAAAAACACTATTTCCTGCCAAAAGCAGGCTTATAAGAACTATTGGGTTGTTAGAAGAGTCATGACACATTTTTGCATAGAAAAACATAGAAAAAATATGTCATTACTTTTCTGCAAACCCAATAAATAGTAACAGATTTTCAGTTGATTTTTAAGTAGATTTTTTCTTTCCTCTGTACCCAAAAATCTGCAACGAGATCCTATCAATGATAACTTACAGTTTTATTAATATTTTGAAATTATTGGGTTGGCTGGAAAAGTCATAAGGCGTTTTTGCATAGAAAAACAGAAAAATACACCATGACTTTTCCGACAACCTAATACAATAAAAAAAATAAATACATCAAAAGAATAATATTAACCTCAAATAAGACAGATTAAGAAACACCTGAGGAGACTTTCCAATTGAGAGACTGTATGATGGTTTTTTGCTATAGGGCGCGTGTGCTCGCCAGAAAGAGACAGAGAAACAGAAAGTGAAAAATCACCCCTGGGGGGGATGGCGGGG
The DNA here is from genome assembly GCA_026018925.1 of Tupaia tana. Classification (NCBI taxonomy): domain Eukaryota; kingdom Metazoa; phylum Chordata; class Mammalia; order Scandentia; family Tupaiidae; genus Tupaia; species Tupaia tana. The sequence goes on along the minus strand of JAKSZU010000006.1, from coordinate 57,651,580 downwards.
ATGGCCATGCCGCAATCCCTTTTCCTCTATCCTCCTCTTGGGATCCTGGGCACACGCATGCACACGTGCCCAGTGTGAGTTTAAACCACCAGATCCGGGACTCAAACCGTGGTGGACTACATGGGAGTTCAGCGACATAGCCATTATGGTAACTGCTGGTCCCAGAAACTGTATGATGATTTTAGCTAAAGAATGAGAGGGCAGTGTTGGTAGTGGTAGGGGTTACTTTGTAAGGGCAGGAAGTGGATGAGTAAACAAGAACCCAAGTAAGAATTAAAGTATTTCAGGGCCAGCCAGGTGGCATCGTGGTTAAGTCCATTGGATCCCAATGGTTGACTGTGTTGCTCGAGTCCCAGACCTCATGGCTTGAGAATCACACTGGACTCGTGCACATGCAAGCTCAAAATCCCAAAAGAAGAATGTAAGAGAAGGGATTACTGCATGGCCATCCCCCCTTGGGGGTAATTTCTGATTTTATGTCTTTCTCCAGTGAGCTCACATATCCTATAGCCAAAAAAAAAAAAAAGTATAGTCTTCCCTGCAACCCTAACACACAGCAACAGTAATTTAGTAGCATATGAACCAAAGCATAATCTTATATGCAAGAAATAAAAAATACTACAGATGGTAAGTGTTATGATTTGGACAATGGTTTGTCCTACAAAGGTTCATGTTTTTCAATATGGATATCCCCTAAAATTTCATGGCTTAAGACTTGATTGTACTGTAAGGTTATTAGGTGAAAACTTAATTTCTTCACGGTATCCCAGCGTGGGGACATTAGGTGTGATAAAGTCATTAGGGCAGCACCCCCATGATTAAGTTCTGGTGCGTGTATAAAAACAGGAAATGAGGCAGGCAGAAGCCACACGGATAAACCATGCTCTGCTCTGCTAGAAGTTCTGCTTCCTGCCATTTTGTCATGCCTTTAAATTTTCTAGCCACCAGGACTGTAAGTCAATAAACTTTGCTTCTTTATAAAAATACCAGTCTCAGGTATTTCTGTAAGCTGAGAGATTCAGCCAGCTTTTCTGCCCTACCAGGATGTTGCTGCTATCATGACTAGGGACATGACATTTGGAATTAGAAATATTCTGTATCTGACAGAGTATGGGGCAAACAAGCCAATGGAATCCCAGTCCAGAAATTAATCTGCTTGCCATGAGAGCAGAAAGAACTCTTTTTTTCCCCAGTTTTTGCTATAAGGCATGTGTGTTAGCTGAAGAAAGACACAAAGAAAGAGAAAGGGAAAGAAATAGAAAAATGAGAAATCACCCATGGTGGGGGTGGGGGATAGACCCATTGCAATTCCTTCTCTTCCATTCTCTCAAGATTTTGGGCAGGCACGTACACATGCCCGGTGGATCGGGACTTAAGTCACAAGTTGGCCAGGTGAGATCTAGCTGCCTCAACCACCATGCCACCAGCTGATCCAAGAGGAGAAAGGCCTCTTCACAAAGCATTTTCCTTCATCACTTTACACTCTGTCCAGTCTACTTCTCTGAGTGAGATACTTCAGAATTCAGAATAACGTTCATTTTACTCCTCACTTCCTGTCCTCTATTCTGCCCTTATCAATGGCAAGGTACTTTTTACTTACACTTATGCACTAACTAAAACCCTTTAGAGACAGTCAACATTGAAAGAATGCTTATGCACAGTTGTACATATTTCAGTTCCTATTACGTGGCCTATAAACATTTCCTCCCTTAAGCTAGCCCATCTGCACAAAAACCCCCAAATAAACAAAATTAAGACAGAACAAAACACTACTCTATACAGATATAGGGGGAATATGACCCACATGGCTCCAGGTTCATGTCCAGAGACCTCCCTGAGTTCACTGGGTGCATGCATGCCTGTGATCCAGGGCTGGCTGAGGCTGGTGGTTGATTATGGCATTACGACCTGGTTTAGACAACAGAGTACCTTCAGAGTTGTGCAAAATGAGTGCTGTTAAAAATTTTGCTCTCCTTCCTATTTTATTTTATTACCATTTCATACATTTCTAGGTTCTTTTTAAAAATTATTTATTTAATTTTATTTATTTATTCATTCATTTATTTTATTTTGACCAGAGAGAGACACACAGAGAGAGAGAGAGAGAGAGAGAGAGAGAGAGAGAGAGAGAGAGAGAAAGCGAGACAGCAAGCCACCAGAGCCAGGACTCGATCTGTGGTTGGCTATGTGGGAAATGTCCAGCACCTTAACGCCACATGCTGGTCCCCCATACATTTCTAGGTTCTAAATCAGTTGCTAATGGGGATAACTAATGAATGATTAAAAAGCTAGTTATGCTATAAATTTTCTGAAACCTGTGGGATTCTAACTAGCAAAATACTATGATAGATCAAGAACGAATACATTAATGATATTCACTAAAGAACTAGCCAACAAACTAAACAAGTTCTCTACTATTTGAATTCTATTCAATGATACAGAAGTGACAGGAGTATTTGTACAAACGAGTATCTGACACAAATTATAATGGAACAAAATTAATATTAAGAATGAAAAAAAAAATTCAAAACATGCATTTTTATTTACCTTAGTGGTCCACAAAGAGTAAGGCCAAAAAACCACAAGAGTGAAATGATACACCCAGCAACTGCATGTTTAAATATTTTGATCCACTATAAATGGAAACAAAAAATTAAAATTTCAGTCATATATGTTTTGTTAAGTATCTCCTTCTTAAATAAAACACAGGGAAAATAATAATGCTAACAAATATTTAAAAGGCTAAGTAATTATATGCTGAAATCAAATAGAAATATTAAACTCCCTTAACTAATTCTAGATTTGCTAGAGTATTTTATTTCCCATTATCTACATTTCTTGCGTGTGCATGTGTGTATGGGAGGGTATTTTTAATTTTATTTATTTGTTTTATTATATTATTATCTTTTTATTGTCAGAAGGCCTGTGTGCTCACCAGAGAGAGAGAGAGAGAGAGAGAGAGAGAGAGAGAGAGAGAGAGAAAACACCCCCCAGTGTGGCATGATCAGGCAGCAATCTTTTTTCCCTCACTTTTCTATGTGGTAGAGATTTTGGGCATGTGCACACATAGGCCTGGCTTGTTTTTCAAGTTGCTGGGGCTGGGACTTGTACTGTGTCGGCCACGTGGGATCAGCTGCCTAAACCATAGGGCTTAACCTCTGCCCGAGGGGGCCAGCCCTATTTTGTTTTGAAGACAGTCTTACCATGTCTTGATCCTCTTGTCTCAACCTCCTGAAAGTAGGACTATAGGAACTGCTCTGTAGGGTAGGCCAGGAATTGGGGCCTCCCATGTGGCTTCCCACTTAGCAACAGACTCCAGCACCTGCTACTGTGGCTGAACCATATCTATATTCTTGTGTGTTGTTAGATTTTGTAATTTTTTACTATAGAGTATAATTTTATTTCCTTGGTTTCTCACTAGTTTCCTAGGAACACAATGTTTTAGTCTTTAAATTGTTTTCCCTCAGGAATCTTGGTACTCCAATTATTTGGAAAGAGAGGGAAAAAAAGTTTATATGTTTTTAAATATTAATCCTATTTTTAAAAATATCCTTGGGGCCTACTGGAGAGCCGCAGCCACAGCTCTGCACTACCCCACGGCCGTGAGCCTCAACAAGGGTCACAAAACGATCAAGAATGAGAGAAAGCCTAGGCATAGGCGCTGTCACTGCCACAGGCGTCTCACCAAGCACACGAGTTCGTGCATGACATGATCCGGGAGGTGTGTGGCTTCGCCCCCTATGAGTGGCACGCCATGGAGCTGTTCCAGGTGTCCAAGGACAAGCGTGCCCTCGAGTTCATCAAGAAGTGGGTGGGGACACATATTCATGCCAAGATGGAAGCACCGAGAGCTGAGCAATGTCCTGGTTGCCGTACAGAAAGCAGAAGGTGGCTGCCAAGAAGGACTGAGCCCCTCCCCAGTGCCAACAAAGCCTAACTTAAAAAAAAAAAAAAATTCTTGGGGCCAGCAGGGCATGGTGGTTAAGGTGCTGGATTCCCACATGACCAACAGTGCAGCTTGAAAAATCACACTGGGTGAGTGTGTGCCCAAAATCCTGAGGAGAATGGAGAAGGGATCGTGGTGTGGCCATCCCCTCAGGGTGATTTTTCACTTTTTCCTCTCACTTCCCCTTTCTGTGTCTCCCAGGAGCACAGGGGCTCATCTCTAAAACATTAAGAACTTACATTTATTATTCTGCTACAAAAATCATGGTGCAAGTAAGAGCACAAAACAAAAACATAATGGGGTATACTGGCTATCCATAGTAGTAATTCTGTGAGAAGATCACACAGAATGTAGGACAGTTCTGACATAAAACTTTGACCTCAGCTGCCTAAAGGGTATAATGTTGATGAGGGTGATGCATTGCACCCTGATATGTACTGCATACTAATTGTATGCCAAGCATTAACTAAGAACTTCACACGTAATAATTCACTTATTCCTTACAGCTCCATCAGGAAGGTAGTATCTCCATTTTACACATGAACAAAATAAGATAGAAAGAAATTAAGTAACTTGCCTAAAGTAAGGGTTAGTAAGGACAGATAGAATACAAATCTGTCTCCAGAGGCCCTGCTCTTTACCCCTCTCATTACGATAAGGTATATAGCCTGAGGTTTTTATCAGCCTCCTGTTGGCATTCGTACTAGGCTCTGGGCATGCCTCCATGTCCAATTTATAAATATTTCAGAGTAAGGAGGCTGTCTTTAAAATAACACAAATACAGGGCTGGCAAGCTGGTAGTTGAGGTGCTGGTCTCCCACATGGCTTACCACGGTTTGAATCCTGTACCGGGCTGCTTTCTTTCTTTCTTTCTTTTTTTCTCTCTCTGTCTCTCTCAAATTGAGGAATAATAATTAAAAATAATAATTCTTAAAAAAAAAATAACAAAAAACCCAAAACCACAAGTACATGAATGCTTTTAAAATTTTCTACCTTTAGGACAGCAGGTGGCATGGAGGTTAAGGTAGCTGAATCACACATGCACAACTCTGCAGGTTAAGCCCCAGACCCAGAGGCTTGAAAATCATGCCGATTTTCTCCTCTCAAGAGGAGAATGGAGGAGAAGGGACTGCAGTGTGGCCATGCCCCTGGGGGCTAATTTCTCACTTTCTCTCTCTCTCTCTGCTTCTCCAGCAAGCACACTCACCCTATAACAAGGACAAATTAAAAAAAAAAAAAATCTACCCTCTTTAGTATTTAAAAATATTCCATTATCAGGGTCAGCTGGCTACATGGTGGTTGGGGCACTAGACTCCCACATGGCTGACTGTGGTTTGAGTCCCGAACCTGGTGGCTTGCTTTCTTGCCTTTTCCTTCTTTTTTTTTTTTTTTTTTTTTTTTTTTTTTGAGAGGTTTTTCTATTTATCAGGAAATCACCCCCCAGGGGGGATGGCCACGCCGCAATCCCTTCTCCTCCATTCTCCTCTCGGGATCTTGGGCACGCACGCACACGCGCCCGGCGTGAGTTTAAGCCGCCGGGTCCGGGACTCTGGCCTTTTCCTTCTTTATCTCTCTGGTCAGTTAAAAAATAACAACAGGGACTAGCAGATGGCATGGTGGTTAAGGGGCTGGACTCCCATATGGTTGACCACAGTTTGAGTTCCAGACCTGGTGGCTTGCTTTCTCACTTTCTCTTTCTGGTCAAAATTAAAAATAAATGGCATGTGCCCTATAGCTAAAACCTCTCAAAATTAAAAATAAATAAATAAATTTCAAAAATTATAATAACAAATGGAATTAAATAAATAATTTGTTATAAACTAAAAAAAATATTCCATTACCTTAGCATTTTATTGCTTACTCTTAAATCCTTAATTCTGAAAAGACAAGAGCAAGTTAACTCTGGAAACATTCTGCTATGTATTTAAATCATTCATAAAGCAACCTTGATGAAAACAAAACAAAACAAAAAAACACATTGTATCCTGGGCTCACTGAATGAGAAGCTGCAGGGAATAAAGGATTTGGCAAAAATCTCACCTGGTGTTTGGTAATAGTTCTCCCAGAAGAAAATGGCTTTTGAAACAAAACCATAAAAAATGCAGTCCTGTGAATATTGAAACATTAATATATTAATATTAATATTAAAATTAAATACAAGATGTAGTTTTAAGTAAGAACATTTATTTTAAACAAGTATTCTAGAACTTGAAAGGTATGATATCCTCTAAAGAAATCATATTGGTGAACTATACTTAATTATTTATCTACTAGACAAGAGTCTTGTCATGTAATTCTTCTCCTGCCCCCGTTTCCCAGTTAGCTAGGCCCACAGGTCATGCAACCATAACTGGAGTGTTTAGGCTGGACCAAGAAGCAAACACGAGCCCTCCATGCAGCCACCATGCAGTGCGTTTCCACTTGTGGTACTACAGTTGGGCCCCTTTTCTTTTCCTTTAACTGCTATTTATTTTCATAAACATGAGGGATTGGACCCTTTTCTTAACAGTTTCTTTGTACCTCACACCTTATGTACTCTATTAAAAAAAACTGTCAAATACTTGTTAGGAGGAATAAATTGCACAAAATATTCTCTGTAAGGTTTCTAAAAGATACTCGGTTAAAAAACAAATTTTAAAAGAAATTTAAAAATTGAGAAAGAACATACTTACCCAAGTTTTAATATAAATATGAACTGAACAATGTGAACTGCTTTTAGGAGATCATATGATTCAAAAAGTCCCACAGCCTTCAAAAATTTAGTGAAACATAATAATATAATGTATTTTGTTAATCTGAAAAATAAAAGTAGAAACAAGTTTACTGTCACTGCAAACATAAGGAACTCAGTAATCTTTTTATCCAAGGAGGGATCTTCAAAAACTTCATGGAAATGTATTATGAAAAAAAAAAAGCATGGATTTTTCACATTTTTTACACCAAAAATAAATCCATACTTTAATTCCATTTTCCACAAACTCTTGCTTTTTCTTTCTTTTTAAAAAAAAATTCACAATAGAAAGCATGTCCTCATACACAAGACAGCAGGGCAGGGGTAAGGGAATATACTTCATAGGGTCTTGTCATTCCACAATCCCTTCCCCTTTGGTCATCAGGATCCTGGGCACATGCATGCATCTCCCAGGATATTTCAGGTTGACCTGGCCAGAGATCTGGACGTGTAGGTGGTGATGTGGCTTCCTGCCCTATAGCAAAAAACAAAACAAAACAAAACAAAAAAACCTCTCCAAAAAAAAAAAAAAAAAAAGAGAAAAAGTCAAGTGGCAAGACCTACAGTCCTGAAAAAGCTTTAGAATCAAAGCACAACAGAAGGGGAGTGGAAACGTAAAAAAAGGAGGATCCTTGGGAAGTCTTCCAATAATTAGATCTCCAAGTTCCCATTTAACACAGCCAGGCAACTATCCCTCCTCAATCACTCCAGGAGTCATGACTTAGCCTCTGGGGAGGTCTAAACATTAAGCAAAGAGGTAAGGAAGGATAAAGTACTAGATTGAAAATGTGGAGGTTAAAAAGGAGTTTCCTTCTTAACACCACATTCTCTTCTCTCATTTAACTCTAATATCCTAACAGCCAGGCTTCAACCTCACTGCAGGAGAAGCCTTCTAGAAAACCTACCAAATCTTTAACAATTACTGAGGTATAAAAGTAAATGTATATATGCTGGAAAAAAAAAAAAGAGCACCAACTTAAAAAATTATTTATTTAATTTTATTAATTATTATTATTAATTTTTTTTTCAATTCACCACACAGAGAGATGAAAAATGAGAAAGCAAGCTACCAGGTCGGGGACTTTTTAAATAAATATTTTATTTAACGTTATTTATTTATTTTAATTTGACCAGAAAGGGACAGACTGAGAAAGAGAGGGAAAGTGAGAATGCAAGACACCAGGTCTGGGACTCAAACTGTGGTTGGTCATGTGGGAGTCTAGCGTTCTTACGCAACACACCCCCTGGCGGTCCCCCGCCAGACTTTTTAAAATACCCCACAAAAAAACCAAAATTCATCTAAAAGGCTTTTGAAGGTTTCCATTTTCTCAACTGTTCCCAAGTATACATTCACACTGGACACATGAACAGTAACATCTTGAAATATCAGAGTAAATGTGTATATATATATTTAAAGAGTTATTTTAGAGAGAGAGAGAGAGAGAGAGAGAGAGAGAGAGAGAGAGAGGGAAAATGAGAAAGTAAGCAGCCAGTCTGGACTCAAACTGCAGTTGACCAGGTGGGAGTCCAGAGCCTCAACTACCACACCACCTGCTGGTCCTAAAGACCAAATGTACTGGGTAATCGGAAAAATCATGAGCAATTTTTTTTTTTGGGGGGAGAGGATTTTGCTATAGGGTGCGTGTGCTCACCAGAAAGAGACAGAGAAGTGGAAAGCGAGAAATCACCCCCCCCAGGGGGGATGGCCACGCCGTAATCCCTTCTCCTCCATTCTCCTCTCAGGATTTTGGGAACGCACAGGTACCCGGTGTGAGTTTAAGCCACCAGGTCTGGGACTCAAACCATGGTCGACTACATGGGAATCCAGCAACATAGCCATTATGCCAACTGCTGGTCCCAGTCATGAGCATTTTTGTATAGAAAAAATATCATAAATTTTCCAACAATCCAATATATTAAAACCTAAGATTAACGTGAAATTTGGCCTATTTATGTTAGAGGGAAAAAAAAGTAAACAAACAAACCAAAACCCTTAGGTACATCCATCAATTATATTAATACTAATTAAATATTCTGGTTTTGATAGCAAATCTTACTATCCAACAAAAATAGTTGAGCTAGAAGTCCCTAGTTTATCCAGTTCCTAACACAGAGGCTTACATAATATGTACTCAGGAAATATTTACCAAATGAAAGAATACTACCCCTAAAATCACACTTGTGTGATACAGTGGTATTTACTCCATCAACATATAGAGTAATGTACTACACAGGTGGCAGTCAAGCTCCTGGCAATTTAAACTATCAACACTGCAGCTGTAAATTCAGAATGCAAGAAAAGAATGAAACCATCAGGTCAGCAGGTGGCATAACAGTTATGTTGCTGGACTCTCACATAGCTGATCATGGTTTTGAGTCCCGGACTGGTGGGTTGAAAACCATGCCCAGCTTGTGTGCATGAATGCCCATAATCCCTGGAGGAGAATGAAGGAGAGGAGACTGAGGTGTGGCCATCCCTTCTGGGGGGTGATTTCTCCTTCTCCCTCTCAATGTCTTTGTCTCTCTCTCTTTCTCTCTCTCTCCCTCCAGGGCAGATACGCCCTAAGGCAAAATCCTCTAAAAAAAAAAAAAAGAAAAGGAATGATATCACATAGAGAGGTGAATGTAAAACCTCAAGGGCTTTACTTCTTCTTCTTCTTTTTTTTTTTTTTTCTATAGGGCCTGTGCACTTGCCAGAGACAGAGGTATAAACAAATAAGGTCACCAGAAAGAAGCGAAGACACAAAGCACAGCAACTCTACTAACAAGAGAGGTGGGGGAAAAAAAACAAAGACTGGAAAAAGAAGGAGGTACATTAAAAAATCGAGGCTGGTAGGTGGCTTGGTGGTTAAGGCGGCTGGACTCCCACATGGCTGACTGCGGTTGAGTCCCAGATAAGGCAGTTTGCTTTCTCACTTTCCTTCTCTCTGTGTTTTCCTCTGATCAACTAAAAAAAAAATATCAAACATCAAAAATAAATAATGACAATGAAGTTAAAAAAAAAATCACAGCAGTCCAGGAATTCTCTAAGTCAGTGAAGAACCTCATACATCCCTCAGGGCTATTCTTCATTCCTCATTCCCCACTCGCTAGCTGTCAGATGTGCTCTGTTATCAGTAATACCTACTGGAAGTCTGACAATAGGGTAGCTTCAGGTATAGCCTCCTCTACCTGTTAAAATGGCAAGATGCACCTGGAACTACTTCATCCCTCTTCTTCCTGCCTTACAGAAAAGGCTTTTGTCTAAACTTTACCTAAACAATCCCTCCCTCTCTTCTTTCCCCCTAAAGTTGTTTCATTTATTTTCTAACAAGCCTGAATATGAAAGCCAAGCTACTAATCATGGCAGAGAGAAAAGACATAAAGGTGGGACCAGTAGTTAGTGTAATGGCTATGTTGCTGGACTCCCATGTAGTTGACTGCGATTCAAGTCCCGGACCCGGTGACTTAAACTTGGAGCTGGGTGCATGCGCGTGCGCGTCCAAGATCCCGAGAGGAGAATGGAGGAGAAGGGATTGTGGTGTGGCCATCCCCCCCTGGGGGTGATTTCTTGCTTTCTGACTCTCTCTGTCTGTCTTTCTGGCAAGCGCGTGTACCCTATAGCAAAAACCTCTCAAAAAAAAGAGAAAAGTTATAAAGAATATGGGTCCTAGATGGTATCACTAAGGGTTCTGCGCGAATATCAGCAACCTCTGGATTCTTTAAGGTGAAAAGAAGAAACATCCATTTGTTTAACTTCTGTTAGTTTTGTTGCCTATAACTAAACACATTTCTAGGTGATATCCAAGACACTAGAAGTGTACTAGAGGCCAGGCGGTCGGGGAACTTGACTGGGGAAGGCAGGCAAGTAAACACACACTTACATGACCCAGGTAAGCTAAGAGAGTTCTGAAAGAATACATGGGGAGGCACCGAAGTCTAACCAGGGAAGTAAAGGGCATCTCAGAATCTGTAATGTTAAGTGCACATTGAAGGAATTACCACAAGGAAAGGGTATTTCAAAGTGGAGAGAGCAACACAAGCAAAACACTAGTACTAGGAAGGAGCCTTTGAAGACATTTAGGCCACCAGATGATGCTCATAATGACCAGAGACATCAAGGAAAAGGCAAATTATATTTAATACACTTAAGAAAGTAGGGTAATACACAGATTTCTAAATAATTTCTGTACTTCACACAACTTTAAAAAGTTGGCACTTAATTGGAAAGATTTAGTCATGTGCAACATTATATAAAACATTTTTTGATACTGTAATAATGTATTATTATTATAATTTTTCAGACACTAATTTTCTTTATTCTCTTTTTAAACTTAAAATATTGGGCCAGCAGGGGAAGCAGAAGTTAAGGTGGCTGGCTTTCATGTGGCCCGACTTCACTATTTGAGACCTGGACTTGGCAACTTGAAGAACACACCAGGCATGTGTGTGCTCAAAAATCCCGAGACACTGGAGGAGTAGTGTGACCTTCTTCCCCCATCCCCAGAGATTTCTCACTTCCCTTCTCTCCATCTTTCTCTCTCTCTGGCAAGTGCACAAATCCTATAATATACTGGGAAAAAAATTTTATTAAAAAAATTATATATATATATATGGTTGTTGAAAAAGTTTTAAATAAAATAATTCCTTGGGCCAGTCCCATAGCTTAGTGGTTAAGGGAGATGGATCTGACATAGCCAACTGTGTGGTTTGAATCCTGGTCCTGGCAGTTTGAAAAAAAACATGTGAGGCATGTGTGCATGTGTGCCCCAAATCCCAAAAAAGTAGAGAAATAGAGAAAAGAGATTGAGGTGTGATTATGATCCACTGGGGGGGGTGCTCTCCCTCTCTAGTGAGCATATATGCCCCTCCCCTCTCGCCTTCTTTCTGTCTCTCTCTGGTGAGTGTACATGCCCTATAAAAAAAAAAAGAAAAATAAATAAAATCAGTCTCAATTTCTTCCTCATAGGTAAACAATTTGGTACACCCTTCCCAATCTTTCCTCTACATTTTCATGTATGAGAGGACTTTAAAAATTCATGGAAAAACAGAATTAAAGTGAGTTAATGTTGATGTAAAAAACAGAAAACCATTTTTTTCCACAATATGTATTTTCCATGAACTTTTTGAAGACCTCTTATATGTATGCACACATATTCTATATAAATTCACACATTCGTAACTGTCACATATTTTGACATTGCAATGTGGCTTTGCACAAGAGAGAGAGAGAGAGGGGGAGAGGGAGAGGGAGAGAGAGGGAGAGGGAGAGGGAGAGGGAGAGAGAGAGAGAGAGAGAGAGAGAAAGGGAGGGAGGGAGGGGCAGGTGGAGTGAGGAAGGAAGAGATGAGCACTCTCCAGAAAGCCTTTTCACTCTGCAATCCCTTTCTTCCAGGATTTCAGCCTACCAAATCTTGGGCATTCCCATGAGCCCTGTGTATTTCTGGCTGACTGGGCTGGGGATTTGAAACATGATTGCCATGTGGGATTCAGCTTCTCTTACACAGCACATTACCTCTGCTCTTCTTGATTCTTTGATTTTTAAAGTTCCAATAAATGAAGTCTGCCTATTGGGTTAAAGGTGAAGCACAAGGGCCAGCCCCAAGGCACAGTAGTTAAGCATAACGTCTGCTGAGTCAGATCCTGCAAGATCATAATTCAAATCCTGGCCTGGGTGGCTAGAAAAACAGGCCAGGCAAGTGTGCATGCACGCCCTAAATCCTGAAAGGATGGAGAAATAGAGGAAAAAAGACTGCAGCATAACTATATCCCATTGGGGAGTGTTTCTCTTTTCTCTCTGGCTAGAACACACATCCTCTGGCAATGAAATTATTTGGCTAAGGCTAAATAACCACATATTGATAAGCTAACAACCTAGTTCACATTAAGGGGGGAAACAACTAACAGCTTCTTTCACTAAGAGGTGAAGATGGGGAAGAGGAGAGGAGAGAGGCTCTTCAATAAGGGCAGTAACCCTCAAGCCACCAAGCCTCTGGGTAACACAGGATCCAACCCACCTTCCCAACTTACAAGTTTATCTAGGTTTGCATGAGTACACTTTAAGATGTTTGCACAATGACAAAAATCACCTAATGTCTCATTTTTTAGAACGCATCATTGCTGTTAAGCAATGCATGTCTGTAATTTAGACTCCCAGCTCATTTATTTATTGTGTGACTGCAGGAATATTACTCAACTCTCTCTTTAAAAATTTTATTTATTTTACTTATTATTATTTTAAGTTTGCTATAGGGCACACGTGCTCGCTCACCAGAGAGAGGCAGAGAGAAAGAGGGAGAATGTGAGCAGGTCCAGGACTCAAAATGCAGTCGGCCATGTGGGAGTCTGGCACCTCAACCACCATGCTACCTGTTGACCCCACTGAACTTTGCTATGGACAGTTTCCTGATCTGTGAAACTAGGAAACGACTACTTAGTTTATAGGACTGCTGTAAAGATGGAATGAAAAGACAAACTCAAAGGATTTGGAACATAGGAGGTAGTCAGAAATGTTAGCTTTCACCCTGTTTCTCTGTGCAACCAAGACTTAAAGAAGTCAAGACAAAAAACTTTGTTTAAAACAATCCATATTTGTAAATGTTGGCAAAAAATACCCACTGTGAAAGGATCTGTCAATTAGTTTTTATTGCAGATTATAAACAATTTTTGATTTTTAGTCTCAAGTAAAACTCTTGTGAACTGGAATCCATTAAAATTCAAATTCTGAGTTGAATCGAATTCTGCAATAAACTACAACAGAAAGGCAACTGTGCTAACAATGCAAATAAGACCGCAAAAAATTGTTTACCTAATACAATAAGCTCTTGAATAAATAACACTTTTAAGCTACTTATGTAAAAATAATTCCAAGTCTTCAGATAAATTGCAAGAACAGTATATCCTTTATCTAGATTCACTAATTATTAACATAATATCCCATTTATTGTATAATTCTTTCTTTTCAAATACACACACACATACAGGTGTTTTTTTCCCCCTCGACTCTTTGAGACTAAGTGATATCTATTATGTTCCTTTACCTCAAAATACCTGTATTTCTTGTTTTTATTATTTTATTTAACTTTATTCATTCATTCATTTATTTATTCAATTTGATCAGAGAGGAACAGAGTGAGAGAGAGAGAGGGAGGGAGCAAGCCGCCAGGTCTGGGACTCAAACTGCAGTTGGCCATGTGGGAGTCCAGCACCCCTAACCACCATGCCACCTGCCGGCCCCAATACCTGTATTTCTTAAGAAAATGTCTCTTAAAAAAATAAAGGGGACCAGTAGATGGTGTAATGGTTACATCGCTGGACTCACTCACATGGCCTACCGTGATTTGAGTTCCAGATCCGATGGCTTGAAACTCACACCGAACATGTGTTCACGCGTGTCCAAGATCACAAGAGAATAGAGGAGAAAGAATTGCTATGTGGCCATTCCCCCGGGGGGTGATTTTTCACTTTCTCTCTCTCTCTCTTTTCCATCTCTCTGGCAAGTGCACGCACCCTATAGCAAAAATCTCGCTTAAAAAAATCATAAAAAAGAACATGGGCGGGGAACAGCAGGTGGCATGGTGGTTAAGGCACTGGGCACTCCCACATGGTCAACCACAGTTCAAGTCCTGGACCTGGTGGCTCACTTTCTCACTTTCCCTCTCTCTCGCTCTCTGTGTTTCTCTCTGGTCAAATTAAAATAAATGAATGAGTAAATAAAATTTAATAATTTTTTCTTTTTGAAAAAGAACATGGGCATTCTCTCGTAAAACCAGCCATCTTATGAATCTCAGGAAATTTAATAGTGATATGATGCTTTTATCTAATCTATCGTACATAGTCCGATTTTGTCAATTGACCTAGTAATGTTCTTTATAGCACTTTTCCCTTCTGTTACCAGATCCAGATTAGAATTGCCCACTACATCTAGTTGTCATGGCTGAATAATTAACTTGACATTCTGTTATTACAAAATGATTCGCTCAAAATAGATTAGAAAATTAAATCTATACTACAAAATACACACTTGGTTTAAATTCTGTTCCAGCATTATAGGCAGTGATCTTTCATAGAAAATAAGTTACACCAGGCCAGCCAGTGGAGTGGTGAATTAGGTAACTGAATTGCCTATGGCCAACCTCTAGTTGAGTTCTGGATCCAGCAGCGTGAATAAAAAGCCAGGTGTGTGTGTGCGTATGTCCAAAATCCCAACAGGAAGGAGAAATAGAGAAGGGATTAGACAGTGACCATTCTCCATGTGGGGATACCTTTTTACTTTACACGACAATCTCTCTGGCAAGTGCAAATGCCCTCTTGCAAAATTTAAAAAGTTATATTAGTATTTCTATTACTACAGTTCTAAAGAATTTATCAAAACAATCCTTACATCTCAAAGTTTTCAAGAACCAGAAAAATGTAATCTCATTAAAAATGAAGGCAATGAATAGCAAGCAAGTTGAACCAAATTGCTGAGCCCTGTTATATGCATCTTTGACACTACCTCAGAACTCGGGGCAGTAAGGAAGGACACACTCGAGAGTGACTACTATTAAGTCCCATATCTTTTGAGAGGTTTTTACTATAGGGTGTGTGTGCTCACCTGAAAGAGAGACAGAAAGCAAGAAATCACCCCCAGTGGGGATGGCCGCAAAGTAATCCTTTCTCCTCTCGGGATCTTGGGCACACACGCACAGCACCTGGCATGAGTTTAAGCCACCAGGTCCGGGACTCCAACCATGGTCCACTACATGGGAGTCCAGCGACGCAGTCATTACACCACCTCCTGGTCCCAAGTCCCATCTCTTTAGGGGCTTCGTGGGAGGGATTGGGGAGAGGATAAAGGGGGAATTTTAACTTTTTACTGGTCGAATTTTTTGACATTGCGTATACATTTCTTATTTAATAAAATAAGTCAAAAAATTAAAAGAGAACCAGGTAACAGGGCTGGATTCTTGATATGCTGGGTTAACCCGACAGTCCAGATTCATCTGTTTGAACTTTGGTTTCTGTGTCTAAAGAGAGAATGGTGACACGGTGCTCCAGTTTAGGCAGAGAGACGCCAGAAAGGTAGTCACTTAAACTATTATTTCATTACTAATGGCCCAGACAAACGTTTCTCATGCGCAGAAAAACCGCTCACGTGAACTGGCGGGCTGTTTAAGGTGGATGTGCCCTGCAGCCCAGAAACTCCAGCAGAAGCTTCCTGAATTTCAGAGCGTTCTTCTGCAGGGGCCCCCAGAAGCCAGTGGAACCCAGAGGCAGCCTGCAAACAGGGAGGCAGGGGGAGATGACCCAGGGCTCGGGTGCGCTTGCTGCACCTCGCTGTCAGCGGGGCACGGAGGGAGGCCAGGGACGGTGTGGAGGAGCGGCCGGGCACCGAGCAAGCCGGCGAGCCCAGATTGGTCCCTTACCGAGCACTGGGCACGTCCACCGGCCCGAGGCCGCTGCTGCCGCCACCGCCACCGCCGCCGGGGCCGGCAAGCACATCCCCGCCGTATTTCTCCTCCATCCCGGGGCTCAGGAGCCGCCGCCGCTGCCCCCGCCGCGGGGTCTCCTCATGTCTCTCCGCTGTCGCGGAACAGCGGGCGCAGGCGCGTCACTCCCCCATGGCAGTGGCCCCCTCGGATCCTTGCAGCTGGACCGCCACCACCACCCCTAGCTCAGGTCCTGGCTCACAGGCACACGCGTCTCGGGATTAGGCCGCAGGCAGTTCCGGCAGCGCCGGTTCCCGGGAGGCCGCACCGGCAGGGACGTTGCCAGGCCACGTCATCCGGCCCAGCAGGCCTCACTCCTGGGGTAGTGGCTAGCCCTGCGCCTGCGCGTAACAGAACACACGCCTGCCCTCTCCCTTCCTGAGGCTCCGCCTACCGCGGAGTGACGGAACGAATCCCCGCCCCCGATCGGCCTCTCCTACCGCACCGCGGGCGCACTTAGCTGTCTCTACAGCGCCACCTATGGGCCATCAGGCGGTACAGCGGGGTCCTGTAGCGCAGTGGGGGAAGCGGCCCTGAAAATACGCGGTAGGATTAAACCCATCTTTCTCGTTTTATCCCTCCCTGTCAAGGATTGTTCATTTAAACTCCGTAACATACTTTCTGCCTCGAAATTTGTATGAGTGTGTATCAATCGTTTTCTGAGGAGAAGGCCCAAAGTCTTAAAAGTGTGCCGGACTCCCAAAGAGATGACTGTTTTAGGATTTGTAGAGCATCTGTAACGGTCCAGCCTCATCTTTTGAACAACTAAGTTTTTAAGCTTTCAGGTTTTTTTAAGTTGTATTTTATTTATTTTTTCCTAAGAAACAGCGAGTCCCCCAATAGAGTCTTCACCTTTTAACTCACCCCCAACCTCAGACAGCCTGTGCGTACTGGGGAAGGACTTGGGACACTAAGTAAGCCCCTTCCCGTGTGGAAATAGTTCTGCTGTCTCCTGGCCACTGAACAGCTCCTTTGATGAGCCTTGGAGAGGAGAAACTACAGGTTTTGGACCAAAATGTCCTTTCTTTGCTAACTAGTCCAGTGCAATTTCCTAGGTGTAACGGTGTGCCGATCTTTAAGGCCTTCTCTCCTAGCCCGGCCTTCTAGAGGAAGAAATCTCATTTAATGCAGGGAGTCTGGGGCTGTCTATCTAAGAGAGTGGAGAGTGGGGACTACTTTTGTGATTTTTTGAGTCTGGGGCCATTTATCTAAGAGAGTGGAGAGTGGGGATTGATTTTGTAATTTTTTTTTTTTTTTGGTGATTATTTGTGTGGGAGTTGGAGAAGTGTGATTGCTAGACAGAGGCCTGGTGTGTGTGAAGACAGAACACAGGAGAAGGAACGGACTTTGGTTAAGTGTTATTGTAAATTGTGTTTTATCTTCTCTTTAAAAGTAAAGAATAGAAATTTAAAAAATTCTGGCTGTGAAATCGCTACTTAATGAAGGCACATCTATAAAAGGGGGCCAGTTAAGGTCTTTTAAGGATTATTTTTCCCATTACTAAAAGGTTAAAAACATGGGATCCTATGTCTGTCTTCATTGGGATTTCAACTCTATCACTCGCTAATTTCTCACCTGTGAAATAAGAATGGTAATATCTATATCACAGGATTATTGGGAGGATTATATGTCTTATTATGTGAAAGTATCTGGAATAGTGAATGTTATGTAGTAACACTCAATAAATGTTTATCATTATTACTCGTAGGGAAACTCGGGGATGGAATTTGGAGATGAAAATGGAATTTTGAATATCATAAATGATAACTAGTTTATAATACTCAACTTCCTTTGAATACTCAAAAACAATCTTAGTAACACATAAAATAATGACGTATCATAATATCTGCCTCCTAGGACATAACAATTATTATGGAAAATGTTTAGCAATTCGAGAGCAAGGTCTAGTCCACAATATTACATAATACAGGCACAAATGCTAAGGTTTTTCAAATAAGGTGTTTGATAAACTGAAAAAATTCAGTGATGAACAAAACCCAACCTGGAACTTTGAGAAGGACTTGGATATGAAAGACAGACATTGGGGGAAGATGCATCCTGTGTGTAGAACACAGAGGGAAACATGACTTTTATTTTAATTTAATTAAAAAAATTTTATTGACAAAGGGTACATGTGCTTGTTAGAGACAGTCTGAGACAAATAAGAGATACAGTACTTCAGCTATATTGGAGTTTTAAACTCAGAATGTTTCATTGTATATTATGTTTACTTACAGAATTTGTACAAAAATAACCATATATTTTACCTGTATCTGGTGATAATCATTGGCTCAGAGTGGGATGGGCCAGATTAGGCCTAGCTAAGAGTGACATTCTTGCTTTACTCTCAACTGTTTCCTGGAAATTTTGGGGTAGGAATTTCTTTGTAGAATTGCCATTTTCTATTTGGAATAGCAGTGGTAATAGCTAGTACTATGTTTTCCAGAGCTAGTTCCATTATTTGGGAGCTCAGAGAACTAGGTAAAATGACATGTGTAAGTTGATATTAGCTTTCATATTAAGTAGAGTTTGAATCCAGTTGATACTTCTGATTTGGTTAGAATCACATTTTTTCTTTTACAATATGAGTACCTGTCCTATAATTATTATTATTATTTGTAGTGGAATGAAAAGTGCCTCTGTTTTTTCTCTTCCTGCTTATTTCATAACCCATCTAGCCTGGATCCTACATCTACCACTCCTCTGGAGCATCTCTTCTGCGGATACTTTTTAGCCATATATTACCCCATCTCTCTATGATGTTCAACATAATGGATCTCTCTATCTTGGGATATTTTCTTTTCTTGATTTCCAGACTCCCACATTTAGTTTTTTTTTTTTTCAAGGAAGTCCAATTTCTTTATGTCCAAATGTAAACTTACGATCTTTCCTCCAAACTTGATCCTCTGTAATGTGCTCTATCTCATTGGATGGTGTCATTTATTCAGTTTAGCAAATCAAAATTTAAGTATTGTCCTTAACACCTCCTATGATCTATCTGTAATTTATCACTATGTTGCATTATCATTTGTTGAGAGAGAGAGAGAGGAGGAGAAGGAAGGGAGGGTGAAGGGAGAGAGAGAGAGATTTTTGACAAGGTCTGGCTATTGTTATCCTATGCTGCAGGTTCTGAGTTAGTTTGGATTACAGGTCTATGCTACCGTACCCTACCCGTTCAAGTTGGTTTGTGATATGAATGTGGCCTTTCCCCGGGATGTGGCTTCAACCTTGCGTAGCAGCACCTACTGCTTGTGCTGGGCCATAGTTGCATCATCATCATTATCATCAAGTTTGCTATAGGGTGTATGTGCTCACTGGGGGAAAGGAGATGAGAGAGAGAGAGAGAGAAAGAGAGAGAGAAAATGAGAAGTCCTCAGCCCCCCACTCCCTGCTCTAGGGGGGTATGACCATGCTGCAATCCCTTCTCTTCCAGTCTCTTCTTGAGACAATGGGCACACATGTACACTTGTTTGGTGTGATTTTCAAGCCGCTGAGCCCAGGATTCAAATCGCACAGTCAGCCATGTGGGATCCAGCAACCTTAACCATGTTCTCAGGAAGTGTTTCTAAAACCTTTGGTGTAGATAAAATAACCATATTATAGGTTCTCAAGGTACTATGTACCTCTTCTTTATCATAGGATACTTTTTTGATTTATTGGATAGATTGATTAGTTGATTCAGCCCCATGAGGGTAAGAACAGAGACTGTTTTACCTTTTACTGTTTTTTGTTTTTAGTATTTGCCATAGAGTGCATGCAGTCACTGGAGAGAGACAGAGACAGAGAGGGAAAGTGAGAAATCATCTTCCCCCCCAGGGGAGGCCATACCACAGTTCCTCCTCTTTCATTCTCTTGAGATTTTGGGCATGTATACACATGCACCTGGTGTGATTTTTGTTTGTTTGTTTGTTTCTTTCTTTCTAGAGAAATTTTAGCTATAGGGTGCATGTGCTCACCAGAGACACACAGAGAGAGAAGGTGAGATATCACCTCCTGGGGGGATGGCCGCACTGCAGTCCCTTCTCCTCCATTCTCCTCTTGAGATTTTGGGCACACACGCACATGCACCCAGTGTGAGTTTCAAGCTGCCAGGTCCAGGACTCGGACTGTGGTTGACCATGTGGGAATCTAGCACCATAACCACTATGCCACCTGCTGGCCCCTGGTGTGATTTTTAAGCCTCTAGGTCCAGGACTTGCCTTGCAGGGTTAGCTATGTGAGATTCAGCTGCCTTAACCTCCATGCCACCTGCTGGCCTCTACTTCTCCTTTCTGTCACCTCCCTTATGTAGCCCAGTATTTGAAATAGCAGACATTCAATAATATTTGCTAGAAGAGTGAGTGAAGGTATGTATATATTAATATATTCCAGAATACCTATTCCTTCTAAAAAAGTTTTTTCCCCATTATAAGTGAACTTTGTCTCATCACATACAAATGTAGTTTATGTAAACCCAACTGCATACACTCAGTCCCACAAAAATGAGAGTAGGAGAAAGTGACAGTCAAAATGTACACAATTCTGCTTAACATTTTAGTCAGTGAACCCTCAGGTGAGCATGTGATGGGAGGTGTAAATCTACTTTGCCTTCAGTTGGTCTCAGTTCTTGGGTGGCTCTGATGTCATCCTCTCACTATATTAAGTGTGATTTTTTTAAAGAATTATTAAATTAAATTAATTAATTAGTTAATGAATTTTAATTTGACCAGAGAGGGACAGAGTGAGAGAAAGAGTGTGAGAGACAGAAAGTGAGAAAGCAAGCCGCCAGATCCAGGACTCGAACCGTGGTTGGCCATGTGGGAATCCCGCACCCACCACTTGCCTGCTGTGTATATTGTGATTCTAAGAAGAGATACAATGTGAATTTTTCTTATGATACTCAGTTGCTTTTCTATTGCTTCATCTGGTGCTCAGTTGAAGAAATAGCAACAATCCAATTGTAGAGGTAATCTGGGAAGTTGGTGTACATGGGCCCAATAAGAGTGCTGAATTTAGGACTGCAGGATGTTCTGATTCTTGTCTTGTGTCATGAAGAATTAGAGACACACACAAATGAAGGAGTAGCAAAGTAGTTCAAGAAAGCGAGAAGGGGGCCGGCAGGTGGCCAGCAGGTGGCATGGTGGTTAAAGACGCTGAATTCCCACATGGCTGACCACATTGAGTCCCAGACCTGGCAGCTTGCTTTCTCTCTTTCTCTCTCTCTCTTTCTCTCTCTCTGTCTCTGGTCAAATTTAAAAATAATAGTAACAAATGGAAATAATCAGATAAATAAATCTTTTTTAAAAAAAGGAAAAGAGAGAAGGAAGAACAAAACTCCTAAGCCAAGAAGGGTCTCAGAAATATATTGCTGTGGAAGGGCTTTACACTGGGGTTCGTATCTTGTAGTCTGAATAGGGAGCTGGCTTTTTAATAAGGAAGTGGGCTTTAGATAATGGTTACACAGCGGGGAATGGGGAGGTGAAGAGAAGAGGATAGAGAAAGATAGCAAGAGAACAAATAGAGAGGCAGGACGTCAGTGAGAAACAGATATGGCTTATTACCTGTTGATGATGACATGTATAGTATTCTCAACTGGATTGATCTGAGAAGTATTTTATGATAGGTAAAGTCTTTTTACAAGCAAAATGAGAAATAGTGATTGACTGTTTTAAAAAAATAATTAGAATAATAATAATAATAATTGGGAAAAACATTGAAAAGATATTGAATGATGAAGTAGGGAGATTAATGTCTCTGTATTGACTGACATGCATGGCATTCCCTTCTGAAAAAGCAATGTAATACACAGTAAAGTTATATGTAATCCAATGTAATATAAAGAAGATTATGATGATAATAAAAATAAATAAGAAAATGTAAAAAAAAAGAAAATGGTTACATACAAATTAAAAATAATAATAAAATAAATAAATTTTTAATAAAAAGGGGGGTCAGCAGGTGGTGTGGTGGTGAAGGCGTTGGACTCTCACATGACTGCTCATGGTTCAAATCCTGGACCTGGTGGCTTGCTTTTTCACTTTCCCTGTCTCTCTCTGTCTCTCTGAGGAGCATACATGCCTTATAGCAAATTAAATAATAGTAATATTACAAATAATAGAAACAAGAAAATGGTTACATGGTAGTCTGAATGATTTATTATCCCATTCTTTGTGGGATCATCAGACCATATCAATCTGTATATCTTGATAGAATGTAGTTAGTAAAATACAAACTGTTGCCCTTGGCTATGGTTATTTTGCATCCTAATGCAGCCAGTGTTTTTGCTTAATTAAGTGAAAACTTAATCAATGTGACTCCATCTTGAGCCTTTACCCTGTCTGTATACTTAATATCCTTATCTCCTGTTTTAGAGGGAAAGCTGGCAATATCGCAAAATTAACGTGAACATTCTTTAAATCACGAGTGGACTTCCTGAGAGTCTGATTTAAGGGTTGTTCAGGGTAATGTTGCATACATGATTTTTGTTTTATATGTTAGCTTGGTGCTGATTCTCATAGAATGTAAAATTCATTTTTTAAAGATAGATTTTTGCTATAGGGCACATGCGCTCTCTGAAGAGAAAGAGAGACAGAGAGAGAGAGAAAGCAAGAAATCACCCCCCAGGTGGGATGGCCACACCACAATTCCTTCTTCTCCAGTCTCCTCTTGGGATTTTGGGCATGCACACACATGTGCCTGGTGTGAGTTTCAAGCTGCTGGGTCTGGGACTTGAACCATAGTCAATGACGTGGGAGTTCAGCAATGTAACCGTTACACCATCTGCTGGTCCCTCTATAGTTTTATAAAAATTTAAAAAATACAAAAAATAGAAGGATGTATACTTACTGAAAAAGGGCTATACTTACTTATAGCCCTTTGCTATAGGGCATGTGCGCTTGCTGAAGAGACAGAGAGAGACAGACAGAAAATGAGAAAGTGAGAAATTACCCCCCAGGAGGGATGGCCATGCCACAATCCCTTCTCCTCCATTCTCCTCCTGGGATCTTGGGCACGCATGTACACACACCTGGAATGAGTTTTAAGCAGCTGAGCCTGGGATTTGAACCACAGTTGACTATGTGGGAGTCCAGCCACATAACCATTACACCATCTCCTGGTCCTTCTAGTGTCTTTCTCAAGCATGGTGTTTGGAATTTTAGTTTGTATATCATAATACATATATAATTTTGTAATTTTTTTCTCCTATTGTAACATAGAACTTTTGTATTATGATCACTTTAATGGAAATGTATATGTTGGATTTAAAAAAAATGTACTACATATGCATTTCTCTCATATTGTGTTTTAAAGGTGACAGTTTAGTAACTATTACTTGTGTAAGAGTTAAAGTAAGTTTATGGGAGGCCATTGTTTTGAACTGGCCCCTTGCAATTAGACCCAGCAAACTAGGCCAAATCAGAATGGACTCACTTGTGCTGAGTGCACTTAATCTAACTGAACTTTGAAATAGGCCAGTTGAGCCAATTTTCAAAAAAGAAAGGAGATTCCAGTCCTTTGGGGTCAGCTTGAAAAACCTGCTGGGTGCAGGGCTGGCAGGTGGCGTGGCAGTTAAGGGCTCTGGACTCCCACGTGACTGACCATGGTTCAAGTCCCAGACCTGGCAGATTGCTTTCACACTTTCTGTCTCTCTTTCTCTCTCTCTCTTTCTTTCTCTTTCTCTCTCTCACTCTGTCACTTCCTGGTAAAATTAAAATAAATAAATAAACAAATAAAGAAAAAGTTAAATAATTCTTTAAAAAAAAAAAAAAAAAAAAACCTGCTGGGTGCATGTACGTGCATGCCCCAAGTCCTAAAGGGACTGGAGAAATGGAGAAGGGATTGTAGTGTGACTGTGCCCCCACTTGGGGGTACTTTCTTTCCTGTTCTTTTCCTGTCTCTCTGCTTTTCTTGGTGAGCACAGGTGCCCTCTGGCAATTAAAAAAAAAAAAAAAAAGATATATATATATATGTGTGTGTGTGTGTGTGTGTGTGTGTATTTAAGACTTATAGGTCTTTAGTAAGTAGCTCTTACGTTTACAAATTCTTTTTCTTCTTTGTTCATGACTTATTTCTCAATAGTTTTGTGCTGTCATTTTGTATTGACCTTGAATTAAATTGTCACAGAGGAGTATGAAACAGTTATTAGAAATATTTCACAACTACTAAAGCAGAAATAACTTAAAACTTCAAAAGAATTTTAAGAATAGTATAAAGAATTCCTGTGTTACCTCAGCCTGATTCCCAGAAGGTAACAATTTACCTTATCTACCTTATTATTCTCTTTCTCTGTATACAGATACATGTTGTTGTTATTATTATTGTTGTTATTGTTATTTTGAACTTTCTGAAAGTAAGTTGCAGACATAACATATCATCCCTAGATACTCAAGGGGACACTCTTCCAGTGATCACAATGTACCTATCCAAATCAGGAAATTAACATTAACACCTTCTAATCTACGAACATCATTCGAATCGTACTGATATTTTCCAATAAAGTTCTTATAGATTCAGGATCCAGTGTTGGATTTAATGGTCATATCTCATTAATTTCCATTTCTCCATCCTGTTGAGATTTGTGGTACTCCTTAGTTTCCTTCTATCGGGAATAGTTCCTAGTCTTTTTTTCCTGACCTTAAAATTTTGAAAAGGAAAGGCTAATTGCTTTGCAGAATGCCCATCAATTTGTGTTTGTCTAATGCTACCTCATGATTGGAACTACAGTACACATTTCTGGCAGGAATACAGTAGAAGCGAGGCTGTGTTCTTCAGCTTATTGTATTGGAAGATGTGGTTTGTTTTGTCGCATCACTGGTGAAGTTAACTTACATCATTTGGTAAAATGACGTTTGCCAGATTTTGAGATGTAAAGTTAATGAATAAGCATTTTGTCTGGAGATACTTTGAGATTATGTAAAGATCTTGTTCCTGATCATACTTTCAGTCATTTATATTAGCATGCGTGTTTGCACTTTGACCAAAATAATTGTTACTATAAAGGTTACTGAATGGTAATCATCCGTTCTATACTTATTAGTTGTTCTTCTATTGTGAGGTAAAGCTTCCTGTCCCCCCCATTTATTTATTTTATTATTAATTTTCTTTTTGCCAGGGATTGCTTGCACTCACTAGAAAGAGACAGAGAGGTAGAGGGAAAAACCTCCCCCCCAATGGGTGTGGTCAAATTACAATCCTTCTTCTTTCATTTCGCCATCTATTCTAGATTTGGGGTATGCACACACACACACACACACACACACACACACCATGGGTGTTCAAGCTGTGTGGTTGACCATGTGAAATCTGGCTGTCTTAACCACTAGGCTATGAAACCAGCCCTTCTTTATTTATTAATTGATATCAATATGGGCTCATAGGTTTTTTATTTTATTCAGTGTGTTATAAGCAATTGCTGTCATTATTTTGGTGCTCAAATTGTACCATATTTAGCCAGTGAGAGACCCTTGGCTAGCTCCTGTGTCATTTTGACATATTCCTATCATCCTTTGAGAATTTCCATACTTTATGGTATAGTATGTTCAAGCTCATTTTTTTTTCTTTTCTTTTTAATTTATTGCAGGGCACATGTGCTCACCAGAGAGAGAGAGAGAGAGAGAGAGAGAGAGAGAGAGAGAGAGAAATTACCACCGCCTCCCCAGGAGGTGGGATGACCGTAATGCAATCCCTTCTCTCCTTCATTCTTCTCTTGTGATTTTGGGCACACACACACATGCCCAATGTGTTTTCTAAGCCACTGGGTCTGGGACTTGAACCGCAGATGTAGATATGTAGGATCCAGCTACATTAACCACTATGCTGCTGGCTGGTCTTTTTCTTTTTTTCTTTTTTCTCTTCTCCTCTCCTCTCCTCTCCTCTCCTCTCCTCTCCTCTCCTCTCCTCTCCTCTCCTCTCCTCTTCTCTTCTCTTCTCTTCTCTTCTCTTCTTTTCTGCTAGAAGGCATATATGCTCACCAGAGAGAGAGGGAGAGGAAAAAGCCACCTCCCTGGAGAATGGTCATGCCACAATCCCTTTTTCTCCATCTCTCTTTCCCTTTGATATTTTAAGCAGGCAGGCACATGTGCCCAACATGTTTCTCAAGCTGCCAAGTCCGGGACTTGAAATGTGCTGTTAGCCATGTGGGATCTGGCTGCCTTAACCACCCAGACCACAGAGCCAGCCTTGTTCCAGGTTCACTATATAATTTTTCTGCTTTAGCCCTGAAACTAACCATGTCTCCAAAGGAGATCTGGTTCATTTTGAGTAGAATGGTATTTATAAACCAAAGTATGGATGTCTGCTATGCTTATTGCTGCTGGTATACTTGTTGCATCTCTCTTTCTCTCTTTCTCCTTCTCTCTCATACACACACACACACACACACACACACACAGAGTGAGAGAGAGAGAGAGAAAGAGAGAGAGATGTCTGTATTTGGTATCTTTCTATCAGAAATCAGAAATTTATACTATACCCTCAGGACCAGCTCAAGTTGGGAAAGTTCTGTTATTTAACCATTATTTACATTGTTTTACAGATAAAATAAAGCCAAAATTGCAAATTACATAGCCCCGGGATGTACAATGGGCAAAAAAAAAAAATTTTTTTTGACCTCAGGTAACACCTGGAATCAAAGTTACTCAACTCTCTCCATGAAATTGAAAGACTGGGACTAAACCAGAACTCTACTACTGGACCACTTTCAAAAGAGGCCCATCAATCAGGAAGATTTGTTGTTAAAAATACCTTCTCATACTTTACCATAAATGGCCAAATCCCAGAACTTACCAATTAAAACATGTCCCATGAGTGTTCCTGCATACCAGTTTGCACTCCCTACACCGTTAAATCTTACCCTGGACTTGAACTTGGGGAGACAGATGCAGGAAGTGAGTCTATATCCCCTTGAGGGAGGAGTTGTGTATTAGGTTGAAAATCTTTTAAAGCATGATTGAATTTGCACTTTAATCTGTACAACTATAAACTTTAATAGCTAAGGAAATATACTGTGGTCGGCACAGAGATATGTATCCAAGATCCTGCTTCAAAAGGGGTCTTGTCCAGCTGGGACAGCTCAAAGCTTTTAACTTCACTGGTGCTTACCTCAGTTTCTTAGAGAGGCCAACAGCCAAGGACTGATTGTAGTGGGGTTTCAAGGCCTGGCTATTTTGTCTCAATGCACAGCAACTCCAATAGATTGTGTGTTCTCCAGACCACATCTTGGGGTTGAAGATGCCTGTCTACATGGTATATGAGAAGTTTTATGGGGGCCATCTGATGGCATGGTGGTTAAGGAGGCTGGGTTCTACATGTATGACTGACTGGTTCAAGTCCTAGACTCAGCAACTTGAAAAAAACATGCCAGGCATGTATGTCTGTGCCCAAAATTCTGAGAAGAGAAGGAAGGAGAAGGGATTGTGGTATGGCCATCCCTCTTGACCCTCTGAGGCTTACCTTGCAGTTCCACTTTCCCTCTTCCCAATCTTGCTTCCCTTTCCTTCCTTCTATGTGTGTTGACTTTCTTTCTTCCTTCCTTCCTTCCTTCCTTCCTTCCTTCCTTCCTTCCTTCCTTCCTTCTTTCTTTCTCTCTTTCTCTCTTTCTCTCTTTCTCTCTTTCTCTCTTTCTTTCTCCCTCTCCCTCCCCTCCCCCACCCCTGTCCTTCTTTCTTTCTTTGCTTCTTTCTTTCATTATAGGGCATGTGTTCTTGCCAGAGAGAGAGAAAGTGAGAAATTGCCCCTTGGGGATGGTCATCCTTCAGTCTCCTCTCATGATTTTAGGCATGCATGAACACCTGTCTGTTGTGTTTTTTAAGCAGCCAGGTCTGGAACTTGAACCGCACAACTGGCTATGAGGGATTCAGTGCCTTAACTTTCATACCAACTGCCAGTGCAGGTGTTGACTTCTAATAAATACACATGCAAATTCCAAATCAGTGTGTGATCCTGGAGAACCCTGTGTCAGATCATTTTTAAAAAATTTCCTAATTAGTATATTAAAAAAATGGGCAAGGGACCAGCAGCTGGCGTAATGGCTGTTGCTGGACTCCCATGTAGTTGACCATGGTTTGAGTCCTGGACCCGGTGGCTTAAACTTATGCCGGGCATGTGTGTGTGCGTCTGCAAGATCCCGAGGGGAGAATGGAGGAGAAGGGATGGTGGCGTGGCCATCCCCCCTGGGGGGTTATTTTTCATTTTCTGTCTCTCTGTCTCTCTCTGTCTTTCTGGCGAGCACATGCACCCTATAGCAAAAACCTCTCAAATAAATAAAGGACAAATATGAAATAGAAAGAGACACGCTGGAATGTTAACAGTAGTAATATTTGACTAGAGGGGTTATGGGTAACTTAAAACTTATTGTTTGAACTTTAAAATTTTTTCTTAATGTAAAAAATTTTTTTTCTTAGTTTTTCTGAATATTATTTTATCCAGTCAATATTACTTTTATAATATGAAAACTAATATTCTACATCTGTATTCATATTGGTGTGAGTCATAACAGAAGAAAAATGAAGAACAATACTCATTCTCCTAGTTGAGCTGAGATAAATGTGTCATTTAGACTCTCATGAAGGAGGATATAGGATCTATGTCCCTTATTCCAGCCCAGGTAATAGATATTTGTTAAGCACCAAGTGTTTGTAGGGCCTAATAAACACTGCCTGTAGAGAAGGGAGATGAGAAAATTTTGAAACCACTAGAGGACGATATAATACAACATAAACACTGTCAAATTGCAGAGCAGGGAAGGACACGCAATCCAGTCTGGCATGATGGAGAACCAAGCAGGTTTTTAGTGTACACTATTCTTCACAAGACTTATTTAGAGACTGATATGAAATGGCCTTTACCAAAAAACAGTATATATTTGGCTTATTTTCCTGCTTCTAGTTAATCTGCTGAATACCACTTCCTTTTCGGAACTGCTTGCTTCACTCCTTGGCATACAGCTAGATTTTGAGCGCACAGAGGCTAATTTGTTTTCAACAGAACATATTTTGATTTGCTTCATGTTAGAAATTCTGAGTTGTTCATATTATTTTATCTTTTCTGTTTTTTGCTATAGGGCACATATGCTCACCAGAGAGAGAGAGAGAGAGAGAGAGAGAGAGAGAGAGAGAGAGAGAGGAGGAAAGTAAGACATCACCCCACAGGGGAGATAGCCACACCATAATCCCATTCTTTCAGGATTTGGGGCACGAATTCACCAGGCATGTTTTTTAAGCTGTCGGGTCTGGGGCTTAGACTGCTCAGTTGTTCATGTGGGATCCAGCAGCCTTAACCACCACATCGCCAGCTGGCCTATCTTTTATCTTAATTAGTTTTTTTTTGAATATGCTTTTCTTGGTTATGCACATTTTACTACTTTCGTATCCATCACAATGTGATTTGTGTGAAGAATTTTTTAAAAAGAATTATTTTATTTAACTTTGTTTATTATTATTATTTTCCAGTATGATCAGAGAGAGACAGAGAAATAGAGGGAAAGTGAGAAAGCAAGCCACCAGGTCTGGGACTCAAACCGTGGTTGCCCATGTGGAAGTCCAGTACCTTTAACCAACACACCACCTGCTGGCCCTGTGTATGGAGGATTTTAAGCATTTATCATGTTTTTTGGTTGTCAGGTGACATATGCACTTAACAGAGAGAGAGAGAGAGAGACACAGAGAGAGGAAAGAAGAAAGCACCCCCAAAGGGGTGTGGTCATGCCTGTTGGAATTTTGGGCATGCATGCAACACAAGTCCCTGATGTGTTTTTCAAGCTGCTGGGGCCAGGATTTGAACAATGGATGGCCATACAGGATCCAATTCCCTTAACACTAGGCTGTGACGGAGTTGACCAGGGACGTTAGGGAATTTTTGAATCTTTCTTTTGATATGTCTTTTTAGTCAAAGGAAGAATGAAACATTCATCTTGGGTGTTAAAAATTATTAAGATTAGTTAGCTGAGTCCTTGTTACAAGTCAAAATTTCCTTGTTTTGTATCTCCAGTTCTTAGTACTATGAAGGTTTAGCATATCGGAACTCAATGAATGCTTGGAGAGCCTCACTTAAAAAACAACTGGAGAGGGAAAATGCCAGAGTGTGGGAACAGATAATTGTGCAGCAGTAAAATGGTGATGCTTTGGGAGGCTGATCGCGTGGAAGGATAACTGTTTGTGTCTAAAGGTCTCTCTGAGTATACCAGCTCTCTGAAGACACTGGGCATGTACATGCTTATGAACTGGGGCAGGGTGGGCCTAGAGGTGGATCATAGCATTGAGACTCCCTTGGGTATGTGTTTCTCTGTCTTGTGTTCATTAAATAAATAATTAATTAATCTTAAGTAAAAGAAAAAATGTCAGAGTGTAGGTTGCCTGTCCACATGCTATATTATATGTTTTATGAGGGCCATTTGGTGGCATGGTGGTTAAAGTAGCTGGGTCTCACATGACTGCTCTAGTGACTTGAAAAAAATGTGCCAGACACGTCTGTGTGTGTGCCCAAAATCCTGAGAGGAGAATGGAGGAGAAGGGATTGTGGTGTGGCCATCTCCCCTGAGGGGTGCTTTCTTACTGTGTCTCTTTCCAGTGAGTGCACAATCTCAATAGCAAATAACAAAAAAAAAAAAAGAAAAAAATGTAAGAAAAATTTTATATCCAGAGCCTCTGCCTGAGGGGGAAATGTCACCTAGAAGTTCCTTTTTCATAAGTGTCACCTTCTAAATCACACATAACATATACCCCTGGATACAACTGATGGACATCTTACTCAAGGACCATCCAATCCACTGATAAGACTAGAGCAGTGGCTTTCTTTTTTCTTCCTTTCTTTCTTCTTTCTTCTTCTTCTTTTTTTTGGAGAGACTTTTGCTGTAGGTCATGTGTGCTTGCTGGGAGACAGACAGAGAGACAGAAAACAAGAAATCACTCCCCTGGGGAATGAGCATACCACAATTCCTTCTCCATTCTCCTCCCGTGACTTGGGGCATGCACGCACATGCACCCAGCGTGTTTTACGTCGCTGGGCCTGGGACTTGAGCCACAACTAAGTGAGAATCCAGTGATGTAACCATTACGCCATCTGCTGGTCCCAAGCAGTGGTTTTCTTTTCTTTTTTTTTTTTTTTTTTTTTTTTTTAGATTTATTCATCTATCTATTTTAATTTGACTAGAGAGAGAGAGAGAGAGGGAAAGTGAGAAAACAGGCCACTAGGTCCAGGACTCGAACTGTGGTCGACCATGTGGGAATATCCAGCACTTTAACCACACCACCTGCTGGTCCCCTAAGTGGTGGTTTTCAAAGTGTGGTCTCAAGTTGAAAAACATCAGAACCACCTGAAAATGGTTTAGAAATACAAATGATTGGAACCTTTTGGAGATTGAATCACAAACTCTGGGGGTGGTGTGCAGCAATGTGTGTTTTGTTTCAGAAATTTTTGTCTTCATCCATAATAGAACATGTGCATGTGTACATGCATGCACGTGCTTGCGAGAGAGAGACAGAGACAGAGAACAGCTCTGGAGGGTCTGGTCATGCCTCCATCTCCTTCCTCCAGCTCAAAGAATATGAGACTCTGGAACATGTATACCTGGCACGTGTTTGGGCTTATTAGGCTGAGTATTCAATCCCTGATCATTATGTGGGATCCAGCTCCTCTTGAGCAGTGCATTAGGACTGTGCCATGAAGCTGGCCCCATTTTATACATTTTAAATGGAAACATCTACAAATTTATGTTTAAAATAGAAACATACCTTTTATGCTTTTTAAAGCTATAAAAATCTATTAAAAAATACACTCTGTGTTTAAAAAACCTTCCAGGTGATTCCATGCTTAAGTTTGAGAACCACTGGGCTAGAGGCCTACAAGGTATTCTGTTAGGTCATCAGAAAAGTCATGATGTATTTTTACATAGAAAACAACAGAAAAACACATCATGACTTTTCTGATGACCCAATGTATTATTAGATAAAACAATCAAGATTTTCTTTCTCAGAATTTTGTACTGGCAGTCAATAAAGGAAACAAAGTGGTCAATCGATAATGAAAACACATCTGGGGTCTCCAGATGGAGGATAATACACATATAGCAAGAGGCTGTAGACTCTGAATTAGCAGAAGGTGGGTTATGTCAGTCAGGAGGTAGAGAAAAGATATTCAGAGTGATGTAATTGGTTGATAGCATTGGAGCTGGAGAAGCCTAGGTGAATGCTGAGTCATGACGGTGGAGGGGCAGTGAACACTCCAGCTGAGGAGTCAGTGTGCTGACCTGGCTCCTCTTGTCCCCATTGCAGCACTGGCACCTTCCAGTCCTGGAAACTGCATCCCAGGATCAGGAGTGCCTCACTGGCTTACCTGTGCTCTGTGATGCCTGGACACACAGCCCAAATTCCTACTTTCTCTAATCCCATATGTAACTCAGAATAAATCCCTCAGTATATGAGGCAACCTGAAGTTGTCTTGACACCAAAACTTTAACACAGCTAGATATTCAGGAATACCTTGCATTGTGCTTTACTTTATATACTATAAATAAGTTAAATCCTTCTTGTGTTGGGTGTGAACCAGGGAAAGTTTCTGTAAATTGGACTACTGCAAGCGGAATCTGTTTCTTATAGAAACAAAAGTAATAGAGGAAGATATTCTTGCTTAGCAGCTTCATTACTTTTAGAGAAGTAACTTTAAAAACTGTATTTGTATGAAGCTTTTCAAGGTGTTTATAAATTGACCAAGCAGACCAAACTGTAAAATATTAATAGTACATAAAATCGTACTCTGCTATGGACTAAATTGTTTCCCCTCAAAATTCATATATTGAAGCCCTAAACCCTAACTGATTGTATTTGGAAATGATGGGGCCTTTGGAAGAGAATTAGGCTTAGATGAGATCATGAAGGAGAGTAATGCTCTTATAAGAAAAGATATCAGAGAGACTAAAGGGACTAACAAAGAGTGTAATGGTTACATCACTGGACTCCCATGTAGTCCTCTGCTCTTTGAGTTCCAGACCTGGTGGTTTAAAAAACTCATGCCAGCTGCATGCACATGTGTGTCCAAAATCCTGAGAAGAGAATGGAGGAGAAGGGATTGTAGTTGGCCATCCCTCCTGGAGGGTGATTTCTCGTTTTCTGTCTGTCTGGCAAGTGCACACGCCCTATAGCAAAAATCTCTCTTTAAAAAACAGAAAGAAGAAGAAGACATCAGAGAGCATGCTCTTTCTGTTTCCCTGCCACATGAGAGCACAGTAAGTAGGCAGTTGTCTACAAGCCAGGAAGAGAGATTTTACCAGAAACTGACCATGCTGGTACCTTCATCTTGAACTTTTAGCCTCTGGAACTGTGAGAAAATAAATTTCTGTTGTTTTTGCCATCTGGGCTGACTAGATACCATTCATGTGATAGAACTGCACAAAGCCTAGTCAAAGTTCTCATCTTTATCTATGTGGCTTTATTTGTACTATAAACATCACGAGATGAACACAATCACATTAACAATCACTTACTGGGGAATTTTCTATAGGCTTCTTTGAGTAGATTTCTGGAGAGACCTACGATCCTTGGTGCATTAATGTGAAATGAATTCTGTAGCATCTGTTATGCTGTTTTGCTTGCCTGTTTTAAATCTCACTGCAAAGTTTTTGGGAAGGAAGTTTAAACTCAAGTTGTTGATTATTATTATTGTATTTGTTATTATTGCCTTAGAAAACAATAAATTTTGTACTTTCTTGAGTAGTTCTTTTATCAGCTTCAGAAGTTTCACCTTCATCCTGGTGTTAGGCAGGCACATCTATACTTAAATATTTAAAATGCATCGTTGATACACAGAGACACTGGCTTGTCTCATCCTTAGGGTCTCCTAACACATGGTTTCGTCGCAGCATTAATGGGTGTGTCTCAAATAGGGGCTTGAGTGCTGAGTTTGAATTTACAAAATCTAAGTTCTTCCTTTTTCTTTCTTAAAAAATTATTTATTTATTTGTTCATTCATTTATTTTAATTTGACCAGAATGAGACACACACACACACATACACACACACACATACACACGCACACATACACACACACATACACAGAGAGAGAGAGAGAGAGAGAGAAAGCAAGTCAGCAGGTCTGGGATTCAAACCGTGGTTAGCCATGTGGGAGTGCCCAGTGACTTAACTACCACACCACCTATTGGTCCCCTAAGTTCTTCCTTTTTCAATAAGCTCTACAGTTTGCCTGATGGAAGTAGATTACAAGGATTTCTCTAGCACCACCACTCACCCTTCATAAGCTACTTAAGAAATTAAATATGTGCTATGAACATGATATTTAAAATAAATGTATGAGAATCTATACACCCAAGTGCATACTATTACTTTGTAAGTTTTCTATTTTGTAATTTGGGGTGAGTGTTTACTTCCAAAAATGATATCGGAAATGCTGAGAACATTGTGAAACTATGGACATAATTTAGCTAGAGGAATGACTAAGCAGGTGTTACCCTTCCTTCTGTGGGACAAACTATTCGAAGATGTTTCCACTAGTTCTTATTAACTGCTTTCAATGTTTCTGTTCTCTCCAGTGAAGTATACCAGAAGATAAACTCTAGAAAGTTGTGTAAGAATTAGGATAGATGGAATATGTGAGTTTGGATCATGTTAGCACAGAGGGCATATCAGAAAAACAAACAAACCAAAACAAGTAAACAACACAACCAGAGTCCATCAACTCTTGGGGACCTGTGCCTTCAGTGGACCAAGGCCATCAGGACACAGATTTGGAATACGGAACATGGATGCCATAGCTATTAAAAATCTAGCCATGGGAGCAGTTCCAGACACCAGGCGGACTGAGGCTGCAGGCCCAACCCCTCCGAACCTCCGCGCATCCCCACCGTTCCTCTTCCTTGGACCCCAGGTTGGTTGTCTGGGACTTTAAGACGAATTCCCCCCCCCCCCCCCCCCAATCCCACCCGCGAACTGGACTGAGCCGGCCAGCAGTTCCGGACACCCAGGCGGACTGAGGCTGCAGGCCCAACCCCTCCGAACCTCCACGCATCCCCACTGTTCGTCTTCCTTGGACCCCAGGTTGGTTGTCTGGGACTTTAAGACGAACTGCCCCCCCCCCCCCCCCCCCCCCCTGCGAACCGGACTGAGCCGGCCAGCAGTTCCGGACACCAGGTGGACTGAGGCTGCAGGCCCTACTAACCTGGTCCTGTCACTCAGCCTCTGGCCCTTTCCCACTAGCCTTTGGACTTTCTGAATATTGGTTATTTGAATAGCGTGCGGCGCACTTTTGTGCTGCGCGATTTCCTTTTTTCGTTATTCTTTGCTTTTGAGGTGTTGCTTATTAGGTCAGTTGGAGACTCACCACTCCTTAGAAACAGGGAGGATCTTGGGCCATCCAGGACTAGTTGCAACAGTTTATGGTAATTGTGAGCTACAGATAGGCCAACCGTAAGAGAAATCATCAAATTTCTATTCCTGTACAACTTTTAACACTCTGAGATACCTTAAATAAGTTAGGAAGCAACATATAGAGTATCTGATGACCAGAAACAATCTCAGAGGCTCAAGAAATATGAGCAACCAACAAAAGGCCTCTCCCTCAAGGGAAATCATCAAGCCTACATCACCCACAGTCAATACAATGGACGTCGTGGACATGTCTGATAAGGAATTCAGAATATTTGTAGTGACCAAACTAACTGAGATGGAAGAGAAAAGAGACAAGGAGCTTCAGGAGATGGGGAAGTCCTTTAATGACTTGAAAGAAGAAATGGATACCTTAAACAAGAACCAGATGGAACTTCTAGGATTGAAGAATGTGATACAGGAAATCAAAACCTCCCTTGAAAATATTAAATGTAGGTTAGACCAGGCAGAAGATCGAATCTCTAATGTAGAAGACAAAACATCTGACCTAGAAAAAAGTATCAAGAAGATTGAGAAAACAACCATGAAAAATGAGGACAATATACGAGGAATACTTGATGCCATCAAGCGCCCCAACATCTGGATAATTGGTATTCCAGAAGAGGAAGAAAATAATAAGGGCCTAGATCATTTATTCCACGAAATCCTGGAAGAAACTTTCCAAACCTAGAAAGGCATTCAAATATCCAGACCCAAGAAATACATAGGACCCCAGGTAGAATCAACCCAAGAAAATCCTCTCCAAGGCACATCATAGCCAGACTGGCAAAAACAACAGACAAAGACAAGATACTAAAGTTGGCAAGAGGGAAACGTCAAGTTACTTACAAAGGTCACCCTATCAGGCTTTCATCGGATCTTTCGGCGGAAACAATGCAGGCAAGGAAAGAATGGGGAAGCATAGTCAAAGTGTTGAATGAAAAACAATTTCAACCAAGAATACTATACCCGGCAAAATTATCTTTCATATGGGAAAAAAAGATAAAAACATTCTCAGATAAACAAAATTTGAAGGAATTTACCAACTCCAGACCAGCTCTTCAAGAGGTTCTGAAGGGAGTACTATACCAGGAAAACTAAGAAATCAGACAGACAGTTATATGAGAACAAAAAGCAACCAAGAAAATGGCTCATTTAATGATAGGATCAGGTATGGAAATATCGATAATTACACTGAATGTCAATGGATTAAATTCTCCAGTTAAGAGACATAGACTGGCTGAATGGATAAGAAAACAGAAACCCTCTATCTGTTGCCTACAAGAAACTTACCTTATGGATAAAGATAGACATAGACTAAAAGTAAAGGGCTGGAAAAAGATATTCCATGCAAATGGAAATCAAAAAAAGGCTGGAGTAGCGATATTTTTTTTTTTTTTTTTTTTTATTTTTATTTTATTTTATTTTTCTCAGATTAATTAAATTCATTTTACATAAAGTTCCCATTATGATGTATACAATATACATATATGTATATAGTTTTCAACAGAGAACTCTACTTTTTTTGGTGTTAACTGATTCCTCCTTTTGCCCCCCACGCCCACTTTCTACCACCCTCTCCTGACCACCCACTCCCCTCCCTTACAGGCTCCGGCATCCACATTTATCCTTTCCGCTATCATATCATTGGATCTTTTTCCTTCTGCCAGAGTGCCAATAATGTTATCATTATTTTTTTTTTTCATTGGACATCTTTACAGTGTACAGCATGGTCCCTTCCAGCATGAGTATAGTTAACATTAACCAAGACAATGATACCCCCACATACATCATCTTCAACAGACCACCCTTCACCCGTGTCCATCAAACGTGATGATCGTTCCCTGAACCGCCCTCCATCATTCATTCCCATTACCTCTCCCGTGCTGTCTCCAGCATCCGCAGTTGCCATCCCTGCGACCATACCCTCCAGATCTTTCATCCTTTTTTTTTTTTTTTTTTTTTTTTTTTTCCTTTTTCAATTATGAGCTCATAAAGTTTTCCACAATAGGAAACATAGGTTCTATTCAGGGTTGGGTCAAGGGTGGGTCTCGTGCAGCTCCGCAGTTGTAGGTGAGTCTCTATGGAGTACAGTTTCAGGAACGCAGTTCTGGTAGGCAGAGACGGTTATCAGCTGATGCAGCACAGCATCCATCCTGTGATTACCGAGGATGGTGTTGTGGGGATCTGCAGCGTGAGTCATCCTCGAGTATCTGGCTTCCTTAAGAATGGTAGAATAGTTCTTATTTTTCCCTGAGGTAATGCAGGGCTGGTACCATCGCCTTCTCACTGCCCATAGGCAGCGAAAATCCTCCTATACCATACATTTCTCAATTGGTTTAAGACATCCAAGGTTTCCTTCTTCTGCTTATATTTGCAAGATCTTAATCCTTGTTTTCGGCTTCAGTTTGCTGCTCGCAAACCGCCGGTCACGTGCAGGCCCGGCGGTCACGGGCAGGCTCGTTGGCCACGCCTGGGCGCAGGCCCGGCAGCCATGCGCGGGCCCGGCGGCCACGCGTGGGCGCATGCCCGGCGACCCCGCACAGGCCCGGCGATCACACACAGGCCCGGCGGCCACGCACGGGCACAGGCCCGGCGGGCCACACACAGGACCGGCGGCCATGCTCAGACCTGGTGGCCACTCGCCAACCTGGAGGTCATGCATAGGCCCGGTGGGCCACTCGCAGGCCCGGGAGCCACACGCAGGCCCGGCGTGCGCCGGCCCAGTGACCACGCTCCGGCCCGGGAGCCATGTGTAGGCGCAGGCCCGGCGGCCATGCACAGGAGCGGGCCCGGCAGCCACACTCAGACCCGGCAGCCACTCGCCAGTCTGGGGGCCATGCGTGTGCCCAGCGGCCACTCGCAGACCCAGCGGCCATGCGCTGACCCGGCGGTCACGTGTAGGCCCGACGGCCACACGTCAGCCCCCAAGCGCGCGCAACCACGCTCAGGCCCGGCGGCCACGCGCGGGCCCAGCGGGCACACACCAGCCCCCGAGCACGCGAATGCGCGCGGGGACCCAGCGCCACCTCCGGTTCGCCTGCCTGGTCAGAGTGCTGCCAGGCAGCGTCGGCGCCGAGCGCGGGACACACCCAGCGCCGGAGGGGCAGCAGGGGCTGGGCGGGCCTCGACTGCGGAACGCGAAGCAGAGGCGCCGAGTGCCCAGAGTCGGGCAGCCCCGGTCCCGCGCAGGCCCAGAGGCGGGCGGCCCCCCGGTCCCGCGCAGGCCCAGAGGCGGCCGGCCCAGCGCGCTGGCCCCGGTCCCCGCGCGCCAGAGGCGGGCAGCCCCGGTCCCGCGCGGGCCCAGAGGCGGGCAGCCCCGGTCCCCGCGCAGGCCCCAGAGGCGAGAGGCCCAGCGCGCCGGCCCACCGGTCCCACGCAGGCCCAGAGGCGGGCGGCCCCGGTCCCGCGCGGGCCCAGAGGCGGGCGGCCTAGCGCGCCGGCCCCGGTCCCCGCGTGCGCCCAGAGGCGGGCAGCCCCAGTCCCGCGCGGGCCCAGAGGCGGGCGGCCCCGGTCCCGCGCAGGCCCAGAGGCGAGAGGCCCAGCGCGCCGGCCCCGGTCCCACGCAGGCCCAGAGGCGGGCGGCCCCGGTCCCGCGCGGGGCCCAGAGGCGAGAGGCCCAGCGCGCCGGCCCCGGTCCCACGCCGGCCCAGAGGCGGGCGGCCCCGGTCCCGCGCGGGCCCAGAGGCCGGCGGCCCCGCGCGCAGGCCGCGGGCCCAGAGGCGGGCGGCCCCCGGTCCCGCGCAGGCCCAGAGGCGAGAGGCCCAGCGCGCCGGCCCCGGTCCCACACAGGCCCAGAGGCGGGCAGCCCCGGTCCCGCGCGGGCCCAGAGGCGGGCGGCCCCGGTCCCGCGCAGGCCCAGAGGCGAGAGGCCCAGCGCGCCGGCCCCCGGTCCCACGCAGGCCCAGAGGCGGGCGACCCCCGGTCCCGCGCGGGCCCAGTGGCCGGCGGCCCCGCGCGCTGGCCGCGGGCCCAGAGGCGGGCAGCCCCGGTCCCGCGCGGGCCCAGAGGCGGGCGGCCTAGCGCGCCGGCCCCGGACCCGTGTGCGCCCAGAGGCGGGCAGCCCCGGTCCCGCGCGGGCCCAGAGGCGGGCGGCCCCGGTCCCGCGCAGGCCCAGAGGCGAGAGGCCCAGCGCGCCGGCCCCGGTCCCACGCAGGCCCAGAGGCGGGCGGCCCCGGTCCCGCGCGGGCCCAGAGGCCGGCGGCCCCCGCGCGCTGGCCGCGGGCCCAGAGGCGGGCGGCCCCGGTCCCGCGCGGGTCCAGAGGCGGGCGGCCTAGCGCGCCGGCCCCAGTCCTGCATGCGCCCAGAGGCCTGGAGTAGCGATATTGATCTCAGACAAAATAGATTTCAAGACAAAGACTGTAAGAAGTGACAGGGCATTATATAATAGTAAATGGAGTAATCCAACAAGAAGATATAACCCTTATAAATATCTATGCACCCAACTCAGATGCACCTAAATATGTGAAGGAAAGACTGCTAGAGCTAAAAGGAGAGATAGGGAGAGATACTATAATTGTTGGAGATCTCAACACCCCATTATCTCCTTTAGACAGATCTTCTAAACAGAAAATAAATAGAGAAATACAGGACTTAAATGATACTATAAGTCGAATGGGCTTGACAGATATCTATAGAACTTTCCACCCTACATCCACAACATACACATTTTTCTCACTCCGGCATGGAACCTTTTCAAAGATTGATCATATGTTAGGACACAAATCAAGCCTTTACAGATTCAAAGGCATAGAAACTGTATCCAGCATCTTCTCTGGCCATGATGGAATTAAACTCAAGATTA
Organism: Tupaia tana; assembly: GCA_026018925.1. Classification (NCBI taxonomy): domain Eukaryota; kingdom Metazoa; phylum Chordata; class Mammalia; order Scandentia; family Tupaiidae; genus Tupaia; species Tupaia tana. The sequence continues at coordinate 57,611,301 of JAKSZU010000006.1, read as the reverse complement.
ATTTCAAGAAACAACCCCGAAAATACACGAACACATGGAAACTGGACAACCTGCTTCTGAATGACTTCTTCACTACTGAAGAAATTAAGGCTGAAGTAAAGCAATTTATGGAAACAAATGATAATGAGTACACAAGTGTCCAGAATCTATGGGATACAGCTAAAGCAGTCATAAGAGGGAAATTCATAGCAATTAGCGCACATAAGAAAAAGATGAAAAGATGGCAAATAGATAACTTATCATCATGCCTCAGAGAGTTGGAAGAACAACAACAAACAAACCCCCAAAATGCCAGGCGAAAAGAAATAATAAAGGTTCGAGCAGAAATAAATGAAATAGAAAATAAACAAACCATACAGAAAATAAATGAAAGCAAAAGCTGGTTCTTTGAAAAGATTAACAAGATTGACACACCATTGGCTAGACTGATCAAGAAGAAGAAAGAAAGACACCAGATTAATCAAATATGTGATGAAACAGGTAATATTACTACAGACATAGTAGAAATACAGAATATCATTAGAGGATACTATGAGCGACTATATGCCAACAAAAAAGATAAATTGGAGGAGATGGACAAATTCCTGGATGCATATAATATACCAAGATTGGATCAGGAGGACATAGAAACCTGAATAGACCCATAACAAGCCAGGAGATTGAATCAGTAATAAATAACCTCCCAACAAAGAAAAGCCCAGGTCCAGATGGCTTCACTTCTGAATTCTACAAAACTTTTAAGGAAGAGTTAATCCCTATCCTACTAAAATTATTTCTAAAGATTCAAAAGGAAGGAAACCTTCCAAATTCATTTTATGAAGCCTCCATCATCCTCATCCCCAAAACAGATAAGGACATGACAAAAAAGGAAAACTGTAGACCAATATCATTGATGAATATAGATGCAAAAATTCTCAACAAGATACTCGCAAATCGTATCCAACAACATATAACAAAGATCATTCATCATGACCAGGTAGGCTTTATACCAGGGATGCAAGGGTGGTTCAATATATGCAAGACTATAAATGTAATACACCACATTAACAGAAAGAAAGATAAAAACCATATGATCATCTCAATTGATGCAGAGAAAGCATTTACAAAATACAACAAAATACAACATCCTTTTATGATTAAGACTCTCAGTAAGATTGGTATAGAAGGGTCATTTCTGAACACAATAAAAGCAAACTATGAAAAACCTACAGCTAATAGTATACTGAATGGAGAAAAGCTGAAAGCTTTTCCTCTGAAAACAGGTACTAGGCAAGGCTGCCTACTTTCTCCGCTGCTCTTTAATATAGTACTGGAAGTCTTAGCTATTGCAATCAGAGAAGAGAACAATATTAAAGGCATTTGAATAGGCAAAGAAGAGTTGAAAATATCTCTATTTGCAGATGACATGATGGTATACTTAGAAGACCCAAAGGTATCCATGAAAAAGCTTCTTGAAGTAATAAGTGAATACAGTAAGGTGGCAGGATACAAAATCAATATCCAAAAATCTATAGCATTTCTATTTATGAACAACAAGTTGAATGAAGCTGAGCTGAAGAAAGGAATCCCTTTCACCGTAGCCACAAGATGTATAAGATACCTAGGGATAAACCTAACTAAGAAAGTTAAAGATATTTATAAAGAAAACTATGAAAATCTTAAAAAAAGATATTGAAAGTGACATTAAAAAGTGGAAGGACATCCCATGCTCCTGGATTGGAAGAATTAACATAATCAAAATGGCAATTCTACCCAAATTAATCTACACGTTTAATGCAATTCCAATCAAAATACCAGAAAAATTCTTCACAGATCTAGAAAAGACAATCATAAAATTTGTCTGAAATCATAAAAGACCTCGTATTGCAAAAGCAATCTTGCGCAAGAAGAATGGAGTAGGAGGCATATCACTCCCTGATCCCAAGATATACTATAAAGCTGTGGTCATCAAAACAGCATGGGATTGGGATAAAAACAGACATGTAGACCAATGGAATAGAATAGAGACCCCAGAAATAACCCCCAAAGCTTACAGCCAACTGATCTTTGACAAAGGATATCAGTCAATCCATTGGGAAAAGGAAAACCTCTTTAGTAAATGGTGCTGGAAAAACTGGGTATCCACCTGCAGAAAGATGAAACTGAATCCCCATCTTTCACCATTAACAACAATCAACTCAAAATGGATCAAAGATCTGAACCTAAGACCTCAAACAATAAAACTACTGGTGGAAAATGCTGGGGAAACTCTGGGAGACATTGGAGTAGGCAAAAACTTCTTAAATAAGACCCCCAAAGCACAGGCAATAATCCCTAAAATAGACAAGTGGGACTATATTAGACTAAGAAGTTTCTGCACAGCAAAAGACACAGTATCAAGTGTGAACCGACAACCCTCAGAATGGGAAAATATCTTTGTTAAATATGCCTCAGACAGGGGACTGATAACCAGAATATACAGGAAACTCAAGGGCCTTATGCGAAAAAAATATGATTAACCCAATTAAAAGATGGGAAAATGAGCTGAACAAAAATCTCTCTAAGGAAGACATACGAACAGCCAAAAAGCATATGAGGAAATGCTCAACATCCCTCATCATAAGGGAGATGCAGATAAAAACCACAATGAGATACCACCTAACCCCTGTCAGAATGGCAAAGATGAAGAATATAAAAAGTGTTAAGTGTTGGCGGGGATGTGGTGAAAAGGGAACCCTCCTACACTGTTGGTGGGAATGTAAACTAGTTCAACCACTGTGGAGAACAATACGGAGGTTCCTCAAAGATCTACAAATAGAACTACCATTTGACCCAGCAATCCCGCTTATGGATATTTACCCGAAAGACAGGAGAACGCTCAGTCAGAAAAGTGCTTGCACATCAATGTTTATTGCAGCATTATTCACAATTGCCAAGACATGGAACCAACCTAAATGTCCACAAACTGATGAATGGATTGGAAAAGTGTGGTATATATACTCTATGGAATACTACTCAGCCATAAAAAATAACAAGACCCTGGCATTTGATAGAAAGTGGTCAGATACGGAGGATATATTGCTGAGTGAAGTAAGCCAGGCTATGAAAGAAAGATATTTTATGTATCCACTCAATATATACCAACTACCCGCACTCTATGGTAGAGAGCAAAAAATTGGAGGACATAAAAGCAGTCAAAGTACTTAACGAGAATAGGACAGTGTGGAATGGGGGGGGGGGGTGAGGAGAAGAGGATAGAGAAAGATAGCAAGAGAACAATAGAGAGGCAAGACGTTAGTGAGAAAGATATGGCTTATTACCTGTTGATGATGACATGTATAGTATTCTCAACTGGATTGGTCTGAGAAATATTTCATGATGGGTAAAGTCTTTTTACAAGCAAAATGAGAAATAGTGATTGACTGTTTTAAAAAATAACTATAATAATAATAATAATGACTGGGAAAAACATAGAAAAGATATTGAATGATGAAGTGGGGAGATTAATGTCTCTGTATTGACTGACATGCATGGCATTCCCTTTTGAAAAAGCAATGTAATACACTGTAAAATTATATCTAATCCAATGTAATATAAAGAAGATTATGATGATAATAAAAATAAAAATTAAAAAAAAATCTAGCCATGGAAAGAATGCTGTTTTTGGGAACCAGCAGTTAGCGTAATGGCTATGTCGCTGGACTCCCACGTAGTCGACCGCGGTTCACGTCCCGGACCCAGTGGCTTAAAACTCACGCCGGGCACGTGTGCGTGCGTGCCCAAGATCCCGAGAGAGAATGGAGGAGAAGGGATTGCGGCGTGACCATCCCCCCGGGGGGTGATTTCTCGCTTTCTGTCTCTAATGTCTCTCTCTGTCTGTCTGGCGAACGCACGCGCCCTATAGCGAAAATCTCTCCAAAAAAAAAAAAAAAAAAAAAAAAAATGCTGTTTTTGTTTGTTGTTGTTGTGGATTGTGAGTATGGAGTTCTCCCTCCTCTCAACCACTAGTATTTTGTCATCTAGACTAGGTTCAAGAGTTAGAAAAGACAGTCCTGGTTTTTGGGCGGACTAATGGCATTAAGCCAAAAAGAGAAAAAACCAGAACAAAACAATGATAAAAGTCTAGTAAGTTGAAAAGTCAGGAGTGGCAGGCCAAGAGTGGCAGCCAAGAGTGAGTAGGTCTGACTGTTTATGGATTCCTAATGTTAGGAAGTTTTCCTGGACTTGAGATCTAAAGGTAGGGACAGAGTTATTTGTATCTAAGAAATTGATGGAAACAGTAGACATTTCCTGTTGGCCTCATAAATCTGAAGCATATGGAGACAAATGAAGAAACCAAGTTTCATAGCCTTGATGAGTGGCAAAATGTGTCAAGAAGAGCTATTAATAAATTTTTTGTTTTTAAGCAAAACATAAATCTCTCTTATCTTTGAAAAAAGGAGCACCTGGGTCCAGCAGGTGGTGTGGTGGGTAAGGCGTTGGACTACCACATGGCTGTCTGCGGTTTGAGTCCTGGACCAGGTGGCTTCCTTTTTTACTTTCTCTCTCTCCCTCTGTCTCACTCTGGTGAACTCATGTACCCTATTGCAAATTAAAAATAATAAAATAAAATAATTCTTAAAAAATTAAAAGTAGAGCCAGAGATGATCATATTTGAGGTACGAGTCTAAACTTGTGCTGAATAAATGTTTTATTTTCTTTTACCTTTTTTATCAAAGGAAAAAAAGAAATCAATGTAACAATTATAGAGTCACATACTCCCAGAGCCCTGAGATAAAGAGTGTGCATACTGAGGCAGAACACTAGGGTTGTGGAGGAGCAATTGCTTTAGCATTTCACTTACTTTGCTGTCCAAGAATGATAAAATACATTGAAGTTAAGTGCTGTGACAAAGATATGAATAAAACAGAAGGCCAGAGAGAAGAAGGGTGAAATAAAGCACATGAAGGCTCATGCATCACATGAACTGTATGCATAGGTGTTCTGAATCTGGGGGTTCAATTTTTGGACTTTTTAAAAGAATCAGGAACATCTCGGCCAGTGATGGCTCAGGCTCCTGGGAAGATGCAGCTCTGCTGACTGAGACCAACCTGCCTGCTCCTGCTGCTGCTCCAGGGACGCTGGGCAGGTCAGAATCCTCTGTGGATGCTCTCCATTAGCACCCCACCTGCTCCAGTTCCTGAAAAAATGGCAGATTTCTCACATTCCACCACTTTCTTATCTGCCCTCCAGCCTCATTGTTTTTACCTTAATAAAGTATTTTCATGTCAAAAGAAAAAAAAAAACACAAAACAAAACAAAAGAAAAACAAAAAGCCTAGGAACAATCTATGTAGTTATATATTGCTAGATACACTCAGTACAGCCCAGTTTGCTGATTTCCTCTTATACCACAGTGCCACCTTTGGGACATTTACAGAAATTACATCCAGAAGGCACCAAAACCTATTGCAGTCTTGTCTACATAATGATGTAAGTATAAATTTTAGAATCAGGATTTCCAAGGTGGTGGGACTATTTTTTTTCCTTCTAAATAAAAGCTTATATATTTCTTCTGATATATATACCTATATCTATATCTATATATAGAGAGAGGCATTTTCAACAGGGTTTCCTTATGCCATGACCTACCCCTGTCTCAACTAGCACAGATCATGGGCATGACATACATGTTTGTGTGCTTGGGGAGGCCTTGTTACTTGAAACAAGGACTTTTCCCACATGGGATCAGGTGTATTACTGCTGTACCAAACCCAGCTCTGTGGGACATTCAGGATCGTTGGAGTTAATGTTTTTCTACCCAAAGCTTGAATCACTTTTTTTTCCCTAAATTTTATTTAACTTTATTTATTACTTATTTTAATTTGACCAGAGAAGGACAGAGATGGAGAGGCAGAGAGGAAGAGAGAAAGCCACCAGGTCCAGAACTTGAACTGTGGTTGGCCATGTGGGAATCCAGTGCCCTTTATCACCACCCCACCTGCCGGCCCCTTGAATTGCTTTCATAAGGTATTTCATTTCCTTGAACATCTGCAATGAATGGTAACATACTTCACTAAGCGGCTCCTTCTATTGATATTTTCACACAGTTCTACTTTCCACTTGATGCCTTACCATTTCCTTCTCCACTACCTGGGCAGAACCTTTATACTTCCTAGATTTTCCCCAAGTCCTTGGGTGTAAATTGACTTAATTCTCATTGAAATTCCTCTTTGCAGGCACTTCAGTGGTTTTTGTGAAATCATTTGCTATATATTTTCTGTTTTTCAAATTATTGATAACATTTCCTGTCCTCCAGCTCTCCTCTCTTATTCTCTTTGTTCTCGTGGATTTATACTTTTCTTTAAAGCTTTGTCATTGTGACAGATTTTGGAAGAGAGAAGAAATAAATGCATGAAATAAACCCTACCATGTGTAACTGGAAGCCCAGTCATGGTTTTATAATTCTGTTCTTAGCATCAAAAAATGTAAATGCAGGTCTTTACGTTTATTTCTATTTTTGAATGTTTATTTTTTTACTTACCAGGAACTGATAAGTAGAGAGACAAAGTGAGGTGCAGAGGGAGGAAGTATTCCTCGGTAAGGTGTGGTCACAAGTGATGCTTTCTCCATTTCTCCATCCTTTTGGAAATTTAGGCATGCACACACAAGTGCCTGGCATGTTTTTCAAGTCACTGGAACTGAGATTCAAACTATGTAGGTGGTCATGTGGGATCCAGCTCTCCCAACCACCAGGCCATGGGCTGGCCCTTCACATTTATTTAAATTAAATTTCTGGTTTTTTTTCGCTATAGGGTGTATGTGCTTACTGGAGAGAGACAGAGAAAGGGAGAGGGAAAGTGAGAAATCATTCCTCAAGTGGGAATGACATGCTGCAATCATCCCTTCTGTAACATTCTCCTCTCAGGATTTTAGGCATGCATGAGCATGTCCCTGACATGATTTTTTCATGTTGCCAGGTCTGGGCCTTGAACCCGTGTAGTCAGACATGTGGGCTCCAGCTGTCTTAACCTCCATGCCACCTGCTGGTCCCCAAATTTTTATTCTTTTTTTTTTTTTTTTGAGAGATTTTCACTATAGGGCACGTGCGCTCGCCAGACAGAGAGATAGAGACAGAAAGCGAGAAATCACTCCTCAGGGGGATGGTCACGCCGCAATCCCTTCTCCTCCATTCTCCTCTCGGGATCTTGGGCATGCACGCACACGTGCCCGGCGTGAGTTTTAAGCCACCGGGTCCGGGACGCGAACCGCGGTCGACTATGTGGGAGTCCAGTGATATAGCCATTATGCTAACTGCTGGTTCCCCAAATTTTTATTCTTAAGTGTTGCTTATTGTTATAGTCTTTGAAGATATCCTTCCTCTGACATTCAGCACATTGGCTACTTTTCCCAGTTATCAAGGAAATGCCTAAACAAATTAGCTGTAATCAGCTCTTTACGCAATGGACAAGAGGAGGCTGAAGACAGAATTTCATGAACCTACAGACTGACTGATATTGATTCGTGATTAGCATGTACCTTTGTGATAATCTGGGCCATATTTCTTCTTGTTCACAGGGTGAGAGTCTTTGTTAAATGCTAAGTTCAAATGCTAAAGCTGAGTATCTACAGCTATCTCAGTCTGGAGAGTTTGGATAGAAAGGGAAGTGCTGTGAATTCATTAAATCATGACTTGATCTTCTTGAATATTAAGTGCAATGAAGTGCTCCCTTTTCTTCTCGCTGTGTTCAAGGTGATGTTTGATAACCTGAGAACTGTATTGTCCCTTTCTACTCCAGTTTCTAGGATTCTTTTGAGATAACAAACAGCAGCTCATTTTATCACCAACTGCTAGCAGTAGGCTGGGATGTAGTTTGTTGGGGCCAGGAGATTTGTACTGATGTGGCGAATCCAGGTGCTGTCTTGTAATCTTCCTGCCATTTGGAATTTCAGGTTTCTCATCTGAATGCTTTTTCAGATGAAAACTTGGAAATCAGAGATGAAACATTCCATGGAATATGTGTCTGCCCGAGCACCAGTCTTTCACTTTCCCTGTTCATATGACTCTTGGTTTAAAAAAGTCCTGTAAGTCACCCTGAACATTTAAAAGTTTATAGTAAAGCACTTGGGTTTACAAGAAATTGTAATTCAATAGTTCAGGTCCTCATTAAATAGTGTTTTATTGGGTTGGACTATTATAGTGTATGGTTTGTAGGGCTTAGAGTACAGTTCTTGGCTTAGCAATTCATGGTTTAAATTCATTCATTCAGAAAGAAAAACGTTTCACAATTACTTATAGCTTCATTAAGTTATCTGCCTTTCCTGTGTTTGGGATAGAATCTGAAGTGACTTGTCTAGGCAAGGGTGTCCGATTTGTTCAACGTACCCTTCTGGATCCACGCTCCCCCTTTCTCCCTACCAGTTTCTGTTTGGGAGGCTGTTGTGCATGGATTACATCAGAGGCACCCATGCTCACTGGCTTACATCAGAGGCACCCATGCTCACTGGTTCTCTGCAGGAAATAGAAGAGAGAGAGGAATATGGGGTCAGGACATTTATTTCTCTGGTTCCTTCCTTTGAGGTTACCACAGACTGTCGTGTCCCTCAACGGAATGTCAATACTCTGGTCTAGGTGGCCCACTCTGTACTGCTCTCCCTCCAAGTTCTACAAGCGCTCTGTCCCTTATCCTCTTGGGAATGGTGACATCTCTGTTGCTATTGTCTCTCATGGCTCCCCTACACCCAGTCACTCCCCCTCACACACCAAAGTTTCTTTCTTACATGAGTAAGAGAGTCAGAGAGACTCAGAGAGACAGTCAGCACCCGCAACAGAGTCTTGACACCACACCCACCTCGGTCCCTGCCAGCCCTAGATCATGGGCACCCATGTGTCTGAGGTACTCAGGGAGGTCTCTGGGTGAGAACCGCAAACCTTCCCATGTGGGTCAGCCCTGGAGAGCATGATATTTTAGTTCTGCTCTACCATCCAGCCCCATCATTCCTTTGTAGTTAATCTTTTTGTAAATAAAACCTTTTCATATTTTCCACTTTGTGTCGGCCATATGTTTTTGTTCTTCGGGGTAAGGGAAACCTGATTAGTACAGAAAGGTTAAAATAAGTTCTAGGAAAAGTTCTATTGTGTCAAGTTTTATTGGGCCACCTGATGAAACATTCTTGGACACTAGCAAATGGACCTTTGTAGAATTTTTGGTGCATCAGAGTCAAAAATAGAAAATATTTGATGAATTTTGTAGATCAGAAAATCAAGTGAGTTTTCTTTTCTTTTCTTTTTTTTTTGGGGAGAGGTTTTTGCTATAGGGCACGTGCGCTTGCCAGACAGACAGAGAGAGACAGAGAGACAGAAAGCAAGAAATCACCCCCCGGGGGGATGGCCACGCCGCAATCCCTTCTCCTCCATTCTCCTCTCGGGATCTTGGGCACGCACGCACACGCGCCCGGCGTGAGTTTTAAGCCACCGGGTCTGGAACTCGAACTGAGGTAGACTACATGGGAGTCCAATGACATAGCCCTTATTCTAACTGCTGGTCCCTCAAGTGAGTTTTCTTGAAAGAGCACCTATATAACCAAATGCTATGCTACAGAAAATATTACTGATATTTTGGTTTATAAATTGTTGGATAAAAAAAATCTGCTCAGGTATATGAAACAAATGAGTAACTTCCAAAATATGTAAGGGGCTCCTACAAATCAATATGAACAGACAGAAAAAAAAAGGGGCATGTAAATGGGTGAAGGGTAAAAATGGACAAGTCATTGTTGGGAAATGTAAGATGTTCACCCTCACTAGTAATCTGGAAAATGAAAACTAAAACAAAATAGCACTTTGTCTGTATTAGAAGGACAAAAATTTAAAAAGTCTTAGTTTGTAGGGAGTGAGCATAAGTGTAAATTGTACTCATATTGGAAAATAATTTATCTATATATTTAAAATTTTATTTATTTATTTATTTATTAGATATAGATGTTTTGCTATGGGGCATGTGTGCTCACTCGTGAGACAGAAAGAGAGAGAGAGACACACAGAAAGTAAGAAATCACTTCCCAGGGGAGATACCCACACTGCAATTTCTTTTCTTCTATTCTCCTCTTGGGATTTTGGGTATGCATGCACATGTGCTCAACATGAGTTTAAGCTACCAGGTCTGGGACTTGAACTATAGTCAAATACATGGGAGTCCAGCAACATAACCATTATGCCATCTGCTAATCCCGTATTTTTATTTTTTATTTTTTTAAAGAGGTTTCTGCCTTAAGCCATATCTGCTCACCAGAAAGAGAGAGAGAGAGAGAGAGAGAGAGAGAAACAGAGACAGAGACAGTGAGAGGGAAAGTGAGAAATGACCCCCCCCCGGGGGGGGGGATGGCCATGCCGCAATCCCTTTTTCTCTATTCTCCTCCTGGGTTCTTGGTCATGCATGCACATGTGCCGGTGTGAGTTTCAAGCCACTGGATCCGGGACTTGAACCGCGGTCAGCCATGTGGGAGTCCAGTGATGTAACCGCTATGCCATCTGTTGGCCCTAAAATTTTGTTAATTTATTTATATTTTTAGAGGGCAGAGAGACAGATAGAGGGAAAAGGAGAGGGATAGGGAGGAAGCACCCCTCGATGGGGTGTGATCATGCCACAATGCCTTCTTCTTCATCTCTCTATCCTGCTGGGACTTTGAGCATGCATGCACATGCACATGTACCTGGTGTGTGTGTGTGTGTGTGTGTGTGTGTGTGTTTTTAAGAGGTTTTTTTCTATAGGGAGCGTGCGCTCGCCAGAAAGAGAGAGACAAAGAGATAGAAAGCAAGAAATCACCCCCCAAGGGGGGTGGCCACGCCGCAATCCCTTTTCCTCCATTCTCCTCTTGGGATCTTGGGCACGCACGCACGCACGCACGCACACGCGCCCGGCGTGAGTTTAAGCCACCGGGTGCGGGACTTGAACCGCGGTCGACTACATGGGAGTCCAGCAACATAGCCATTACACTAACTGCTGGTCTTGCTGGTGTATTTTTCAAGTCATTGGGGCTGGGGGACCCAGGTTCTCTTAACCACTGGATTAGGGGGCTGACCCAGCAATAGTTTATAAAATTAAAAGAAAGCATATTATAGGACCCAGTAATCCTATTTCTAGGTTTCTATTATAGGATACCTGCTCTTGCTCGAGAGAGAGATAGAGAGAGAAAGTGAGAAATCACTCCTCTCCTGCCCCAGGAGGGATGGCCATGCCACAGTCACTTCTCCTCCAGTCTCCTCTCAGGATTTGGGGCACACACTGATTTTTTTTTATGTATGTATTATTATTATTTAAAAAAATCTGACCAGAGGGAACCAGCAGTTAGCGTAATGGCTATGTCGCTGGACTCCCACGTAGTCGACTGTGGTTCGCATCCTGGACCTGGTGGCTTAAAACTCACGCCGGGCGCGTGTGTGTGCGTGCCCAAGATCCCGAGAGGAGAAAAGAGGAGACGGGATTGCGGCGTGACCATCCCCCTTGGGGGGGTGATTTCTCGCTTTCTGTCTCTATGTCTCTCTCTGTCTGTCTGGCGAGCGCACGCGCCCTATAGCAAAAACCTCTCAAAAAAAAAATCTGACCAGAGAGAGACATGGGTGGGGAAGAGAGAGATTGAGAGAGAGACAGAGAGAGAGAGAGAGAGAGAGAGAGAGCAAGTCGCCAGGTTTGGGACTTAAAGGAGTCCAGCGCCTCAACCACCATGCCATCTGCCTCCAGGTCTAGAACTCCAGCTGTCCAGTTGGCCATGTAGGTTCCAGCCATTTAACTTCTAGGCTACCTGCTGACTCACAGAGCACATTCTCATCATATTGAATTTACTCTTTTTTTCCTTTTTTTTGGAGAGGATTTTTTTTTTTTTTTTTTTTTTTTTTTTGCTATAGGGCGCGTGCGCTTGCCAGACAGACAGAGAGAGACATAGAGACAGAAAGCTAGAAATCACCCCCCGGGGGGATGGCCACGCCGCAATCCCTTCTCCTCCATTCTCCTCTCGGGATCTTGGGCATGCACGCACACGCGCCCGGCGTGAGTTTCAAGCCACCGGGTCCGGGACGTGAACCACGGTCGACTACGTGGGAGTCCAGTGACATAGCCATTACGCTAACTGCTGTCCCCTTTTTTTCCTTTTTTTAAAAAAATCTTTCCCATACAATTTGTATTGTCCAAAATACCACCATAATTGTTATCAAACTCTGATATTCTGTTTTATGTTTAATCAATATCTTATTTATTACAATATTTATTACAGTATCTTATTTATTACAATAGCTTCCACTTCTCAAAAGGTAAGCATAATTTAACTCACATTTGAAATCCGAGTCTCTTGTTTCTCTGCTGATGAATGGTCTTACATTCCCCATCACTTGCCCATTCCATCATTTTCGGGGATATGCTCCTGCTGTGTTCTCCCTCTGTCCCATAGGAACAGTGTGTGATTGGCTAAAATCTTTTGGATTTGACTGGCTGCCTTTGGCTTTCACATTGAGAAGGTAAAAACGTTTTATTCAGTAGTGAAAATTTCTTTAAAGCCAGGGACATGAAGAATCTTTGCAAGATTCTTTTCAAAGTGTCTGGGAAGTTAGTCCCATGCCCATGGAAATGAGGAAAGAGAAGACAGAGGCTTCCATCAGCTGAACTGGTGCCGAGAGCCTGCTCCTTATCACATCAGCACACTCTCATCCAGCGGGCCTTTTCTGAAAACGGATTTCACAACATTTGCCACCTTATAACTCAATGCGTGTGTTATTTCCTGTCAGTTTAACTCCTCCAGACTTTTGTTTAAAATAACCAATTCCTGTTCTTAATTCTCAAAAGTAGGAGGACAGTACAACGGTCCTCTTCCTCATTGCTATCTGTCATCTCCCTGGAGTTCCTGAAACAATACAAATAATGACAGCTCTAAGCAGAGGCTGGAAGGCAAGGGGCTCCTATAACCCAGTTCCTTCATTTCTTTGTCCTACCAGCCCTCACGAGTGTATTATTTGATTCACTTAGTGTATCCCTTTTTATGAGCATCATTTCTCAGTTTTTCCCCTACAGCGTGTGTCCTATACCCAGTGGTAGCTCAACACACATGTGTCAGTCATGGCCAAGGAAAGAAGAGGTGGTGTCCTCGGAGGAAGGCAGCCTTTCCTCACCTCCATGTTGGACTGGATCTCTCAGTGATGCTATGGCTTGAATGTGCTCCCCGGCCCCTGAAATTCATATGTTGAAATTTGGTTCTTTTGTGATGGAATTAAAAGGGTGAAGACTTAATTGGCTTATAGTGTTGAAAGGTGAGGCCTTTGGAGAGTGATTAATGTCATTAGGGTAGGGGCCCCTTGATTGATTACTGGTGGGCTTGTAAAGTGAGGGAATGAGACACAAAAACACGTGTTCTGCTTTGTGTAAGCTCTTGCCACATGATGGCCTATATATCAGATTCAGCCATTTGACTTTGGGCTTCCAAAACTGTGAAATATATAAACCATGTTCTAATAAATCATCCCGATTCAGGTATTCAGTTATTAAGCAACAGAGAACAGACTAAAACAGAAGTTGCTTTTTTTTTTTTTTTGGATTTAGAGATCACTGTCTTGAGATAAGCAAAAACATTGTATACCAAATTTATGATTCTGCTTGAGTTTTTGTAAATGACAACTTTGTTAACAGAATTATGTGTTTTAGAGTTAGGTGAAAGGCTCATTTTGTCCAATTTTCTCATTTTACCAATCAAAAATGAGGCCCAGAGATATTAAGAGATTTATTCAATAACAATAAAATGATTTAATATAACATAGCTCAAAAGTCCTATTGTCTTCATTTTACAAAAGAGGAAAGGAATGATCAGAGACATGAGGTGGCTGGTACAGGGTAGCCCAGAGTTTGGAATAGAGCCTGGGCCTAAAGCCAGGTCTCCTGATTGCCACTGTCAGGTTCACTGATGGGCACCACATGGCCTCTGGGCATGTGAGGGGACTTTAAAATTAGGCCGTTTATGTCCAAAGCCCTGCTTCATTTTTATAATCTACATTTGTCGATCTAAACTACTACTGTAAGAACATATGAATTAAAAAATTATATTTATTTAATATTCATTGTGAAGCACATGTCATAACATTCAAAGGTCATACAGTAAAAAAAAAAGGTCTTTTTCAGGCTCTTGTCCTCCAGCTGTTCAGACCCCTTCTCCAGTCTTGGGTGTGTTTTAGGCGAATGCTGTGCTTAGGCAAACACATAATATGTATACAAAATGGAAGTATACTCCACCTTGTTCTTTTGCTTGCCTATGTTCTGTGGGATAAATTTTTATTAATGGAAATTCTGGGCCAATGGTTTTGCATTGCACACTTGATAGTTATGGCCACATTTTCTTCAATTGTACTGGTTTATTTTCTCACTAGTGGTGTGTTTTCCCATGTTGTCACCATTGTCGTCCATTGAACATTTTCATCTTTATCAGTCTGATAGAGCCTTTCTTTCTCCTTTCTTCTTTCTTTCTTTCTTCTTTCCTTTCTTTTTTCCTTCCTTTCTTCCTTTCTCTCTTTTAGTTTGCTATAGGGCATGAGTGCTCAAAGAGAAAGAGAAAGAGAGAGAGAAGAGAGAGAGAGAGAGAGAGAGAATGTAAGAAATCACCCTTCAGGAGGGATGGCCACACTGCAATCCTTTGCAATCCTTTCTCTTTCTTTTCTTGGGATTTTGGGCATATACAAACATGCTCCCTATGTGTATTTCAAGTCCAGGTCCCCGACTCCAACTGCGTAGTCAGCTATGAGGAATTCAGCTGTGTGTGCCTTCACCACCACACCACCTGGCTGGCTGGAGAACATTTCTTTTGATTTATTTTGCATTTTTCAGATTGTGATGAACTTGAATATCTTTTTATGGCTGAAGGAGGGTGGAGACTGTTGGGGAAGAGAAACAGATGTGAAGTACATTATCAGCCTTGAGTTCTTTGACGCAAGCAACAGAACTTACACCTCCAAATAAAGACAGTGGAGACTCTACTGTCAGCCAAGGAATTTCCAATTCTCTTGATCCTGGCCATCTTTTCCATCCTAGCAAGGAAATGGGTTCCAAGAAGCACCTAGTTCCTCCTGTTGCTTGATTAATAACTGTAGAAAGTGTGAGATAGCTGCAAGGCAGGAAATGTGAGTTCTGGTTTCAGTACTGGAGAGGCAACACTTAACCTGTGGGAAATTCCTATATAGAGGAAGGCTCTTGAAAAGATTCAGGGTGGGACCAGCAGTTAGCGTAATGGCTATGTCACTGGACTCCCACGTAGTCAACCGTGGTTCGAGTCTCAGCCCCAGTGGCTTAAACTCACGCCGGGCGTGTGTGCGTGTGTGCCCAAGATCCCGAGAGGAGAATGGAGGAGAAGGGATTGTGGTGTGGCCATCCACCCTGGGGGGTGATTTTTCGCTGTCTCTCTGCCTCTCTCTGTCTGTCTGGCAAGCGCACGCACCCTATAGCAAAAACCTCTTCAAAAAAAAGAAAAAAGATTCAGGGCAAGGCCAACTCCATTGCTCAGCAGTTAGGGGGGTTGAATTCCACAGGTTCAAATCCTGGCCATGATAACTTGAAAAACATGTTGGACAGCATCATGTGTGTGCCCTAAATCCTGATGTGAAGGAGGCATGGAGCAAAAAAGGATTGTGTCATGATCGTGACCTGTTGAGGAGTGGTTTCTCTCTCTGGTAAGGCCACATGCCCTCTGATGATAAAAAAGAGAACTTAGGGAAAAACTACAAAAGATACAAGGCAGCCTTAAACAAATACTCTCAATAAGTACTTGACCATGGGATGAAACTGTTTTTCAATGTGTGGGCAGATAGAAAAACGTTTCTCTTCCCTTTAGGGGTTTACACTGGGCTGCTGGGGAATTAATGTTTGTCCTTACAAGTGGTGGGTGAGAAAGCAAGAAATCTAGCAGTTTCAACCAGACTCATGAGGCCCATCTACTCCACTTACAAACAGGAGGCAAGCCAGGAAGCTCAGGGGTTTGAGGGTCCAAGTTAAGCATTTTCATGTCCTTGTCTCTCTAGGTTAGAGTGGAGATTGGTTCTTGACCTGACGCTCTGAGCCAGGGGCTGTAGGGATTGAGAGTTGCAGGGGTTAGGGACCACCTGAGTCTAAATAGTTTGTCTAATATAAAGATAAATTGCTTTGATAATAAAGTTTTATTCTAAAAGGGTAGCAAGATACTGAAGTTTTTATAGTTCATGTGTATGACAAAAGGCTCTTCAGCAGTTACCTGGATACTTAAAATGTGGCAAGGTCATAATTACACTTAAATGTATAGAAATCAGATTTTTAAATTTCCAGAGAGGAACTGTTGGAAATGACTGTGCTGGAAATGTGCTATATTAATTGTGGTGAATCTGTTTAATGGAATAGTATATGGCTGTTAAGACAACGCAACAGATCCATATGTACAGATATGGAATTCGTACCAAAGAATCAATAAATGAAAAAATTGTGGTAAGGGACAGAGTGTGTCTAGGTTGAGCTCTCTGGAAACAAAGACTGAGACAGGTGTTCTTATGCTTTCAAAAGGGCTGTTCCCAGGAGAAGTGAGGAAACATGATAGAGCAGGGAAAAAACTAAGCAAGTAGGTGGTTTCAATGAATATCAGCTTTAGCCTGATTGCACAGGGTTGCACCACAGACTTACTCAAGCTTTTGAATCCTTGTGGTGGCTACATCATGCCACAGGATGGAGAATTCCCTGTAGAAGGGGGCAACTTTGAACCATTAGTCACCAACGCTCACAGCAGTGAGAGATGGGACACTAGCTGTGCTAGAGGATCTGGACAGAGCTGCAGCAGCAGCCACCGCAGAAGGCATTCTGCCATTGTGGGAAAGGATGTATGCATGTGTGCATATACACATGCTTACACTTGCATGGGAACTCTATGAGAGAAACAGAAGCTCTTAGCCAGTACAGGGATCCCTAAGGACTTCATGGATAAAACCATATACGGTATACTTGGTTTCCTTTGTAATCTTGTATTTTAATTTACATATTTTCAAACATTATTCTGGGGGAGAAGACAGTCCATAGGTTTCATCAGACAGCTAAGGGGTCCATGGTGTACACACACACACACACACACACACACACAAAGAGAATAGGAAAGTGGTAACAGTGCTTATTTTAGGGGGTGGGTGAAGGTGGATTCTAGGGTCGTAGAATCGGGTGGAAAAGATTTCCCTTTTTTTGTACATTTTTTTGTACTATTGAAATTTTTGCAATGTGCCTATATTACATTCTAAGAGGGTAAGAAAGAAAGAAAGGAAGAAAGAAAATGTATTTTATAAAGTTACCTATCAGCCTGATGGTTAAGGGGTTGGTTACCATATGGTCAAATACATTGTTTGAATCCTGGTCCTGGTAGTTTGGAAAACATATCAGGCACATGTGCATGCATGCCCCAAATCTTGACAGGATGGAGAAATGGAGGAGAAGGGATTGTGGCTTGACCTTATCTTGCTGGAAGTGCTTTCTCTTTTCTTGCACTGGTCAGCACATGCTCCCTCTTGAGAAAATTTAAAACATTGACAACAACAACAGCAACAACAAAACCCAAACCAAAAATCTTAGCTGCTGCTCCTGAGAACCAGGGAAGAAAGAGGAAGAAAAGATGAACATGGGAGAAAATGTCATTTAGATGACTCTGATTTTTCCTGGGTTTACTTTTTTTTTTTTTGGAGAGGTTTTTGCTATAGGGCATGTGTGCTCGCCAGACAGACAGAGAGAGATAGAGAGAGAGACAGAAAGCGAGAAATCACCCCCCAGGGGGGATGGCCACACCGCAGTCCCTTCTCCTCCATTCTCCTCTCGGGATCTTGGGCACGCACGCACACGTGCCCGGC
Organism: Tupaia tana; assembly: GCA_026018925.1. NCBI lineage: Eukaryota > Metazoa > Chordata > Mammalia > Scandentia > Tupaiidae > Tupaia > Tupaia tana. The sequence continues at coordinate 57,593,469 of JAKSZU010000006.1, read as the reverse complement.
GTGAGTTTTAAGCCACCGGGTCCAGGACACGAACCATGGTCGACTACATGGGAGTCCAGCGACATAGCCATTATGCTAACTGCTGGTCCCCCTGGGTTTACTTTTCAGTTTCACTTCCTGAATTATGTTTTCTGTTTTATACCATATCTCTGCTTGCTTGCTTTTCTTTTCGGAAAGTCTCTTTCTATCTTTCATTCTTGCATTTGATCTTGAAGCTATTTTAGCACATTTGGAAGGAACCTTGGATCTTTCACTAATTTCTGTCTCCACTTCTTATCAAACGATCACTAAAGTATAAAGTCATATCTTAGTTTATATATAAATATTTGCAAAATAGACTAATCTACATAATACTTTTCTGGGTCAAATGCATGCCTTTTAAATGAAGAAAATATTTGATAATGAGAATACATTGAGGGGGGTTGTTTCACACTCCAGATTCTCTGAGGTCTTTCATTAGAACAGCTTGTGAACACCACATTCAATGTCTCCTTTATTCACTATACATTTTTAAAAAGTCAGGATTTACTCAGTTCTACCTCTTAGGATTTTAAAATGGATGTACACACTCCAGCACTTTTGTTGCCAACGGAGCACACATCTGCCCTGGAAAACCTTCCCGTGGAGCGATGTCAGCAGAGATAAATGAATGAGAGTACATGCAGTTCTGGAATAATAGTGCAATTTGGCAAAAGGGTGACATCATCTTTTTGCTGTTGAATCTGCCATCCTAAGTAGCAGTAAGACCGCACGAGCTAGCTAATGAATCACAAGGAGAGTCTACTGGCAAGGTGAGATGAAACATTAAAAAAATAGAAAATAAAATTTAAGAAGAAGGTAGCTTTGAATAGCTCCAGTCCACAGCATATTTTTTCTTATGCAAGGTCTTGCTTTAATTACCACATCATTTTAGATTATGTGCAAAGATGCAAAACTTCTTTTCTAATGGCTGGTTTGCAATATATAATTTTTTTTAATCCATGTGTACCACCAGAGTATAAAGAGGGAATTTGAAAGTGATTTTAGTCTTTAAAAGGCACATTTAAATGCTGACAAATAAAATGTCTTTATCAGTTAAATCCACTCATTGTGATTCCACATGCCTCATTAGGAACACTTGAAGAGGGCTTGCTGTGTTTTATTTGGGTACTGAGAAAAGAATGTCATTATCTTTTATGCTCTTGAGCCCAGAGAATGGTTTGTTTCTGGGAAGGATCAGTTTGTGTGACTCCATATCAGTTCTTGAAGTATGGGTTAGTATTAACTCATTCCTTTTTTTTTTTTTTTTTTTTAAATTTAAGTAGCAGTTTTACTGAGAGAGAAATTCATATGCCACAATATTGCTTCTGTTTGCCAATTTTTAAAAGGTGCAACCAAGGGATGGCATAATGGTTACATAGCTGGATTTCCACATGGCTGACTGCAGTTTGAGTCTCAGACCTGGCTGCTTGAAACTCACACTGGGCGTGTGTGTGTGTGTGTGTGTGTGTGTGCCCAATATCCAAGAGGAGAGTGGAGGAGAAGGGGTAGTGGTATGGCCATCCCCTGGGGAGGTGATTTCTCATTTTCTGTTTCTCTCTGTCCTTCCAGTGAGCACATGTACCCTGTAGCAAAAATCTCTCTAAAAAGAAAAAGTCCAACTAAAACTCCTAATACCTCCTTGTCTTTTAATGCCCACAGGCAACAGATGCCTTTCTGCAAAGGCATTAATAGTGGCTAGAGAAATAAATATTGCAGAGGGATTAAATAAAAAGAAATTCAAATTTCAAGGCAAGATTAAGGAGTCATGAAAAGGAGAAGCAGAAAGGAAAGGAAAATAGAAGTAAAATGAGCAGTCGATTATTGGAAAGAAAATCTTCTGCTGTTTGCATAAGACCAAAAAGCTTTATTGTTGGCTCCCTGAAGGCTGTGTCATTTTGAGCAGCAAGTCCTGAGATCAAGAAACCAGAGAAACTAAGACTTCAACTAATTAATGGTAATAAAATTTTACTGAACATCATCAACACACTTATAAGGCAAATAAATTTCCAAAGCACGTTCACATAGATCCTAGGTAAAATGAAGCTATTTTCGTGGACTAGGGAATAACTGGTTCATTGAAACAGAACTCTGCTGATCTGGTTTCAAAGAATTCTATTATATGAAAAATTCGGTAGAAGAGGTAGGATCAAAAATCCCTGAACACAGAACAGGAATATCAGTTAATAAAAATGTACTTTTGGTATAATATTATATTTTATGCTGTAAAAGTATTAGTATGCAAGAAACTCAAGCAGGAGTAGAAAAGAGGAAATAAGTAGGAATAATACTTTATATTTGAATAGACTTTAGACATTCCAAAATACTCAGACTCTACTGATAGCAAGTATTATTCTTTGCTGATGTGAAACACACTTCCAAGAAAGATATATTACAAGTGACAGAAAACTCAAACTGGCTTAAGCCATAAAAGGTATGTATTTTTCCAACTCCACCTCGGTTTTTGGCTCACATAATTGAGAAGTTCAGGACTAGAACTAACTTTGGATGTGCTTTGTGTTTGGGCTGGCTCTGTGGCCTACTGGTTAAGGGAGCCGGATCCCACATGGCTGACTGTGGTTCCATTCCTGGATTTGGCAGCTTGAAAAACATGCCAGGTACATGTATGTGTATGCCCCAAATCCCAACAGGACAGAGAAATGGAGGAGAAGGGCTTGTGGTTTTACCACACCCCCTTTGGGAGGTGCTTTCTCCCACTCTCTGTCTGTTTCTCTTTGGTGAGTGCACATGATCTCCAGTAGTTAAAGCAAAGCAAAACAAAATAAAACTGAAAAAGACTGGACTCTCACATAATTGATCATGGTTTGAGTCCTGAATCTGACAGCTTAAAACTCATGCTGGGTGTGTATGTGTGCATGCCCAAAATCCTGGGAAGAGAATGGAGGAGAAGGAATTGCAATGTGGCCGTCCCCCTGGGGGGTGATTTCTCATATTCTCTCTCTGTCTCTTTGGTGAGTGCACGTGCCCTTCAGCAAAAATCTCTCTTAAGGAAAAAAAAAAAAAAAAAAAAGAAAAAAAAAAAAAGAAAACCAAAAAAAAGAAAAAAAAGAAAAGTTGTCCAGTTGATACCACCTGGACCCCTCTTGACATCTTCCTCTTGACATCTTCCAGTTCTGTTTTCTTAACAGGTAGTTAATTCAGATTAACTATAAGCTGAAGACAATAACTCCTCAACTGAATGCATGGAATGGGGGCAGGGTCAGTCTTCCACTAGTGAAGGGGGTGCATTTCCATCTGCATATGGGGAATGGATACTCCATGGGTATAATAACAGCCAATAAGATGTTAACAAGATGACATAATTAAAACATTTTAAGTCAAGCTAGAGTCCAACTCATCTGAATAGTGGCCAGACCTAGGTAAGGAATAAAATGGGGAAACAAAATGAGGATGTCCCAGGAGCCAATGTTTTATTAGGAACATAGTTGAAGAGAGAGTTAGGAAAATAATAGTTAACAGGAGTAGTAAATTTAGAAAGAAAGCTTTATTTTGAACAAGACTTGATGCTAGTCAATACTTTGCTGAAGGAATCCTTATTATACAGACCTGAGTCACCATCTGTCTTTGTCTTATGTAAATATATCATTATGTATCATATATGAGGGGGGTCTTCAAAAAGTGCATGGAAATGCATATTATGCAAAAACTTTGTATGGATTTCAAAAATATTTTTGTACCCAAATAAACTCATGCCTTTTTTTTTTTTTTTTTTTGGTAATATTTTTGCTATAGAGTACATGCGCTCACTGGAGAGAGAGAAAGAGAGACAGAAAGTGAGAAATCACCCTCCCTCCCTCAAGGGGCATGGCCACACCATAATCCCTTCTCCTCCATTCTCCTGGGATCTTGGGCATGCACACACCCGTGTCTGGCGTGATTTTTAAAGCCACCAGATCTGACACTCAAACGCGATCAGTCATGTGGGAGTCCAGTGAAATAACCACTATGCTATCTGGTGGCCGCAGGAGCTCCCTGTTTTAATCTTCCCCTACATAACAGTGTGTCTACAGGTAGGACTTGATAACAGTCTATCTTGGCCTGCTGATGTTGCTGGCTCATGTCGTGCAGTATATTTTCTAGTTAACTAACATATTTTCCTGAAGCATATATTCTTCTGACTTGTGCCTGAGAATCCTCTCAAACCAGCGTGGATGCATTATGTTTTGCTGTTGAGTGTCAGGGGGCTTTGACTAAAGTTGTGTGACCATCTTTGGGTTTGAAACAGGAGGCCGTGCTTCAAACATTTGTCTTACTCACACTTCACTTGGCCTCTCAGTCCACTCAATCCTTCCATAGACTCTGAAAATAGCAGAAGATCAGTGGTCAGGAGTGGTCTGATTATTGAGACTCTCCATTCCTGCCTTATTTAAATGTCATTCCAATTTTTTTAAAGAATTATTCATTCATTTATTTATTTCAATTTGTTAGTTTATTATTATTTTTTTAATTTGACCAGAGAAAGAGAGAGAAAGAGAGAAAGGGAAAGCGAGAAAGCAAATTGCCAGGTCCAGGGCTTGAACCACAGTCGGCCATGTGGCAATCTAGCTTTTTTAATCACCATGCCACCTGCCAGCCCCTTCACTCCGATTTAAAGAGATGTGTATAGAACCCTTGGCTCTCTTGCTCTGTGATTTCAGATAACCAAGTCCCTCAAAGCAGGAGACAGAGCCTGCAGTGTGGGGTGTGTTATGGTGGCACTTACCTTCTTTATATTTTACCTGAAGTGTATGCTGGTGATGAAAATTGAGTAAGGCAGTTATTGAGGCTTATGGGACATAAGTATGAATTCAGTGGCATGTGCTTACCTGCATATTCATCTAGGTATACATTAGGATTTCTTCTTTTTTAGAAATTTATTTTTATTTATTGAGAGACAGTGATAGAGACACCCTCAACAGGATCTCATGCTATGATCCTCTCCCTATACCTCTTCACCAGCCAAGATCATGGGCACATATGTCTGATGTGTACAAGTCGATCCAGAAACCAAAGCCCAATCTTCCTGCCACGCTACCGCAGCTGGACCGAGGATTTCTTCTTAAACGAAGGGAGAAGACACCCGTCCTATTTAGCTCCTATAATGCCTTTTTCATTGCACCCCTTTTCACCATCAGTCAGACTTCAGCCTCCTCTCCCTGAGGAAGCCTTCCTTGACTACCACAGCCTATAGCAATTTTGACATCTCAGTGATAGTTGCCGAATTAGTCTTACCATGCACTTGTGTTGTGCCAGATGCTGGGCTGGAGGAAGTGCATTGACAAAGATGGATGACAAAGTTCTAACTCTTGAAGGGTATGCAGGCTATTTTCAGCAATAGCCACTGGCTTTATTATCCTTACTACTGACTGTAGTTACACAGCCCTGGAGAGGCACCACCTTGTTTTCTTCATGAATGATGCCCCTTGGAATTGTGCAATTTGTAAGGCACGCTGTTTGACTATTAATCTGATATCACCATGTTTGTTTGTTTTTTTCTCAACTGAATTCTAAACTTTGTGAGGGTAAGGGTTGTATTTTGATAGTTTTTGTATCCTTCTGCACAGGGTTTAGCATGCTGATTTTCCTTTAATCAAAGTTCAGGAAATATTTAATTGAGTTATTGAACTTGCTTTCCTGGTGAGATTATCAAATTAACTTGTACACTGTTGTGGGAGCAGCTGGATACCAATTCCTTATCCGTCATGGTGAGGGAGTAGAAGGAGAATGGAGAATTCACTTTTATAAAGCTCTCTAGGTGATTATCTTCAAAGCATTGAAAAAATGTTGTCTCAAGATTTTGGCATGTGAATACCGGGAAGTGGGATGACTGACATAAAACTCTCCAGTGTACCTCAAATAGTCAAGGCAGTGTTATTAAAATCAGGTCTCATTGGAAATCTCTGTAGACTACTGTACAACTATAAAAACCCAAAACAAAACAAAGCAAAAGTGACAAGAATTAAAAGGGAAGAGAAAGATTTTGGTTAAACTTGATGTTTTAGTTACCTGCTGCTGCATAACAAACCAGTCCTAAACTGAGTGTCTTGAAATGATTATCTCTTATTATTTCTCATGCTTGTGTGGGTTTACTGGACTAAACTGGGTGGTTTCTTAGCTCCATATAGGTTAACGATAGTAACATCACTGCATTCAAATGGGAGGTTGGCTGGGCTGGAACATCCAAGATGGCCTCTCATTGTCCAGGTCATTGTCGATTCCTTGTGACACCTCATCATCCAGTAGTCTAGACCTTGCTTCTTTACAGCATGATAGCTGGTATCCAAAAGGAGAGAGCAGAGGCTGCCAGTTCTCTAAAGGTTGGGTGTAGAAGTCCAGGATGCCTCTGTCACAACAATCTATTGGATAATACCAGTGACAGGGCCAGTCAAGATTCTAGGAGAGGAGAAATAGACTCCATCTCTCAAGATAAGGAATATGTACTGGGAGGGGAAGAATTGTTGGTTGCTGTATTTGGTTACTATCTACCACACGTATTCATAGTCACATCTGGCACGCTCAGTAAAAAAATGGCTGTACCTTTGGGGCCATGTAAGTTCAAATCTAAAAATAACTATAGGTCTATTTAAGGAATGCTATTTATTCAAAACAGTAATGAAAAGGAATTAAATACTGATACATGGTACAACATGCATGAACCCTCTAAACATAATGGTAAGTGAAAGGAGCCAGGCACAAAAGACCACATGTTTTTTGTATGACTTCATTTATATGAAATGTCCAGAAAAGCCAAATCTAAAGAGACACATAGTTGGTTATTGGTTGCCTGAGGCTGGAGGTAGAAATGAGGATTAATCATAAAAGGGCATGCGAGACCTTACTGGGATGATGAAAATGTTCTAAAACTAGAATATTTTGATGATTGTACAATTCAATAAATTTCGAAAAATTATAATCGTATACTTAGGAGGAGTGACTCTTATAGTATGTAAATTATATATCTTTTTAAAAGAATTATTTATTTCTATTTGTTATTATTATTATTATTATTTAATTTGACCAGAGACAGACAGAGAGAGACAGGGAAAGTGAGAAAGCAAGCCACCAAGTCTGGGACTCGAACTGCAGTCAGCCATGTGGGAGTCCAGTGCCTTAACCACCATACCACTTGCCAGCCTCTGTAAATTATATTTCAGTAAAGGTATTACAAGATGGTATCCTTTAATTCAAAAGGCATGTTCTTAAAGAGCTTGCAAATTTTTAATCTTGCATAGTTTAAAGTTAATTTCTCCAAAGGAGTAAGTGTTAAACTAAAGGAGATGTATTCTCAGAGTGTAAAACCCCACACTTAAAGTGGCCTGTTTTAGTTTTTAACTGACTTGCTTTCCCAGTCTTACATTTTTTACACAGTGCTTTCTCCTAATTTAACAGCGGAGAATGTCAAAGTTGGTATTTGGCCTTCCTTATAACTTTTTTATTTTAGAATTATTTACTTAATTTTATTTATTCATTCATTTATTTTAATTTGACCAGAGAGAGAGAGAGAGAGAGAGAGAGAGAGAGAGAGAGAGAAAGTGAGAAAGCAAGCCACCAGGTTCAGGACTCGAATCATGGTTGATCATGTGGGAGTGTCCACTGCCTTGACCACCACACCACCTGCTGGTACCCCGTTATAACTTTTTATCACATTGAACTTCCAGTCCATAGCTACTGATTTTCTAGCACGTTTCTATGCAGTGGGGGCATCACTTACATGAACACCTAGATGAAAATGTTATAGATCATTTGAAAGGTTTTAATTCTTAATAACTGTTGACTTGTTTGGTTTTGTTTTTGTTATGGGGCATGTGTGCTTGCTGAGGAGAGAGAGGAAAAGGAAGAGAGAGAGGGAAAGTAAGAAATCACCCCTCGGGGTGATGGCCATGCTACAATCCCTTTTCCTCCATCCTCCTTTCTGGATTTTGGGCATGCATGCACACATGCCTGGTGTGTTTTTCAAGATGCTGGGTCCAGGACTCAAATTGTGCAGTTGGCCATGTGGGATTCAACCATAATCACCACACCACCAGCTAGCCCAATTGTTGACTTCAAAAAAGCACAGTGGTGGGACCCAGCAGTTAGCGTAATGGCTATGTCGCTGGACTCCCACGTAGTCGACCGCGGTTCGCGTCCCGGACCTGGTGGCTTAAAACTCACGCCGGGTGCGTGTGCGTGTGTGCCCAAGATCCCGAGAGGAGAATGGAGGAGAAGGGATTGCGGCGTGACCATCCCCTCTGGGGGGTGATTTCTCGCTTTCTGTCTCTAATGTCTCTCTCTCTCTGTCTGGCGAGCGCACGCGCCCTACAGCAAAAACCTCTCCAAAAAAAAAAAAAAAAAAAAAAAAAAAAAAGCACAGTGGTGACTTGGACAACTGGCCAAAGTTTGGATGCTCACCCATCAGTATCTGCTAATTAAAGGTGACAAGTATTTCTATGAGCCAGTTCAAGTGACACCTTCCTTTATATTTTATAAAACAAACAAACCACAATTTGCAAGTATATCAACCCTCCCACCTTGAAAAAGTTTTGTTGAATTTTTATATTCAGGGAGACTAAAATTGTTTTAAATTTTGTTCACAAAGTGAGACTTTATTATGATGACTTTGTGTATTACACTATTAAAACGAATTCAAATTCACGTGAAGTGCAGATGTACTGTTTGCAGGGTTGATGATGCTGAGACCTTGCCAGCCTGGCCCTTTCCACCCCCATGTTACTGAGACAGGAAACCTCAGCATTCGGCATGTGAATTCCAGATGGCTCAGGAGCCCTTTGTTTGCCTCTATTCAATTTGTAAGAAGTTTCTATTTCATGAATTTGTGCTAAATTTCAGGTTAGATTCAATAATTGTAGATACCAAGTGAAATTCTGTCTGATCCATTCAGCTTATGGAGTTTGTCAAAACCTTCGAAATTGTCTTGGATTTCCTTCAAGGATTTATGAATCTGGGCTGAATTTGAGGTTCATAAAATGATCTAGCCAGAGTCACTTAGTCTGGGATTTCAAAGAAGTGTTTCCCACATTTCTTTCTAAATATCGAGGAAGTCAGAATGGTCTGCTGGATTTATGTCCTCTCCCTAAATGATCTCACTACTTATTTTGGATAATCATATCTTCACTGCTGTTATGGGTTGAACTGTGTTCCCCTTGAAATTCATATGTTAGTGCCTTAACCCCTAGTACCTCAGAATGTGACCTTAGTGGAGACAGAGTCCTGACAGATGTCATGGGCTAAAGTGAAGTCATTAGGGTAGACCCTTACTAAAATGAGAGGTGTCCTTATAATAAAGGGAAATTTGGACGTAGATATGAACACAGAATACCGTGTGAACATTTAGGTGGAGGTTAGAAGATGCGTCTTCTAACCAAGGAACACCAGAGATGGTTGACAAACTGTAATACCAAATAAATTCTTCCTCATGGCTTCCAGTTCCGTGATTCAAACTGTGGTCGGCCATATGGGAGTCCAGTGCCCTCAACCACCATGCCACCTGCCAACTCCACTATTATGTTTTTATTAAAATTTTATTTTATGTTTTAGTTTTGATATAGGGTGCTGGTGCTCGCCAGAGAGAGAGACAGAGAGAAAGAGCGGGGGAAGATAAAGAATCACCCTGTGGGGGATGGGATGGCTATGCTGCAATCTCTTCTCCCCCAGTCTCCTCTCAAGGTTTTGGGCATGGATACACATGTGCCCAGTGTCATTTTCAAGCTGCCAGGTCTAGGACTCAAATTGCACTGACAGCCATTTTGAGATCCAATGCCTTCACCACCACACCACCTGCTGGCCCCACTATTATCATTTTAGTGAATACGTTAGAAACTCTGTTAAGCTTTAGAAGCTCCTTTTTTTTTTCTTTTTCTTTCTTCTTTCTTTTTTTTTTTTTTTTTAAATAAAGAACTTAAGGATAATATGGCCAAAGTTGAGGAAAAGTTGAACATCACTTTAGGTAACCTGTAATTTTATGTTACCATGCTTTGATGCTTAATTAGCAATCACCAGTGATGTTTGCTGAATGTGTTCTAGCTACTATTGCTACTATAAGAGATCACCCACATTTGTAAAACAGTGATCATTGCTCCTTTTCCTTCTGGCCCAACACCCAGTGAAAAACCAGAATCCCTGTGCATCTGAGGTGGGCTTTCCCTGCCCTTTTAACTGGAAAAAGCCTCTGCCACAAACCCCTCCTTCCAGCCCAACACCCAGTAAAAAGCCAGAAGGTAGGAAGTAATGTGTAATCCATCAGATGACCAGAAACCACCACCACAGAGGCATGAGAAATATGGTAAATCAAAAAAATATCTCTCCCCTCAAGGGAAAAGAACAGCCCTTCAACATCCACAGACAGTACAATGGAACTCTTGGAAATGTCAGATAAGATTTTGGGATATTCATAGTGACAAAGCTAGCTGAGATGCAAGAGAAGAGAGACAACGAAATCCAGAAGATACAGGAGAAAAGAAACAATGAGTTCCAGGAGGTGAGGAAGTTCTTCCATGATCTGAAAGAGGAAATACACACCATAAAAAAGAATCAAATGAAACTGTTAGAGATGAAGGCTGTAATACAGAAAATCACATCCTCTCTTGAAAGTATTAAAAGCAGATTCGAGGGACCAGCAGTTAGTGTAATGGCTATGTCGCTGGACTCCCATGTAGTTGACCGCGGTTCAAGTCCCGGACACGGAGGCTTAAACTCATGCTGGGCGCCTGTGCGTGCGTGCCCGCCCAAGATCCCGAGAGGAGAATGGAGGAGAAGGGATTGTGGCGTGGCCATCCCCCCTGGGGGGTGGTTTCTCACTTTCTTTCTCTCTGTCTCTCTCTGTCTGTCTGGCGAGCGCACGCGCCCTATAGCAAAATCCTCTCAAAAAACAAAAAAGCAGATTTGATTCGATCATGCAGAAGATCGAATCTTAGATGTAGAAGATAGAACCTTTGACCTAGAAAAATTCACCAAAAAGACTGAGAAAATAACCCAAAAAATGAGAATAATATATGAGTAATACTAGATACCATTAGACGCCCAAACATCCAGTAATTGGTACCCCAGAAGGTGAAGAAACTAATCTGGGCATTGATATCTATTCCATGAAGTCCTGGAAGAGAACTTTCCAAACCTAGAAAGGCATTCAAATATCCAGACCCAAGATATACAAAGGACCCCACATAGAATCAACCCAAGAAGATCTTCTCCAAAGCACATCATGGCCAGGTTGACCAAAACCACAGACAAAGATAAGATGCTAAAATGGGCAAGAGAAAAACGACGAGTTACTTTCAAAGGCTATCCCATCATGCTAACATCAGACCTCTTGTTGGAAACAATGCAAGCAAGGAAAGAATGGGAAAATATATTCAAAGTGTTAAGTGGAAAACACTTTCAATCAAAAATACTGTATCCAGCAAGATTATCCTTCATGTGGGAAGAAAAGATAAAAACATTCTCAGATAAAACAAAACCTGAAAGAAGTTACCAATACCAGACCAACTCTTCGAGAAGTTCTGAAGGGAGTACTATACCAGGAGAACTAAAGACAGACAAATAAGAGAACAAAAAATGACCAAGAGAAAGACCAACTTAATGGTAGGGACAAGTTCTAAAATATCAATAATAATGCTGAATATTAATGGAAAGGTCAGACCACAGTAACACTGCAAATTCAACAGAAGAGGTTACACGAGACTGAACTGGTGAAATAGAATTCTATGACTTTTTTTTTCTAAAATATTAGTGATTTTCTTCTATGCTTTGTCATCCAGATTTAAGAATTTTTGTTTTCTTTTAAGTTACTGGGTTCAGCAATTTGTTAAATCATTTTATTAATTGGAACATAAACTTTTCTCTCTTCCTGAACCCTTTGCAATTGGAAAATATTTGTGAGATTTTTATTTTGTGGCAGAATGGTTATTTGCATAAGTTCAGTAATACAATAGTATCTGTTGCCTTGCATCAGAAATTGAATTCTTATGGGGCTTTGTGCAAATAACAGACCAAACTGAGAGTAACCTAATATTTTTTTCAAATAAGTTAGTTTATACCTCTCTTTAGTAAAAGGGGGAATAGAGAGAGAGGAAAAAAATGTTTCAGAAGAAAACGACAGTCCCCTTGTCACTAGATTCTAGCTCTGTCCATACTTTAAGATCTTTGGTGGATCAATAAAATGTGAAAAAAAAGTTTAGTATGGAAGGGAGGGAGGGGAAAGGGGAAGCAAAAAACTGGTAAAAGTATGCCTAATTGACAAAAGAATGAGAAGATATTTGCTGATGATAATGAATATAGTAATATCCTTGTCTTGACTGACATGCATGGTCTTTGTGTTGGAAAAATAAATGTGTACTGTAAAGACATGTGATAAAATGTAAATTAAAAAATAAACAGTGATTATTTTATTATGCTCATGGACTCTGAGAGTCAGGAATTCAGAAAGGGTTTAGTCAACACAATGGGGACCTTTTATCTCTGCTCCATGATGTCTGGGGCTCAGTGAAGGAGCCTTGAAGATTGAGGGTCAGCTTAATTACTGGGGTCTGAAACCGTCCAAAGACTCACTCAAATGTCTGCAGTTGATGCTCACTATTGGCTAAGACCTCAGCTGGAAACTTAGCTGGGGATATCAACTGGGACATTTAGAACTGGCTTCTTGATAGTTGGGCTTCCCCAAAGTATGGCAGCTGTGTTCCCAACACAGCATCAGAAGAGAACCAGGAAAAAGCTGTGAATATTTTTTAAACTAGTCTTGGAAGTAGGGAGTATTGTTTCCACCAGAGTCATAAACCTTCTTGGATTCGTGGGAGGGAAACTAGACTACCATATCTTGATGTGGACAGAGTTAAAATGACATTGAAGGCATGCAGGATGGGAGGTATGTGTTCTACTTTGATTAAACAAAAATCTCAGTATTGCATTGTTTTGAAATTTCAAATACCTTAAAGGAAGATATGAGGTAATAAAAAGCTCATTAAAAAGGGTAGCAGAATTAATTTAGAAGAATAGTATGTCGAATTGGTTGTCCCAAAACCCAAATGAAAAAAAGTTTGATGAATGTAAAATTGAGAAATTGGGGCTTTTGAATGGTTGATTTAAAACTTAAATTTAGTTATTATTATTATTATTACGAGTATTATTTATATAAGGTTTCATTATATTGTGTTTTTCTTGCCTCAGCCTCCCGAATAGCACAGGTGTGTGCCACCATGCCAGACTTTTAGGGTGACCTGGAACTCAGATGTGCCTCTTATATGTGATCTCAGCCTCCAGAGTAGGGGTATCTACCAGGGCAAGCCACCACAGCCCAACTTCATTCTTTTTTCTTAAAAAAAAAATGTTTGTTTGTTTATTTATTTATTTATTTATTTAGTGAGTGAGTGAGACACAGAGTGATATACAGTACTCTGATAGTGTTCCAACACTGCATCCACCCCCATCCCTCCCCATCTCAGCCAGCCTGGATCACGGTCACATGTATGCTTGGCACATTCAGGAAGGTCTCCAGACTTGTAATGACAACCTTCCCAAATGGGTCTACCTTGCAGACAGCCATGTTTTTTTTACTGCTGTGTCATTCACTGTCCCTCTGGGCCTTTATTATTTTTAACTAACACAATAGTTGTACATATTTATGGGATATAGTATAGTTTTTGGTTCATGAATATAATGTGTTATGATCAAATCAGGATAATTTGCATATCCATCACAAACATTCGTCATTCCTTTGTGTTGGAGACATTTAAAATGCTCTCTTCTAGCTGTTTTAAAACATACAATAAATTGGGACCAGCAGTTAGCATAATGGCTATGTCGCTGGACTCCCACGTAGTCGATCGCGGTTCGAGTCCCGGACCCCGTGGCTTAAACTCATGCCGGGCGTGTGTGCGTGTGTGCCCAAGATCCCGAGAGGAGAATGGAGGAGAAGGGATTGCGGCGTGGCCATTCCCCCTGGGGGGTGATTTCCTGCTGTCTCTCTGTCTCTCTCTGTCTGTCTGGCGAGCGCACGCGCCCTATAGCAAAAACCTCTCCAAAAAAAAAAAAAACAAAAAACAAAAAACAAAAAAAAAAACATACAATAAATTATTATTAACTATAGTCACTCTACTGTGCTATAGAGCATTAGAACTTATTCATCTTATCTAATCATAGCTTTATATTTGTTAACTAACCTTTTTCTATATCCTGTCCTGCCCAGCCTTCCCAGTCACTGATAACTACTATTCTATGCTCTCCTTCTGTGAGGTGAACTTTTTAAGCTTCCAGGCACGAGTGAGAATATGTGGTATTTCTCTTTCGGTGCCTGGGTCATTTAACTTAGCATAATGTCATCCAGACTTGTCCATAATGTCCTCCGGACTCGTTCACGTTGCCTCAAATGACAGGATTTCTTTTAATGACTGAACAGTATTCCATTGTGTACATATAGCACATTTTATCTATTTACCTGATAATGAACATTTAGGTTAGTTCCCTATTTTGCTATTATAACTAGTGCATCAGTAAATGTGGTTGTGTAGATATTTATTTATTTATTTTTCTGAAGAGGTTTTTGCTATAGGGTGTGTGTGCTCACCAGAAAGACAGAGAGAGACAGAGAGACAGAAAGTGAGAAATCACCCCCAAGGGGGGATGGCCATGCCGCAATCCCTTCTCCTCCATTCTCCTCTTGGGATCTTGGGCACGCACGCACATGCACCCGGTGTGAGTTTAAGCCACCGGGTCCGGGATGCAAACCGCGGTCAACTACATGGGAGTCCAGCGACATAGCCATTATGCTAACTGCTGGTCCCTGTTTTTAGCTTTTTGAGGAACCTCCACACCATTTCTATAATAGCTGTGTTAGTTTACATGTGAAGGGTTGATTTTATATCGAAATACCTGGTGGTGCCACCTGAGACTTTCATTTTCATCTCTGAACCTCCTGTCTTTTGGATATTCAAGTGAACTCAGCTCAGACCCATCCAACTCCCTTCATGCAACTCTTTGCTTATCCTTGAAGCTGAGATCCCTAGTGCTCACTCTGTGTCTTTCCAGAGTCATCTGTAATTTATCTTCTACATCCTCTTGGAGCAAAATGTCTTCCCTACCTTTGGTAAGAAATGGAATCTCATAGAAGGCATTTATCATGATTTTTCTAGGCCCTTAAAAGTTGGGGACTATGTGGGGAAAAGGTTCTCATTATGGAGCATGTAACAGTCTGCTCTCTTTTGTCTCTTCATCATCCTCACTGTACCTCCTGCAAGTCGAAACTCCAGATACCAGTCCCTCTCAGGCTTGATTATCCTCTAGGAAGTGTGGTCCAATTTTCTAGCTAGGGAGAAGAATATGTATTGGAAAAAATGTAAACAGAAAATTTGGGAGAATCAAAACAAACTCTTCATACATATGAAATTGAATGCTGTTTTTAACCATGGAAATGCAGTTAGACTGAAGTATGCTAAAACATGATCACATTTCAGCCAGAAAACAATACGCTGAAGTGGGTACTATTATTTATACCTTTTTTACAGATGAGAAGACTGAAGCATAAACAAAGTACTCAAAGTTATTTGAAGCCTTGATACTTAATCATTGTACAAAACCTGAACCCTTAACTCTTATTGCATATTACATCATCTGACACCTCTTACGGTCGTTTCCAATACTGCAGTACAAATTTATTTATTTATTTATTTTTTGAGAGGTTTTCGCTATAGGGCGCGTGCGCTCGCCAGACAGACAGAGAGAGACATAGAGACAGAAAGCGAGAAATCACCCCCCAGGGGGGATGGTGATGCCGCAATCCCTTCTCCTCCATTCTCCTCTCGGGATCTTGGGCACGCACGCACACGCGCCTGGCGTGAGTTTTAAGCCACCGGGTCTGGGATGTGAACCGCGGTCGACTGCGTGGGAGTCCAGCGACATAGCCATTACGCTAACTGCTGGTTCCCCAGTACAAATTTTTGAGACTCCAAATGGTTTTAGGGAAGAGTTGTTCATACTCTATGATCTTCAGGAGTTATTTTCACCATTTACAGGGAGGTGTTTATAATCTCTTCCACTGATAAATTGATGTGCTACTAATTTTGCCTTTTTGAAGTGCTTTTTATATACTTATTTAAAAATATTTTAATGGAGAAATCACCAATGTGCAAAAGTTATAAATGAACCAATATACCGTAAAAGATGTTCATTAGGAAGATAAGACCGCCCTAGTTTTTTTTGGCAATCATTTTATATTTCTGATTAATGACTTCATTTGGGCCATTTCAGTGTTCAGTGGTCTTCATTTGTTAGTGTTGATTATAGGATGCCATGCCTCACTGGAATCTGACTCGTTTTGACCAACAAATGTGAATTAAAATCAATAGAAATGTCATTAGCATCCCAGTATCATGAAAGATAATATAACCATTTCTCATGCATTCAGTTTATTAAAATTTGCTAAAGTGTGAAATATGTAGGACAAGTAATGATGTTTTAATCTTTCACCAAGGTAACAATTGAAAACTGATTGATTCCATTCAGTAATTATAAAATCAGAATGATGGAAGATTGTAATCAAGTAGGATTCATTCTCTTACTTTGTCACTCCTCCATGCAAGATAAAATTCTCATTTGCATCATCTCTTTTATCTGAAAAGAAATCAAACTTCTATTTGCTTCACTAAATCCGTGAGGTAGATAATAGCCTTTCCTGACTCTAGAAGGGATGGCGAGGCGGCTACTGCCTACTAATAGCAAAGAAAAGGGACGGACTATCTTTAAGTCAGGACTGAATCTGTGAGAAAAGCCAACTCTTCTGGAATCAAAATATTCAAGCTATGACATGCTTCCACCTTTCGTATAGTCTAAGGAAAGAGGTCAGGGGTTGTATTTTATAGTGCTTTTTTTTTTTTTTTTTTCTTTCTGTTTTTACGTAAGACAGTTCTGGGTGAGTGTAACTGACCAAACATTAGGCAACTCGCTTGGCTTGTAGAGAGCTGGAGGAAACTTTATTCCAGAAAGGACTACAAGAATACTGACTTCCTTGTCTTTGAAGATATGGGAGATATGGGAGAATTATCATTTGCCTGTACATATGTAGTTATAAGGCAGGCTGTAAAGGCTGGGGAAGAGAAGAACAGTGGGCATAAAACAAGAGATGGGATTGAATACATGCTGCTAGGATTGAAACCTGGAAATTCAGGGGCCAGCAGGTAGTGTGGTGGTTAAGGATGACAGACTCCCACATGGCCAATTGCGGTTGGGGTCCTAGACCAGGCAGTTTGCTTTCTCACTTTCTCTCTTGCTCTGTATCTCTCTGGTCAAAATTAAATAAATAAATGAAGTTAAATAAAAGAATTCTTTAAAAAATTTAAAAAAAGGGACCAGCAGTTAGCGTAATGGCTGTTGCTGAACTCCCATGTAGTTGACTGCGGTTCGAGTCCTGGATCCGGTGACTTAAACTCATGCTGGGCATGTGTGCGTGCGTGCCCAAGGTCCTGAGAAGAGAATGGAGGAGAAGGGATTGCGGCATGGCCATCCCCTCGGGGGATGATTTCTTGCTTTCTGTCTCTCTGTCTCGCTCTGTCTTTCTGACAAACGCACGTGCCCTATAGCAAAAAACAAACAAACAAACAAAAAACCAAAAAACAAAAAACCCAAAACCCAAAAAACCTAGAAATTCAAACTCTGGGGAGGAGGCAGGAGAATTAGAAGGTACTGACAACTTTTTAATTTTTAAATTTGTTATAGGGCATGTGTACTTATTGGAGAGAGATGGAGAGAGAGAGGGAAGGAAAGTGAGAAATCACACTCCCCTCACCCCCAGGGGATGTCCACATCACAGTCCCTTCTCTTCATTCTCCTTTTGGGATTTTGGCCATGCATGCACACTTACCTGGGATGATTTTTAAACTGCCAGATCTGGGACTCGATGGAGGCATGCCACCTGTTGGTTCCAACAATTCTTGTTTTTTTTTAGATTTTTGCCATAGGGCATATGTGCTCACTGGAGTGGGAGAGAAAGAAAGGGAGAGACAGAGACAGACAGAGAGAGGGAAAGTGAGAAATCACACAACCCCCGGGGGGGTGATGGCCACACTTCAATCTTTTCTCCTCCATTCCTCCATTCTCCTCTCAGGATTTTAGGCACGCATGCACACATTCCCAGTGTGAGTTTCAAGCCACTGGGTCTGAGACTCGAACTGCAGTCCACCTGCCAGTCCCACCCTCAACAACTTTAATGGCTTGTGTTGTTTTGTTTGTGGGCATGCTTGGTGATTTTGAAGATACAGGTTAGAGAGTAGATAATACCTATCCACCATTGTTACATAAGCTGGGACATATCACAGCTAACTCGAGAACAATAAGCTCTTTTTATAATTATAATGATTTATTTATTTATTTATTTAAATTTGACCAAAGAGGAGGAACAGATCAAGGGAGGGAGGGAGGGAGGGAGGGAGAGAGAGAGAGAGAGAAGGAAAGTGAGAAAGCCACCAGGTCCAGGACTCAAACCATGGCCGGCCATGTGGGAGTCCAGTGCCCTTAACCACCTCACCAACTCACCACCTGCTGGCCCTGAGAACAAGAAACTCTTACAGGAAAATAAAAATTCCTCATGGAAGGCTTTCTTCACTGTACATGACTCCTTTCCACTTCCCAATTAGATCAGGTGCCCCAATGCCTGCTGTCAAAGAGCCCTGTGCTTTCCCTTTTTAGCACTTTTCATATTATCTTGTGTGTAGTTAATCATTTGGTTAATACTGGTCTTACCATTCGACTGAATGCTTTGTGAGGGCAAAGGCTGAGTGTGTATGTGCTGAATGTGGTTGAATAAATGTTGCTGGTGACTATCCCGAATCTCCTTTTTCTCTTATGGAGCCTGCCTGCATGAGAACTTGCATTGCCTTGTTAGGATGTGTTTTTCCTGCTTTACTCAAATAGATGTTTATTGTCTTCTATCCAGTTCCCACGTGAAGGCTTTGTTGTATTGGGCATAATGATTCAACATCTCTAAGACCTGATTATAACAGTTTAGAAAGTGATATTATTACACACTCCACAAATTAACTAGGATGTGTTTCCATTCTCAAAGGACATGGATGCTTTACAGATTTTTCTTTGATGTGGTTGAGGATGTCAAAGCTGGGACTGAAGAATGCCTTTCTATGGCTCAGAGTAGGAGACAACATTGGTTGTGATTCTGTTCTTTTTCTACAAATGTTTAGTTTTATTGTTCTGTTACATCTTCTGACCTTCCACATGTTTTCCTTGGGCAGGAGAGCATTGTGAAAAGATTGTTGTTTTTGGAGGCAGACCCAAATTTGAATCCCAGCTCCAGCAGTTAATGGCTAATGAGGCCTCTCATTTGTAAACTTGGAAAAATTGTGCTTGTTTTTATAGGGTTGTCCTGTCTTTACATACTGGAGGCTATGGTTCTGAGTGTGGCAACTGAGACATTGTAAGGGCTAAATAGATGGTAGGATATAGTGAGAATTGCTATAGCCAAATTTCAAAAGGAGAAAATTGATGGCCACAGAAGTCAGATAATGTACTTTAAAAATTTACAACATACTGTGAGACAGTACTCAGGAGAAATGGATATAGCTCTTTTAAATTCTATGGAGGTACAAACCTTTTGGAATGCTGGGGAAAGCTGACATTTAAGAGCATATGGGCACTGACTCTATGTACTCTAGTACCCTAAGATGTGACTTTGCTTAGGAATGTGTTGTAGAACCAGATGAGTTCGGCACTGGAATACAGTCCCTGACCTGGAACTAGGTAGATTGTTGGTGTGAGCTCTGAAATGGCTATGCAAGCCCCAAGTTGATGAGAGCAGTGTTTTAGCAAGAATTTGGTTATTTGCTTTCTCCTGGTAGGACCCTTGCTTGCTTGGGGAATATATGTACCAGCTCTAGACTCTATGGGGGAGTGAGAAGTCAGGCCAAAATACACAGCATTTACTGTGATTGTGGGTGGAAATTCCTTCTGTTAAGAATTCTTGGTTTAGGCAGCTGTGGGGGCGCAGCAGTGACAATGCTCTGTGATGCTAAAGCCATGTGAGAAGGCCCCAAATTTGAGTATTGAGGTCTCTCTGTGCGTGCTGGGCGTGTATGTATATGCCTGTGACCCTGGATGGCTAAGGCTATGGGTGGATCACCACGTGAAGGTCCTGTTGGGGATGTCTATCTCTCGCTTTCAATGGGTGAATAAACTTAAAAAAAAAATCATTAAACTATGAGGAATTCTTGGTTTAAAAATTGGGACTGTAAATCAGGTATGTTGGAAGCTCTCCTTGCTATTTAGAACTCCCTGAACACTTGGTCCCTTAGCCCAGTGGTTCCCACATTAGAATCACCTGGGAAATGGTTATAAAAGACTGATGCTGGGTCCCCATCAGATCAATGAAATATTTTGAAGGAAAGAGTAGCCATCTTTTTAAACAACGATCACTAGCAAACAAACAACACAATTCTCTAGGTGATTTGATTGTTTCAGGGTTGAAAATCATGCTGGCCCAAATTTCCTAATACTAATCATACACTGAGATCTCAGGCGCGTACATGTAGGGCCGCAGCCACTAGAATGAACGAGATACAAAAGAACCCATACCCCTGCCTTAGTGTTTTCAGTTGAGGGCATTGGTCTGGGAAATAAGTCTTTTGCTAACATCACCTGGAAGAAGGAACTCATTGTTTTTCAAACCATTAAACCCCAAAGGAGGTGAGGTGATGGATTCTGGGAATGGGATGTCAAGACGTGTCAGTTTAAATGCTGAGTTTTTAGGAAATGCTCTTCTTAGGGCGCCTCCCTTGGGCCTACTGGTTTGGCAGCTTTACATCCAGCACTTAGCTGCCCATCCCAGAGGGGATCCTCCCTCTGAGCTCAGAGTGCTTAAGACAGCTTTCTTGACAGAGGCAGCATTTACAACCAGCCCCTATAATAAGCTGCTGGAATGTTACTCTCACTAAGGTGATGACCCTCCCAGGTAGGCACCCATTGTGTGAGTGTTTGCTGAGTGACTGGCACCCACTCCATTGTCCATGTGAGGAATACAGACCACAGTGCATTAGAACTGGGGGACTCGAGGTCACCAGGTGATATAGTGTTTAAGGTGTTGGACACCCACATGGCCAATTGTGGTTTGAGTCCTGGCCTGGCAGCTTGAAAATCACGCCAGGCGTGTGTGCATGGGTGCCCAAAATCCCAAAAGGAGGAGAAGGGATTGCAGTTTGGCCATCCCCCGGTGAGGGGTGATTTCACACTCTTCCTGTCTCTGCTGTTTTTGTCTCTTGCTAATGAGTGCACACATCCTATGGCAAAAAGTTAAAGAAAAAAATCTGGAGGGGCTCAAGAGATGTGTTGAGTCACTCTGCTTAGTGAGGTCATCCAGAGAGGTATACAGGGCTAGGTAGTGCATTATGGAGGAGCTGGTTCATAGCATAAGACCTCAAGCCTAGGTTAGGGATTTATCCATCTTATATTTAATATAAACCTTTACTTTAAACCTCTACTTTCATCCTTTGTTTCCCTGGCTTGCTTATTTTTCTTCTTAAAAATTTATTATTGTTATTATTTTGTTAAACATTCAATTGATATACATCATTTGGCTTGTAAAGAGAGTTTACTCAACATGACATACATCTCAGACCAGTCCAGTTGAGAATACTATACATGTTATCATCAACAGATAATAAACCATTTTTGTGTCCCACAATGTCTTGCCTTTCTATTTTTTCTCCCTGATTTCCTTCCCTATACTCTTCCCCTCTTCCACCTTCCTTCCACACTGTCTCCAGTGTTCATAACTATTTTCACTGCTTTTATGCCCTCCAATCTTTTAATTTCTACCATAGAGTGTGAACAATTGGTATATATTAAGTGGAGACAAACATTATCTCTCTTTCATAGCCTGACTTGCTTCACTCAGCAATAAATCTTCCATGTTTGACCACTTTCTATCAAATGCCAGGGTCTCGTTTTTTATGGCTGAATAGTATTCCATAGAGTGTATGTGCCATACTTTTTTCAATCCATTCATTTGATTGTGGACATTTGGGTTGGTTCCATGTCTTAGTGATGGTGAATAATGCTACAATAAACATTGATGTGCTAGTGCTTTTCCATCTGAGCATTCTCCTGTCCTTTGGGTAGATAACCAGGAGAATTGCTGGATCATATAGTAGTTCTATTTCTAGGTCTTTGAGGAGCCTCTATATTGTTTTTCACAGTGACTGGGCCAATTTACATTCCCATCAACAGTATAGGGGAGCTCCTCTTTCACAACAACTTCTCACTTATCATTTTTTGTATTTTTAATCTTCATCATTCTGACAAGGGTTAGGTTGTATCTCACTGTGTTTTTTAATATGCATCTCCCTTATGATGAGGGATTTTGAGCATTTCTTCATATGTTTTTTGGCTATTTGTATGTTTTCCTTAGAGATTTTTTTTGTTCAGCTCAGTTTCCCATCTTTTAATTGGGCTAATTTTTTTTTTTTTTTTTTTTTTTTTTTTTTTTTTTTTTTTTTTTTTTTTTTGGTAAGCCACTTGAGTTCCCTGTGTAATCTGGTTATCATCACTTTTCTGAGGCATAGTTTATAAAAATATTCTCCCACTCTGAGGGTTGTCAGTTCAAACTAATTACTGTGTCCTTTGCTTTAAATCTGATGTAATCCAATTTGTCTATCTTGGGGATTATTGCTTGTGCTTTGGGGGTCTTATTTAAGAAGTCTTGGCCTACCCCAATTTCTCCCAGAGTTTCCCCAATGTTTTCCAGCAGTAGTTTTATAGTTTGAGGTCTTAGGTTCAGATTTTTTATCTATTTTGAATTAATTTTTGTTAATGGTGGTGAAAGATGGGGATCCAGTTTTATCTTTCTGCAGGTGAATACCCAGTTTTTCCAGCACCATTTGCTAAAGAGGCTTTCCTTTTCCCATTGGATTGACTAAAATCCTTTGTCGAAGATCAGTTGGCTGTATGTTTTTGGGTTTATTTCTGGGGTCTCTATTCTATTCCATTGGACCACCTGTCTGGTTTTGTGCCAGTACCATTCTGTTTCGATTATCATAGCTGTATATATTTTGTGGTCAGGGAGTGAGATTCCCACTCCACTCTTCTTAACACAAAATTGCTTTGGTAATTTGGGGTCTTTTATGATTCCGGACAAATTCTATGATTGTCTTTTCTAGATCTGTGAAGAATGTCTCTGGTAATTTAATTGGAATTGTGTTAAATATGTTAATTTGGGTAGAACTGCTATTTTGATTATATTAATTCTTCCAATCCAGGGACATGGGATGTCCTTCCACTTTTTTGTGTCATTTTCAATATCTTTTTTAAGATTTTCATAGTTGGGCCACCAGTTGGCGTAATGGCTATGTTGCTCAACTCCCACGTAGTCGACTGCGGTTCGAGTCCTAGACCCGGTGGCTTAAACTCACGCTGGGTGCACGTGCGTGTGTGGCCAAGATCCTGAGAGGAGAATGGAGGAGAAGGGATTGCGGCGTGGCCATCACCCCTGGGGGGGTGATTTCTCGCTTCTGTCTCTCTGTCTCTCTCTCTCTTTCTGGTGAGTGAATGCACCCTATAGCAAAAACTTCTCAAAAAAATTTTTTTTTCATAGTTTTCTTTGTAAAGGTTTCTGACTTCCTTAGGTAGGTTTATACCTAGGTTTTTTTAAATATGTTTTGTGGCTATGGTAAAAGGCATTCCTTTCTTCAGTTCTACCTTGGTCACCTTGTTCATATATAGAAAGGCTATAGATTTTTGGATGTTGATTTTGTAACCTGCCACTTTACTATAATCATTTATTACTTTGAGAAGTTTTTCTATGGAAACCTTTGGGTCTTCTCAATATACCATCGTGTCATCTGTTAATAAAGATATTTTTAACTCTTCTTTGCCTATTTAAATACCTTTTATATTATTCTTTTTTCTGATAGCATTGGCTAAGACTGCTAGCACTATATTGAAAATAAGTGAAGAAAGTGGGCAGCCTTGTCTAGTACCAGTGTTTAGTGGAAGAGCTTTTCTCCATTCAGTATAATGTTAGCTATAGGTTTTTCATATATGGTTTTTATTGTGTTCAGAAATGACTCTTCTATGCCAATCTTGCTAAGAGTCTTAATCATGAAGGGATGTTGTACTTTGTTGAATGCTTCTCTGCATCAGTTGAAATGATCAAATGGTTTCTATCTTTCTTTCTGTTAATATAGAGTATTATGTTTATGGTCTTATGTATGTTGAACCACACTTACATCCCTGGAATAAAGCCCACCTGGTCATGATGAATAATCTTTATTATATGTTGTTGGATATAATTTGTGAGTATCTTGTTGAGACTTTTTGCATCTATGTTCATCAGAGATATTGGTCTATAGTTTTCTTTTTTTGTCATGTCTTTATCTGTTTTGCGAATAAGGACGATGGAGGATTCATAAAATGAATTTGGGTCTTCCTGTGCAGATAGCAGGCCTGCAAGCATGGTGAACGTCCCTAAAACCCGCTGGACCTTCTGTAAGAAGTGTGGCAAGCACCAACCTCATAACATGACTCAGTACAAAAAGGGCAAGGATTCTCTGTATGCTCAGGGAAAGCGTCATTATGACAGGAAGCAGAGTGGCTATGGTGGATAGACTAAGCCTATTTTTCGGAAAAAGGCAAAAACTACAAAGAAGGTTGTGCTGAGGCTTGAATATGTTGAGCCCAACTGCAGATCTAAGAGAATGCTGGCTATTAAGAGATGTAAGCATTTTGAACTGGGAGGAGATAAGAAGAGAAAGGGTCAAGTGATCCAGTTCTAAGCCTCCTCTTTTCTATTATGAAGATGACAAAATCTTGAGGTGAATGTTCACCTCATTTGATTACAGTTGGTTTATTTGTGAGGGAATAAAGTAATCAATAAAATTCTCCTTTTGGGGAAATTTGATTCATGGTACTACTTGTTTTGTATTAAATCTGACTGGCTGAGCTCAAACACACACACACACACACACACACACAAAAAAAAAAAAAAAAGAAAAGAAAAATAAAGAATAAAAAAGAATTTGGGAGTGTTCCTTCCTCTTGGATCTTTAGAAATAATTTGGGTAGAATGGGGGTTAACTCTTCTTTAAAAGTTTTGTTGAATTCAGCAGTGAAGGCATCAGGACCTGAGCTTTTCTTTGTTGGGAGGTTATTTATTATTGGTTTAATCTCATGGCTTGTTATGGTTCTATTCAGGCTTTTTATGCCCTAATTCAATCTTGGTAAATATATATCCAGGAATTTGTCCATCTCCTCCATGTTCTCTTATTTGTTGGATATAATCGCTCATAGTATCCTCTAATGATGTTTTGTATTTTTATTGTGTCCATTGTAATGTTGTCTGTTTCATTATATATTTGATTGATCTATTTTCTTTCTTTCTTTCTTCTTCTTCCTTGGCTTTCTTTCTCTTCTTTTCCTAGCTTCTTTCTGATTCCATCTGCTCTCATTATCCACCCTCCCTCCCTTTTTTGTTGTCATCTTAGATATTAGGTATTTAAGCCTTTGTTTTGCCTTGACTGAGTAGCTCCAACCAGAAAAGATGGTTAAATCTTCTTAGACTCAGACATTTGGTTCTAGGGAAAAAGGTAGTTGCTATACTTTGAATGAGATCCCTCAAAAATTCCTGTGTTGAAATTTGGTTATTATCGTGATGGTATTAAGAGATTGGCAACTTAATCCAACTATGCTAGTAAAAGGTAGGACCTTTAGAAGATAATTAGGATTAGATAAGCTCATCAGGGTAAGACTTCCATGATTTAATATTGGTGGCTTTATTAGAAGAAGGATAGAAGCCAGAGATGGCCTTCTCATCATGTGAAGCTCTGCATCACCTAGAGAATCTGTAGGAAGCCCCCACCAGAAACAAGGTCCTCACCAAATCAGCCCCTTGACCTTGGACCTTTAAAACTTTGAGCTGAACAAATATTTTTCCTTCCTTCCTTTTTTCCTTCCTTCCTTCCTTCCTTCCTTCCTTCCTTCCTTCCTTCCTTCTTTTCATTATTTCTTCCTTCCTTCTTTCTTTCTTTTTAAAATTTTTTGCTAGAGAACATGTGTGCTCACCAGACAGAGAGAAAGAGAAGGAGATGAGAAAGTGTCTCCTCTGAAGATCCCTTCTCTTGTATTTCTTCTTTCAGGATTTTGGGCATGCATCCGTGTCTATCGTGTTTCTCAAGCCAGTGGGTCCTGAACTTAAACCATGCAGTCAACCATGTGGGATCCAGCTGCCATAACCACCATACCACTAACTGGCTCAACATTTATCTATTTTTAAATTTTATTTTATTGGTTATTATTATGTTTTTAACTTGACGAGAGAGGGAGAGAGAGAGAGAGAGAGAGAGAGAGAGAGAGAGAGAGAGAGAGAGAGAAATTGAGAAAGCAAGCCTCCAGGTCCAGAACTCAAACTGCAGTCGTCCATGTGGGAGTCCAGTGCTCCTAACAGCCATACCACCTGCTGCCCTGATTGATTCTTTATAAATCACCCAGTCTGTGGAATTCAGTTAAAGTAATAGGAAAACAGACTAAAACAGTGACTACAAAAGTTTGTGACCTGTGGTTTAAGAACATCAAAATTAGGTCAAGGCCCAGCTGTGGTGGCATGGCAGCAGGGGAGCTGCTCCTCAATGCTAGAGTCATACAGGGAAGCCATGGGTGGGTATCCCAGGTCTACCTGAACATGCTGGACATGCCTGTGGGCATGTTGTGATCCTGGTTGGCTGAGGCTGGGAGGCGGATGGCAGTATAAGGACCTGTCAAGGATACCTGTCTGTCTCTCTCAAAACAATAAAAACCTTTAAAAAAATAGGCCCAAAGCAGGAAAAATTAATAGGAAAACCTATAAAAAGGAAACCAGAGGTTCAGCATTTCTGAATTCCTCCACAGAAGCAGATGCTATTGGGAGGAGAGGGAATGAGGCCATTGCTCCCCAGACTCTTCACAGATGGGAATAGATGATGTCGGACAACTAGGTTGTAGTGTGAAAACTCATTTGAAGAAAACTTCTTGTGGCATCTCAGCAGGAGAACATTTTTATCAACAGGATGGTTATTGCCTGCCTGGTTGGAATTTTTTATTTTCTGCATCATTCTATTTGAAATCATGGGGATTTGACCAGAGGATATTTCCTTCCATTTATATGACATTTCATATTTGGGATAATACCATCTTGCAAACATTTTAGGATGTAGAAATTTATTACAGTAACATATATTTTTCCCTCAGATAGTACCAAACCAATTTCTATAAAAGCAAGGAAGTAGATTTAAATATATTTTTGTTCAATGTCTTTTATTTATTTTTTTTTAACCTTTTTGGTGTCAGCAGGTTATCATGAGATTCTCCAGGACAAAAATCTGTATTCTAAGCTTTTAGAGGAGAATGACTTCTCTTAAAGTGCTTTCTATCTGGTAGTGGGCATTATTTTTGGCACCTAGCATCCATTCACCTTTTGTGCAATCAACTCTTCCTTATGTTCAGGTCAGTTAGTGAAATAAAACTGACTGTATAATTCTAAGACTGGAGCATATGACCCACGCTGAGTCACCATGCACAGTGTTCTCCAGCCTCTAATGACTGGTTAGAGAGTGCCATGCCATCCTGTGGCGCTGATGGGACCATTGAGAAAGAAACATGTCCCGCTTTCCCACTTGGACCCAAAAGGACACGGGCTGCAGCTCTAATCAAACATAAAAGGAGAGCCCAGGGCAAGCCCATGGTGTGGTAGTTGGTGATTAAGATGGCTGGATCCCATGAGGCTGACTATGTGCTTTGAGTCCCACATCCCATGGCCTGAGAAACATGGTGGGCATGTGTGTGTGCCCAAAAATCCCAAAAGGAGGAAGAAATGGAGGAGAAGGGTTTGGAGTGTGACCATGCGCTATGGGGATGCTTTCTTGCTTTCTCTCTCTCTCTGGAAAATTAAAAAAAAAATAGAGTGAATTGAAACAAAAGATGAAATCTTTTAGGAAACATAAAATGATATACTTAGAGAAGATTTAGAAAGTTGGGTGGCACTGGAGATAAATTAGTGATTATTGTTGTGAGTTGAACTGTGCCTCCCTACACTCCCCAAAATCTATGTCAAAGTCCTAACCCTTGGTGCCTAAGAACGTAACCTTGTTGAAAATAGTCTTTGTAGATGTAATTATGTAAGTAAGGCGAAGTCACATAGGCATACAATAGACCTGTAATCTAAGATGACCAGTGTCCTTACAACAAGAGAAGAGATATAGAGACAGACACACACAGAGGAAATGGCCATGTGACAACCACAGCAGAGATTGTAGCCATGCATCTGTAAGCCAAGGACTGCTGGCAAACACTAGAAGCCAGGAAGGGGAAAAAAAGAAACTTCAGAGAAAGCCTGGCCTTACTGATTCTTAATTCCAAACTTTCAGTCTCTAGAGCTGTGTGACAGTAAATTTCTGTTGCTTGAAGCCACCCCATTTGTCATACTTTGTTATGGCAGTTCTAGGAAACCAATATAGTAAGTGTACAGAAAACAGCACGTGAAGAAACTCGAGGGAAAAGAAAAACTTGTTCAGGAAAGGAAAGGTGAACAAAGTATACTACATGACTTGGCTGTTAAGAGTTAATACTCATGGTATTATAAATGTTGATTATTATTCTTACCAACGATCATAATATACTGGGAAGTGTCATGTGTGGCGGGAATGTGTGTGTGTGTGTGTGTGTGTGTGTGTGTGAAGTAACCTTCCATGGACAAAGTCAATATATGATGCCTGTGCCTAAAAGTCAAAAAGTAGCAACACCATATATTATTTAGAGATATAGAAGTAAACAGTAAATGATTCAGTTAAAAGAGCTGAAAGGAGCTGCCTCCTGGGAGTGGAAAACAGGAGGAGAGGATTGCTAGGACTGCTGTTTTCCTGAAATAAGACATGTAGAGCTTTGTGACCTTTACACCATGCGCACGAATAACTTTAATATAAAAATTGCTTTAAAAAGGAAAATAATGCCCCCGCGTGCCGTGGCCGGGGTTCTGCCCCGCGTGCCGTGGCCGGGCTCTGCCCCGCGTGCCGTGGCCGGGGTCTGCCCCGCGTGCCGTGGCCGGGACTCTGCCCCGCGTGCCGTGGCCGGGGCCTGCCCCGCGTGCCGTGGCCGGGACTCTGCCCCGCGTGCCGTGGCCGGGGCCTGCCCCGCGTGCCGTGGCCGGGGCCCTGTCCCGCGTGCCGTGGCCGGGGTCTGCCCCCGCGTGCCGTGGCCGGGTTCTGCCCCGCGTGCCGTGGCCAGGACTCTGCCCCGCGTGCCGTGGCCGGGGCCTGCCCCGCGTGCCGTGGCCGGGGCCCTGTCCCACGTGCCGTGGCCGGGGTCTGCCCCGCGTGCCGTGGCCTGGGTCTGCCCCCGCGTGCCGTGGCCGGGTTCTGCCCCGCGTGCCGCAACCGCTGATGGCCGTCTCTGCTTTCCTGAGCCGCGTTCCTGAAACTGTGTTCCATGGAGATTCATCTACATTTGCGGGGCTGCACGAGACCCACCCTTGGTCCAGCCCTGAGTGCAGTCTATGTTTCCTATTGTTGGGAACTTTATGATCTGATAATTGGAAAAAAAAATCATGTTTATCATAAAAAATAATTAGAATAATAATAATAATGATTGGGGGAAACATAGGAAAGATATTGAATGTTGAAGCGGGGAGATTAATGTCTCTGTACTGACTGACATGCATGGCATTCCCCTTTGAAAAAGCAATGTAATACACTGTAAAGTTATATGTAATTCAATGTAATAAAAAAATAGATAATAAAAAAAAAAAGGAAAATAAAATTTAAACATAGGAAGCAAATTACCTGTAGAATTAAGAAATGTGCTGACTTTGGATAAAAGTATGAAATGAGATAAATTTATTTTGGGAACTGGTTGCTAGTACCTCTGTTTCGTGGGCATTGGGGGAGAAGGGGTGAAGGGGAGGGTTCAAGTTTCTCTATAAAGCCTTCCCATCTCTCCTTTGTTCTATAGTCCAACCTTCCCTTTACAAAAGAATAAAAATCCATTACCCTAAGTTTGTAATTACTGTTTAAAGTCAGAAATTCATTTCTACAAGCATCTTTCCTTAAAACTGAAGAGGGTTCTAAAGACATTTCCTACAGTATGTAGGTTTCCTTGGGATGTGTCACAGGCACTTTCTTATCCCACTGGAATTCTGAGTCACATAAATTCATTCTCAACTAGTAACTACAAGATCAATGTCCTTGGCCTCTTTCACTGACCTTAAGGCGGATGCCTGGCAGTCATATCCTTCCAATCTGTCCATAATCCTTGAGGATAAAGGGTCCAGCTTGCACTGCTACTTTTCCCCATCAGAGGGCAGTGGGGCCGTGAGTGCCCAGGAAGAAGGGGAAAAGATGCCTAGCACCTGGTGAGTGGGAGGACGTGTCTTGCAGTGTTTGCACTTAAAGCATCTCAGCAGTTAGATATTTCATTGGTACAAATGGTGTGTTTTCTTTTAAATCTTGTGCCAATCCAAAAAGGCAGGAAGTTCGATTTTAATGTATTTGCCATGACTATCTATGTCACTACGAGCCAGGGATTTATTAGGAAAATGAAGAGACTTGCAAGAATATGTTTAGATGGGCATTTCCCCATTTTCCTACTTGTAGAATAGAGTTGGTACATGTTTTGAAGGAACACGGTGTCAGCTGAAACAGTGCTCTGCATTCTTCCCTGTTATACTAAAATAGATGTTCTTTTCACATGCTTGGATAGTCCATTTACCCCTGATTTGTATCTCAGGGACAAATCTGACTTATTAGCACTGTTATTTGTAAACTGCTAACCTGGCTCCCTGTGCTGTTATAACGCTATCTTGATGGGTTGCTGTGAAAATGTGAA
This sequence comes from Tupaia tana, assembly GCA_026018925.1. Classification (NCBI taxonomy): domain Eukaryota; kingdom Metazoa; phylum Chordata; class Mammalia; order Scandentia; family Tupaiidae; genus Tupaia; species Tupaia tana. Next base: position 57,562,620 of record JAKSZU010000006.1, on the reverse strand, counting down.
GATGTCTGTCAGGCAAGAAAAATTATGTAAAAATGATGTGGGTATAGAAAATGGAATCGACAAAATGTAATAAACTCCTCCTGGGCTGAAGAGCAGAGCTGCATATGTAATGAAGTACTTTAGGATTACGTCACCTTTTATATAACATCTGGCAGTGACTTTTATTTCCGAGCTAATTTGAAGAAGCCAGGCGCTTTTCTCTTCCCCTCCCCAAGATTGCCTTTATCTGCAAGAAGAAAGAGGGAACTGTTACATTTTGCATGCAAAGAAAGCCAGAGTGGCTAGATTACTCCCTTAGGGTAATGGAGAAAGAAAAAAAGAAATGGAAAAAGGTCAGGTGAACAAAGCAGAAGGAATGAAGAGGTTTGTGTGATTCTTAGTGAAATTGGACCAGTCTAAGCAACCAGACAGGTAATATGGGTGACTCCACCCTCTCCCTTCCCTCCTCCATTCCTCCCTCCACTCTGACTCTATAGACCTGACCCAAGGATATAATGAAAGTAGTTTTGCCTTCAATATTCTGTCTGAAATGAGAGATTGAAAAAATTATTGAGTTAATTTAGCAAAATCCTAAAATGTCTTCCTTTAGCCTTTGAGAAAAAAAGCTCTTCCTGGGACCAGCAGATGGCATAATGGTTACATCACTTCACTCCCATGTAGTTGACCACAGTTCAAGTCCCAGACCTGGTGGCTTAAAACTCATGCCAGACATGCATGCGTGTGTGCCCAAAATCCCGAGAGGAGAATGGAGGAGAAGGGATTGAGGTGTGTCTATCCCTCCTGGGGGCCTTGATTTCTCCCTTTCTGTCTGTCTGCTTCTCTCTGTCTCTCTGGTGAGTACACGTACTATAGCAAAAATCTCTCTTAAAAAAAAAAAAAAAAGCTTTCCCTTTAACCAACACCTTTACCCCCAGTAATAGCCAGACTTATTGTTATCACAATAGATTATAAGATGATCAACTAACCATGTTTTCCCTGTGTATTTTTAGCTAGGATCTCATTGTGTTGTGATCCTTATGCCTTAGCCTCCTGTTTATCTGGGACTGCTGGTGTGAGCTGCTATGCCTGGCTTTTAAGGTAGGCTGGAAATTGAACCTAGACCTCCCTTGTGGTCTCAGCTTGCTGAGTAGTGGTGTCAGCTAGCGTAAACAACTGCAGTTGGGCTTATTCACCACTTTAATTTGTCTACATAGACAAATTAAAAGGGAAATTGAATGGGAATTCACTTGTCCAAGATCGGAGATCCTGGAGAGAAGATTCTCTTTGCATCTCTCTTCTCCCTTCACAGCTTCTTTATGCATGCTTGCCTTGACATGCACTGGACCTTGCTGGCCCATGTTTGTTGACCGATTGTCTACGTTAATCATGTGTTTCTTGAAACTTCTGTTCTTATGTCAATTCTGGAACTGCAATTTTTTCAATTTCAAGGCTATGTTTCCAATTCAGAAAATATAGTGTCTTACTTTTGTATCTAATAGGTTTCTAACAATGTGTTAGAAAGTTACCTGGATGTTTGAAAGTTAAACAATAGATTTGCAATTTTATAAGGAAGAATTTGTTCTCGGGGAGCTGAAGTATGTGGTGCTAATTATGGTTTCTGCCAGTGCCATGTCCCTCAGGCCTCGGCATTCCTGTGGATGGGTGAGAAGAGGCTCCTGGGCTAGAATGGGTGACAACTACTAGTCATTGTGGGCTAGGGAAGTTAATCTAGGAATCTCTCCTTCCAAGATTTAGCTCTCCTTCTCTCGGCCCAGTCTGAAAAGGCAAGGGTTGGAGTAGAGGGTATCATTCTTGCCCTACCTACCAGAATGAGCACTTACGAGACCCACCTGCACTTGCCCACTGTGGCACTGGTGGACATGAGTTTAATGGGTAGATATAGAGTACTGGAATGATTGGGGCTGATTAAAGGATACCTTCAAAGATGGTGATCCTGTGAGGGCTTATAAACTCTAGGCTCTGGGGCTGTCATCTCTGGAGTCCTGGGTGAAAAGATATGGTCCTTCAGCTTGGTCAAAATAGACTTATCTCTGGCATTGTGAGAAGTAGGTGCTAGAAATTCCGCTGGCTTAACTTGGACTTGATCCCTTTTCCTAGAAGCTCTGGCTGGCTGTCATGGTAATTCAGGAAAGTCTGATTTTTGAGTATGAAAGGTTTGAAGATGTCAGCATTTAATATTTAATAATTATTTATTTTTAATAGCTTTTGCCACAGAGCATATATGCTTGCTGGGGAGAGACAGAAACAGATAGTGAGAGGGAAAGCCAGAAATCAACCTCCCAAGAGGTGTTGGCCACTCTGCAATTCCTTTTCCATTTTCCTCCTGGATTTTTCCATTTTCCTCCCACGCACACACACACACACACATGCCTGGCATGACTTTTAAGCTGCTGGGCCTGGGACTCAAACCACAGTTGGCCATATGGGAGTTCAGTGCCTTAACCATGCCACTTGCTGGCCCTGGCATTTAGTATTTGACAGTGTGGTATTTTAGTTGTGAATCACTCCATAGCATACTACCTCCAAAGAGTCTCTTAAAATGATAATCTCTTATTATATCTAATAAGTTGATGGGACAGGCAAGTGCATGGCTGGGTGATTCTGCTTCATATGGCATTAACCAGTCACTTAGCTGTCTGGTGTGGACGGAAGGGTCCAAGATGGGTTCACTCACATGCCTGGTGTCTTGGCAGGAATGGCTGATAGATTTTGGGTCCTTTTCCTTCTTCATGTAGTCTTAGGGCATTTCTACATGTCCTCTCTTGAAGGTAGCTAGATTTTTTTTTTTTTTTTTGAGAGGTTTTTGCTATAGGGTGCGTGTGCTCGCCAGACAGACAGACAGACAGACAGAAAGTAAGAAATCACTCCCCCGGGGGGGATGGCCATGCCACAGTCCCCTCTCCTCTATTCTCCCCTTGGGATCTTGGGCACGCACGCACACATGCTCGGCGTGAGTTTAAGCCACTGGGTCCGGACCCGAACTGCGGTCAAATACATGGGAGTCCAGCGACATAGCCATTATGCTAACTACTGGTCCCAAGGCAGCTAGATTTTTAATAGTAGGTTGGTGATTGACTCAGGACTCTGTCAGTCATTATCTCTCTCTCTCTTTCTCTCGCTTTTAAAGTTTATTTCTTTCTTCTGAGAGACAGATAGATAGAGACCCCCAACACGATCTTCCTGCTGCAATCCACTCCTAGTCCTAGCTGGCCTGGATCATGGGCATGTGTGCTTGCACCGGTATGCTCTGGGAGGTTTCGTGATGTGAATCCAGGGCCTTTCCCAAGTGGGAACAGTTGTTTACCACTGCACCACCACTTGGCCCCCATCTGCCAGTCTCTTTTTTCTCCTTTTCTCCCCCCCCCAAGTTTATCTATTTTATTCATGATAGAGAGCATATGTGCACACAAGTGAGAGAGAGAGAGAGAGAGAGAGAGAGAGAGAGAGAGAGAGAGAGAGAGGGAGAGAGAGAGGCCCTTGACAAGGTCTCATCCTGCCACAATCCCCCTTTTCCAGTCCTCTAGCTTGTCTGGATCTTAGGCCCACATACATGTACCCAGTGTGTTTTCAGACTGACTGGGGGATCCTGACCATGGTCAGCCATGTGGCTTCCAGAACTGCTACAGACTATACTACCAGACTGGACTGGTCTCTTAAAGATGATACTTGGATTTGGCATAGTACCAGTTATGACATACTCCATTGGTCAATGCAAACACAGGCCAGCCTGGAATCAAGAATGATGGAAACAGATTTTTTTCCTCCCAAAGAGAGGAGTGTCAAAGAATTGGTGGCCACTTTGAGCCACCACATGGGGGTTGTATGAATATAGAACATGTGGAAGTAGAGCAACAAAGAGGACATGTGGGGGAAAGACATTCCCTGTTTTTACTTCCTAACTAGAAATCAGTTTCTCCAAGGGAACCAGAGTTATTGGGAGAACTAAGCTTCACTTTTTCTTGTCACTTGAAGAAATGTCCTGCTAAACCAGGACAATACTGAAGTTGGTGTCCCCCTTCATGCTCTTGGTTCAAAGTGGAAATCTTAGGACCAGCAGTTGGCATAATGGCTATGTTGCTGGACTCCCATGTAGTCGACTGTGGTTCAAGTTCCGGACCCGGTGACTTAAACTCACGCCGGGCGCGTGTGCGTGCATGCCCAAGATCCCGAGAGGAGAATGGAGGAGAGGGGATTGCAGCGTGGCTATGCACCCTGGGGGGTGATTTCTCGCTTTTTGTCTCTCTGTCTCTGTCTTTCTGGTGAACACATGTGCCCTATAACAAAAACCTCTCTCTCTCTCAAAAAAAGTAAAACTCTTGTAAAAGTACTCAAGAACTCTGATGGTAAATGCACTGGGCAAATGCAAGTGAATGATACCTGAAGACACTTTAGAGACGGTATCCGCAAGTTTTCAAAGTTAGAGTTGGGGGCATTTCTCATTTTCTGCACTGTGTCACACAGCTGTGCCAACAGCTAAAACAACTCAATAAGGAATGGGTTATGAAGGGTTTAAAAACTTTTTAGATTGTTCTTTTTGTGTAGAGCAGGGCTAATTTCAGTCTAATTTAACTACATTTAATTTTCTTTGTCTGTAGGTTGGATATTATATACAAGATTCCAGCAATGGCTTTAGTAAAAATGATTACAAGAGTATGTTACTCATTATTGTAGATATGATAGGATATTCGCAGGGTCATAGGGTCCTCTTTCAGGTACTCAATTTAATTTAATTTTGAAAGGATAATATGTGCACACAATACAAAAATTTTTAAAAAAGAATTATTCTATTTATTTATTTATATTATTATTTTTTTTTCACATGAGTTTTGCCAGAGAAAGACAGAGAGAGAGAAAGAGAGAGAGAGGGAGAGCTAGAAAGAAAGTCGCCAGATCCAGACTCGAATCATGATGGGTCATGTGGGAATTCCAGTGCTTCTACCACCAAGCCATCTGCTGGGCCCACAGTACATTTTAAGGGAGGACAGAGAATAAAAAGTCTTCCCCCCATCACTTCCCTACTTCCTGAGTATTCTGTGGCTGATCCTCAGAGGCAATCACTTATTTTTTTCATATGTCCTCCTGGACAAAAACTATGCATATAAAAATTCCCAACCTGGGGACCAGCAATTGGCATAGTGGCTATGTCGCTGGACTCCCATGTAGTCAACTGAAGTTCGAGTCCTGGACCTGGTGGCTTGAACTCACGCCAGGCATGTGTGCGTGCATGTCCAAGATCCTGAGAGGAAAATGGAGAAGAAGAGATTGTGGCGTGGCCATCCCCCCTGTGGGTGATTTCTCGCTTTCTGTCTCTCTGTCTCTCTCTGTCTTTCTGGTGAGCGCATGCATCCTATAGCAAAAAAACCTCTCCAAAAAAAAAAAAAAAAAAAAAAAACGCTCACTCTCTCTGTGTGTATGATTATAAGATACATAATTATATATTCTTTTTTCCTACAAACACATGCTGTTTTGACCTTGCTTTTTCAGTACATAATATATTGGAAATTGTATCAGTAAATATAGATTAACATATTTTTTTAAAAGTTGCATAAAATACCATTTCATGAACAAAGTACCATCCTGTCTTTTTTTTTTTTTTTTTTTTTTTTTTTTTTTTTGTCATAGAGTGCATATTCTCACAGGAGAGAATAGACAAAGAGAGAGAAAGTAAGAAATCACCCCCCTGGGGGGATTACAACACTGCAATCCCTTCTCCATTTTCCTCTCCAAGTTTTGGGCATGCTTGCACATGTGCCTGGTGTGTTTTTCAAGCTGCTGGATCTGGGATTCAAACTGCAGAGTTGGAGTTGGCCATGTGGGATCCAGAGCCTTAACCACCAAGACACCCCTGGCCCCATCCTTTCTTTTTAAAAACCAGTCTCCTGTTGATGGATATTTAGGTTGTTTCCAAACATTGGCTATTATAAGTAACATTGTAATGAATAGTCTTGACTGAAAATTTGTAGAAATGAAATTGTGGGGCTAAGAAGTGGGAGCACTGTAACTTTGATATGTATTACCAAATGATTCTGAACAGAGATTCTATTAATTTACATTTCTCTACTTGGTTTTCATTTTAGCTGGGGATTGTCAGTGGAATTTGTTCTGAGGAGGTCATAGGTGAAGAAACAAGATGTAGGATTAAATAAGAAAAGACTGACTTTGTATTTTCATATCAGCCTTCATTTTATGAGATTTCTGAGTAGTTTACCAAATATTCTAGCACCATAGACCAGTATCAGGCAGTCCTGGCTAAGGAGGACTCCACATGGAGGAATAAGTCTGGACTTGGAGTGGTAAGAATCTGTTTCTGGTCTGACATTGCCAGTATTAAGGGATCTTGATTAAACCAATTATCCTTTCTTTGACCTCAGTTTTCTGTTGAATCATGGGAAAGTCATCACATATTTTGCATAGAAAAATATGTCATGATTTTCCCAATGACCTAATAGTTTGTCAAATGAATATTTGGAATAGATAATCTCAGAGAATTCTTGGATCTAAAATTATTTTATTCTAGAAAACACCTTTTACTTTTTTAGAATATAATAAAATGTCCTATACAGGTACAGCTAAATAATTTGTGAGTCCTTGTGCAAGACAAAAATGCAGGGTCCCTGTTCAAGAATTATCAGGAATTTAAAGATGGCTACTGCAGAGCAACTGCACAGGTAGTAAGTCCATGAAGCTGGCCCTACTGCTATAAAGATGCCTGCTTCTAAATCAGTGGTTTGTGTCTACTTAAAGATTAGGACACAGACATGTGCTTGAGATGCCCCATCCTTTTCTAAGGAATATTGCTTTGGTCCACAGCCCTTTGCTTTCCTAAATGATCTTTTGCAATGGGTACATGCTGACTAAACTAGAGACAGTCACCTGACCCAGGGGCTACTAGTTTTTAGGCTGGAGAGCAGCTTCTAGGGTGGTCTGACAGGAAAATCTCTGACCAATGGGAGTGAAGTGACTGGAAACACTGGGAAACAGACTCTTTATATCCCTCTGGAATTTGAGCTGAGAAACGTGGAGAGGATCAGCTGCTGAATTAGGAATTAGGAGTTGGTGCGAGTGGGGGTGGATGTGGAGAGAAAGGAGAAGCCACACATACTGACATATATAACTCAACAGTAAACCCTCAGTATGTGAGGTAACCCAAGTAAATTTATTTCTGCCCTTTGAAACTCAAAGAACATAATTAATCCAGTATTATGTTAGACTGTGGCTTCAGCCCATTAACAAGTAAGCCATCTAGGGAGTGTGGATTAAGAATAATTAGAAGTACGGAAATAGAAAAATAGTTCCCAAACCCTGTTTTGTACTTCATCTATCAACTACTGGATTGGAATCAGTTGGCTGAGTAGTCTTTGATGGCCAGTTGAGGGGTGAGCTGCTTATTGAGTGAGTCCCTTCTGTCTGTTTCCCCTGCTTCATTAATTCATGTTTTAGCCAACTTTCTTATATATCCCTGGGAATGTTTTTTTAAACTTTTCCTAAGTTATTCTTGACATCTTGTTCTACTTCCAGTGAAGTAGCCGTAGGAAAAATGTAGCTGTCAAACGTGCAACAAGACACACATTTCTCAGTATGTGTCTTTTTCTTTCTGTTGGACTATGCTAATGGATCCCTGGAGTCTGCAACAGGCTCAGGCAGAAGCTGGACTAAATGACCTCTCCAGACCTTTTGCAGTTTAACCATGCTAAGGAAAGAATTCCAATATAGTCACTTCCAAGCCCTAATTATAGAATATATGCGATCGTTGGAATGCTTTTCCTTTTCCTTCATGGTTCAATAGAGGCTGAGTTTGTTGGTCTTCAGATGAATAACCAACTAATTTGGTCAGGAATGTTATATAACTTATCATTGACAGTAACTTGCTTTCTAGGATACATTAAAATCTGTGGTGTGTAGGCACATTACTTATGATAATATGTACTGCACAGAGTAGCCTATTTAAATGAAGCATGTATAAAGCTTTACCATGAGAAATGAATCCTGATTCATATGAATCACTTTATAGCCCCAGTACCTTGAGTAAACATGAAATAGGATACAGAGTGTATACCTTCCACACAGGTGTCTCATGAGAGGACACAGGTTAGCTATGTTTAGAGAGTAGTCTAGGAAAGTAAATTGACCTTTTGGCATTAGACATGGAGTAAGGGACAGTTCTTTCTTTTTAGAGAATTACTTGTTTAATTTTATTTATTATTATTATTATTTTTAATTTTAATTTATTTTTTTATTATTTAAATTTATTTATTTACATTTATTCATTGTACATCATTACAGCATACAAAATGAGATTTTCCATCCAGAGTACACTGTATATTGGCTCAATCAAGCGCATCAACATACCTGTTATCATCAACAAATAATTTTCCATTTCTTGTTTCCTGTATGTTTTGCTTTTTTTTCCCCATCCTTGATTCCCTATCTCTTACCCTCTGCTATCTCCCACTCTCCTCCTACACTGTCTCTGGTATCTATGTTTGCTTTCTATACTTTTTTTCCCCCACATTTTATTGAGTCACTAAAGATCTTAATTAATCTAAATATTTTCATAGCAAGCACAGCTGATATATACATTTCCATAAACATAAGTCCAACTTTAGGCATAAGCCTCAGTGAGTAGAATGAACATCCTATAAAGTAGCACCTAGTTGGGGCTATGTATTTTACTGCAGCCATCGAATAGGTATTTTTAATGCATTTTTAAAAAATTTCAAAACAGTTTTAGTTTTTTTTTTTTCTGAAACTTTTTTAAACTTAATTTACATTCATTCCCTAAGCATTGTCACAGCATACAAAATGTGATTTCCCATCCAGAAAATACTGCATAGTGGCTTAATCATGCATGTTATTATTAAAACTTTTCCATTTCTAGTTTCTAGTATTTTTTTTACCCCTATTTCTGACCCTCTGTCCTTTCCCACCCTCTTCTCACACTATCTCTGGTGTCTACAGTTGTCTTCCATTCCTCCCCTCCCCCCAAATTGTACTGATCACACAATTTCTTAAATAACTACTTTCAATAGCAAGTTCACTTGGTACTATTAAGAAAACCAGTTTTAACTTAAATCAAAGAAATGCAAGGAACTTTGCTTAAAATGTAAAGCCAGGAAACAGGTTAGGATTCTGTTCAAATGGTAGGTACATAAACCTATCCATATCTCAAGACAAATCCTTACAACCAGATAAAAAAGTCTACAAGAAAATCAGCAATGTTTTAATCAAAAGTCATAACATTATACTTTACCAATTCAGTCTCACGTACTTTATCTTCTGTTGTGGTTTGATTTTCCCGATTAAATTCTGGGATATAATATTCAACTCCAGACTTGTCTCTACGATTAAGTTGGCCACTTTCTTAGTTTTTGAACTCTTATTTCTGTATGTCTGCATTTAATTTTCCTGGTATAGCACTCCCTTGAGAACTTCTTGGAGATCTGGTCTGGTGCTGGTAAATTCTTTCAGGTTTTGTTTATCTGAGAATGTTCTTGTCTTTTCTTCCCACAGGAAAGATAATCTTGCCGGGTACAGTAATCTTGGCTGAAATTGCTTTTCTGTTAACACTTTGAATATATTTTCCCATTTTTTCCTCGCTCACATTGTTTCCGATGAGAAGTCTGCTGTTAGTCTGATGGGATATCCTTTGTAGGTAACTTGCCGTTTTTCTCTTGCCAATCATAGTATCTTGTCTTTGTCTATGGTTTTGCTCAACCTGGCTATAAAGCGTCTTGGAGAAGATCTTCTTGGGTTGATTCTATTTGGGGTCCTTTGTATTTCTTGGGACTGATCTTTGAGTGCCTCTCTAGGTTTGGAAAATTTTTGTGCAGGATTTCATGGAATAGATTATCAATGCCCTTATGAGTCTCTTCGCTTTCTGGAATGCCAATTATCCGCATGTTTGGATGTTTGATGGTATCTCATAGGGCAATTTTCTCTGTCTTTGTGGTGGATTTTTCTAGGCCAGCAATTTTATCGTCTATGTCTGAGATTCTATTTTCTGTATGATCTACTCTGCTTTTAATACTTTCCAGGGAGATTTTGACTTCCTGTTTTATAGCCTTTATCTCTAACAGTTCCGTTTGATTCTTTTTAAAAGTGTGTAATTCCTCTTTTACATCTTGCAAGAATTTCCTCACCTCCTGGAACTTATCAGCTTCTTTCTCCTTTCTTTTATGCAGTTCATCGTCTCTCTTCTCTGCCATCTCTGTTAGCTTTGCCATTATGAATGTTCTAAATTCTTTATCAGACATTTCCATGATTTCCATTGAACTGCTTGTGGATGAAGAGGAGTTATTCTTTTCTCTTGCTTTCCCATATTTCTTGTGGTCCTGTGGTGATTTCTAGTCACCTGATGGATGGTGTGTATCTTCCAAATTCTTGAAGTTCAATCACGCTAGCTTGTTTGCTGGAGGCTGAATTATCAGTAGGAAATCTTCATTTCTCTTGTACCCTGAAATGACTAGTCCACAGGAGCCATGAGGAATCCTATTTTTAAATTTGACCAGAGAGAGATGGAGAGAGAGAGAGAGGGAAAGTGAGAAAGCAAGCTGCCAGATCTGAGTCATCTCGAACTGTAGTCAGCCATGTGGGAGTCCAGCACCTTAACCACCATGGCACCTGCTGGTCCCTGTAAGTATATTTCAGCTTATCTTTACATTAATGCACTGCTTCCAATGTTCTGGCCTGAAAAAGCTCAGGTCTTAGAGGGGAAACAAAAGTAAAAGGCCTTGCCAGGGGTACCAGCTATGCTTTACCAACACCAAACTGTCGACCTTGGTTCGAGTCCCGGACCCGGCGGCTTAAACTCACGCCGGGCGCGTGTGCGTGCGTGCCCAGGATCCCGAGAGGAGAATGGAGGAGAAGGGATTGCGGCGTGGCCATCCCCCCTGGGGGGCGATTTCCTGCTTTCTATCTTTCTGTCTCTCTCTGTCTGGCGAGCGCACGCGCCCTATAGCAAAAACCTCTCCAAAAAAAGAAAAAAAAAAAAAAAAAGTAAAAGGCCTTGCCTGGGGTACCAGCTATGCTTTACCAACACCAAACTGGAACCTTGGTGAGCAGTATCCTTTATTGTAGGGACTGTCTTGAGCCTGTGGGCTTTTTATGGCATTTACTCTGGGAATATACTCGAGCCACAGGTGGCCAACATTTCTGTATGTGGGGAAGGGCAAAATGAACCTGATTCTATTGCTAGGAACCTAAACCTTTCCATTTCTGTTTTCTCATCATAAAACAGAGATACTAATATTGACTTTTCCCTAAATGCTGAGGCATATATAATTGTAATACTTTTTATTTACATGAAACATACTTAGATTTTTGAAAATAATAACAATGGAAATAATATTTTCTTAGAAGTATTAATATTTGGGGGGATATCTGGCTGAATGAAATGCAATCCCAATAAAATTACAAGAGACATTCTTCACAGGTCTAGAAAAGACAATCAAAGGATTGGTCTGGAACCATAAAAGACCCTATTTTGCTAAAGCCATCCTGCACAAGAAGATTGGAGTAGGTGGCATCTCACTCCCTGGCCCCAAGATATATTACAAAGCTGTGATAATCAAAACAGCATGGTATTGGCACAAAAATAGACATAAGGACCAATGGGACAGAGTAGAGATGCCAGAAATAACCCCCAAAGCATACAGCCAACTCATCTTTGACAAAGGATACCAGTCAATCCAGTGGGAAAAGGGAAACCTCTTTAGCAAATGGTGTTGGAAAAACTGGGTATCCACCTGCAGAGAAATTAATCTGAACCCCTATCTTTCACCATTAACAAAAGTCAACTCAAAGTGGTTCAAAGATCTAAACCTAAGGCCGCAAACTATAAAAACTACTGGTGGAAAACACTGGGGAAACTCTGGGAGACATTGGGGTAGGTAAAGACTTCTTAAACAAGACCCCCAAGGCACAGGCAATAATCCCCCATATGGACAGGTGGGATTATATCAGATTAAGGAGTTTCTGCACAGCAAAGGACACTGTAATTAGTGTAAATTGACAACCCTCAGAATGGGAGAGAATTTTTGTTAACTGTGCCTCAGATAAGGGACTGATAACCAGAATACACAGGGAACTCAAGCAGCCTACCAGGAAGAAAATGATTACCCTAATTAAAAGATGGGAAAGTGAGCTGAATAAACAACTCTCTAAGGAAGACATACGAACAACCAAAAAGCATATGAAAAAATGCTCAATATCCCTTATTGTAAGGGAGATGCAGATCAAAACCACAATGAGATACCACCTAACCCCAGTCAGAATGGCCAGGATTAAAAAATCAAATAATGATAAGTGATGGAGGGGATGTGATGAAAGGGGAACACTCCTACACTGTTGGTGGGAATGTAAATTGATTCAGCCACTGTGGAGAATGATATGGAGGTTCCTCGAAGACCTTCAAATAGAACTACCATATGATCCAGCAATTCCATTCCTGGGTATCTACCCAAAGGACAGGAGAGCACTCAGTCGGAAAAGTGCTTGCAATCTATATTCATTGCAGCCTTATTCAGGATTGGTAAAGCATGGAACCAACCCAAATGTCCACAAACAGATGAATGGATTGAAAAATTGTGTCACATATAATCCATAGAATACTATTCAGCCATAAAAAACAACAAAGCCCTGGAATTTGATAGAAAGTGGACGAATATGGAAGATTTGTTGCTGAGTGAAGCAAGTCAGGCTATGAAAGAGAGACATTGTATGTCTCCACTTAACATATATCGACTGTCTGCACTCTACGGTAGAAACTGAAAGACTGGAGAACACAAAAGTATTAAAAATTGTAATGGATACCAGAGACAAAGTGAAAGAGAGTGTGAGAGAGGAAGAGCATAGTAAATTTTGGGGGAAAATGGTGAGGTGAGACACTTGTGAGACACAGATAAGTTTTATTACCTGTTGACAAGGATGTGTATGGTGGTCTCAATTGGGCTTGACTCAGGTGTATAACATGCTGGGTAAAGTCTCTTCACAATTTAAATGATGTATAGCAATTTAATGTATGAATAATAAAAAAAATAAAAAGAAAAAAGAAAAGACAAAAAAAAAAAGAAAATAGGCAAGTAAGGGTTAATAAAGAGGGCTTGAGGTGAACCTTACCTGATGACACAACCAAACCTGCTCAGGTTAGTGAAAATACCCAGGATACCCTGTCTGCCAGATAAGCCTTTACAACAGGAGAAACATATTCCGGATGGCCCTCTGGTGCCACCTCTGCCAATCCCTGTGGCCTGTGCTCTCAATTCCTGAGAAATGACCAGCCTCAGATCTGGACCCGAGCTTTCAGAGTTTTCATTACTGTACTCCCTTCCCCCTTATGATTAAAGCTTTGAAAAGAGACCCTTCCTGCTATGAGGTGCAAACTTGTTCAGGTTTCACCCCAGCATTCTCACCCACGAGCTAATAAACTGAACTTCATGCTCACCAAAAAAAAAAAAAAAAAAAAAAAAAAAGGTAGATTGGGAACATTGATCTGAGTGTGTGATGACAGGACCAAACCATGGCAGATAAATATATTTAAATTTATTAAGAGGCTGTAGTGTTAACAGAATAATGTGGGTGGAGTGGACCAGGAGAATGTAATTTATTTAAGTGTTTCAAGCATTGTCAGTAAAATGTCCCCTAGAGTCATGGAAGCAACTTGGCAATAGAAATGAAAGAACTCCCATAGATTAAAACTTGATTATCCTGAAGAAATCCAGAAGTAAAATTAGTAGATATTTCCTAGGATGTGGAGGGATTAATGGCAGATTACCACAGTGATCTCTAATAGAAGCAATTTGATTTATTTTATCAATCCTATTTCCCGTTTGGTTGTTAGAACATTCTTATAAGCTTACATATTTCACAGCCCACATGCTAAGTGTTAAAGCAATGTCATTGAATTTACAACTGAATATAGACCTGTCATTGAACATTACCCATTTATGCAGAATCATGGTTTCTTCTGAAAAATCCTTAATGAGAACAAAATAAATGACAGAAACAGGACACAGAGTTTCTCAGGTGCTGTAGAAGTCTCCTTGTAGAGAAAATGGAGTCAGGATAATTAAATCTGGCTTCCTCACACGCTATTTTACCATGTTTGAAGGCAGCAGGATAAACAATTTACGTTATTCATTGTTGTGTGCTTGTGTGCTTGTTAGGTAATTACAACGTTGCTGTTTTATGCCATTGCATATAATGTGCATGCATGTGTGTGACAGTTTTTCTTTGGTAATGAGTCACTATTGTCTGTGACCCCTTACAGAGAAAGGGAGCACCTGATCAGCTCAGCTAGCTAGCCCTGCCAGCTCAGCCCTGGTGGCCTTGGCTCAGTGTGGCCCAGGCTTGGTTCAGCTCAGCTCTTGGAATCTGTGAACTTCAAAAGGAAGTGCCTTGTAAGCACTCTCCATGCACGTTACAAGCTCTAAGAGGGAGGAAGAGCATTATGAGTGCTGCTGTGACGTTTGTGGGTTCCCAATGAACTCATCAATAAACAACATGACGTCAGTGCCTCGGGTCTTTTTCCAACTCTGTGTGTCTAAATTTGACCTACCCTTTGGAGGAGGAAGAACTTTACAAAACATTCCTGCTTCTTTGGGATGCCATGACTCTGCAGTTGGTGAGTGATGTGACTCTCTGTTTCCAGAGGCAAGGTGAGATGGCCACTCCCACCAACCTGTAGGCTTTGGTGTGGACCAAGCAGGAGCCTACAATTTGTGGATTAAGTGAAATGTCAGCAAACTGTAGAAATTAGGCAAAACTGTGAGAAATTACAGAAGGAATTTCAGAAGGAAGGAGAGAATTGGGTAATATGGTGGAACATTTGTTTTTTTTTCCTTAAAAATTTGCCCTGTACCCATTTAGTCTGGTTGCAAAAGGTTCAAACAACATAAAAGAGTGTAGTCTATAAAGTAAACATCTTAACTTTTCTTCTGTCTTGAAATGAACCAGTTTCTTTTTTTTTTTTTTTGTACATAGACCTCTTCCACTCAAATATATGTATATATTCAAATGTGTAGGTTTTTTTTTTTTTTTTTTTTTTTTTTTTGGAGTGGTTTGATATAGGGCAGGTGTGCTTACCAGGGACAGAGAGAGAGGGAAAGTGAGAAAGCACCCCTCAGGGGGGCATGACCACACCACAATCCCTTCTCCTTTATTCCCGTCTTGGGATTTGGGGCATGCGCCTATACCTGCCTGGCATGTTTTTCAAGCTGCCAGTCTGGAACTCAAATCGGTAAGTCAGTGATGTGGGAGCCAGCACCTTTACCTCCACACCACCTGATGGCCCCAAATGTATAAGTATTTTAAGAAAAAGTATGAAAAGCACACACTGGTCATTCATCAGTATGTATTTGTACTAAAAGATCCAACCACATTATTTTAAACTGTTCTATTGTTTTCCTTTAGGTAGACATTTAACTTTCTCTACTATAAGTAGTACTGCAGTGGACCTCCTTGTTTATGCTTCTTTGTGCAGAGATGTAAACTTTTCTCCAGAAGAAAGACTCACCAGTGGAATTTCTGGGTAGATCTGTACATATATCTATAATATTGACAAATACTTCCAAACTCTCATCTAAGAGAACACTTATCTCTATTTCCACTATCAGTGTATGAGAATATCTATTTTTCTTATGTCCTTGACAAGTCTGGATATTATCTATCTTGATCATTTTTATCAATGTAGGGATGGAGAAGAATAACTTTTTTTTCTTTAAGAGAGATTTTTGCTATAGGGTGCTTGTGCTATAGAGAGACAGAAAGTGAGAAATCACCCCTTAGGGGATGGCCATGCTGCAATTTATTCTCTTCTGTTATCCTCTTGGGATTTTGGGCATGCATGCACATGTGCCCAGTGTGAGTTTCAAGCTGCTGGGTGTGAGACTCAAACTGTGGTCAGCATGTGGAAGTCCAGCAATGTAATATTTTCCCAAATATTTTTTTTTTTTTTTTTTTTGGAGAGGTTTTTCGCTATAGGGCGCGTGCGCTCGCCAGACAGACAGAGAGAGACATAGAGACAGAAAGCGAGAAATCACCCCCCAGGGGGGATGGTCACGCCGCAATCCCTTCTCCTCCATTCTCCTCTCGGGATCTTGGGCACGCACGCACACGCGCCCGGCGTGAGTTGTAAGCCACCGGGTCCGAGACGCGAACCGCGGTCGACTACATGGGAGTCCAGCGACATAGCCATTACGCTAACTGCTGGTTCCCCCCAAATATTTTGTAGGAATAAAAGTGATTTAATCCTTTAATAAATAAAATATTTAGTTTTTGTAGTATGTGAGACAGAGAAACTTTCCTTTTTTTTTCTTACCAGATATAAAAAAAAAAATCACAGAAGACATAGGAAGAGTTTCAAAAGGAAGAAGTAGTGTTGTAGATATATAAATTCCGATAAAGACAAAAAAGGGCCTATTGATAAAGCAATGTAGAAACTGCTGGAGCCTCCCTGAGGCGACTTTCTGTGGGCAATGGGAATAGAAGCTAATGGGAGCAAAAGTACAGTGGCAAGGAATGGGTTTGGGAGAAGGAATGGAAGGTGAGGTGGTAAAGATAGTGTATGTAGACAGATCTTGGTCAAAGCTTTGCTGTGAAAGTTTAATTATAACAAGAGAGGTTATGTGGAAAAACTGCAATTCTTATGTGGAATAGTCATGTTGTAAGGCTGTTAATGAACTTCCATGAAGTTAACCCCAGAGGTAATGGGTATGTTGCCACGTGGAGTATGTTGTATTCTTGAAGGGGAATCCATAGCTGAATTTGATGATGATTTCCTTTGACTAATATTCA
Source organism: Tupaia tana (assembly GCA_026018925.1). Lineage (NCBI taxonomy): Eukaryota > Metazoa > Chordata > Mammalia > Scandentia > Tupaiidae > Tupaia > Tupaia tana. The sequence continues at coordinate 57,545,829 of JAKSZU010000006.1, read as the reverse complement.
GGGTATTAAAACTACTTTACAACAGAGATAGCTTGGGCACTGGCCGATCAGAAAAGAAGCTATAACCTGTTAGAACGGATCCTGGCTATAACAACTAGTAGGGTTGTACCAATGCCTACCAGCCCTGCTACTATATACACACCTTGAACCAAGGAACTGATTTTTCCCTTATATTAGTATAACTACTAGGGGCCTAAAAGGACCAGATCACAGAAGTTGTAACTAGAATTGGAAAAGGTGTGCAAACTCTACTGTTAAATTAGATTGAAGGCCATGTTTGTAATCAAGAGCCTTGGGGGCAAGAAGGACAGAAAGGCAAGCAGAAACACTAAAAAATTGTCTTTCTCCCCCTAGAAGCAAAGGTGAATAGTCACATGACAGGTTGCAAGGGAAGAATACAATGAATGCAATACTTTCTAAGTAACAATAATAGCGAAAAGAAAGAGTACCGTTTCAAATGGTATTTTTATTTTCAGCTATAAGGTTAAGAGCAAAGAACACGTGTAAGGAAAATTTCTGTCTCCTGATGCTCCCTCAGTGACCAGCAGTAGTGTCAGAATTTGAGATGATATGAAGTCTCATCCTCTTGTCTGTGTTCTGTGTTTTTATGATAGGGCAGGCCTGCAGAGGCAGAGGCTTACAGCTTAAAGTAAATGTGCATTATCATTTTAGCTCAAGACTACTATTCATTTTTTCCCTTTAGTGAGTATAAAGATTACATTATTCCAAGAAATATTTTTTTCAAATAGAGACTATAGCATATATATTTTTTTCTTTTGACAATTCCATGTAGATAAAACTTTCAGCAGAACTAGTCCCTTTTCAGAGATTTTCATGTGGAATATTTATAGTGAAATGTAAGTCTGTCTGTATATAAACAGAGTTAATTACAGCCATTATACTCTCCTTTACACTTCTCAGTGATTGCTTAGAATGTCACATCTCTGTATACTTTCAAGAAGATTGGAATCTAAAAGTTCATTTGAAAAGAAGGAAGAAAAAATGAGAGTTCTGTGGGATGGATAAAGTGCTTAATGTTCTTTTAGTGGTTAGAGTCAGTAATATTACCTTTCTTGAGTAAAGAAAGAGGAAATCATATTTGTTTACTTGAATTTAATGTCTGTTGTCATTGTTATTTTATTTTTGGTTCAATTCTTTATTTTTTTTAGCTGCATGTTGCAGTGACTAGATAAAATAAATCAGAAACAAACTCAGTATCTTAGGTAGGCTGGAAAAGATATATATGTATATATATATTTTTTTTGGAGAGGTTTTTGCTATAGGGTGCGTGCGCTCGCCAGACAGACAGAGAGAGACAGAGAGACAGAAAGTGAGAAATCACCCCCCGGGGGAATGGCCATGCCACAATCCCTTCTCCTCCATTCTCCTCCCAGGATCTTGGGCATGCACGCACACGCGCCTGGCGTGAGTTTTAAGCCACTGGGTCCGGGACTCGAACCGCGGTCGACTACGTGGGAGTCCAGCAACATAGCCATTACGCTAACCGCTGGTCCCTTTTTTCTTTCTTTTTTTTTTGAAAAGATATTTTTACCTACCAAGGTTGTATAAGAAAAGGAAGAAATATCCATAATCAACATTTTAAATGTAGTGCTGTTACTTGACAGTGTTTCTTATTCTCTTTTACAAGGTCAAAGCAATTTGAGGGGATGGGAGAGTTGAGGATGATGTTTACAAATAGTTTTGACCTTAGGCACTTTCCAGAAGTAGGATCTCAACACTTCACTTCCTTTTCTGTCTTCCAAGCTCTTTTCTCTCCTTTGGCTTGGTCCTGCTTGATCTCTCTCACTTGGTCTCTCTGAAGATTTTTTTTTTTTTTTTGGAGAGGTTTTTTTTTGCTATGGGGTACGTGCGCTCACCAGAGACAGAAAGCGAGAAATCACCCCCTGGGGGGATGGCCATGCCACAATCCCTTCTCCTCCATTCTCCTCTTGGGATCTTGGGCATGCACGCACATGCACCCAGTGTGAGTTTAAGCCACCAGGTCCAGGACTTGAACCGTGGTCGACTACATGGGAGTTCAGATGGCCATTACGCTAACTGCTGGTCCCTCTCTGAAGATTTTTAACCTCTCAAATGTGGGTTCTTCTTTGCCAGTGCTGCCTTTTGTTTGAAGGATTGGTGGTTTCAAGTGGGAGTTCATGCGTACCACCTTGATGGCCTTGCAGTGCCTGTGCACCAATCCCTCTCACTCTCTTTCCTCACCAGTGTTACTGTTCTTTAAGTGAAGAGCACCCCAAAGAGTAGTCTGTTTTTTTTTTCTGTCCTTCTAAAATTTTTTAAAGGAGTTAAAAACAACCGTTTAAAGACTGGATTGAGGATATTTGAAAGGCACTACATGGTGTGACATGTGTATTTTTATAATCCACATTTTCCATGAAGCTTTTGAAGACCCTTTGTAGTTCAGTTTTTTTTTTTTAAATCTATATAAAGACATTTTTGTGAGAGAGGGCATAATTTGAGAGATTCAAGCAACTGGTCTTTGGCTGGGAAACCCATGAATTCATTGGAAACAAAGACTCCCTGAGAACTGATGCTGCTCCTGTGTTTCTCAGGAGATGATGATGCCAACCAAATTCCACTTCTGAAGACCTCTTGAAGCATTTCAAGAAGAGAAATACTTCCATTAATATGCTGACCTAATACTTCATTTAAATACCTAGAGTGTTAATTAAACCAAATTTTCAACCATTTTCTAAAGTGATTCTCTGGGGTATCTCTAGCTTTCTCTATTTTCTGTAAATGACAATGAGATTATGGGAATTAGGCTTTATTAGAGGCCTGACCATATCTCTAGTCCTACCCTAACCTCTTCCCATGCTACTCTTTTACTTTGCATCACCGGAGTTTCATAAGGCAGTCCTAGGTTCTGCTGTCAAAACCCTTATTGTTTACTTGACTCTGCTGGGCCAGGCAAAGGGCTAGGCTGTAGTCTTCAGAACATCAGAGATCACATATTTTGTCAGTCCAAGAGGTGATGGAGAACTGCAGGATAGACTGCAGTCCAATATTCCAGGGGAGGTGTAGTATAGTATAATCTGTCAGAGCCTGGGCTTTCAAGTCAGGATCAGGGTCCAAATTTTGGCTTCACTAATCCATTAGCTGTGTGTTCTTGGGCAAAATTTTCAAACTCTTTGCCGCTTAGTTTCCTTTTCAGTGAAATATAAGTATTAATGTAATACCTGTCTTATGCAGACTTATCTTGAGGATTTAATGAAGGCAAAAAAAGCCTCATCACAGAGCCTGGAAGACAATAAGTGCCTAATGAGTCATTGCCTTCATATTAAGTGGGCTATTGGCCTTTTCTTAGAATCTGCTTGTCTCAAGGAGGGCCCAAAGACAGAAATAACTACAGAGGTATTGAACATTTAGACTATCCTAAGGAAGAGGTGCATTTTTCTATTGAGAGCCACTGACCCCTGATTGAAAAGAATCAATGGAAGGCCTTGTTAAAAAAATTGCTTTTTTCCCCTCAGGGAAATATAAAATATTGAATTTACCTTCTTTTAAGAACAAGGAACATAGCACTTTACTCAATAAATACCTTGAATAGATTAATAGATTTCTAGAACTTTAAGGAGCCTCTGAGACCATCCAGTATAATTTCTTTATTTAATAGTTAAGACAGCCTAGGGCCAGAGATATAAAATGACTTTGTAATAATTTCTTCCTTGATCATGACAGCCACAGCAATAAACTGTTTACTTCTTAGCATTTTTTACTGTTGTATATACCTAGTTGGTCCGTAAAACAACAATGGGAAGAAGGGAGAAAGAAGAAACCAAGAAAGGGAGAGAGAAGAAAAGGAAGTAAAAAGAGAATGAGAGAGATATGCATAAAGGAGAGGAATGTACAGAGAGAACAAGAAAAAAGAAGAAATAAGGTGGTCATTTCCAACAACAGTAGGTTTCATTAAGTGTATGTCATGCCAATTTATTTTGCTCTTTGATGAGGTTCTATCATTCTGAATCAATGTTTGAATGAATGACAGGACGTTGTTATCCAATGAGAGTTTAATGCGGTAATTCAGGTGAGAAATGTTAATGACTTGGACTACAGTGGCAGCAACATAGATATTTCCAGAAGTTGGGTTATGAATCTACTCCAGAAAGATAGATATATTGTTGGATTGGATGTTGAGAAATAAGTGAATGGAAGGGTAAAGGGCAAATCCAAACTTCTTGACTTGAGTAGTTATAAGTGGATGGTGATATTATTTACTGATATGGGGTAGCCTTTGGACATGCTATGTTTGATATACCCAGGAAAATTTGTACAGTTGGATGTTTGAATCTGGAATCAGGAAAGAGAGCAAGGCTGAGATATAAATTTGGGAGTCATTGGTATAAAGATATTTATGGGGATGAATGAGCTAATTGAAGGATGGAATGAAAATAGAAAGGAAAAGAATACTGTGGACTGAGTCTAGAGTCTTCTAACTTTTAGGGGAATAACAGAGGAAAGGTGCCAGCAAATGAGACCTAGGAGTTATTAGTGGGGTCACTTTTAAGATATGAGTTATTGGGATTTCAGCAATGAACTTTTTAGAGTCATTTATAATGAAGGATGGGATATGGAATAATGTGGGCTGGGTAGTAGATAGGGTAGGTAGGTAGGATAGAACAGTGTGTATCAAAGTAGTGACAAAGAATGATTTGCAGGAATTTGAAGAAGAGCTATATGGTGGTATCTCAGGTCTTGCCCTTGTCCCATGAATTTGGTAAAAAACAAGAAACAAAACAAAAAACCCTCTTGAGTAGGAAGAATATGGGTCAAATTTGCAGTGACACAAAGATGTAGAGATAGGGGCCAGGAGGTGGTGTGGAGGTTAAAGGGGCTGGATCCCACATGGCCTACAGTGCAGTTTGAGTTTCAGACCCAGCAACTTGAAAACATGCGCTGCTAGGTGTGCACACATGCCCACAATTCCAAGAAGAGAATGGAGGGGATCCCCTCATAGGGGATTGCCCATCCCTGCTAGGGGGTGATTTCTCGCTTTCTCTCTCTCTGTCTCCAGCAAGTTCATGCACCCTATAGCAAAAACTAAGGAAAAAAATATGCAGCCATAGGTAGCACATTAGATTGATAAGGGCCAATTTTGAAAGACTTGGCAAGCTGTATATTATTATAGATACTCTGTGTGGTGTCAAGTGTGTGTAAATGGAGTTTTGACTAGAGGGATGGTTGTAGAAGTGGAGGATTCTAGAGACATTTGAGAAGGAAAAATTGGCAATATTTTCTGACTGGATATAGGTGATGAAGGAGAGGAAAGAGGTCCAAATGATTTGAAGGCATTGTATTTAGTTTATGTTTTAATGAAGGAATATAGAATAGTAATAATAAAAACCCTGTGAACTGGTAACTCATTCTTTATCAGAACCATGATTTGAATTTATATTTTGTTCTGCATATTGAAGAGATACTGAAAATTTAGTAAAAGTAATTATAGCAAATTGGCTCTTTCAGCCTTAAAAGATTACTAATTAACCAATTAATATGTTTCTGTTTGCATAAAAGCCAGTAGCTGAAGCCAAATGGTGTAATAAGATGAGTTCAGACTTCACTCTTTGAGGATTTGCCAGTTGAATATTGATATGACTGCATTTACTTATGAGGTTGCTGATCATTTGAATTGCCCTGTGAGGACTTGCATTATTTTACAGAACCATCCTCTTCTGCTTAACTAAATGACATAAATCTTACCCTTCAGAAAACAGTGACTTTCGGCCAAGTAGAGATTTCTGCCCTGTATTGAAGAAGCTCTTAATGAATGGAGTGTGTGAGTGCCTTGCTTGAAAGATCTGGAGCTTTTTCTATACCCCAGAGACTTTGCTGAGCTTCTGAATAGTGTTCACTAGGTGGAATAGCCATGTTCAACTTTCTCAAGGAGAAAACTCAAGCACTTATTTATATAAGCACTCACTTCCATATAATCAATTTCCTACCCTACTTCAAACTCAGTTATTTCCTTGAAAGAAATGATTATTATTGCTTTAAAGACTCTCAAATTTGAACTTTTTCAGTAGTCCCTATGAAATTAGTCAAGTTTGAAAATTTTAATATATATATCATTTTGTGAACTTCACACCCTGTTGGCTTATATAAGAACATCAGCCACTTCTACCACCCATTGCTGAGTTCTAAACACAATGACATATATTTAGATAAGTTTAATAAGTATTAGAACAGTAGAAATTTAGAGGGGGGGGGAAGAAATTAGAAATAAAGTAGAATTATCCATTCTATTTTATTCTTTTTTCCAGACAAGGGAACAGAGTGAATTTGAGCTCTAACAATGACAGAGGTGCTGTGTTTTCACTATATCCTATTAGGTGGTACATGATTTTGGTTTGTACCGTTACTGGTTATATTAACTTTGATCACTTGATTAAGGTGTTGTCTACAGTGGTTTTCTACAATAAAGTTATTATTTTTCCTTTTATAATTATTAAGTTTTGTGGTGAGGTACTTCGAAACTATGTATGTATTTCTTCTCTCATCAAACTTTTGTTGACTACTATAATTGATATAGATAATATTCATAGATGCTTCTTGGTTGAATTAATTTTTACTATAATGTTTACCAAATGGTCTACCTAATTCTTTCATTTCTTCTACAAAGATTCACTGGAAGTTTACTACAGGAAAAGTTTTCTCTTGTCCCATTTGTACTGTTATATTAGTTTGGTCTCATGGATTTCTATTTTATTCAATAGGTTATAGTCTATTTTTTATTACCACTTGTCTTGACGTTTAGTTTGTCCCAGGTGGACCAGTGGGAGGTGCTTCAATCTGGTTCCTGTTTCCTTTGACATATCTCCATAATTTTCTCATTTAATGTTTTTATTTTTTCAAAATTCATGTAACAAAATGTACTATTTTAACCATTTTAAAGTGTGTGATTCAGTGGCATTAAGTACCTTCATGATACTGTGCAACCTCACTACTATTAAATTCCAGAAATATTTTTTGTCACTCCAAACAAAACCCCATACTCATTAAGCCTTTACACCCTATTTCTCGCTCCTGACAATCACAAATCTGTTTTCTTTCTCATTAGATTTACCTATTCTGGACATTTCATATAAAGAAGTCATACAATGTGTGGTCTTTCGTGTCTGGCTTCTTTCACTTAGCAAAATGCCTTCAAGGTTCATCTATGTATCAGTACTTCATTACTTTTTTTTTTTTAGAGGTTTTCTTTGCTGTAGGGAGTGTGCACTCACCAGAAAGACAGAGAGAGACAGAGAGACAGAAAGCGAGAAATCACCCCCCAGGGGGGATGGCCACACCATAATCCCTTCTCCTCCATTCTCCTCTTGGGATCCTGGGCACGCTTGCACATGTGCCCGACGTGAGTTTAAGCCACCAGGTCCAGGACTCAAACCGCGGTCAACTACATGGGAGTCCAGTGATACAGCCATTACGCTAACTGCTGGTCCCAGTACTTCATTACTTTTTTATGGTTGAGTAATATTCCATTGTGATACCACATTTTGTTCATCCATTCATCTGTTGATGGACATAGGCTTTTTTCCTGCCTTTTGACCATTGCAAATAGTGCTGCTAGGAAAGTTCACATACAATTGTTTTATTTGAACACCAGTTTCTGATTATTTTAGTTATATGCTGAAACATATGGTAATTCTGTTTAACATGTTGAAGAACCTCCAAACTGTTTCACAGTGTCTGCACCATCTTATATTCCCACCAGGAATATATGAGATGTAATTTCTTTACATCCTTTCAAACACTTCTTCCCCACCCCTCTTTTTTTTTTTTTTTTTTTCTTTTTTTGGAGAGGTTTTTGCTATAGGGCGCGTGCGCTCGCCAGACAGACAGAGAGAGACAGAGAGATAGAAAGCAGGAAATCACCCCCCAGGGGGGATGGCCACGCCGCAATCCCTTCTCCTCCATTCTCCTCTCGGGATCTTGGGCACGCACGCACACGCGCCCGGCGTGAGTTTAAGCCGCCGGGTCCGGGACTCGAACCGCGGTCGACTACGTGGGAGTCCAGCGACATAGCCATTACGCTAACTGCTGGTCCCCAAACACCATGACCCCGACGTGATTCGAACACGCAGCCTTCTGATCTGGAGTCAGACGCGCTACCGTTGCGCCACGAGGTCCCTCCCACCCCTCTTTAACATGAAAGTTTAGGGACCAGCAGTTAGCATAATGGCTATGAACTCCATGTAACCGACCGCGGTTCAAGTCTCAGACCTGGTGGTTTAAACTCATGCCAGGCGCGTGTGTGTGCATGCCCAAGATCTTTAGAGGAGAATGGAGGAGAAGGGATTGCGGTGTGGCCATACCGCCCAGGGGGTGATTTCTCGCTTTCCATCTCTCTGTCTCTCTCTGTCTTTCTGGTGAGCGCACATGCCCTATAGCAAAAACCTCTCCAAAAAAAAAGAAAGAAAGAAAGAAAGAAAGTTTATCTGTTTATTTTGGGAGAGAGAGAGAGAGAGATTGAGAGAGAAGAGAAAGAAACCTCGTAACAGGGTCTCATTATTGTGATCTATCCCCAGTCTCAGTAGTCAGCCTCAGTTCATGGGCATGTACATGGTATACTGAAGGAGATTCCAGACATGAACCCGGAACCTTCGCATATGGGCCAGCCTCACAGAATATACTGCTGCATCACTATCTGGCCTTCTTCCTTTTTTTTTTTTTTTTTTTTAATTTTCTATGTTCTTCAATAGCTTTGGAAAATATGATTATTAATAGTTTCATAACAATACCTCATGCAGACATCCTATTGTTTCTTTTTTTCTTTTGGGAAAGGTTTTTGCTATAGGACATATGTCCTCACCAGAAAGACAGAAACAGTGGGACAGAAAGCGAGAAATCACCCCCCCCCCCCCCGGGGGGGGGGATTGGGCACATTGCAATCCCTTCTCCTCCATTCTCCTCTCGGTTTCTTGGGTTTGCATACACACATACCCGGTGTGAGTTTAAGCCACCGGGTCCGGGACTTAAACCGCGGTTGACTACATGGGAGTCCAGTGACATAGCCATTACACCAACTGCTGGTCCCCCATTGTGTCTTTAACCACTCTTCTCTTGTAGGGTATTTGAGGTACTTCCTATTTGTGCCTTGCTTTATAGTCAGAGAGTCTTGATTTGTGCAGAGATTGTCTGGAAAGTTGAGGGAGGCAGAAAGCCACCATTGTTAACACAGTGATCTAGAAATCCCCTATATGTGCAAAAGGCTCTGAAATATGGTGACACAAAGATGGAAAGACTGTAAGTGCTAATGATTTAATTAATACTTACTGAACGTATACATAAAAGATAATGCTATGATGTAATAAATAAATTCCAAAGGCATGGGATCCTAAACAGCTACATATAATGATATGTAGCCAGAGTTGACACTAAAAACTATTGCTTGCTTTGCCTGGATTTGATTCTCAAGGGCTGAGAGTTGGGCCACTTGAATTGGATAGAACTTGAATTTGGATGTAGAACTTGAATTGGGTTCCAAAGGACAGTTAAAAGTAGTGTAGATTTATAATAAAAACAGATCTGGCTCAGCTCCTGGCTCTGCTAACTTGGACGAGTCACATTCTTTCTTCTGACCCCAGTTTCTCATCTGTAAAATGGGAGTAATAGTAATCTAGTATCCCAGAGGATTCAATGGGATGATGAATGTGAAGGATTTTAATAATATTAGTAATTATTATAAGTGGAACAATTCCAGATAGTGCCAGGAGTTTTGATATCTTTTTTTAAAGTTTATTTATTATTTCTTTTCTGAGAAGAGAGACACACAGGGACGCTCAGTAGGGCCTTGTCACACTGCCAGCTCCTAGCCTTCTAGCTGGCCAGGATCATAGGCATGTCCAGAGTGTTCAGGTCCACCTAAGATCTGAACTCTAGGCCTTCCCATATGGCTCTGGTATTGTGCAGTGGTGCCCTACCTCCTATGCCATCACAGCTGGGCCTTGGTATTCTTTACAGTCACAGAATAATAAAACAATGTTCCACATATTTGAAACAGTGGAACAACAAAAAAGTTTAAGGGCAGCAATAGAATGTTCAAGAACTATGTTCTAAAGTTGGAGTGAACCCAAAAGGAATTAAAAGAGCACATATCAAATGCTGTATCTTATTCTCCCCTTAAAGTAGTTTTGCATCTAGAATATTTTCAGGTCAGTGCTCCAGGGACAATAAATGACTTGTTGGCAGAGCAAAATATTGGTCTCACAGTGATTGTATGTCCTCCGGGGCTGGTGAGGATGCGTGCTTAAGCTTGTCCTACCTAAGAGGATAGTGCTCTCCTAGATAGATGGAGGGTCATACCTTTTTCCTGTCAAAAATCAAATTATATGAAATTTTTCTTTCACTGTGCAAGCAGAGAAGCTGAAGGCTTAAGTAGAATGGAAAAACAATCTTTCCTTCTTAAGGTCCTGAGGTTTTTGTCTGGAGGAATAAATGAAAGATAAAACTGGATAGCATGGAGCATATTTAGGAGGAATCAGTGGGTCGGGTAGAAGAGAATTATGGGCATCTATATTTTAGTTGGGAAAGGTTTATGCAAAGAGAGGAAGTCTGAAGAGTGGGAAAGGAAGTATAGGACTGAGAGAGGCCAAGGATTCCGTGGGCTGGCATGTACACATGGACCAATGTTGGGGGGGCGGTGGGGGTGCCAGGAAGCACACAGGAGCAGTTAGACTGGAGCCTGAGAAAGCCATCATTGTGCATGTCAGTCTGTCTAATAAGGTGTGAGTGTATGTTTGTGAGTAAGGGTGTATGTATTTGTCCAGTCAAAGTGTTTGAGACCATTAATAAAGGGCTTTTGCAAACTTTCAACTGTGTTCCTAAATGTTTAACGTACAACATTGTCTGATCAGTTTTATTGTGTTGGAGAAACTTTCTAGGGCAGCTGCATGGAACAGTGTTAAGTTAGGAAATCTGGAACCAGCCTTCCTGGAAGCTTCACTGTGTAAATCTGGGCAAGTAACTTAACTTTTCTGCTCCTTGCTTTCCTTTTCTCCAGAATGTATATGATAAGAATAGTTTCTGCCTTATAGAATGGTTAGGAAAATTAAATAAATGAGTTAATACATGTAAGACATTTAGTGTGCTGCCTGGCACCTAGTAAGTGCTAAATAAAAGCCATTATTAAAGTGTTGAGTAAAGGCAAACTTCTTGTTATCATTTCACAAACTATCTACTTCATATTTTGACTAGTTAAAATATTCACATGAAAGGTCAAAATACGAAGTAAGAAGTTTCTTCTTAGTTTGTCCACCATTCCTATAGTTCTCATACCCCTATAATCACATAACCACTGTTATTTGTTTTTTTTTTCTGAAAAGTTTTAGAAATATTTTACTTTATATATATAATAGAAGCAAATATAAATATGTATCTTTCTCTTCATGCAAATGACAGTATATTGCATATGTATTGTTTCTGTACTTTTATTTTTCTTTTCAGACTTAGTTGCAGAGGTCTTTTCATAATGGTACAGAATGAATAGCCTCACTTTTTTTTCATTTTTTTTTTTTTTTTAAGTTGCATGGTATTACATTGTTTGGATGCATTGTTAACTAATCTACTCTTTTTCTTAGTGAACATTTAGGCTGTCAGCAATCTCTTTCAAACTGTCTAACATGATATCTTTAGAGTCCAAATACCAGGCAAAGCTCTCTGCATGAAACACTTCTAGAAGATTATCCGTGTACTATGGAGCAGAGAGAAGGTTCTTGTATCCTCTCTTTATCCCCTCTGTTTGCCACAGTAAACTGTAATCAGGCCAGCTGAGAAGGTTTTATGGGATTTGAGTTTTATACCACCCAAATTCATTAATTCATACTGGCATCCGTTCCTACCATGGATGAAAACTTAGCCAATTGGTAATAACTTACACATTTGCTGCCTGAAAAGGAGACAACAGCCCACAAAGACTGACAAACGTGGACAATCCTGAATCGGGCCCTTTTCCAGTAGAGTGTAAACTTGCCAGTAGAAGGCTCTCACCTTTTGGGAAAAAGAAAAGGTCTCTGGAAAAGGCTTTAAACTTCATACCCAGACATCAAGTGTGGTATTTCTCTGTAGTCCATTGGTGTGTCATTCCCCAGAATATTTAGGGACTAACTGACCACTGCATTTGTCTACCTTTGGTGTATGTCTATGTGTAGGGAGTTTTGGGGACAAAGAGAGTCCAATATTCCCCAGGAATTTTTTGGGGAAGACCTATGGTCTGATACAGACTGGGGGATTATAGTTTTTATGTACTTGTGGGTATGGGGCATCCTGGCCTTGTCCTGTTTTCAAGATTAGAAACCATACGTGGATTATCCTTAAGGCTTGTGAGACCTTTGAAAGGGCACTCTGTAACCCCTGCTTCTATAACCCCTGGTGACTGCTGTTGGAGCCTAATGCTGTCACTAAGTTGGGCGAAAATCTATCTCATCACTTTAGAGAGGAAGAGGAAAAAGCTGACACTAACTTGGCACTCCTTGGCTTAAATGGTGAGGTTGGGCCACTATGTCCTATTTTTCTTTATTCTCATCTGATTGATATTATTCTTTCTCCTTCCCGTCCTAAACAATGCAGTTCTGGAAACCAAGGTTCGAGAAGGTGAAGTATTTCACCCAAAGTCACACAGGAAGTAGCTGCTACTTTGAAGCTAACAAGTTCCTGAGATTTTAGCTAACAAGTTCCCCCCCACCACTGGCAGGGGGACTGAGAGTATAAACTGCTTTCCATCAGAACAGCTCCTTCCCTGCAGGGTGTGAACACTTCACTCTAATCTAAGAAGTTCGAGGTAATTAACTCAGCCTAGATGAGGAAGTTTCACCTCACTTCTAAACTCTTACCCAGTTTAAGAACCAACTCAGGTCATTTTCCTTTTTTGGATACAGATAGAATAATGTCCATAAATTTCTTTTCATTTTTATTTTACATTTAATTAATTTATTTAATTCCATTTGTTATTATTATTTTTTAATTTGACCAGAAAAAGACAGACAGAGAGAAAGAAAGAGAGAGAAAGGGAAGAAGCAAGCTGCCAGGTCCAGGACTTGAACTGCAGCCGGCCATGTGGGAATGCAGTGTCTTTAACCACCACACCACCTGCCGGCCCCCAATGTCCATACATGTCTACTTTTTTCTTTCTGGGTCAAAACTAGGGTAATAGGAGGGGAATTTAAAAAGTTCTCGGAAAAATGGAATTAAATGTCCAAGTTTATTTTGATGCGAAAATATTGAAATCCATGCACAGTTTTTTCATAATATGCATTTTCCATGAAATTTTGAAGACCTTTTTATATTGAACAAGCTCTTGGGAAATGGAAGACATAGTTTGAGAAACTGAATGTAGAACCTGCTTCCTGGAAAATGGCCTATTCGGACCTCTGAATCAGTAGTACAGGTGTATAGACACCCATGTGCTGGGCTGTTTTGTCCTTGCTGTTGATGTTCTGTAGCCAGAACTTCTTTAGCTAGAGGGAGTAGAAGGCTGCAGACCAATTTGGGTCACACAGACCAATGCTGGTCTCTCTGTCTTACTTTGTTTTTTTTTTTTAAAAAGTGATGCATAACAAAGAGGAGGGGTGAGGCAAGCAGTTTAGCTGCTAGTCAAATGAACTCCACAAGTGATTTTAACAGTGTTCCATAGAATTTTGTGTAAGCAGGGAACAGACTAATGGGACCTGATTGGGTATAGCCAATTTAGAGAATCTTTTCCCTTCTTTTTAAACTCAGAAACACTTGTTACACTGCTTTTAAGCTCAGTCTTATTAGGTTACCTTACAGGATTTTGAGAAACTGTTTGCATTGATTACTTCATTTCTATTCACAGTGTTTTATACCTGTCAAGAATGTGCCAACAATTTTGTTCAAATCTCTCTGGAGTTGCAATACATTTGCGTGCAAGTTTTTAAACTGAGAAGGAGTTATTCAAAGAATGGATGTTAGGAAGGAGTTACTGCTGACTCATTTCCCAGAATTTAAGAATTCCTATTGAGGGACTGGCAGGTGGCGTGGTGGTTAAGACACTGGACTCCCACATGGCTGACTGTGGTTCAAGTCCTGGACCCCATGGCTTGAAACTCATGCTGGGTACATGTGTATATGCCCAAAATCCTGAGAGGAGAATGAAAGAGAAGAGATTATGGCATGGTCATCCTCCTTGAAGAGTGATTTTTCACTTTCTGTGTCTGTCTTCTCTGTCTCTATGATGGGCACATGAACCCTATGGCAAAAATCTCTTTTAAAAATTTATGTTGATGGATGGCTTAGTTTATTGGTTTCTCAAACTTGAGCATGCATCAGAATCACCTAGAGGGCTTATTGAAATATGAATTGCTCAACCCTATCTCCAGAGTTTCTTTCTCTAGTGGTGGAGTGGGCCCTAGATTTTATGATTTTTAGCAAGTTTCCTGGGGGAATGCTGCTGCTGTAGGACCATACTTTGAGAATTAGTAACTTAATTACTGTAAGGTTGAAAAGCCCAGGACAGTAGAAGTATTGTTGTTCTGCCTTACCCTTTCTCCCCTTAACTAGTAGGAAAGGATAGAGATTAAGAGGGGAGGGACCAGGAGGTGGCATGGTGGCTGAGGCGCTGGACTCCCACATGGCTGAACATGGTGTCCCAGACCTAGCAGCCTTGCTTTCTCACTCTCTCTCACTGTCTCTGGTGAATTAAAATAATAGTAATAAATAAATAAAAATTAATAAGTAATTTTTTTAAAAACACAAGGGAGGCTGTGAACACAGACATAATTGTATTTGAATTTTTCCTCTAATACTTTTAAATACTTTCTAATTAATTTTTTAAAAAATTTTGCCAGAGGGTGTGTGCATTTGCTAGAAAGAGAAAGTGAGAAATCACCCCCCATGGAGAATGGTCATGCAGCAATCCCTTCTGCTCCATTTCTGCCTCCTTTAGGCCCACATGCATATATGCTTCATGTGTTTCTTAAGCTGCTAAGTCCTGGACTCTTAACTGTGCGGTTGGCCATGTGGAATCCAGTCACCTCAACCTCTGCACCACTGGCCGGTCCACTAAAACATTTTTTTAAACTTCATTTCTTCCATGAGTGTGAGAGACAGAAAGGGAAGGTGAGACACCACCTCCAACAGGGTCTTGATGCTGCGATTCACCCCAGCTTCAGCCAGCCTTAGATCTTGGGCATGTGTCTGACTGGTGTACTCAGGGAGGCCTCTGGACATGAACCAGGAAAATTCCTATGTGGTTTGACCTCATAGAGTGTTTGCTGCTGCACCACTGTCCATCCCCAGTGGCTAAATTTATTTAACTTCTCAACACCTCAGTTTTCTCATTTGCAAGATGGAGATAGTAGCTTTTAAAAAAAATATTTATTTTATTTATTATTATTATTATTTTTAAGTTTGCTATAGGTCATATGTGCTCACCAGAGAGAGAGAGAAGGTAAGAAAACAAGCCACCAGGTATGGGATTCAAATCTCAGTTGGCTATGTAGGAGTTCAGCACCTTAACCACCATATCACCTCCTGGCCCCTATAGCTTCTAATTGATAGGGTTATGAGTAGTAAGTGAAACAATGTGTATAATTGGTTTAGTATATATGGTACATATATATACTATATATATGGTGCTATATATACATGTAAGAAAGTCATGATCTAATTTCTGTGCAAAAATGTGTCACGACTTTTTTGACAACCCTATATATTGACATATAGCATATATATAATAAATGGTAGCATCCCTCCCCCCTTTAGGATTCTTATATATCTTTGAAATAGCTATGTTTACCAAAATAGACCAAAATAAAAAGAATAAACTATGAGGCATGGTTTACTTATTTGTTGCTGTAAAAAGCTTTATTTCTATTTGGTCCAAGGCCTAGGAGAGATCTCCAGGGTGGTTAAACAGCTGCCAGGTGTCTGTAGGGAGGGGCTCAGACAGAAGCTCTGATACTGGGAGATGCCACAGAGAAGACCCTCAAGGCCACTGGGCTCTGGAGGTACTTAGCCATGCTTAAGGGTGTGCATTTCAAAGAGGGGCCTCCCAGCCCATCTTGGGGGCCCACTAGTCTCTGGAGGTTAGTCAGGTGGTTGCCCAATTTCTTGATGAGTTTTAACTGCTCATTTAGGAAGTGGATTTCCAGGAAGTCACAGAAATGGGGATCTGTGTGGGGAGAACCTAGGGCATGGAGATCCGAAAGAGCCTGGATGAAACTCTTCTCCAGGGCTGGGGAAGCTTCGTTGGTATCTAAGGTTTCTCCTGTCTCATCCTGAAATGACTTCTGCATGTCCCAGAAAAAGGCTCAACCACCATCGTGGTTTTGCATCTTCAAGAGAGGCTCCATGCCCTTGTACTTCTCCTGGGTGAACTCAGGGAAGAAACAGCCTATGCTCTCTAGAACCAAATTGTCATGGTGGAAATAGAAGTCCAGTGAGAAGTAGATGTAAGAGGCCCACAGATGCAAATTGACCATGTAGTTCATAGCAGCCTCCACCTCAGTGGAATAATTTTGACAAGTCTAGAAGCTCCTGGTTGGTCTGCAGTTAGGAGCTAAACACAAAAAAAATGATGTTGATTGGTCCGAGAAGCAGTAGATGGCCAAGAAGATGGTCCCAGAGACTGAAACTAGAGAGGAGATTGAAGGGTGATTGGAGGCTAGAGAGTCCCTGGGTCTGTTCCATCCAGATACTGTTGAATCAAGAGGCAGATCCACAGAACCTCCAGGTGCACTGTCAGGCATGGTTACTTTAAATAATTAGGGAGGTAATATTATTTTTTAAACTTAAAATCTTCACTAATGAAATACATCTCTACCATTACTATTGTAATTATTATTAATATAATAATATATAATATTATAATATATTATAATTATTATTAATATAATAATATATAATATAATATATAAGTATATAATATTAATAATTATTATTTCTTGAGCTCTAAGAAAGTCCAAAGGTTCTGAACATGTAAGTACTGAGGAGGTAGAGAAAATGTTAGAAAAGAGATTACTTAGAGAATCCAGAAATAAATCCCCAAATACACTGCCAGTTGATCTTTGACAAAGGGTACAAGACAATGCAGTGGAGAAAGGAAAGTCTCTTCAGTAAATGGTGTTGTAAGAACTGGATATTCATCTGTAGAAAAATGAAACTGAATTCCTGTCTCTCACCATTAATAAAAATCAACTCAAAATGGATCAAAGATTTGAATGTAAAATCTCAAACTACAAAACTACTGGTGGAAAACATAGGGGATACTCTTGAAGACATTGAACTAGGCAATAATTTCTTAAATATGACCCCTAATGTACAGTTAATAATCCCCAAATAGAGAAGTAGTATTACATCAAGCTAAAAGTCTTCCACAATGCAAAGGAAATAATAAATAGAGTAAGGAGACAACCCACAAATGGGAGAAAATATTTGCAAACAGTGCTCCAGATAAGGGACTGATAACCAAAATATATAGGGAATTTAAGCAGCTCAGCCACAAAAAACCCCCCAAATAATCCATTTAAAAAATGGGCAAATGAGATGATCAGACAACTTTCTAAGGAAGATAGACAAATGGCTAAAAACTGTATGAATAAACGTTCAATTTCTCTTACAAGGGAAATCATATCAAAACCTCAATAAGGTACCAATTAATTGCAGTCACAGTGGCTATGATTAAAAAAAAAAAAAAAAAAAAAAAAAAACCAAAAAGGAACAATGAGCGCTGGTGTGGCAAAAAGAGAACCTGCCTACACTGTTGGTGGGAATGTAAATTAGGACAACCACTATGGAAAACAATATGGAGGTTCTTCAGATATCTACAACTAGAATTACCATATGACCCAGTAATCTCACTTCTTCATATTTACCCAAAGGATTGGAAAACACTTAATTGGAAGGACACTTGTATGTTCATGTTTATTGTAGCATTATTCATAATTGTGAAGACATGGAATCAACCTAAGTGCCCAAGAACTGATAACTGGGTTGAGAAATTGTGGCACACATACACTATAGAGTATTATTCACCCATAAAGACCAATGAAACAGTCATTTTTCTCAAAGTGGTAGAATATGGAAGAACTACTGCTAAGTGAAGTAAGCCAGGTTTTAAAAGACAAACACTATATCTCTGCTTAATATATACTGAATGTCTATATTCTATGGCAGAAATTGAAAGACTGGAAAATATGATATTAAGAAGGATAAGAGTAGAGGGACCAATAGTTGGCATAATGGCTGTGTCGCTGGACTCCCATGTAGTCAAGTGTGGTTTGAGTCCTGGACCCAGTGGCTTAAACTCACACCAGGTACATGTGCATGCGTGCCCAAGATCCTGAGAGGAGAATCGAGGAGAAGGGATTGTGGCGTGGCCATCCCACCTGGGGGGGTGATTTCTTGCTTTCTGTCTCTCTGTCTCTCTCTGTCTTTCTGGTGAGTGCATGCACCCTATAGCAAAAACCTCTCCAAAATAAAAGAAGGATACTTGTAGATATCAGAATCTGTAAGGGAGGGGAAGGGATAGGAGAGAGTGGGTGAGAGAGGCAAAAGGAAGAAATGCTTAACAGACCCAAGAATGTAAAATTCTCTATTGAAAATGATGTACGTGAGGGTCAACAGGTGGTACAGTTGTTAAGGTGCCTGACTCCCATGTGGCTGTGGTTCGAGTCTTGGACCCAGCTGCTTGAAATTCACACTGGGTGTGGGTGTGTGCATGTCCAAAATCCCAAGAGGAGAATGGAGGAAAAAGGATTGCCCCTTCCCTGGGGGCTTATTTCTCACTTTCTGTTTCCCTGTCTCTCTGTCTCTCTGGCGAGCACATGCATTCTATAGCAAATCTCTCTCTCTCTCTCTCAAAAAAAAAAAAAAGATATACACTGTAATATCCTTGATTTGATTGTCAAAAGAGGGGAAAAAAAGAAATGGGGAAAAAAAGATTACTTAGAGGCATAGGTTGGTAGCTTTTAAAAAATGAAACTTAAAACTTTCCCAGCTGTAGGAAAAGGCAAGGCTGTTTTAAATTTTAAAATTTGGTTTCAGTGTTCCCATCTTTTGCAAAATTGCCTCCCTTACTAGCCTGCCAAGGTAATGGAAATTCCCGCTCCTTCGGTTTAAGGCCCAGTGTCTCTTGAATGCAAATTGTATTTTCAAGAGTAACAGTACATTAATCTGATAATACGCATTATCTCTTATTTTTAAATAATGATTTCTTTATTTGATTTTATTTGTTATTATTATTTATTTTTAAACTTGACCAGGGAGAGAAAGGGAAAGTGAGAAAGTAAGCCACCAGGTCCAGGACTCAAAGCGTAGTCAGCCATGTGGGTATCCAGTGCCCTAACTACCACTCTACCCATTAGCCCCAATTCTCACTAATTCTTTCAGATTAGATTATATTAGATTAGCTAGGTGTTACCTTGGAAAATACAGTGCTTTGCCCTGAGGGAATAGAACACAGAGCAGCTAACTTGACAGAAAAGAGTATGGGTTTCACTGGGGTCTTTGGCAGCCCAGGGCATTGTGGGGGTGGGGGGGGGGGGGCAGAAGAGACCTGCTAGTTAACGATTTAGCCACTGCTTATTCTGACTGGGAGAGGTCCAGACTCCAGGTCCTCACCACCTTTAGGTTTCACACAATATATCCTAAGCTTGTGCTCTGACAAAAAAGAAGAAAACTGCTTCTCTTTTGCATTGAAACAAGGAAAGCTGGTTTTGACTGCAGAGTTTTGATAACCTCAATAGTGCCACCTTCTCTCCAGCTTCTCTCCCATATCCTGTTTGGAGAACACTCATCCTGAAAAGAAGAAAAGACGTTGATCTAGTTGTTAGAGGTGAGCCTAGTGAGACACTGGCTGCTTTGGGGCATTTAGGCAGAGATAACCTAGTAAGCTTTCCCCTTCCTCACTTTAATGATGACTAAGTCACCTGAAGCAAACATTACATAAGCCTTATCTGAATATCATGGGAAATCCTGAGATGATGAACGATGAGACTTAACTGAAGAACAAGCTATGACTTTGTTTCATTTTAATAGCTTGTGCTGACTGGGAATCTTAAATTTTTTTGAACATCTTTAGTGATATTTTACTGGCTAACCTATTGGATGGGTTGGAGCACGAGGCCTGGTTCCTGTTTTAAAAGCAGTATATAAGGTCTGCCTACTGCCACAACAGAAGCACTGTGCAGGTCACAGTGCATTGTAAAGCTGGAGGCCAAAAGTTTAATTCTGCATCCCCTTCAGGTCCTGGGTTTTGCTATAGGCTGGTGAAAAACTGCCAGGGGTCCTCATTCCTTTGCCAGCTCTTGGCAGCCAGGTGTTCTTCTGTTTTAAATCTAAAATAAAGAACATCTGCTTGCAATGCCTTGTGACAAAGTGATGCTGACAGATGACAAAGGGCAGGGACAAGGCTAAATTGGGGTCTAGCTGGTTTTAGACTTCAGCCCTGCCTAGAATGTCAGCTCATAGCCAGTGTCCTCAGCCATGACAATCCAAACATATTAGATCTGTGTTTGGAGGCTAATCCTGTGTCCGGACCTGGGGAGGGACTCAAGGAGAGAGGGAGATGGGGAAGAAGTTGTGTTGGAACTATTCAGAAGGCTAAGCATTGTAAGGTTACATGCACATTATAAGACCATATTAACATGTGATATGGACATCAAAAGATAAAACTAGAATAAAAAGAGATTTTGAGGATTCACTTAGTGGTTCCTGGTACTATTATATATAGTATGTATGTATTTTATAACTTTAATGTGTACAACATGATACTTCAATATGTATATACCTAGTGATTACTGTTAAAGCAAATTAACATATCCATTTCACAGATACTTATTTTGTGTGTATGTGTGTGTGTGTGAGAGAGAAAGAGAGCGAGAGAGAGAGAGAGAGAGAGAGAAAGAGAGGTGAAAGTACCTAAAATTCAGTCTTGGAAAATTTCCAGTATACAGTACAATACTGTTAACTATAGTCCTCATTGCTATCCATTAGATTTCTAGGATGACTTATATAAGTACAACTTTCTAATCTTTGTTCTTCATCTTTCCTTTTCTCCCTACCTTGGTAATCACTGTTTTATTCTTTGTTTTTATTCTAGGTATTTGATTTTTTCTTCTTTTTTTAAGTTTCCACATGTGAGATCATGATTTTTTTTTTTCCTGTCTGGTTTGTTTCACTTAGCATAAAGCCATCTAATTCATTCCTGAGGACCAGTAGATGGCATAATGGTTACATTGCTGGACTCCCACATTGTTGACCGTGGTTTGAGTCCTGGACTTGGTGGCTTAAAACTCACGCCAGGTGTGTGTGTGTGTGTGTGTGTGTGTGTGTGTGTGTGTGCTCAAAATCCCAAGAGGAGAATGGAAGAAAAGGGATTACAATGTGGCCATCCCCCCATGGAGGGGGTGATTTCTTGCTTTCTGTCTGTCTCTCCAGTGAGTGCATGCATCCTATAACAAAAATCTAAAAAAAAAAAAGAGATGGTTAAATTTACCCTTGATATTGCAAATGGCAAATTCTCTGGTATTTTTTTTAGATCCAAGAGTCTTCTGAGCACTTATTAGAAATAACTTCCCCAGGGACCAGCAGTTGGTGTAATGGCTATGTCGCTGGACTCCCATGTAGTCAACCGTGGTTTGAGTCCCAGACCCAATGGCTTAAACTCACGCCAGGCACATGTGCGTGCATGCTCAAGATCCTGGGAGGAGAATGGAGGAGAAGGGATTGCGGCATGGCCATCCCCCCTGGGGGGTGATTTCTTGCTTTCTCTGTCTTTTTAGCAAGCACATGCACCCTATAGCAAAAAACTCTCCAAAAAAAAAAAAAAAAAAAAAAAAAAAAAAAAAACTGAAAAAGAAAAAACAAATAACTTTCCTAAACCAAAGTCTGTATATAGAAGTCCTACGGTAGCCCTGGAAGAAAACTGAACAGTAGAGTTAGAGTTGGGGCTTAGACCCAGAGGCCTGCAAGGTTCTTGCTAACTTTAAGATTCTCTGAACTATTCCAGGCTTGTATGATGAAACTTTCTAACCAGCTTTGCAGGTAATTTTACAAATTACATTGCTTACCATTGCCATTCCTCCTCCTTGGGGATGGCTCTCTTTGGTGCATGGAGTTACTGTTGAAATACACATGTTTGAGCTCTCTTGGGCAAATCTTGCAGAAAGACTGAAGGCAATTTAGTTAAAACCTTTGTACACTGTTGCTGGATGTGATCATTATATACTAAGAAGGGTCAGGCCAAGTGTTATTACCTTTGATTAATTCTCCCTCTAGGAGGAATCTTCTAAATTCATTTAAAGCAGAATGGCTCATTGTTTGTTGGAAGAAACATTATATAAATCTTGGAGAAGGGAAAGGTCACTCAAAAAACTTTTTTTTTTTTTTTTTTTGAGAGAGATTTTCGCTATAGGGCGCGTGCGCTCGCCAGACAGACAGAGAGAGACATAGAGACAGAAAGCGAGAAATCACCCCCCAGGGGGGATGGTCACACCGCAATCCCTTCTCCTCCATTCTCCTCTTGGGATCTTGGGCATGCACGCACATGCGCCCGGCGTGAGTTTTAAGCCACCGGGTCTGGGACACGAACTGTGGTCAACTACGTGGGAGTCCAGCGACATAGCCATTACGCTAACTGCTTGTTCCTACTCAAAAAACTTTTTATGTGTTTATTAAAAATAAAAAAATCTAGGGGCCAGCAGGTGGCATGGTGGTTAAGGTGCTGGACTCCCACCTGGCTGACCATGGTTCAAGTCTCAGACCTGGAGGCTTGCTCTCTCACTCTCTCTCCTTCTCTCGCCAGATTAAATAATAATAATAATAATAAATAGAATTAAATAAATAAGTATTTAAAAAAATAAAAAATCTGGGACCAGGAGATGCCATAATGGTTACATTGCTGGACTCCCACATGGCTGACTGCCGTTCGAGTCCCGGACCTAATGGCTTGCTTTCTCACTTTCCCTCTCTCTCACTCTGTACCTCTCTGGTCAAATTAAAATAAATAAATAAATTGAAATCAAATAATTCTTAAGGAAAATCAACCAAAAAACCCCCAAACAAACAAAAAAATCACACTAGCACATGTGTGTACAGTCCCAGAATCCCGAGAGGAGAATGGAGGAAATGGGATTGTGGTAGGCCATACTCCTGGAGAGGAGGGTGATTTCTTGCTTTCTGTCTCTCTCTGGCAAGCTCATGTGCCCTATAGCAAAAATCTCTCTCTCTCTAAAAAAAAAAAAAACTTGATGATTATATAGGTTGAACTCATGAGGACTGGAGAAAGTAGGTTTTCAATAGAAATATTTTATTAAATGCAAAGAAGGATGAGGTAAATGGTAGTGGAGTGGTAGAGTGCAATGCTCTGTCAGGCTGACCCATGTGGGAAGGTGCTAGGTTCATGTTTGGAGACCTTCCTGAGTATACCAGTCATGCACATGCCCATGATCTGGGGCTAGCTAAAGCTAGAAGTGGATGATGGCATGAAGACCCTGGTGAGGATGTTAGTTTTCTGTTTCTTTGTCTCACACTCATGGAAGAAATAAAAAAAGAACTCCAAAACCTAAAAACCTTAAACGCAAAGATGGGGATCACTGTAGGGCTAATTTATTGCCTATTATGGTACCCTCACCAGAGGACATCTACTTCAACATCACAACTTCTTTCAAATGCTTAAGAATAAAAATGGCCATTCAGGGCCAGCCAGTGGCATGGTGGTTAAGGTGGCTGCACAGTGCTGACTGCGCAATTCAAGTCCTGGAGTTTGCAGTTTGAAAAACACACTGGGCTTATGTGCATGTATGCCTAAAATCCTGAGAGGAGAATGGAGGAAATGGGATTGCAGTGTGGCCATCCTCTCCAAGCGATACTTTCTCACTCACTCCTCCATCTCTATCTTGCAAGTGCACACACCTGTTAGCACATAAAAAAAACCAAAACAATAATAACCAAACCAAAACAAAACAAAAATGGCCATTCAGCCTCTTTATATATATTATTATTTTAAGTATTTAACCCTTCCAGAGTTATTATAAGGTAGATTTTTATTGACCCATTTTACAGATGCAGCTCAGAGAAGTATCTTGTTGAAGATGTCCTAGCAAAGAAGTGAAGGATTTTCTACACTCCCTCTGTCTTCTCTGTTCTTTTGGCTCTGACCATTTTACTTCCTTCCGCCGTCTCTGGCTCTCACCAACATTAACCTAATTCTTTAGACAAGCTTCTTGCTGGCTGCCATGATTCTCCCAGACTTGTGTGTTTTCAGACATTGTATCTTCCTCCTGCTATTCAAAGGAAAAGCAAATTCTCCCAGCTCTGGTTTTGAAAACTTTTTTCTTTGGGACTTAGTTTTCTCCTTGGTAAAAGGGAGATAGTTGCCAGATAGTTGTTTGTTGCTCATCTCCCATCTTAGCCGGATGTGTCTCCTCTCCAGGCACTTGAGTCCAGCCTATGAAATACTTCCAGCGGGTGAAACCTCTGGGAAAGAAGTACATGGAGAACTTAGGGCTCAGAAAGCCTTCATTTCTGACTCTTAAGACTCTACTCTGGATGCTCTTCTTGTTGCCACCCTAAACTTATGACAGTCATTCCTGCCCAGAGTCCCCAACCTTCTGTTGTGTTTTCTCTCTCCTAGTCTCTGAATCTCATCTTTACCATTTAGGAGATATATGACCTTGGCCAAACAGCATACCTTTTTGAGCTCCAATTTTCTCATCTGTGAGAAAAAAATGGGTTGATAGTATCTATCTTGTATAGATGAGTTGTGAGATTAAATAAGTTAATATTTTACAGGAAAACATCTGACAACAAGTAGACTGTTGGTTCATTTTCGTTTCCATCTTGGTTGACTTTGGCCTTAGAAATAGTAATCTTTTAAAAAAGTTTATTTATTCATTTTGAGGGAAAGAGAGAAAGTGAGACAGCACCACCAGTAGGGTCCTGACTGATTCACTCCTGGCTTCCTCTTCCCTGGACTGGGGCATGCACATGCCTGGCATATACAGGATGGTCCTCAGATGTGAACCCAGGAGAATCTTCCCATGTGGATCAGCCCTGCAGAGTGACACTTTTCCTTCCTTCCTTCCTTCCTTCCTTCCTTCCTTCCTTCCTTCCTTCCTTCCTTCCTTCCTTCTTTCCGATTATGTAAATTGTGCACTCACCAGAGAGAGACAGTGAGAGAGATAGAGTGACAGAGCACCACCCAGGTGGGATGGCCATACTGCAGTCCCTTCTCCTCCATTTTTCTCTCAGAATTTTAGGCAGACACACACATATGCCCAGCATGTTTTTCAAGCCACAGGATCTAGGACTTGAACCGCTCAATTGACCATGTAGGATTCAACTGCCTTAACCAACATGCTAGCTGGCTGGCTCTAGAGCGACACGTTTTTTACTACTATGCCACTGCATAGTCCACCGGAACAATAATGTTTTAAGCAAAGAATAATCAGTAGATAATCTTTTAAACCTAGCCTACCCAGTCAGATACCTTAGCCTCTTCATGTATCTGCTTCCATCTGTTATTGTGTGTCCTCACTCTACATGACCTCTGGTCTCAGACCCTCAACGCTTTTGATGCTATTGGTTTTGGCACCTGCCTGTTTTTCCTGCTACATCCTCTCAGATTCTGGCGTCTTCCATGCTTACCTCTTTGCAATTTGTCTGTGTCCTTAGTGCTGCCATAGCCAGGTGCTGACTATAATACCTGCTTTGCATACCTCAGGGAAGATTGGAGGATCAAAAGGGATGATTTATGTGATGAAAGTGCTTTGAAAAGTAAGATGGGCTGCATTCATGGGGGTTATTATGATGATGATTATCACTCCTGGACTATCTTCAAATGACTAAAAATATCCACCCAGCCTGGCCCTTCTCAGCATATTCTTATCTCTCTTGGACTTCTCCACACTGGCTGAGAAGCCTGACAGTTTAAGCAACTGAAGAACTTGCTAGTAGATAGCAGTGTTGGGGGTGGAGAATGCCTGGGTAATGAATTACCTTCTTTAGGGCTCCAATGGGAAATCTGGTACCCTGGAAAGCGTTAATTTACCTCAGTTGAGTGAATGCTTTAGACACAGCAAGCATTTCATTTGCCCAGGGAGCCCATGGTGATGATGACATTAAATAATCATTATCATTACGTGGAAATCCTGTCACCTTGGGGATTTAGAAAGTGTTCCTCAAGTCACATACACATAAGCAAACCAAATGAGCAGAATCTTTATCTAGAAGAAAGTGCTTGTAAGGAAAACATTTGTTTGTAATTGTCAGCATTTGGCAAAGGCAGGGAATGAAAGAATGAAATGAACCACAGCTTTGGATTCTTTCCAGTGTGTTTTCCAATCCCAGATCACTGGAGACTAGGGAGGAGAGCCTTCCTGTTGTGGACCTTGAGCTCTAGGGAGGAGGAAAGGAGCCTCCAACTCCCTCACCCCCTTCATCCAGGAAGTCGCTTCAAAGGGAGCTGTCTCCAGAAGAAAGCAAGAGCCCATTAGTCAATATTTATTTATAGTCTTACACCCTGTAAACTTGTCTTTTTAAAAATTAAGAGCAAAAATGTATTTTGTCCTTGTTTGTTTGGACCACCTCCAGGCAGTCATATCTGTTTTCTTTATTTCTGTACTGGTTGCTCAACATTTTGGTCTTGACTGAATTGGTTTCATTCCTACACCCTCCCTTATTATTAATGTTCTTCTTATTGGTTGGTTCTGTTTGCTGTGTCCTTGACAATCCTTTTTTTATCAGTGGTTCTTTACAACAACTCAGTGAGGTAGATCAGAGTTGCTGAATATTTATTCCACAAATTGTTCATGTTTTCTTTTGTTGTTTTTTGTTAGGATTTATTTCCACCTTTTTTCTTTCTTTCTGATAGTCACCTTCTGTTAGAAACTTATTTCATGTTTTCTTGTGAGGCTCCATGAGCCAGGGGCTTGTATCATCTGCTTTCAATTCTTGTTTGGTTTCTTCTTCCCCTTCCTGGCTTTCTTACCCTCCTCAAAGTTATTGTTGCTTCTCCTGTTCAGGCCCATGTTGCTCAACTAATCTAAGGCAGGTTTGAGCAGAAGGCTTCCTTTTTGGTTTCCTGGCATTTGAGTCCATCTCTAAGTGGCCACAGGCTGTTAGTTCTTCAGCACATGGTTTCTTACCAAATGGGCAGTCACTCTTAACATTTTATGGTTGTTGTTGCTGTGGCTGGGTTTATATCGGCTCTATGGTCAACCACTGGAATGTCAGGCTATAAAGAGGAAAGTCTTAGGGATGTCTAGAAACTGGTACCATAATAGAAAATGACACCAATTCTGATCAATGAAGAAATATCCAAGTTTTCTGAAACCCTTATCATCCTCAGCGCTCCCACCACAATAGCTACCAGATTCAGCCTTACTACAATAATAAAAAAGTTTATTTTCTGCACATATATCTAGATATCCCTGATTTCTAGGAACTGATAAGTACATAGTATCCCCTTCCCCATCAGCCTTTTTACTTTAATTTATTTACTTATTTGTTTTTGTAGTTTGCTATAGGGTGTATGCACACACCAGAGAGAGAAATATATATATATATATATATATATATATATATGTATATATATATATATATATATATATATATATATAAAATTTAGAGAGGGAGAGAAAGTGAGAAAGAGAGAGAGAGAGAGAGAGAGAGAGAGAGAGAAAGAGAGAGAGAGAAAGTGAGAGAGAGAGAAAGTGAGAGAGAGAAAGAGAGAAATCAGCCCCTGCCCTGGTGGGGGGTAGCCACATGCAATTCTTCTCTGCCATTTTCCTCTTGAGATTTTGGGTATGCGCACATACACACACCTGGCGAGATTTCCAATCTGCCAGGTGTGGGACTTGAACCATAGTTGGTCATGTGGGAGTCCATTGCTTTAACTTCCCTTGGCACCTGCTGTCTCCTCATTTAATTTTTTTTTTTTTTTTTTTTTTTTTTTTTTTTTTTTTTTGCTACAAGGCACGTGCACTCACCAGAAAGACAGAGAGAGACAGGGAGACAGAAAGCAAGAAATCACCCCCCAGGAGGGATGGCCAATCCCTTCTCCTCTATTCTCCTCTCGGGATCTTGGGCACACACATACACCTGGCATGAGTTTAAGCCACTGGGTCTGGGACTTGAATTGCAGTCAACTACATGGGAGGCCAGCAACATAGCCATTATGTGATCTGCTGGTCTCATCCCCTCATTTAATGTTAAACTTTGAATTCTTGCTGTATGTATTTTCCTTCTTCTATCTACTATAGCTTTATATTTCTCTGTTGTAATATATTGTAATATATTGTAATAATTACTTTATTTAAACATTTGCCAGAGGGTATGTGTACTCACCAGAGAGAGACCAAGAGACAGAAAGAGAGAGAGAGAGAGTTGGAGAAAGCATCCCCAAATGAGATGGAGTCACGCCACAAATCTTCTCCTCCAAGTCTCTGACCTATTGGAATTTGGAACATGCATACACATACACCTCAAATCACCGAGTCCAGGACTTGAACTGCACATTCAACAATATAGCATCTGGCTCCCCTAACTACTAGACCACAGGGCTGGTCCAGTATTGTAATTATTATTAACTTATCTTTCTCACATACTGGACTCTGTGCTTCCTGAGGTCAGACACTATCTTATTATTTATCCAGGTGCTGGGCTAGGTATCAGGGATACCTTTGACTTGGGAGAGGCAGGAAATCAGTGTTTGCTGAACGACTATTGAACATTCTTTTAATTAAATGAGAAAATACTTTTATAAGCTATCACATGTTTTATCAGCAAACAAGACTGTCCCAATACAAATTTTTATTGTAAATGCATTACTTTCCCAAAGCAATGAAGGATAAATTTGAATCTTATAAATCTGGACAAGAAATACTTATCTATTTTATGGAACAAGAATGATGACAATTAGACTGAATTTACAAAAGGTTAAAAAGGTCAAGCATGGGGCCAGCAGGTGGTGTAGTGGTTTGACACTGGATTCCTACATGGCCCGATTGTGGTTCGAGTCCAGGACTCAGTGGCTTGAAATTCACTCTGGGCATGTGTGTGTGCGTGCCCAAAATCCTGAGAGAAGAATAAAGAAGAAGGGATTGTGGCATGGCCATCCTCCCTGGGAGA
This sequence comes from Tupaia tana, assembly GCA_026018925.1. Lineage (NCBI taxonomy): Eukaryota > Metazoa > Chordata > Mammalia > Scandentia > Tupaiidae > Tupaia > Tupaia tana. Next base: position 57,516,723 of record JAKSZU010000006.1, on the reverse strand, counting down.
GGGGATTTCTCATTTTCTTTCTCTCTGTCTCACTGTGTCTCCAGTGAGTGCACACACCCTATAGCAAAAGATCTCTCATTACAAAAAAGGGCCAAGCATGTTCTTTTGACTAGTTTCTGGTATTGGGTTTGCCTGGACACCTGTGGGAATTGAGAGGGACCAGCAACCAGTAAGAGGATAACCTCTGGGTATATTTAAAATTCATTTAAATTTTTTTCTGTTTCACAGGTGAGTATTTCAGAAAATATCCTGAGGTTGTACTTAATAGATTCTGAATATAGATAGTTCTGGAAAGCTATATGTTCTGTGTTATACCATATTTAAACCAATGGAATAAGAGTTGCCAAAGCAATTTAATGTAGTTAGCTATTTAAAAATGGCTCAGGTTAACAGAACTCTCTCCACTGGCCCTCTCCCATGGAATTTAGAGGTTATAAAGAAAGAAAATGTAGGTTTCTCTATTTTCTCTTCCCATCTATTATCTCATGATGCTCCCAAACAATGGATTAGTTATTTCTGCAGAACACATATTGTAATCAGTGATTAAAAAATAAGCTCTACTTATAAGCCTACTTATATTTTAGGTACTTGATAAATACTGACTTAGTGAATAATTGAATGAATTTAGCTTCTTTGTTCCAGCTGTTCAAAAACTTTAATATTTGCATGTAAAAATGACTGTACTGGTTTTTACCCAAGGGTACCCTGGGATCAGTCAGCAACCAGGGAAGAACTCTGAGCTTTGGGCCAAGTCCACTTACAAGAAGAGCTTTTGATAAAAGCTCAGTTCTGTTATCAATATTCCTTCAACCTCGGCAAACTTTTTGAAAAGCAAATGCACTGTAGGCAGAAGCAGCTGAACTGGAAAGTCAGAATACAAGTCCCATCCCCAGACAGGCAGCAAGAAATCCCAGATCAATCTTTTGGTCATTTTGGTGGGTGAATTTATGAAAGGCTGACAGTATATCTGAGTCTATGTATAGACACATTAGACTTATTCCTGACACATTAGACTGATTCCTGGGGGTAGGGATCAGTCTGCCAGAATTTACGTGCGTTAAATGAAGTTACCAGGAGGCTGTACTATAGGAGTCCGGCTTTTCATGAGTTATCCTCATTACTGGTCACTGTTAGAACTTGTTGACTTTGGGAATCTGGTGATTTTCTTAAATAAGTAACTCAAAGGCCACAGAGCCACTTTCTTTTTTTACTGCCTACTTTTCTATTCCTCATTTTTACCATTGATTTTGATTTCTTTTATTCATGTGCCAATCTCTTTGTTTGGCATGAACTGGCCACTAGAAGATTTTTTTCATCTGCTTAGTTTTTTGTGTGCTGAAGATTCAGCTAATTGGGAATTGAATAGAAGGAAGAGTCAAATGTGCAATTTGTGCATGAAACGATTTTTTTTGTTCCTTGGAGGATTTGTTGTAAGCAAATATAAAGTGTCTTTCTCATTCAAACTACCTCGAAGCATCTTTGTACGTCAATTAGCCACTGCCACATTGGACTGGAGGCAGAATACAGCATGCAGTGGCAGCCAGAGACCCTGGCTGCTCTCTCTCTCAGGCATGCTGTCCTTGATCATTAGATAACCACAGTGACACTTTACCCCCTGGTGACTGTTTCCATTACAATCAGGACTAGCGAGTGAGGGTACAGCTTTCAGAGTCTTGCTCTACTTCATTAATAAACACCCACAAGGAGAGATTGGGGAAAAGGCAGGCTGGCCTTCCCTTTGAGACACAGCCAAGAAAAGGGAACAAAAAGAAATCAATCTTTTATTTGCTCACTTTGACTTCAGAATGCTTATGTATTCTCTGGATGTTTCAGTTGTCGACTAATGTGGAGCCCAAACGTTTCTCTTAGTTCATTAGATGAGACCAACTAGGCACCACAAAAGATTCTTAATTCTGAGAGGATGAGGCTCGACATGAGCCTTTCTAAGCTTACAAAATAAGTGCGACATGACTCCTGCCAGTTACTCAGCAGGCAAAGCCTCCAGCATATGCCTTAGGGGCCTGTGAGGTACAGATTGAGGGTGGAATATGAAGAATCCCTAAAAATGTGTCCAACTGAGCTGTCAGTCACTCTGCAGGAATGCAGAGGGGTTCTGAAACACACATCATTTTAGGAACGTGTTTTGAACTTTAAGTTTCCAGCTTGTCAATGATAGGGCCAGAGGGGAGGAGCAGAGGAAAGGGAATGGGAGAACGAGGTGACCATTGCAGGAAGTACAAGAGGGTAAGAACTCCCATCCTACAGAAGATTTGGAGCCTTTCAGGCTATGCAGAAAGCTGAGAGGTTGGAACGAAAGTCCTTGTTACATAATAGCTGAGAGCTCTTATCTCATTCTTGGGAACAAGCTGGGGGGTAGGTGGCAACTATTTTGGTCTTCGATTTCACAGTTGGCAGAGCTGTAGTACAGGGAAAGGAATTGGTCTGTTTTAGCCCACTTGGCCAGATGTGCATGTGAAGAGAGTTCTTTTAATGCCCCTCGGTAGTTCCTGCAGTATGTCCTATTCTCCACCAATGCCATTTGCACCTTCCACTCTGAGTCCTTTGGCTATCTCATAGAGCGTGGGAATTTACAGCATCATTGAGGCTGACTGACAGACTTGGAGTCCAAAGACCTGACCTTGAATTCTGTCTCCACTACTTAATAGCTCTGTGGTTCTGGAGGTCTGCAGCCTCACTTTGAAATGACAATGACAGAAGCTATAGTATTAGGTCATTATGTTAATTAAAAGCATTTAACCCATTACTTCACATAACTGGTGCATGGTAATAAGATCTGAATTTAAGAAGAAATAAAATTAGCCTAGGTTTCCTTCTCTGACTTCTTTTGATTTCAGGGAGGAGCAGGCTGCTTTTTACAAGCTGCTCACAGATTTCTCTATACCTGTGAATCTCAAAATGTGGTTTCTTCAGGAACCATCAGAGGCATTGGAACCTGTGAGAAACACATATTCTCATGCCCTATCCTAAACTACTGAATCAGAAACTCTAGGTAGGCAGAGAAGGGCAGCAATCTGTGGTTCAACAAGTCCTCCAGGTGATTCCCATTCACACTCAAATTTGAGTCCTTATTTGACATTAACTTGACAATGGCAAGAGCAAAACACTTATGACAACATCAGGCATAATCGCAGAGCAAAGTGGCTGCTCCATTTCCAACTTTGACAGCTTAGGCTTAGGCAAGTGTTGGTGGTCCCTCTATATCTGTGCCGTATTTGTGCATTTGTTGAGAGAAGACAAAAACTAATTTACCCAAGTGAACTTTAAAAACATCTTGCTTTTCCTCCTGTAGAAGATGAAATTGGGAAAAGAACATCATGGGTCTACATGAGCATGGCTGAGCTGTTAGAAGAAACTGTCAAGTGCAATCTAAAAGAACCACAGTCTTTGTAATGTTGAAGTGTGTAGGGAAAGAACACATCCTGAAACAAAACACTAGAAGAGAATGTGCTCAGACATAAACTCCAAAAGATGGTACATTTATTACACATTCGGAGGGATGCTGAGAGTGTTGACAGGTATTGAAATAATGTTGAAGCTCCTTTGAAAGTTGAATGTGTGGTGTAAAGTTTGGATATTTGGATATTTTAGAATTATAAAGAAGATAACTCTTTTTTTAATTGAATCACATATAACTTTACAGTGTATTACATTTCTTTTTCCAGAAGGAATACCATTCATATCAGTCAATACAGAGACATTAAAATCCCCATCATCCAATAGCTTTTCATTTTTTTCAGATTATTATTCCAATTATTTTTTTAAACAATCAATCACTATCTATAGTTTTTCTTGTAAAAAGACTTTACTCAACATGAAATACTTCTCTAACCTGTCCAGTTGAGAATACCATACACGTCATCATCAACAGGTAATAAACCATATCTGAATCCCACCAATGTCATGCCTATTTGTTCTCTTGCTATCCTTCTCTATACTCTTCTCTTCTCCTGTCCCATTCCACATTGTCTCTCCCCCCCCCATCCTTGATTCCCTATCTCTCTCCCTCAGCCATCTCCCATTCTCCTCCCACACTGTCTCTGGTATCTAAGCTTGCCCTCTATACTGTTTTTCCCCCACACCTTATTGAATCGCCACCGACCCTAAGCAATCCAAATACCCTCATAGCAAACACAGGTGAAACACACATTTCCATGAACACAAGTCCAGCTCTAAGCATCCTATGAAGTAGCACCTAGCTGTGGCTACACGTCCCCCTACAGTCATTGAGTGGATATATATATATATATATATATTTTTTTTTTTTTTCCCTGAAACTTTTTTTTTTTTTTTTTTTTTGGTAATTCAATTAGCATTCCTTCCCTCAGCATCATCACAGCATACAAAATGCGATCTCCCATCCAGTACACACTGCACAGTGATTCAATCATGCCCATTACAAAAAAAAATTTTCCATTACTAGTTCCTAGAATCACTTCCACCTCTCTTTCTGACCCTCTGTCTCTTCCCACTCTCCTTAACAATAGGGAACATAGATTCTGTTCAGGGTTGGATTAAGGGTGGGTCTTGTGCAGTTCCGCGATTGTAGGTGAGTCTCCATGTAATACAGTTGCAAGCAGTTTTGGTAAGCAGAGATGATTATCAGTTGATGCGGCACAGCATCCATGTTGTGACCACCGGGAATGGTGGTGTGGGGATCTGCAGCGTGAGTTATCCTCGGGTATCTGGCTTCCTTAAGAAAGGTGGAGTAGATCTTGTTTTTCCCTGAGGTAATGTAGGGCTGGCAACCATCATCTTCTCATTGTCCATAGGTAGAGAAAATCCTCCTATACATTATATTTCTCAATTGGTTTAAGACAGCTAAAGTTTCTTTTTGTTGCTTATAGTTGCAAGTTCTTAATCCTTGTTTTCAGCTTCAGTTTGCTGGCCACGCTCAGGTCCAGGGGCCATGCGCAAGCCCGGCGGCCACGCGCAGGCCCGGGGGCCACGTGCAGGCCCGGCGGCTACACGCAGGTGCAGGCCTGGCTGCCATGCTCAGGCCCGGGGACCACGCTCAGGCCCGGTGGCCACGCTCAGACCCAGGGGCCACGCACAGGCCCGGGGGCCACGCGCATTTCCGGCGGCCACGTGCAGACCCAGGGGCCACGCGCAGGCCCGGCGGCCACGCGCAGGCACTGGCCCAGCTGCCACACTCAGGCCCGGCGGCCACGCTCAGGCCCGGGGGCCACGCGCAGGCCCGGCAGCCACGCCCAGGCCCGGCAGCCACGCTCAGGCGCAGGCCCGGCGGCCATGCGCAGGCCCGGCGGCCACACACAGACGCAGGCCCGGCGGCCACGCGCAGGCCCGGCGGCCACGCGCAGGCACAGGCCCGGCTGCCATTCTCAGGCCCGGGGGCCACGCGCTGGCCCAGCGGCCACGCGCAGACACAGGCCCGGCGGCCGCGCGCTATCGCCGGAGAGGTGGCGGGGGCCGGGCAGCCCGGGCTGCGGAACGCTAAACAGAGCCCACCCCTGGCTGGCGCCCGCCCTGGGCCAGAGAGGCAGCGGGGTCCGGGCGGCCCGGGCCGTGGAACGTGAAGCGGCGCCCGCCCCGCGGACCAGCGCCCCACAGCCCCGCGCACGCGCGGTGCCAGGAGCCCCAGAGCCCCGCGCACATGCGGCGCCAAGAACCCCAGAGCCCCGTGCATGCGCAGTGCTGGGAGCCCCCAAAGATAACTCTTTTTTTTATCTTTCCAATGGGGTGGCAAAGTAATGTCACACGACTGACTGTGTAACTTCTACATAGTGGCTTCCAGAGCCTGTTGGCAAGACTGGCTACTATTTCTTACTTCCTCCCTACCCTGCTTCTATTCTTTTGCTACCACTTTTATTCCTGTCTGGGAAAGTTTAAAAGTTTCCTCCCCCTACCCCCCTTTTCAAGGGTGGAAGTATTGGTTTAATTGCTCTTGGAGCACTTGATGGCATAGAATATTTAAGTCCAAAGACTTCTGTAATTTAACACTCTCATTTTACTGATGATGAAATTGAAATTCAGAGATGGAGTATCCTGACTCCAAGTTTGATGCTCTTTAAACTATTCTCTGTGAAGGTGTCTCCACATAGTCTACATGCTTAGTGATCATGGAGTATGGCAGAGAAAAGTGGAGTCATGGGTCAGGTTTTCACATATAATACCTGTTAATACCTGATTTATACCTGAGTTCGGGTTGTAATTTTTCACTTCCATTTAATTAAGTGAGGATTGTGGTGTTTTGCTCATTTTTAATTGTGGATACTAGGGACTGGGTGAGGTCAAAACCAAACAAGTCCTAAGTAGCCTCTAATTTATCTTTGTGATGAGGAGCTCATTATTGGCAATCCATTAGTTTTTAATTGTTGCCAAAATCATGCTGTTCATTTAGATAGGGAAGAGTGGGTGAGACCTAGTCCTTGACATCATATGAAGGTTTTTTTTTGCCACAATGCTTGAATTTCCAGAAAAAACCCCCACAATTTTCTCCCTATAAAATAGCTTTAAAACGGGAACAAAATGCTCCGCTTTGACTTTGGCACAAAAAATATCAGGTGTTTGCCTAATATCCCTTATATTTTGCTTGGCATTCTTCAAGCTGACATATTGAAATGCCCAGATAATAAGTCAAATGGTTTCTTAAATGTTCAGAGAACAGTGCATAAAGCCAGTACTTATTTTTTCAGGGTAATGGGAGAAAACCTTGGCTTGGATTACTTCAAACCAAATGGATCATTAGGATAAACAAAGTTGGGTATGTGTATTTCAGCTTTATTTTCTTTCAGATTATTCTATGGTAATCATGCATTTGACTATTCATTGTACATTACTAGAAGTTGCAAGGCATACTTATGTAATGACCACTGACTATGTGCCAGATACTTCTTCTATGCCTTTAACATCTCACTTATTACTGAAAACTTTTTTTAAAGAGATTTTCTGCTATAAGGTGCGTGCGCTCACCAGAGAGACAGACAGAAAGCAAGAAATCACCCTTTGGGGGGAAAGGCTATGCCTCAATCTCTTCTCCTCCATTCTCCTCTTGGGATTTTGGGCATGCACGCACATACATCTGGTTTGAGTTTTAAACTTTTGGGTCCAGGACTCGAACCACAGTCAACTACATGGAGTCCAGCAACATAATCATTATATCATCTACTGGTCCTGCTGAAAACTCTTGATGGAAGGAATTTTATTTCCATTTTATAGCCTTGGCAAGACTAAGTAATTTGTAGTAATTAAGTGGGAGAGTTGAGATTTGAACCCAGATTGACTTAATACTTGCTTTTTAGAAAGTGTAATCCTTTTCGGGGCCAGAAGGTGGCATGGTGGTTAAGGGTGTTGGACTCCCACATGGCCAATTGTGGTCTGAGTCCCGGACCTGGCAGCTTGCTTTCTCACTTTCTCTCTCTCTCTCTCTCTCTTGCTCTCACTCTCACTCTGTCCCTCTCTGGTCACATAAAAATAAAATATACAAGTAAAAAATAAATGAAGTTAAATAAAATAATTCTTTAAAAAAAAAAAGAAGAAAGTGTAATCCTTTTCCCATGTGTTCCATTTGCTGGTGGATGTAGACATGCTGCCATGAGATGAATTGACACCAAATTCTTGTATAAATGGTAAATTGTGGGTCAATTAAGTAAAGTTGGGCAAGTTGAGCAGTATGTCCTTCTGGAAGAGCCTCAACATAATGATCAAGGTGAGGAGGTTAGGCACCAGTAGGGGAAAAAAGGCGAGGGAGTCCTCAGGAGGGGATGGCTGAAAGGGTAAATTTTATGGTTGTGAGATACTTGGGATTAGCTTCTATGAAAGAGAGCTGGGACAACTACTTAGGCTTGAACTTTATGGGTTTTTGTGATGAATGATACTTCCATTTTTGTGTTGGTATCCTCATTCCAACCATTCTCAACATAGCAGTAAGAGCAATCATCTTAAATTATAGATTGTAAAGTGTTGATGCTTACATTTAAGTCTCTTTGGTGGCTTCCTATTCATAAAGAATAAAATCCAGAGTCCTTACCTTTGTCTACAAGGCTGTTGCAGTTATTGTCAATGACCTGTTTATATCTGCTTGGGGCTTGTTGTACCTGAATATTTGGACAGATTTCTATTGTAATCTGGAACTCTTCATCTGAAGCTTTCTGGCTGCTTTCAGGAAAGACAGAAAGTTCCTGGAGGAGAATGCCCAAGGAATAGGTCCCAACCAGTGATGGCCAGGAGTTGGTGGCTAAGTACTCCACTTTCTTGTCCATTATGTGGTAGAAATCTGAGGAATACAGTGTCCAGAGGTATCCCACAGGACTGAGCCCCAGTTGCTCACTAACATATCCTATTTTAGTTTCTGTCTCATGTTCCTGTACTTCCTCTAAAATAAACTACTTGTATTCAAACTCTTGCTCATGTTCCGGTTCAGGGGAACTCAACATAAGCCAAAGCCAAAGTTCTGGCTTTTGCCCACCTCCCCATCTTCATCTAGAACCATTCTACCCCACAAACTGTTTTCTGATCACATTGCCCTTCTTTATGGTTCTTAAAAATTCTAGGTTTCTTGGCACATTGCAGTTTCTTTTGACTGGAATGTGTCATTTCTACACTTCCCAGACCTGATTCCTCATCACTTTGGCTGCAGCTTGAATATTGTCTCATCAAGAAGCCTTCCCTGATACCTGGAAAAGCAATCAAGATCTTTGAGTAGGGTATCAGCAGCTCCCCTTTCTTTGGTCCCAAACAGAACAGTGTGAGTGGTGGAGTGATGAGTGCCTTCTGCCTCCTCGTTTGTTCTCTTGCCTTTTCCACATCCCCAACTTGTTCTGTGTCAGTCTGGGCTCACTCACTGTGTGGTTTGGACTTCTCTTAAGGGTTCCTGGGTTTTTAAGAATGAGGCTTAAAATAAGAGGAAAGGATGACCACAGGTCAGATAAGAAAGGCATGGAGTCTGAGTATTCAGAAAGTCGACACACATCAGAATACCTTTGAAATTAAGGACATACTCTCTGAACCAGTATCTTCTCAGGCCTTTGTCCACAAGTATTCTGAAAATCTTATATTATTTCTCTCACAAATCTTTGTAAGAGGGCATTTTTTCATTTGTTTAAAGTTGTCTTTTTGTCGTTGATGTTACTCCAGTGAGAGAAACAAAGACTAGACACTCTTGTATCTGTATTTTTCATTCTTTTACCTAATAAGCCAGTATCCAAAGGTACATTTTTATTTAGTTTTTCTTTTTAAGGGATCCCAGGAAATCCTTTAGTAAATTAAGAGGAGGCTGTCCCTTGGGGTGGAGGCTGCCTGCCTGTGCATACTCAAGACCCAGATGGCAGCCTCTGCTCTTCCTCCTTGTGCACGACCCAGCTTGTCCAACTTAGGCAGGGACCTGAGTCCAGTGATGGAATATGGTGTCTCCACATCTAACTTTTCTTTTTTTTTTTGGAGAGGTATTTGCTATAGGGCGCGTGCGCTTGCCAGACAGAGAGAGACAGAGAGACAGAAAGCAAGAAATCACCCCCCAGGAGGGATGGCCACGCTGCAATCCCTTCTCCTCCATTCTCCTCTCGGGATCTTGGGCACGCACGCACATGTGCCCGGCGTGAGTTTAAGCCACTGGGTCTGGGAATCGAACCATGGTCGACTATGTGGGAGTCCAGCGACATAGCCATTACACTAACTGCTGGTCCCCCACATCTAACTTTTGAGAAATGAGCCTTTGACCTAATGCCAATCCTAGGTATTATGTGTTAGGAAATTGGGAAAGTCATGATGTATTTTTCTATGTTTTTCTATGTAAAAATGCATCATGACTTTCCCAAAGATCCAGTAGTTTGCCATTTTCATTGAGCTTGATTGGATCATGAAATACCAGCAGAAGGAGCTTGCTATGATCTGAATGTTTGTGTCCCACCATATTTATATGTTGAAACTTAACCCCCAGTATAATATATTAAGAAGTGGGCTCTTGGGCCAGCAGATGGTATAGTGGTTACATTGCTGGACTCTCACATGGCAGACTGTGATTTGAGTGCCAGACCTGGTGGCTTAAAAATCATGCTGGATGTGTGTGCGTGCATGTCCAAGATCCTGGGAGGAGAATGGAAGAGAAGAGACTGTGGCATAGCCATCCCCACTGGGGGGTGATTTCTCACTTTTCCTATTACTGTCTCTGTCTCTTTCTCTCCTATGAGTGCATGCACCCTAAGGCAAAAACTTCTTTAAAAAAAAAGAGGTGGGATCTTTAGTAATGGGATTAGTGCTGTCATAATATAGGCACAGAGAAGCTCATTGGGCTCTCCACCATGTGGGAATGCAGCAGGGAGGTGCTATCCGTGAGAAGAGAAACGAGCCCTCAGCAGACACTGAATTTGCTGGTGCTTTGATCTTGGACATCACAGCCTCTAATACATTTTGAAATGAATTTCTACTATTTATGGGCTACCCAGTTCATGGAATTTTTCTTGTAGCAATCCAAACTAAGACAGAGCTCTAGAAATATTCGTGCTAGTCTTTTCTTTTACCCAAGAGGACACAGAGGCTTATAGTCAATAGCTATTCAAAGCTATGTTGTTGATTTGTGGCACATTTTGGTAAAAATGAACTGAATATCATGGGAAACTTCTTTTAAGCCATTGATTGTCTAGAAGGTTCTTATGATTCTCAGGAAATTCATCAAAAGGAGAAGGTCTGAATGGCTGAGAAGACATTTTAGGTATTATTGGCTTTAAGGGGAGGTTCCTTTGCAAACTTTTACTTTAGGGTTTTAAAACTAAAAATTTCTACTTTCTGTGAAAGGGAGGGAGAAAAAAGGAAAGGGAGAGAGAAAAAGACAGATATTTTTGACAGATTCTCTCCTTGTTGTGATCCTCCTGCCCCAACCTCCCAAAAAGCTAGAATTAAGGTGGGTGCAACTATACCTGGCATGTTCAGGTTGGCCCAGGAACTGAACCTGGGCTGTGTGGCCTTTATCCTCCCAAGTGGTGGTACTGTTTTTGCACCACTGCAGGTAGGTCTTAAATTAAGTATTTTGCCACTGAACATTTCTCCCTTTGCAAATATTTCTAGGACTGTGGTGATTGCTTGTAGACACGGAGCACAGTACTGACGTGTGGCAAAACTTTATGTCAGCCCCCAGATCATCTTATTTGTCAAGGTAAGAATGCTTGTTTCCTGATGTTTTCAAACCTGGTGGCATTAGATCAATGCTACTGAAGGCTTCAGTTTGCTGTCATTTAAGCATTTGTTCCTTTTATAGTTGAGCCTGAAATAACTCAATACTAAGGAATTTATATGAAAAAAGAGTAAAAACAAATAATTTATCCTTTGGAATAAATTAATTCTCACAGGAGTGCTAAAATAAGCATAAGTTTGGATCTATGGGGCCATTATTAAGTAATGAAAACTGAATTAACTTTCTTTGGGCTCAAATGAAATTGGGATTAAAATCGCTTTAACAATAGGTATCTACCCTCTCCGTGACCTCTATACCTTCTTCTATCCCCATCTGCTATATGCCACCAAAGCATTGTCATTCATTTAGTTAATCATCAAACTCTTAATGAACATATTTTCCATTATGCACTAAGATATTACATCCTATAATTCTAAGTAAAAGAGACTCTAAGAGCTTCTATGCACAAACTTGTCTGAAGAAATAAAATCAAAAGAAAATGGCATCTCAAATGAATATTAAAATCACCCTTCATGGAAGATGGCGGATTATATTTTTTGCATTGTTTCTGTAATGGGACCAATAGTTTGAGCTGAATAGTTCATGCTATTTTGCCCAAGTCCATTGAAAGCACTGGCATATCTCTGAGGGATAGCTGACTGAGGTACAGACAGTTGCCACAGACTTGAATATTGCCAAATAGCCTCTAGGGATTTTTTTTTTTGGTAGTACAGTATTTGAGAATGGTATCTGTGGAATTAGGCCTGGGTTGAAATTTTAGCTCAACCTTTTGACTTGGGCAAAAGACCAATTTATTCATATATAAAATGAAGGTGAAAATCCATCTTCATGGATTAAAACAATATTTTGTTGTATTTATGTAAACTCCTTTTTAAGGAGAGTGGATTTAGTTAAAGGGAAGGTCCCTTTTCTATTTAGTGCTTGAATTTGGTTGTGAAAGTTTGGGATCAGGTGGATACTGGAATAACTCAATTCTTTTTAGAAGAAGAAGAATAGAGAAGGAGGAGAGAACAAGAGAGGTCACAGATGCCAGCCAGGAGGATGGAGGCAGGAAGGCAATGAGACTAGTTAAATGACATGGTATTAGTAGGCCAGAGAACATTTTAAGAACTATGGTACTCCCTGATTTAGTATTGGTGTATTGAAATTGTGTATGGCTTATGATATGAAACTCATCTTTATTTTTCATGTCCTTAGCCAGTCTACTTGTCTTCCTCTGCTCCTGGCCCAGTCTTTGATAACATCTGCTAAACTCACTGATATTTTGTTAATGTTAGGTTTTATGTGCATATTACGTAAGTGGAAGGAGGGTTGAGTTTTATGTCTGGATTGGTGAATTAACACAGGTACCATGAGACAGATTAAGAGAATAAAAGGCTTTGGGAATTTGCAGAAAGCTGTCTCAGTGGTTCTATCCAAAATGACTAGATTTTTAAGAGGCAGTTTCTGACATCTGAATATCATTAGACTATATTTATTGAGTTTTTTACTCTATACTACATACAAACATTGTATGTATTATCGTCTTCCATTCATGCAAAAATACTGATAGGCCAGTTTAACTGTTGCAACAAATCAACTAAGTATTAAAGTACCACAATTAGTCTTGTTTTGTCAATGAGAAAACTGAGCTTGAGAGAGATCATGTAACTGGTCTAAGGTTACCTAGCTGAAAGAAATAATCTGAATGAAGATCTTGAAGTGAGCTATGTCCCATTTTAAAGTCCATGCTTTTGGGTCCAGTAGGTGATGTTGTGGTTAAGGCTCTGGACTGCCCCCGTGGCTGACCGTGGTTCAAATTCTGGACCTGGCATCTTAAAATTCATGCCAGGTATAAATGTGTGCATGCTCAAAATGGAGAAGGGATTGTGCTGTGGCCATCCTCCTGGGGGATAATTTCTTGCTTTCTGTCTCTCAGTTTCTGTCTGTCTCTCCAGTGAGCGCACGTGCCCTATAGCAAAGAAAAAAAATTCTCAAAAAAATCATGCTTTTAAGTATTATAATAGATTGTTTCTCACCATGCTATACTGCTTTATGCCATGAGAATTCAGTAATGAATATTGATGTTTAATGTTCTTGACACATAGTAGGTGACTTAAGTCATGTTTCCTAGAAGCATAATAAGGGATGTGGATTATTGTTGAAGTAATTTATTAGGGGAATAGTAGAAGCCATATGAGAAAAAAAAAAAGAATAGGGTAGATGTGATAGTTAATTATATGTTGACTAGACTAGGCTATGAGATGCCCAGATATTTGGTTGAGTACGTCTCTGAGGATGTTTTGGGATGAAATTAACATTTAAATCTGTAGGATAAATAAAGAGCAGATTATCCTTCCCAATGTGGGTAGACCTCATCAAATCTATTGACTATCTGAACAGAACTGATACAGAACATCAGTTTTCTCCTGCCTTATGGCCATGGACTTAGACTGGAATTTATACCATTAATTCTCCTAAGGTCTTCAGACTCAGACTGGAATTATACCATAGACTCTTTGGGTCTCTAGTTTGCCAACTGCAGATGTTGGGATTCTCAGCCTTCTTAATCATGTGAGCCAATTATTCCTTATAAGGAAACTCTCTTTCTGCATATATGTGTATTTTAATATGTATCCTATTGTTTCTGTTTCTCTGGAGAATCTGATTAATATGGCAGGGGCAAAATCTAAGGAAGGATGTGGGCTCAGTAGATCTCAACTTTGGCCTAATCCCATGGGGAGCTCTAGAACATAAATTATGTAACAGAACTAGCTCCTACTTTAAGACCAGGAGCCAGATTTGCTATCCCAAGCTAGTCCATTCATAGCTAAGGTCTGATCCTAAGTGGGATAAGAACAGTGAGGCAGCTCCCTGGAAAAAAGGGTAGTTGTGAGTTATATCCTCCACTAATAGCTAGTGGGGGAGGGGAGCACTAGCTGGTAAAGGAGATTTGAATGAACTGCATACCAAAAGCATCCACTACAGTGGGTAATTAAAAACGAGCAGCCATTATGCTCTCATGTTTTGACTTATTTCCCACCCAATAATATGCTAACTAAAGGAAAATAAATATGAATACAGAAAAAAATTGTCAACAGTCTTGCATTCCAAAAACATGTAAGTTGCTTTTTCCTCTGATACATGTGTGTCCATTTTTTCAAATCTAGGTTTACTAATAATAAAATTACTAAAAGCATGGAGACAGTAAGGCTCATTATGAAAAGTTCTCACAATATAGAAGGATAGAGAGTAGTTATTGATCTTCTTTAGCTATCTCATGCTTTTCTCTTTCCCAGATGTAATCCCTACTAGCAATTAGTATATAACCTTTCAGACTTTTGACTCTGTACTTGGGTATACATTCACATATGCACACACACACACCCATACACAATGGGATCTTATTTTGTGTATTGACCTGGGACTTGCAATTTCCACTTGATGATTAGTCTCAGAGAGCATCTTATGTCGGTACATATTAAATCTTCCTCATTCATTTTAATGGTGCTGCATAACCTTGCTAGCATGTATGTATCATAACGTATTTATTCTATTGATGACATTTATGTCCCCTTTTTCTGTTATAAACAATGCAGTTATGAATTAGATAAAATTTGTGTTCTGCTTTTTTTGCTCGCTTCTGTGTTGCTACACAGTCATAATTATTTTAAAATTGCACCATAATGGTCTATCAAGTTGATACATCATCACTTATTTAATCATCTTCCTACTGCTGGTTGCATAGGCAACAAATGTTTATCTATATTTCTATTTTTATACATACATTTATATAATTTTCCTCACTTATTTTGAATTATTTTCTTATTAACAGAAGTAGGAGTAGTAGATCAACTTTACAGAGATTCGTTTCTTCTGTATTATGCTAAGCCATCCACTAGATAGCCTCTGCGTTAAAGAATGTACAGATGCATACATTGCATGGATCCTTATATTGTGTTAATAAACACAGGTAGCTCTGCCACAAGGGGCAATGCATCCTCAGGAAATGAGTCTTTTTTTTTGTTTTTTTGTTTTTGTTTTTCCTTAGCAAAGTAAGAAGTTTATTGAGCAAAAGTAAGAGTGCACTCCATAATCAGAGTGGACTACTCCTTAGGAGGAAACACGCCAGGATATTAATCTTTTTTAT
This sequence comes from Tupaia tana, assembly GCA_026018925.1. Classification (NCBI taxonomy): domain Eukaryota; kingdom Metazoa; phylum Chordata; class Mammalia; order Scandentia; family Tupaiidae; genus Tupaia; species Tupaia tana. The sequence goes on along the minus strand of JAKSZU010000006.1, from coordinate 57,501,427 downwards.
TTTTTAAAGAGGCTTTTGCCTTAGGGCATATGCACTTGCTGGAGAGAGAGACAGAGACAGTGAGAGGGCAAGTGGGAAACCATACCCATTCCACAATACCTTCTTTTCCATTCTCTTCCTGGGATCTTGAGTATGTACGCACATGTGCCTGGCATGAGTTTCAAGCCACCAGGTCCAGGCCTCGAACCACATTTGGCCATGTGGGAGTCTAGTGGTGTAACCACTATGCAATCTTCTGGCTCTGGAAATGAATCTTAAAGTCAATGGATGTGAGCCAGGTGGTGGCGTGGTGGTCAAGGCTGCTGGATCTTAAATGGCTGACTGTGAGGTTTAAGTCCCAGACTGGAGACTTGAAAAACATGCTGGGTGTGTGTACCTGCTTTCCCAAAATCTTAAAAGGGGGTGCAGCATGGCTATCCTCCCAAGGAGTGATTTCTCACCCCCTACCCCTGTCTATTTTCTTTCCAGTGCCCTATAGGAAAAGCTGAACAACAACAACAAAAAAAAGCCAATGGTTGGGACCAGCAGTTAGCGTAATGGCTATTTTGCTGGACTCCCACGTAGTCAACCGCGGTTCGCGTCCCTAACCTGGTGGCTTAAAACTCATGCCAGGCGCGTGTGCGTGCATGCCCAAGATCCCGAGAGGAGAATGGAGGAGAAGGGATTGCGGCGTGACCATCCCCCTGGGGGGTGATTTCTCGCTTTCTGTCTCTATGTCTCTCTCTGTCTGTCTGGCGAGCGCACGTGCCCTATAGTGAAAAACCTCTCAAAAAAAAAAAAAAAAAAAAAAAAAAGCCAATGGTTGAAAGGTAGAACCCTATCTCCAAGACCTATGTAGAGTTATTATAAAGCATGTGTTCTTGGCACATGTTCACACATACAAGTTCTTGTTGCTGGAAACCAAGAAATGAATAGATAAAGGTGGGGAGATTTACAGTATTGACATTTCTCTGACGGAATCAATATGGTGGTACAGCAATAATCCTTGTAATAAAAATTAGTAACTGCTTGTATAAAGGACACAACAATTTACACAAACATCCTCAGGATAACTTTGGTGGTTACACACATTTGGGAATATTACTATTATTATTGTCATTGCTATAATCAATATTATTAATATTAATATCACTACACCTAAAATTTGAGTGCTACTATGTGCCAGGCACAGAGTTAAGTGCTTTGCTCAGACTTGTACAACCACCACAGTAATTCTTTTCCTTTCTTTCTAGAGGGAATGTATGTTCACCAGAGACATACAGAGAGACAGAGAGAGGAACAAGAGAAAGTATCCTCCAAGAGAATGGTTGTGCTGCAATACCTTCTCCTTTATCTCTTTTGGTTTCAGGATTTGGGGTATGCATGCACATGTGCTTGGTGTGTTTCTCAAG